>OY856410.1:97440017-98180017 GCA_963693085.1 Alisma plantago-aquatica
TTAGAAGAAGAGGCAACGTCGATTCCTTCTCCAGATACATCCCCAAGTATGCGGTAGCCACCATCTTTCTCGTCGACTGTCGGCTTGTTTTTTTTTCTTAGACTTAGTACCGCGATGAATTTCACAACTGCAGGCTCTTGTCGTCCTTGAAAATCAACACTTAGCATGTTTGGTTTTCCCTCTTTATAGGTCCAACATCGGCCCCTCCACCGGTTCACTTGAGCAAGAACTCCATAGTCTCCACTCCCTCCCCTACTATTGTTCGTAAAGAAAACCCATCAATTGTTACCTAAGTGTGGGTAGATTGCATGAAGCTCGCCATCTACGAATATGTCTGGGCATGCAACCCACATGATATCACCAACAACTCAAGAATCAATGCCAGGACATGGGTTGACGAATCCGGCGGGGCATGCAGTTCCATATTAGTAATGCCTTCCCATACTGCATGCAGTTCTTGTGCTAGTGGAATGCAAAATCCTTTGTTGAAAAGGATGACATCCATTTCCTTTTATGAATACTATGTTTGTTCTTACTCTAACTGCAAATTTCTCCTTTGCTCATGAGCAGGCACCTTGATCAGCTGGTTGTGGCAGCTCGTACGAAACAAGGTAGAGCTTAATTAGAGGGAATTGTGGCTTGCTTAATCTTGCCACTTACAAGCCTAACCGAGACCCCTACATGTAACTGTTGACCCCGTGATAGGATTAGTATACTATAAATCTTTCAAGAAATCAAAATGAGATGCATATCTGCCTTGCACAGTGCATGGCAATACTTCTCTGCATCATGTCTATACCTTACATATGTGCATGGCAATACTTCCAGAGATGGGATGAGTTGACGCGGGGAAGGAAAATCCAGCGTGTGTCCTTGCATTGAGTGGGACAACGACAAGGATCTCGAGTTTCTTTTGGTAGCACTTGGCATGGTGAAGTAATGGAATGCTGTTCCTGACCTGGTAGGCAGAAGCTAGGGAAGCTGTGAGATGGAGGAGGACGGAGAGAGGAGATTGACAAAGAAGAGGAAGACGATGGGAACCGAAACATTTCTGGTGCTACTGTTTGCTGTAAGAATACGTACTCCAAAGCTGCCATGGTTGAGCCAGACACTCCAAGAACTGGAGATATAGGGAAGAGATATTAAGGAAGCAGAGGTAGGTAGGTGGTCTTACAAAGCTAACATTGATTGGGTGGCCTTAAAACTGAGATTGTGAGAAAGCAATGGTGTGAGTGTCTGAGTTGAGCGAGCGAGCAAGCAAGTGGGACTATGGCGACTCCATGCTACCCATTTACTTCGGGGACGAGCGCACAAATGAGCACACAAAGAGGTTCAGTGATTGGGATATTGTTGTTCAAGGTTCCCAGGGGACCGACGCGTCATACTCACTCCGCGACCCAAAAAATATCATGAATTCCCTAACAAGCTGGTCTACTGGAACAAAAAGTAGCAATAGTAGTAACAACAAACCATCTGCAACAACAAACAACACATGATGTAGAAAGGTCGACCACTTTGGCATCCTAATTATGGTGGTGTGTAATTGGAAATGTAATCCTTAATAAAGTCCTTAATAACTTCATCTAGACATTGACAACATACCATGAAGAATTTTCTATAAGTTGGTTGTCAAGGATCAACCTTCAGATGTTGCTACTAGATGCTATAGTCTATAGGTGTCAATGATACAATAGTGCAACAACGATCATTGATAAAACTAATATTAGTCTTGTAGGTGAACTCCACATACTCAAACACACACCAACCAGAGTATATGTAGATCATGTAACACATCAAGTATTTTTAGTGGATAATGGCGACAACAACATCAACCTGCTATGTCATGGCTACAAGAAATCCCAACAAGACTACATGCGAGTGGAGAGAAGAGATGTATAGAGGGTCTACGAGTAACAATAGTGAGACGACTGATGAGGGAAGTAAATGTATCGATAAGAGAGACATGACGACGACGCAAACATATGGCGTTAACAACTCGAAATTTGAAAAAAAGTACCAAAACCACATATTCAAATCCATTGCCTCAAAACTCAGGTGTATAGATGGGCTGGTATACTCGAGTGTACCCTAGCCTCACACACTCTCTTTCTCTCTCAATATCTTATATATTATATTATACTAGTTAACACACACGTGCCCATGCACGTGAAAACTTAATTGTATGTAGTTCTTATGTAAAGAAATCGCATTAAATAAATTATCTACTCTATATTGTGAAAATCATCATAGTTTTGTTCAAGTAACATGAAGCAAAATTTGTATAAAAAGACAATTAAGATAAAAAAATTATAATCTTGTGATGAGTAGGTCATTCATCTTTAAGTAGGTTTCAACTTTCGCAATGACTTTTCAAGCCTCACGCACTACACCGAGATGGATACAAAGCTGATTATTTTTATTTGTGGCGATAAATGAGATGTGGTTTGAACAATTGGACATTCAGTTTTGGTAATGGTGGCAAGAGTAATTGGGCGTTCTATTTTAGTAGTGGAGAGGTGATGGGATAGAGAACACACGGACTATGCGTATCGAGCAATTAGTTTCTGGGATCGACCTTTTTAATGTGGGTAGAAATATTTTTCGGATGGAGATAAAAGGACAGAAGATATGAGCTGTATACGTTAAGGAATTAGTATATGCGCTCGATATAGATCAGTAATGATAGAAAAACAAATGTGCCGACTTGATAATGAATATTGTGTCTTAAATGCCTGGGCGTCCTGGTTTCGCTTTATAACCACCGTGAATGAATAATGAGTGGTTAAAAGATAATACGAAAAGAAACAGAAACGTGAGAAGGATGAGTGAATTCAAGAGTAGATTCACTATAGAATAACAACCATAAAAAACGGAGAGAAATAGTTAAAAAGGAAAGATATTATGAAGAGACGAAGAGAGAAAAGGAAAGATATTATGAAGAGACGAAGAGAGAAGGTATAATTTGTTACGATAATCGTTTATTATGTAGAATGTTTTGTCCTTATGGGAGGGGGGGTTAAGAGAATTGGTTGGTAATGAAAAGGTTTCATTGATGGTCGATTACCATGAAAATAGGTAAGTGGTTGTTGTGGCTTCGATGTGAAGCACACACGTTCAACGGTTTGCACTTGTTAGTTTTTCGGATAGTGATATATGAAAGTAAATAGGCATTGGGTTACACGTACAATTGATAGGATTGGAGGGAGGAGATAATGGTTAGTTGGAGGGAATCGTGGAAATGTAGTTTAATATGAGAGAAGTATTTTGGTGAATAAAAAGCAATTAAAATAGAAAAAAGTGAGAAAAAATGTGAGAAGAGATTGAGTGAAGGAGAGAACGACAACTCAAAATGTTGACTTCTGATTGGCCGCTGGAGTTCAAAATGGCTATTTTGTAAATAGACGGAAAAACTCCCTCTTTTTATAGTAAGTATAGATTATATATATCATGACTGGGTTGAACCTTCCTTTCCTCTGATCTCTCCGCCATTTCTAAGAGTGAAGGAGTTTCACCATAGCTTTCTTCCTCATCTACTACCTGCATGAGGCAGTGGTCCTTAGAAGGGATAACTTAGACTCCGACCCCGTATGCTTAACACTCGAATGGTTCGCGATCACTTGTTGACCTTGCTCCAATTTGGTAGGAGTGAGTTTGGCAAGCGCCTCTTCGTTCCGTTATATAACAAACACGAAACCGGGAAAAAGCAAAAGAAGACATGATTTTTCACCTGATTAACCGACGGTAGAGTTTATTGGAGCGACACCAGGAAAACTTGAACTACGCACATAGAAATCTAAAAAAAGTAAAGCCAACAAAGATGTAAAAACGGGTGCTATTGCAGCTACACCTCCCAATGTATGTATGTATGTATGTATGTATATATATATATAGAGAGAGAGAGAGAGAGAGAGAGAGAGAGTAAGGCTAGGGTACACTCGAGTGTACCAGCCATCTATACACCTAAGTTTTAAGGCATTGGATTTGAATATGTGGTTTTGATACTTTGTTTCAGATCACCAACTGTTAACACCTTATATTTGCGTTGTCGTCATGTCTCTCTCATCGATACGTTTACTTCCCTCATCAGTAGTCTCACTGTTGTTACTTGTGGACCCTCTATACATCTCTCCTCTTCACTCTCCTGTAGTCTTGTTGGGATTTCTTTAGAATAAAATAAGTTAATAGAATGCATAGGCTGCTCAAGCAATAGTGTCTCCTAGGTGACTAGGCTCCCAAGTCCTAGAGGTCACCCCCCTAGACAATAGATTTAAAAGATCTAGTAAATTGAAACAAGGCAAATTCCAATTTGAGTGAGATGAACCTTTGATTCATTTAACCAAGGTTGTTTAGGCTAGGCAGCTAGGTGTCCTACAAGGCAGCGATGCCATGCCCTAGACAACCTTGGCATTTATAATTTATTGACACGTGTGTGCAAATTAATGGAAAATAATCATGATGATACATGTACTAGTCAACACACACACAACATGCACGTGAATAATTATACTAGTTGATTTTTTTTTCAATTATAAATCATCAAAGGTGTATATTTTTCAGTAATATAATATTTGTCTGAATCATTGGAAAAACTATTACATGAGCAATATTTTCCACATTAAGTATGTAGGGTGTTACCATATAACAAACATAATGATACTGATGATGATCACTTAATGTATAATATATTAATGAAATTGATTGTTAAAAGATATCACTTCTTACACATCCACTTTGTATTTTTTTTAAAGCTTTCTAGGTGTTTGGAATAAGTGAACATGTTTCCAAAGACTGAATTCGTGATGATGTTCGAAGCACTTTAACAAACAGATTATACAATCTTTTTTTCAGGTTATTTTCTAGAATTATAATTTGATGACTTTGTCCCAAGATGTATCTTAAATTAGCTTTGCAAAAATAAGATCATGTTTTTATTATCAAAATTAAAGCTTTTCCACTTAGTTTCTCAGATTAGACCTATTGATAATTGTAGAATATGAGAATGTCACTACGTCCAATGAACAAATGTACTAATACGCATGAATCTTCGCATGAAAGGAAATAAATAAATAAATACCTTAAATTGAACATTTCAATTAAGCTTACAATCAGTTGCAAGTAACCACGGTCCATTGCAATTATGGTTACAACTAACTTTGAGGTGAACCAACCACGTGATAAGTGGTGGTAGACAAGGAAGCACAGACACATTTGTAGATACGGATACATACATGCGATATGGAATTTTTTTTGAAATATAGGACACGGACACGACACTGGATGAGGCGATAACATTTTTTAAATATAAAATATATGTGTATACTGTATGAACTGGAATTCTTTCATAGAATAGTCTGAGTTATGTATGTATGCATTATTACATGAATGTGCGTGTCATGAGTGTAATGGAAACAAAATGGAAAACTAAACATTTTGCATTTTTCAGTAAATATACTAAATTTTTAGGGTATATACACGAGTTCTCATTACTCAGCTAACCAATTTGTTAGGCTATAATGTGATTCACGATATCAAATCCGGCTTAGATTTTGCATGTTAATTCTTTTTTAGCAGATCTGTTTCAACTCTGATTAGATCTCAGCTTCATGTTACATTTCTTTAATGACAAGAAATAAACAATGCACTGCCATTGAAAAAGAAGACATAAACAGTGGCTGTATTCAAAATATGCACATTGAAAAAAAAGTATATTGCAGCAACAGCTGCTGCACTACTGTGTCTAGGGAGTGTCCGGGCAGTATCCAGCTGTGTTTGGGCTGCAAAAAATGTCCAAAATGGACATCACCCATCTTGACTGTGTCCAAAACGTTTTGGGCCGTGTTTGGGAAGTGCCTGTGTCCAAAATGTGTTCGACACAGGCACGGGGGCTTCCTCGAAGTGTCTGTGCCTCCTAGTGGTAGCATAATGGCAGGTGCAGAGAAATATGTGGCTTTAGATGGTTAATGGATGCGGCAGGCAGGAATGCTGGTCGTCACATCAACGATGAACAACTTTAGCACAGAACAGTGAAATATAGTGTCATTTGTAGGTGTGTTTGACACCTTTTCCTCCCAGGGGAGGATGAGAAGGAGGATGAAAAGTTATAAAAAAAGAGCAGGAGAAATGATGGGAGAATAGTTAGAAGGGTTGCTAAGCAACCTCCTAAATTTTCTGCCGAAAAGGAAAAACACAAAAAGCATATAAAATACATATCCCAATGTTCATTGCAAAAAACATTTACCAAAAGAATGTTAAAAGTTTTGTATTAAAGTAAGGAAGTGAGTACAAAACTAGCATTTTCCCCTTTCATTATGGTTTGTGACATCTATTACAAAAGAAGTAGGGGCAACTTTGTACTTGCACATCTCTTGTGAGAATTCTATCTTAAGACAAACCACCATATGTACAAATAATTGGATGGCATATGTGATTGAGTATTATACTACTTGGTCTTACACTCAGATCAACATCTAGCATGCTAGGATTTAAAAGAAAAATATTTTAAAAAACCTTTCAAATCGATCATAGTTGCTGGAGGACAACAACAGTTCATTCAGCTGTCCTTAAATGGGACCTTCCCATGCAATGGAGAACTTTTCCACTTCATTAGTTTAACCATCAACATGATTAACTACTTAATTTTTAATTGCGTAGGTGCCAAAATGCTGCCATTTAATAAATTTCAGGGTGGTTAGTTCCTAAAGAATCAAATGTGCCATAACAGAGTTTGATGTATACAAGTTTACATACGTTGAACATGTCATTGGTTTCTTTAAGAAGAATAATAGTATGTCTCCATCAATAATTATAAGATATCACACAGGAAAATTAACTCTTCTTGATGCATTTCATAGATGCAAAGAAACATATCGTCTCGTTTCCGCACGTTGCTCCACTTACTACGCCAGGATGAGCATGTGCCTGCTAGCTTTCTTCACTTGCTTGACAAGCTGCATCAAGTTTGGCATTCCCTTTTGAATCATATTGCAAAGAAGAACTTTTAGAGGAAAAGACGTAGATATGTATGTACAAAACATTAGATAATTACCATGCCATTTACGTCCCCACATCCTTCTCTCGTCCAAAATGCCTCCAACCTCACCCTTCCAGCCATATGGTTGGCAGGATAAGCGACGTGGCACACCAGCTTAGCATTGACAGCAACGACTCTCTGACTCCAGGCCCACAACATAGATGCAACACTCACTGGTTCAACATCGATAACTGCCGCTAGTCGCCTTGAGGTCCACCGCATACACGTCGTGCTTGAGTGTAGAAAGTGCTCGTGGGAGTTGGCGTGAATGACCAGAAAGGATGGCATTGATGTATGGAAGACTAGGGAGTTGCGACTTGCAAGTGTTGCAGTTCTGGCTGTCGACAGTGACCATGGTGCTCTTGCAGTCAAAGACGGTCGATGAGGCGGTGGCAGCAGTAGAGCATATGGGGCGGCAAGTATCAGTGTCGTCCTCGTTAGAGGCCATTGCTGGGTCCTGCTGATGCCGAATCTGCTGATTGAGGAGTAGAAACAGTAGGGGCTGATGATCTAATAACACAGATTGACTTGGGGCGAAAGAAACCCCTTCTTAAACAAAACCAATACAACCACATGCAACCTCAAATTCTCCTTTGTGCCAGACAAAGCAACATATATAGATATCAAAGCAAACTAGGAAGGAAAGATGCGTATGATAGAATGATCACACGTATACACCTACTCTGGTTCCTACCCCGTCACTGACACTGTCGACCAACTCAGTTATGCAAAACATCACTATTTACTCTCACTATCTTACTCCACACCTTGTTTGGTAGTCACAATTCAACAATGGGAGTGCAGTAAATTTGTATGTTATTCTTGTCGGAGAATGTAAAATGTGGGAAGATGAAATAGCTAACAATTAAGAAACGTATTGTTTTGGGGGGAGAATGTGAGCATGTAGGAAGGTGGGGTGGTTAAAGATTGAGAAAGCACCAAGATTGTGAGAATGTGGAAAGGTGAGGTGGTTAATGCTTGAAAAAGTGTGTGAGAGGAAATAAGTTTATTTTTAATGACAAAAAAAGGACGAAATATACGTGGGAAGAGATTTAAGGTGAATGCATCATTTGAAATTGGTGTATTCTGAAGTATGGACTGTGTAATTTATCTTTATCTCTCTCTATATACTCTCTCTCACACAAAACTAATTATATGTAATGACAATTAAATAAAAATGCCTAGGCTCTTACCTAAGGGACCCTTGGGTGAGGAGGACTGCCTAGCCGTCTTGACAAGTATTGACAGGACATTGTATGTGTCTATCTGTCTCGAATAGTTGTGAAACTGGGCGGCAGGAAACCAATGTTGCAATGGCTAACTGGTTATTCATTCTACTTCATTAGTGGAGATGATGATGAGTCTGGTGGATAGGAATTTATAGGAATAGTCTTTACGGGCTTGTTAAAAGGGACCTAAAGGGGAAAGGGGAAACTTCACGTGGTTCTCATTGTCATTGGCCTCCCCTAATAGGTACATCTGCCCTATGACCCATCTTTCTATTTAGGTAGGGGATCTTGGGGGGCACCCTTCATTTCAATATCTTTGAGACTAAGAGTAACTATGGTCTACTAAGGGGCACAATAGGGCAATATATATGCAGAAGATCCATGGCGCAGGTGAGGAATGCCCTTTTTGCTATGGTTAATTATTTATTGGTTGACGTGGGCAATGGCTGTAGGAGTGTTGGGTGTTGAGCCTGTTAATATATCTTTACTTTGTGTTTATTTCATATTTCATATTACTGCTGTACTTACATGTAATTTTCCCTTTACTATAAATAGAGAGGAGAACCCTATTGGGTCTCTAACGTTGCCTAGTGCAACACACACAGATCCGTCTCCCGTACGTTAACATGGTATCAAGAGCAAGTTGATCCGACGCCGCCGCTTCCGCTCCTCTCCCCCCTAGCGCCGCCGCCCCCCCTCCCTCCCTCTCCCTTCTCCACCACAGGGCGCCGCCGGCCCTCTCCTTCAGGCCGCCGCCGCCGCCGCTGCCCGGGCTGCTTCTCGGCTAGCCGCCGGCGTGCGGCAGCCGCAGGGGGACTGCCGGTGACGCAGATCCTGCCCGGCTAGGAGTCTCCAACCCCGTCTCTTGCTGCTGGGCCTCCAGTGGCCATCTCTATGCTACCGTAGGCTCATTCGCTCGGAACCGGGGCTTCGTCTTCGTTTTTCGGAAAGTTTCCAGCAATTTTTCGGCTCGTTTTTGGCGGACAATCTTGCTGTTTGAGGACTTCCGGGTGATCCAACGACTCTCTAAAGCCCTACCCGGAGGTCTAGTCTCTTCCACCGTGCCTTCCTAATCACATCTCCTTCATGTGTGATTAGGAACCTCTCGTTTGAAGGCTGTCGATGCGTCAGTAACGCATCCTCTTTTCCGTCTCTGTTGTGACGTGTATCTCTCCGTCACGGGACGCGTATCTGTCCGTCCACTCAGCCTTCTTTGTGACATGTATCACTCCGTCACCCATATCCCAGTTGCATCATGGAGAACAAGACCTATTATGAGGTCTCGCCTATTCCGATCAAGCTCAATGGGAAGAATTTTTTGCTATGGATGAATGCGGTTCATACTGTCTTGGAATCGCGCGATCGGGCAAAGTTTGTTGATTCTGCACCTCTCACTAGCACTGACAAAGACTATGCCGAGTGGAAACGTCTTGACAGCCTAGTGAAGACTTGGCTATGGGGTAGCATGGAACCTTCTATTGCTTCTAGGTTCATGTTCTACTCCACCGCTAAGGAGATTTGGGATGCCGTTAAGCAACACTATGCTCAGGAGAAGAATGCTCTTCGCCAGTTTATGATCTATGATCGTCTTTTTGCAGAGAAACAAGGTGATAGAACCCTTGAAGAGTATTTCGGGGTGATTCAAGCTATCTCCCAGGAGTTGAGCTACTATCATCCAGTGAAGGTTGCTGAGCAGATCAAAGATAGAGATGATCTTGTCACTGCTAAATTTCTATCTGGCCTTAGCTCCTCATATGGTTCAGCAAGAAGTGTGATACTTGCATCCGACAAATTACCGAGCCTTGCAGAAGCTTTCTCTAGGATTCAACAGTCCACTTTTGAGTCAGTTGATCCTACTCCTGTTGTCTCTTCTGGAGATTCTCATGCCTCCATTGCTGCAGCAGTTCGCGGAGGCCGACCTGCACCTACACCAGCTGACAGACCTGGCTTGGGCAGAGGACGTGGGACTCGTCCTCGATGCACTTTCTGTGACAGACCGGGACACACTGTTGAGAAATGCTGGAAGAAACATGGGCGACCTGCCGCCCCACCTGTTGGAGCTGCCAACTGTGCTACTTCAGACTCTACTACTGCGAGCTCGAGTTCCTCTGGCATCACACTTACTCAGGAGGAGTATGACAGGTTTATTCAGGCAACTCAACATTGGAGTATGGGCGCCTCATCTGCTTCTACAGCACATCTTGCCTCTACAGCGGGTAATCAGGCTACATCTTTTATGGCTTCTGGATCCGCAACTCCCTGGGTGGTTGACTCTGGTGCCTCCCAGCACATGACTGGTATGAGGCGATTGCTCCGCACATTTGACTCATATATTCCTCACCCATCTGTTACCTTGGCAGATGGTTCTGTGAGGAAGGTGGTAGCTAGTGGTTCTGTGTCCCTTACACCAGATATTGATTTGAAATCTGTTCATTTTGTACCTGAATTTCCATTCAATTTGCTTTCTGTTGCCAAGTTGATTGACACTGTAAACTGCACAGTTACATTCGGGCCTTCTTGCTTTGTTTTACAGGATCTCAAGAGTTTGAAGATGATTGGTGGGGGGCCTAGGAAAGGTGATCTCTACCTCTTTCCTGGTGATTATCTACCTCGCCATCCACCTCCTGCTCCAGTTTCCTCCGCCATGCTGAGTGGTTCCCCCTTGCTGTGGCATTGCAGATATGGCCATCCTTCCTTAGAAAGCTTGAAGAAGTTGGAACCCGATCTAGCTCATGTGTCCTCTTTAGAGTGTCAGTCTTGTCAGTTGGGCAAACATCATCGGTTGTCCTATCCTGTTCGTGTCAATAATCGGGCTTCTAGTCCGTTTGAGTTAGTCCATAGTGATGTATGGGGTCCTGTTAAAAACCAGAGTTATAATGGTTTTAGCTATTTCATTTCTTTTGTGGATGATTACTCTCGCATGACATGGATTTATCTTTTAAAAAGGCGTGACTCTGTGCTTTCCATTATCAAACATTTTCATAAACAAATTCAGGTTCAATTTAACTGCAATATCAAAATTTTTCAATCTGATAATGCCCTTGAGTATGTTCAGAAAGCGATGAATGAGTTTTGCAGTTTGGTTGGTATGATTCATCACACCTCTTGCCCTCACACTCCTATGCAGAATGGTGTTGCTGAGCGAAAGAATCGCCATCTTTTGGATATCACTAGGTCTCTCATGTTTGAATCCAATGTGCCTAAACGTTTCTGGTCTGAAGCTCTTCTCACTGCCTGTTTTTTGATTAATCGGCAGCCCTCTTCTGTTTTGCATGGACGCACTCCCTTCTCTGTCTTACGCCCTATGGATAAACCGTTTCATGTTCCGCTTCGGGTTTTTGGTTGTACATCCTTCGTTCATACCTTTGATCCCAAACAAGACAAACTCTCTCCTAGGTCCTTGAAAACCTTGTTTCTTGGTTACTCTGGTACGAGTAAAGGTTACAAGTGTTATTGCCCGAGTTTGCGTCGTATGTTTGTTTCTAAGGATGTCACCTTTCATGAAACCAGTCCATATTTTGCACATGCTATGAGCAAGGGGGAGCAATTGAGTGAGGGAGTGCCACCCGCAAGTCAAAGTGAGGGAGTGCCACCTATCATTGTTGAGGACATACCGCATGATCCACCTACCATTCAACCCTATACCCAGGTTTATCACAGGCGAGGTAGACAGGATCCAGATGAGGTAGCGGCACAAGTCCATGAGCCTCCTTCGCCATCTTCTACTCAAGAGATTCCTGCAGAGGCTTCTGACCTTGATCTTCCTATTGCTGTCCGGAAAGGTATACGTTCATGTACTATTCGACATCCCATATCGAATGTATGTTGTTTGTCGCACTTATCTACACAGGCTCGTGCATTTGCTGTTGGGATGGACTCCATTAAGATACCAAGACACCACTTAGAGGCTCTGAAGGACAGTGGCTGGCAGCAGGCAATGCAGGTGGAAATCTCTGCTCTGATTGACAATGGCACATGGGATCTTGTTACTTTACCTGCGGGCAAGAAAGTTGTGGGCTGTAGATGGGTCTTTACAGTCAAACACAACCCTGATGGATCGATTGAGCGGTTGAAGGCCAGATTGGTAGCAAAAGGCTACACACAGACATATGGAGTGGACTTCTTTGAGACTTTTTCTCCAGTTGCTCGTCTCAATTCTGTGCGGATCCTTATATCTCTAGCTACTACTTTTGATTGGCCTCTTTTCCAGCTGGATGTCAAGAACGCCTTTCTTCATGGGGATCTTCAAGAAGAGGTGTATATGGAGCAACCACCAGGTTTTGTTGCTCAGGGGGAGTGTCAGAAAGTCTGCAAATTGAAGAAAGCTATCTATGGGTTAAAGCAATCTCCTCGAGCTTGGTTTGACAAGTTCAGTGCTGTTGTTTTACAGATGGGCTTCTCTCGTTCCATGACTGATCACTCTCTATTTTATTCAAATTCTTCTGGTGGGTCCATAATTATTGCTGTCTATGTTGATGATATTGTGATTACTGGCAGCGATTCTACAGGCATATCACGTGTGAAGGAAGGACTACAACAACACTTTCACACAAAGGACCTGGGGAAGCTGAGATACTTTCTAGGGATTGAGGTTCTTAGATCCCATGCAGGTATAAATCTCCCAGAGAAAGTATGTGCTTGACTTGCTACAGGAAACGGGTATGACTGATTCTAAGCCCGTATCCACTCCTATGGATTATCACATCAAGGAGGTGGAAGATGATACTGCATATTCAGATCCAGGTCATTACAGGAGAATAGTTGGGAAGTTGATTTACCTAACTGTCACAAGACCTGATATTTCTTTTGCTGTTGGAGTAGTAAGTCAACACATGTGCACACCACGACAGTCACATTGGACAGCTGTATGCAGGATACTGAGATATCTGAAAAGTGCTCCTGGAAAGGGGATCACTTATTATAAACCCAAGAGTCCTCTATCTTCTTTGACTCTCACAGGTTATGCAGATGCAGATTGGGCTGGTAATCAAAGTGATAGAAGATCCACATCTGGCTACTGCACCTTTCTTGGTGATCATCTGATTACTTGGAAGAGCAAGAAACAACAAGTGGTAGCACGGTCTAGTACTGAGGCTGAGTACCGTGCTATGGCACATGCATGCTGTGAACTGCAATGGATCAAATCTGTCTTATCTGAGTTGAAGATTTTGATTCAAACTCCCATGATTCTCAAGTGTGACAATCAATCTGCTATACATATTGCCAGGAATCCTGTCTTTCATGAGCGCACAAAGCATATAGAGGTTGACTGTCATTTCATCAGAGATCAGATAAAGAATGGCAATGTGGTGACGCCATATGTCAAGTCTGAAGATCAACTAGCTGATATCTTGACAAAGCCATTAGGTCCAGCAGTGTTCCAGAATTTATGCGGCAAGCTGGGCATCCACAATGTGTACACTCCAGCTTGAGGGGGAGTGTTAATATATCTTTACTTTGTGTTTATTTCATATTTCATATTACAGCTTGAGAGCCCATTTGGTGGCATCTCATAGAAAAAGGGAGCTTTTTCTTTGATGGCGGTAGAGGAGCTACCTCTTGCTTTGTTGACCAGGGAGGAGTCCCTCATGAGACGACCGATGCTACAGATTCTGAAGGGCTTTAAAGATAGTATAGGGGACCGTGCTTTTGATGGTGAGTGGTGACATAGGCCCATCATGATCCATAACCTGGTTCCAAAACTCATTAGTTTTGTCCGGATATCAATTGTGGAGAAACTTTAGATCTGTTTTCGTGGTGGCTAGGTTGCAGGTGAACACAATTTACAATGACACTTATTAGTATATAGACTTTCCTGCGTTTTTACTTAGTCTATTTTTCTCTTTTCTTTGTTATTCTTATGTCTTATTTTATCCCACATGGGTTATATTTAAACCATGTGGCTTTCTCTTGTCTTATAAAAGAGAGCCCTGCACTCCTTTTTTAATCATCTTAATAATAAGACAATTAGCCGCAACTTCTAGATGGTATCAGAGCCTCCCGATCCTCCCTAACCCTAATCCTTCTTTCCCTCCCATCAACCCTAGCCGCCACCCTTCCCCTTCTTCCCTGCTGCGCCGCACAACAACATACCCCTGGTCTACCGCCGCCACCTAGCACCATCCTTGGTGCCGCCTCCACCACAACAGGCGCCTCCAGCCACCGCCAACCCCATCCCTGCCTTCCTCCCTCCCCGCCCACCTCTTCTCTTCTTCTCCTCTCCACCGCAACCCCCCCTTCTTCTCCCGTTTCCAGCAGCTCCCTCTGCTGCCCGCCGCCACCTACCCCTCCACCTTCTTGCCGCCGCCACCGTAGTCCCACCACTGTCCATTTCCGCCGCCCGAGCACCCACCCTATCCTCCCTTCTCCTCTTCCCATCTTCTCTAACCCTTCGCTCACCATCTCGTCCGGCTAAAGGCTCCTTTTTCGGCTTCCGTCCACTTTCCGAAAAAGTTACGTACAACCCGGTCTTTTCCAGATCTGGCACGTTGAAGGAGTAAATCAATTTTTCGCATCTGACTGCCTGCGCCTCATGGTGGAGTGATCTTTCCTCCATGTTGGCGTAGGTTCTATTCTTCCTTTCTGCCCCGTGAGGGTCTTCTGAGGTCCATGATTGGATCTCCTACCTACTACTACTACTGCTAGTCCATGTATTGGACTTCTGCTGCTGTCCTCTGCTGACGCCCGCTGTTATCTACGCCCGTGCTACTGCTCTTTCTACTTTGGTCCGATGGCGACTTCAGATCTCCCTCGCACTCTCTGTGTTACTACGGTGAATTTGGATAGTTCCAACTATCACCTATGGGCTGCCTCCTTTGAGTTGTATGTTAAATCCCAAGGTCGCTACTCTCATCTGACTACAAAAGGCCTGTCTCTTCCTACTCATGATGCTGACGAGAAGATGAAGCAAGCCTATGATCTCTGGTTCAAGGAGGACTATGGGGTCATGACATGGATGGTCAACAGTGCTGAAGCAAAGATCAGCCAGTCCCTTCTCCGTCTTCATACTGCCAAAGAAATGTGGGAGCAACTCTCCCATGTTTACTCGCACCAACAGAATCCTAAGAAGGTCTTTGAGATCTTCAAACAACTTGCCAAACTGGAGTATTCTACTACTGATTCCGTCGAGGATTACTACAACTCCTGCTGTGCCCTCTGGGATGAGTTCTAGGTGTATCATCCTCTTTCTACTAACATTGATGAACTTAATCGACAACGGAACGAACTTATGTTAGTTCAGTTCCTCGCGGGCCTACCTGCTTCCTTTATTGGTGTTGTGGACCAGAATCTCTCCAGCGACCCTTTACCCACTCTCCGCGATGTGCTCAAAAGGGTCCAACGCCTACCTTCTGTGTCCCAGTCCGTGCCTGACTCTTCTGATGGCGCAGCCCTCGCTGTCCGCTCTGGTGATTCCTTTCGTGGTCGCGGTCGTGGTAGAGGTCGTGGCCGCGGAGGACGTTCTTCTGCTCCTAGACGTGGCTCTGGAGCTGATCCTGTTGAGTCCCGCTACTGCACTCACTGCAAGCGCACCAACCATACTGAAGATCGTTGCTGGATCAAATATGGCAAACCTGACTGGGCCAATAAAGTGACTTCTGACCAGACTGAACCTGCTCCATCGACAGCTGACTGGATCCACTCGGAATTTGAAAAACTGCTACAAGCTCGTCTGGTGTCTTCTACTGAGGATTCAAATGCTGGTAGTGCCGCTCTTTTGACTACGACTGGTAAAAACTCCTGGGTGATTAACTCTGGTGCGACTTCTCATATATCTGGCAATCCTGATTTATTTTCTAAACTGCACAAGACTTCTTTTATACCTCCTGTTACTTTAGCTGATGGTTCTAAATCACCTGTTACTGGCATTGGTGATATTTTCTCCACTGGTAGTCTGCCTCTGCGCTCCACTCTTTATGTCCCGAAATTTCCTCTTAATTTACTATCTGTCAGTAAAACTGTGAAGAGCCTTCGTTGCTCAATTACGTTTGACCCGGATGATGTTTTGTTTCAGGATCTGCGCACGAGGATGACGATTGGTTCATGCCATGAGGGACCGGATGGACTCTACTACTTGGACGAGCCAAAGACAACTGCATATTTGACATCATCTGTAGCAGGCATCCAGTGGCATTATAGATTGGGCCACCCTTCTGTTGTGAAGTTAAAAGCCTTGTTACCTGATGTAGTTAGTTCTGATTTTCATTGTGAGACATGTCAGCTTAGCAAGCAGACTCGTGCCACCTTTTTCAAAAATTTTTGTATCAGTTCTAAAGCACCTTTTGATATTATACATGCTGATGTTTGGGGTCCATGTTCTGTGTCGAGCACTTCTGGTTTTAAATATTTTCTGAGCTTCATTGATGATTTTTCTATAACAACATGACTATTTTTGCTTAAAGATAGATCTACTATTCTTGAAAAAATTACTGACTTTTTTGCTGAGATCCGCACTCAATTTGCTAAGCCTATAAAATTTTTTCGCACTGATAATGCGTTGGAATTCATGCAAGCCTCTGTTAGCACCTTTTGTCGTCGTCAGGGCACCATCCACCAAACTTCCTGTGCTTATACCCCACAACAAAACGGTGTCGCTGAACGCAAGAATCGTCATCTTCTCGAAGTTGCTCGTACCCTTCTTTTTCACTACCATGTTCCCCAGTCTTTTTGGCCCGAGGCGATATCCACTGCATGTTATCTTATTAACCGCATGCCATCCTCTGTGCTCGGAAATCAGATTCCTTTTAAGGTTCTGTTTCCCGATGCGCCTCTTTTTTCTGTCCCGCCTCGCATATTTGGGAGCACATGTTTTGTTAAGAACCTTCGGCCAGGCCTTACTAAATTGGATCCTAGAGCGACTAAGTGTGTTTTCCTAGGGTACTCTCGCACTCAAAAGGGGTACCGATGCTATGATCCTGTTTCTAAAAAGTGGTTTGTATCTGCGGATGTGGTATTTTTTGAGCATATGCCTTTCTATTCTTCGGCTGGTTCTGTGCTCACTTCGGATTTACTAGTGGACACGCCTTTACCTGTGCTGGATGCTTTGACTGATAATTCTGATGCTCCGATTGAAAAGCCACCTCTGAAAGTTTATCACAGAAGACCGAAGCCGACAGCTCCCTCTATGGCCTCTCCATCGTCCTCATCCTCTGTGCTAGATTAAAAACCTCCGCAGGTATTTTCTGATCTTGATATTCCTATTAGTCTGAGGAAAGGGACAAGAACGTGCACTATGCATCCGATTGGGAATTTTTGCTCTACTGCTAATTTGGGTGCTAATTTTGCTAACTTCACTGTGGCTCTTTCTGCTGTATCTGTTCCTAAAATGCTGCTCAGGCTTTTAGACATCCTGCATGGCGTCAGGCTATGGAAGAAGAAATGAAGGCCCTTACAGAACATAATACATGGGCCCTTGTTTATCCACCTGCTGCTTGCTCTCCAGTTGGTTGCCGCTGAGTCTTCACAGTCAAATACCAGCCAGATGGTACTGTTGAACGGCTTAAGGCGAGACTTGTGGCAAAGGGGTATACACAGACCTATGGGGTCGACTACTTCGAGACTTTTTCTCCAGTAGCGCGCCTGAACTCTGTGAGAATTCTTATTTCTATTGCTATAAATTCTGACTGACCTCTGTATCAGCTTGATGTCAAGAATGCTTTCCTGTATGGTGACCTTCATGAAGAAGTATACATGTCACAACCCCCCGGTTTTGTATGTCAGGGGGAGTCCTCTAAAGTTTGCAGGTTGAAAAAGGCAATTTATGGCTTGAAACAGAGCCCCAGAGCTTGGTTTGACAAGCTCAACACTATTCTTCAGAAATTCTCTTTCCGACGCTCCCAGTCCGATCATTCTATTTTTGTGAAAAATACTACTGCGGGCATTGTTGTCCTTATTGTTTATGTTGACGACATTATTCTTTCCGGAAGTGATCTTGCTGGTATTCAGTCAACAAAGTGCTATCTGGATAAACATTTCGTCACCAAGGATCTCGGCTCGCTACGGTATTTTCTTGGGATAGAGGTGTCCCGATCTTCTTCTGGTCTCTGCTTATCTCAGCAGAAGTATGTTCTGGACCTACTATCTGAAACTGGTCTTCTAGGTGCTAAACCTGCTAGCACACCTCTGGATCCGAACACCGACTGGGATGATGAGAATTCTCTTGCTTATCCTGATAATCATCGGTATCGAAGAATGGTTGGTAAACTCATCTATCTTACTGTTACACGGGCTGATATTACTGCTGCGGTTGGACTGGTTAGTCGTTACTTGGATAAACCTCGACAATGCCATTAGGATGCTGTCTGCCATATTCTGAAATATCTGAAAAGTTCTCCTGGAAAAGGTCTGCTTTACAAGAAACATGGGCATTGCAAACTTCTTGGCTATTCTGACTCTGATTATGCTGGCAGCAAGGTTGACCGTCGCTCTACTTCTGGCTACTGCACCTTTGTGGGAGGCAACCTTGTCACTTGGCGAAGCAAGAAGCAGTCTATTGTTTCTCGCTCTAGTGCTGAAGCTGAGTATCGTGCCATGGCGCACATTACCTGTGAACTGTTCTGGATTAGGAGATTGCTGAAGGACTTTGGTATTTCTGATTCGTCTCCTATTCCAATGTATTGTGACAACAAAGCAGCTACTTTCACTGCTAGTAATCCTACCTTCCATGAGCGGACCAAGCACATTGAGGTGGATTGTCATTTCGTCCGCGAAGCTGTTCTATCGGGCCAAATCTCTACTCCCTACATTCATACGTCTGATCAGGTGGCTGACATCTTCACAAAGATTCTACCAAAGACGAGGTTCACTGCTATGACATCCAAGCTGGGCATGATAGACATCTACGCTCCAGCTTGAGGGGGAGTATTAGTATATTGACTTTCCTGCGTTTTTACTTAGTCTATTTTCTCTTTTCTTTGTTATTCTTATGTCTTGTTTTATCCCACATGGGTTATATTTAAACCATGTGGCTTTCTCTTGTCTTATAAAAGAGAGCCCTGTACTCCTTTTTTAATCATCTCAATAATAAGACAATTAGCCGCAACTTCTAGAACACTCATTGCATTGTAGAAATGCCCTTTCTGCTATGGTTAATTATTTAATGGTTGACGAGGGCAATGGCTGTAGGAGTGTTGGGTGTTGAGCCCATTTGGTGGCATCTCATAGAAAAAGGGAGCTTTTTCTTTGATGGCGGTAGAGGAGCTACCTCTTGCTTTGTTGACCAGGGAGGAGGCCCTTATGAGACGACCGATGCTACAGATTCTGAAGGGCTTTAAAGATAGCATAGGGGACCGTGCTTTTGATGGTGAGTGGTGCCATAGGCCCATCAGGATCTATAACATGGTTCCAGAACTCATTAGTTTTGTCCGGATATTAATTGTGGAGAAACCTTAGATCTGTTTTCGTGGTGGCTAGGTTGCAGGTGAACACAATTTACAATGACACTCATTGCATCGTAGGGATAAGACATTTTGTTATAGACCAAGGACCGATGTTCAAAATTTCGACGAAATGGTCAAAATTTTACAAATTTTTTCCATACTGATTGTAATCGGACATCAAAATGCACTTTTGAAACGCACTGACCATCAATTTTTTTCTTCTTTTTAATGTACTACGTACTACATCGAGCATATTTTTTTACCTAGTTTATGTCTTTAATTCTATATATTGTGCTTGCCAACTATAATGACTTGATTCGTTGATTTCATCATTGAAAATTGACATCAAAATTTCCCATAGAAATTCCCATCGATATAGTTTAGGGCCCTTCACTAAAAAATGATGAGACCCAACCCTCCACATCCAATATGAAATATTATTGCATATTTGAGTTGATCTATACTAGTACATCATTTTGGTAAAACTTCATTAATTAATTCATTTATTTTTCCATCAAAGTGTATGTCGAAATTTTGGTAAATTTCTGTTTCTGTGGCGGCGCAAACGGCATCGCAATCGGACATTTCTTCCTTGCTAAGGACGGTGCTTTAAAGCTTGACAGAAATATGAGGATTGGGATCAGGCGAGGGATTTTTTTGGAAATAGTTGTAATAGTGGGCAGAATCTTTATCATGATCGTACTACTATTTCAGAATTTGATTGGCTTTTGTTTGGGGTTGGGTTGGGAGTGAGTGGCTGGGGGTGGTTGTGGTGGGGTGTGTTTGTAATTGTGTATACATTTTAATCATTTATATCTGTATGTTTGATCGTTTATCCCCTAGGATCTGATTGGCTTTTGTAAATGGTAAGTTCTGTGGAACTCTCTGGGAACTCCGGTTCAGTTTCCGGAACTTGAGTGTTGTTGAATTCCGTGTGATTTGTTTGATCTAGGTTTGAATGTAGAAATTCCTACAAACGTTGGTTGTTATGGCTTTGTACGACAAAAAGCACCCGTAAATGCTTTTTGCTTATGGTTGTATAAATGTATTATATAGGATGTCATGGGAAAGGTTGAAAGTAGCTTATGCTAGAGTTATCAGCTATTTAGCTTATTATATATATGAGCCTAAGTATGTTTGGCCCATTAGGGTTTGATGATTTGATCCCATGCTTTGTATTAGACTATTAGTCCCCTGACCGATACATAGGATAGGAGCAGGGTTTTGCTTAATACAATCAGGTCATTGCCTTCTATCTGATTTTCCACAGCCTGGAAGTTGTTTTCTGCTATTTTACTTGGGAACTTGGGAACTCTCTTTTATGTGTACTTCAGGGTTCCATGGTAGTCACCGAAACTCGAGCTTCGAAATTACAGTAAACCAATAATGGCAAACCTTAAAAAGGTAACTTGAGTTCCTAAGGTTTCTGAGCCACTAACAACAAAACAATCAAAGTCTTAACAAATGAAAGCCTTCAAGTCCTCAAGAAACTTCAAGCTAATTTCTTTCTCTAGTTCATAAAGGAAAACTCACCAGGGATCAAGTAGTGAGACTGATTGCAAGGTTTATGAGGGGAGGTCTTGGAGAAATGTAGATTGAGGTCCAAGGATGTGTGCCGCTGAAGTAATTAATAAAGTTGGGGAGAGAACGGTGGAGGCAAAGTAGAGGTAATTATTGAACAAACCCTTCTGGTTTCTCACAAGAAAGTACGGGTAGAAATTGGAGGAGCAAGAGGTGATTGAGGCAATGGTCTTGACTTATATGATCGAGTTTGAATTAGTTTTTGTCTCCATTATTGACTTAGATGATCCGAGTCCGAATTAGCTTTTGTCCCCATTGTTATTATAGTTTCAGTAACCTGATTGCATTCTCTAAACGTTGCTTCCAAATTATCCTCGTGTCACTTATAAATTTGATTTCCTCAGTCTCTAGAAGCAGCAAGGTCGGTGATCTCAGGCAGATATGAATAGCCAACACGCTTGAACGAGGTGTGAAGGCTTCAAAAGCACTAAATCTCTGGTACTTAGTTGACCCTGTGTCACTTTGATTCGAATGAAAATTTGTGTGTTCATCTAGGGGCTAGTAAAGTTGTGTCTCAACTCAAGTTAGTCAACCACCTGGAAAGAAGATCAGTGCTTGGCCTTGCCCAATGGTATTCTCAAGGTAAAGATGTACTGTTGCGTGGATTTTGTTTCAGAGTTGAAAGTAGATAGGCTGAAAGAAAGAAGTAGGAAGGTTTGGAGCAATGTTCAAAATTTTGACAAAATTGTCAAAATTTCTGTTTCTGTGGCAATCGGACATCAAAATTGACTGACGCAACTCTCAAAACAGGTAGATCATCGATTTTTTTTAATACTTTTTTATATACTATATACTAGCTAGAGCATATTTTTTTGCACAGTCTTGTGTCTTTGAGTCTTTTGTGTCTTTAAGTCTTTAAGAAAAGATCGCTTGAGAAATGACTATATCAGGAATAAAGTGGGGGTGGCGAGCATTGAGGACAAGTTGCGCAAGGGCCGACTCAGATGGTACGGACATGTGCAACGCAGACCTATTAGTGCGCCTATACGAAGCAAATGCTATTGAGCCAAACACTATAAATAGAAGAAAAGGAATGCCTAAATTAACATGGAATGAGCTTATAAAGAGAGATTTTGAATCTCTACATCTCAATCAGAATATGGCCCATGATAGAGCTGAATGGAAACGAAGGATCCATGTAGCCGACCCCGACATAGTTGGGACTGAGGCTTAGATGATGATGATGAAGTCTATATATTGTGTTTGCAAACTATAATGACTTAGTTTATTGATTTTGCCATTGAAAATTGACTTAAAAAATCCCCTTCGAAATGCCCATCGAAACAGTTCAAGGTCATTCACTAAAAAATGACGAGACCCCACCCCCACATATCCAATATGAAATATTATCACATATTTGAGTAGATCTACACTAGTAGATCATTCTGGTAAAATTTCATAAATTGATTCGTTTATTTTGCCGTCGAAATGCCAGGAACACATTTATCAAAATTTCTGTCGAAATTTCTGTTTCTGTGGCCACCGAAACGTCATCAAAATTGGACATTTTCTTCCTTGTTTGGAATATATATAGGGAGCAGGAATAGTTGATTGCACTCTACAGTATAACTGACAAATGCTGAGGTTGCGGTTGGGGGTAAAGGACGTCAGAGATGCTGGGAGAAAAATGAGGGTGGGATGAATGATGGTTGTAACCTAAATCTAGGAAAGGGAGAGTAGAAATTGGATGGAGAGAGAAAGAAGCTGACACATAGTCTTGTTAAATTCATTTTCATGTTCTGCTAATATGTGTCTCCATTGTTACCACTGCATTGTTTTGCCCTGATCCAGTGTGGAAAACCTTCTTAGTACATTTTTATCACTGCCTTGTTACTAGAGTTTCCAGTAACATGAAACTCTTGTAGTTATGGTTAACTAAGAATTTGAGCAAGGTGTTAGGGCCATCAAAATTGCTAAGTTGCGGTTGTCAGTTTATGGCTCCATTTGGTAAGCTTGGTGGTTGATTTTCTTGTTTGGAAAGAAAAAGAACCTGTTTTTCCATTGTAACTTGTCAGGTTGGTTTCCTCTTTTCTATGGCCGGGCTGACTTTATTTTTTATTCAAAGCTTGGCTGGTAATATGTCGTAGTAACATGTTGATTTATACAGCTGATAGAGTGGGTATTGCAAAGTTGGTGCTTTTTTTTTGGCAAAATATGACTAATTTCTGTTACCTTGTATATAGTATGCTGTGACATTGAAATTTAAATCTTTTGGTTCATCATTTTCGCAGAAAGCCTCATGTTAATATTGGGACAATTGGACATGTTGATCATGGAAAAACAACTCTTACTGCAGCAATAACTAAGGTATAAGAATAATTATATGCTAGTGTTAATAATTGTTTCGATATGACAACTAGAAATACAATTTTCTTGGAATTTCAGGTGTTATCTGAAGAAGGCAAAGCCAAGGTTGTTGCATTTGATGAAATTGATAAAGCACCTGAGGAGAAGGCTAGGGGAATTACCATTTCAGCTGTATGTAATTTTATTTCCTTTATTTAAGTATAAGATCACACCCACACACAGACAGGTTTCACACATTGAATTCTCATGATTGAAAGCGCCAAATAGCATTAAAGGAAAAAAGAAATAAAAGGGAAAAGAATGTTTGAAGAGATGACAATCTTTCTTTCTTTCCCCTCTCTTTTTCACACACACACAATGGGTTCCGGTTCAGAAAACATGCACACAAATACATGCACAGACACATGTTTTCTGAACTGGACCTTGATTTCTGAAATGTTTCATAAGTTATCATTGAACTTTTCTATAGGCCCATGTGGAGTATGAAACAGCAAAGAGGCACTATGCTCATGTTGATTGTCCAGGACATGCTGATTACGTGAAAGTAAGCCTTGGTTAAGTTTTGATGATTACGTGTTGCTAAATATTACAACAATGACTATATTATTACATTGATCAAAGAATCCTTGCATTATGCATTGGTTATTAGAATTCAATATCACTTTGACGTGAAGATGACTATTTTTTTGTGCAAGGTTTAGATAGTAATTTATATAAATATAGTAATTATACATATGACCTTCTGTTTGGCTTGTATTGCACCTATTCTACCACTTCACAAGTAACATGCTGGTCCATAGATAGAATTGAACAACCGTACAGGCATTTTTTATGCATACGGCTCTGCAATAGAATTTCCTTTTCCCTTCTTTACATTGAATAAAAACAAACAGAAAAGAAACAAAAAAAAAGAATCTATTCGATTCAGATTGTTGAATAATCCATTTACCGCCCTTCTTTTCATATTCCTTTCTTAGGAATAAAAAAAATACTACGATGGTTCTGTTGCTTTATATATTTATTTTATTTTTGATTTAGTTTTAGCAATCCCAAGGTTTTTTTAATCCGATCAAAATGAAGAAAAAAATTCTTTTTTCATTTTCTTACTCTTTCTTTCATAAATAAATATCAGTATCAGAAAGAAACTGCTTATGGTGAGTAGTTGAAATCCATGGTCTTCCCCAGGGCCAGGGGTTCTTCAAAGATCTAGAGGTTCTGAAAACTTGGAAATGTCCTCGGGACATTTCCAAAGCTAGTGCCCTTGTCACTCACCTGCATTCTCTCCCTCTGGCAAACTTCCTCCCGGTTTGCTTCTGCACTTTCCCTGCTTCCTTTTTCACACTCCATTCTAGCAGCATCAGTTACTTTTCTGCAAGCATCAGTGTGGAGCTGGGACAAGCAGCAACAGGGGCTTCCAACCTGGCGGCAGGGATAGCAGCTGACATCAATGATAGTTATCTTTTGGCCTTTGAAGCAGATAGGGTAACTCGGGAAACGGAAGGAACAACAGCGAAAAAGATAGGGTTTGATTTTTTCATAGCCCCAGATAACTCCTAGAGGATCCTCGAAGAAGAGTATTGCAGCTTAGCATAGGCAAGGCAGGATTGTTTTACTGTTGAAATGGTTGGATGGATCTGTGAATTTGGAGCAAAAATTATGCGTGTCTTGTAATTTTTTCCCGAAATATGGTTTGTCTTCAAAGTAATCAGAGATGTAGTTTTTATTGCCTAGCGTTGTTGGCTAGTCTCTGGCTACCAAAATCTAACCCTTACTGTGTACAATAGTCACTTGTTGCTTGCTGGCTAGCTTCAATTTCATAGGTTTCCCTTTCAATTATGCTGTTTTGTGTGTGTTAATGTTATGCTGTTTTGTGTGTGTTAATGTTTATCATCAACTTTTGGAAGCAAGTCTTGTAGTTGGAAATGTTTATGTGGCATGCTAATGGTAATTCACTTTCTGGATTCACTAAGAAAAAAATTATTTAAAGTTTGACTAGCCTATCAACAAATACTTGTGTAGACTAATATTGGAGAATGGAAGGGTAGACTAGGAGGTTGGGGGTGGGCTTCTCATCCACTGCTGCACTGTCAGTACCGAGCTTCATCATGCTGCACCGTTGTGTGCTTGGCACCAGTGGGCTACCATCGCTCATCACCGTATGGTGCTGCTGCTGCCACCAACCTCCTTTTCTATCTTCCCGTCCCCTCTTCGACTAACCTCTTCCTCTCAACACCCCTTTTTATGTCTTCTGCTGCGCTGCTGGTCTCTATGACAAATAAAAGTGCATGCTTGATTGTCCAATCATTGACATTAAAAGGGAATGGGGGAGTGGGAAGAGGGGTGGGGTACATACTGAATAGGGTTGGAGAAGAGGAGAAGAAAGGGAGTCATCCGCCTACACTAGCCCTGCAGGACCATTAGTCCACTCGTGCACTACTTGTATACTTCCACCAATGCCTGTAGTGCTACAAAGAAATGCAATTGAACAAAGAGGCGTAGCTAAGAGCATTGGCAGTGACTGCCTGACAGTGGCTGTGTCTACCTGGTAGTGGCACTGCGGCACTTGTCACCACGTAACAAAAGCAGTGCTGGTGCAAGAAAAGAAAAGGAAAAAAGAGTTTTTTTTGTGTGGCAATTTGCTAAAGATTTCAGCTAGAAGTTTTTTTGTGTTATAAAGTAAATCTGTTTTTCGTCAAATGTGGCTTTATATGCTGTCTCCCTATAAGTGATGACTATGATCTCTACCTTGTAATCTTATATTACATCAAATCATAGTGTAATAAGATATATGAATTGTTGTTTGTCAACAGACTAGTTGTTTACTTGATGTATTAGATAATTGGGCTGTGGTTCAATTCCACACCAAAATCCGGCTATTTTGCTGCTCCTTGACTGCATGACAACCTTTAGAAACAACATTGAGTACTCAAGATACTATGTCATTTATATCGCTATTGAATTTGATCATCAAACCAAACCAAATGAAACCCCAACTACTCTTTCTTTTAAGGGTAGTTTGATATAATTAGATACTAGAAGATAACATGTGCTAAGCACGTGAATTACATCTGAATTAGCATTGGGATTAAGTAAAATTTATTTTCAAAAGTTGAATATGAATTAGAAGCAGTTCGTACTAGCTGTTTTATACTTTTAACACCCAACATCCTTTGTCATCGGTTTGTTAAGAAAAAAATTCAAAAAATTTGGTCACTTTCATTAAACTGATTTTTTCTCAGGTTCTGAATTAATACTACCCCGCCATATATAATTGATAATTTGTATACAACCTACTAACTCCACCTATGTTTTCGTACATTTTGTGCAAATATAGATGGTCCCAAGCCCGGGTAAAGGAGGGTTGGTGGTAGGTTGACAACCACCCATAAAACTTTGTCACTCTTTCTATGACATGGATCCTTACAAAAATTTCGTTGGAGCCTCCCTACCTAGCGACGCGCTGCATCGACACCCGAGTGCAGTGATAAATATGCAAGGGGTTTCGACCCAACGACGCCCGATTGTGTTGAAGGACATACAAGGGTTTCCACATCTTGGACGGGTGTGGGTAAAGAAGCTAGTCCTACTGCATCATTGCCCGGATGTAACGAAAAATGTGCAAGGGTGTACGGACAAGCAATGCTATTGAGTCATGCATAATAAATAGAAGAAGAGGAAGACCTAAACTAACTTGGAATGAACTTATAAAGAGAGATTTTGAATCTCTACATCTCAACCAGAATATGGCCCATGATAGAGCTGACTGGAAATGAAGGATCCATGTAGCCGACCCCAACATAGTTGGGACTGAGGCTTAGATGATTATGATGATATACAACCTACTAAGAGAGAGTGCAACTCTAATAGTATGCTGACTCCCTCCAATCTAGAAGCACACAGACAAACCAAATTGTCAGCACTGGGAAAGGCTATTGGAATACATAGAATGAACCAATCAACACAAGACCAAGTTGCTGGCATTCTGAAGGCGAAGGAGATACTGATTGATCTTCGGTTCGACACTATTCACCATCCACGTCATAACTCCGGAATCATCTTTAGACTAATGAGTGTAGGCTTGCTTGGCTTTTTCATCAGTGGTAGCATCAAGATGGATTTGAGCATCAACAAAAATGTGGGAATAGCGCCCTTGGGCTTTAACATATAGTTCAAACGATATCGACGAAAGATGGTAGTTCGATCCGTCGAGTTTCACAGTTGTTACATACAAAGACCGTGGTGGATCTGTAGTCGCCATAGAAGCCAGAGTGATGATGCACACAAAGATGAAGTAGCAACTACAGAAGAAGCAAATCTAGATTAGTAGATGTGAGAAACCCTCACAGGGGCAGTAGAGCACAGTAGTAGATCTAGATCAATAGATCCGAGAAACCCACATAGGGGCAATACTAAGTAGTATTAGATCTAGATCAACATATTTGAGAAACACACATAGGGGTAATAGAGAGCAGAAGGACCTACGCCACCATGGGGAGAGAGTTACTGCACCATGAGTCCTAGGCATGCAACAAAGATAGTCCTTTTAGATCTTCAACGTGCTATTTTAGAAAGTGTTGGGAGGAGGAAGAGAGAAGGTAGGGAGGGGAGGGCTGGGTGGTGAAGGAGAGGCAGGGGGGTTGGTGGAGGATAGGAGGAGAGGGAAGTTGATGGGGGTAGTAGTAGCTTGGCCGATAGGCCGGCAACAACAGGGGAGACGGGCGGGGTGGGAAGGGGCTGTAGGGGGGGTTGATGGTGGCTGCGGGAGAAGAGGGCAGTGGCTGGAGAAGAGAGGGTGAGGAAGGGGGGCGGTGGGCAATGGCGATAGGTAGAGGGGGGTGGGTGGCTGCGGGCAGTGGCGACAAGTAGAGGAGGGGGGCGGTGGGTGGGAGAGATAATGGAGAAGGGACGGCGGCTAGAAGGTAAGCATTAGGGTTGGAGAGGGTGGGGTGGGGTGGGGTGGGGTGGGGGGGGAGATTAGGGAGGATCGTAGCCGTATGATATCATATAAAATAGAAAAACCTTTATTTGATGTGTCTAAAACAAATACAATGGACTCTCTTTTATAGGATAAGAGAGTAAGCGAGAAATAGAATTAGGCAATATGGGATAAAAGAAAAGCTAAAGACAAAACAAGTCTAAAGCACACAATAAAACATAAAGCATAAACATATATACTAATAGTTCTTCTGAACAAACAGGTTCACTGTTCATTAATATGTTGGTTAACAAGTAATAAACAAAATACAATAATCTATAGACTTGATAACAACTAACAAAGTACAATATATACAAAACAAATAGCAAACATACTAATTAAGACAAAAATATAAGTTAGAAATAAGATACAATGGAGCAGTCTCTGATTGTAATTTGAAAACAAAATAAACCAACTAGTTTTAAAACATGTAGGCCTCTGTCCAAGATCTCCCTCTTCTTTTTGCAGGATGTAGCTTATACTATGCAAATTCTGGATTTTGCCAAAGGTTGACAATTGCCAACAATGTCCTCGGCAAGGAAGAAAAAAGAATGGAATTGGTTGATTTCATGTTGGCGTTTTAGATCGATTTTGTCGACATTTGGTCAAAGTTGACTTGACATTGTGGGTTTTGGAAGTCATACTGAGTTCAATGTCGTTAGGCTTTGATATTGACAACGCCAACATTTTGTTTGCCAAAGGCATTCTCTTGAAATGAATTCTCCACATAGGCTGCTTTATAGACTTGCAAGTAATTGCTTGACCTAAATTGACCTGAAGTAAACTTAAATCAGGCCTTAGTTGGCCTAATACACTTAACCAAACCCAAATTGACCTCAAGTGTCAAAATAAAATCTAATTTACCCTAATTCATGTCTAATTTGACCTAAACTAACATAAGCCAAATATAAATTAGAATCAATCTGACCCACATCACCAAAATCGACCAAGGTGCATTTAGGCACCTTGGAAATCACTCTCTCCTGGTGCCTATGGCAAGCTAGGTGTGTCTAGATGGTACAAACTACTTTCCTGATATATGTGTCTGTATTCATGTACCACTGTTTCAAAAAGCGGTTCCTAGGGCCATATATACTCCCACATTTGCCTAAGGGGTCACCCTGCTGCACCGCATATTGCTACTTGGTCCAATAAGTGGTCTTGGGGCACACATGTGGCTGCTTGGCCCTTTAAACGGCCGATTAAACTCTGCTTTTTGAAAAGCCTACTAGCTATGCCTGTACATGAATACATATATAGATATACACAATTCATTCTATATTTAAATATATAGTGTCATATATTCATACATATAAAGATAAATATTTATCACATTTTAACACACATCGGTTTATATATATATATATATATATATATATATATATATATATATATATATATATATATACATTTTGATATTCATATGTGTACATATATATACAAGATACCTACTTAAAATGCATTCCACACTCTTTTGTCGTACACATTTTGATTTATTCACATAAATACACACAAAACTTATTTATATACTTAAATACATATATAATACAGATACAGATAAACATATCATACATGTATATTATCACATCAAAATATATGAATTGCATATTCTTCATTTTAAATTTGTTAATTTTTTATAAATTCAGTAAGTCACTTTATGATTTTATATAATTAATTTATTCAAAAATTCTTAAATCGCATATACTCCCAATACAGCATATACTCTATGCAATATCCTCTCTGTCTGTACACCGCATAGCGCGTACAGATGCAAGTGTTTGTACCTTGTTTCAGACAGTCTACATTTAGACTTTTGAAATGTTTAGACATATTATTAACTGATTTATTTGTTAATGTAGAGTTTAACATGCCTCTGTGGCTGAGTTGCAGAATATGATTACTGGTGCTGCTCAAATGGATGGAGGAATTCTTGTTGTCTCTGCACCTGATGGACCCATGCCCCAAACAAAAGAGCACATCCTTTTGGCTCGTCAGGTATGTTGGCAGGAATTTTGATGTCTTCTGTAATCCAAGTTTTTGGGTTTATATCAGTAACACAATTAGTGGTCATGATCAGAAATTCTCAATTCACAAAAAAGTAACCCATTCTTCTGTGCCACGCAGGTTGGCGTTCCGTCACTTGTTTGTTTCTTAAATAAGGTAGATGCTGTAGATGATCCAGAATTACTCGAGCTTGTAGAAATGGAGCTTCGAGGTCTGTTGCTGAGATGCATAACTCTTTTTTCTTAAAATTAAAATAGACATGACTTGAACTTTATGCAATTGAATGCAGAGTTGCTTAGCTTCTACAAGTTCCCTGGTGATGACATCCCCATTGTCAGGGGTTCGGCTTTATCCGCTCTACAAGGTACAAATGAAGATATTGGGAAGAAGGCTATCTTGAAACTAATGGATGCGGTTGATTCCTACATACCAGACCCTGTTAGAGTGCTTGACAAGCCTTTTCTTATGCCAATTGAAGATGTTTTCTCAATTCAGGTGACTTAATCTCCATCTGGTTTCCTCTGAGTTGGCTACCACCTGCTGCAGATGCTAAAAAATCCCCCTTTTACTGGTGTTCATTTGTTCTCCTATTGGTCCATGCATATTATAGAATTGTTCATTTTTGTCAATGCCGAATTGGTTTAGAGAGTGGCCCATCTAAATCATAGGTGGAGCTTGCCGAAGGATAGTTTCTCCTTGTAGGATTATCTATCATACCAATATGAGAAATATTTTATGGAAAAGTATGATTTTTGCCAGATTTACTGATATATCCTACGATTATCAAATTAACATTTGATGTATGTTCAAGAGAAAAACGAGTAGCTAGAGGTTTGAGTTATCCTCTGTCTCCATTCTCCCCTTGTTTTTCCTTCCTATGAACCCACTGCTGTTAGAGCATTGTTTGACTACCGCTTCTGACTCAAATCAATGTAACCATCACCTTGGCCACTGTTGTCAATGCAACGAAAGGCCCTCTCACTACTGCATGTGAACAACACTAGAAGAGGCCGGGTGGGGGTGCGGGGAGGCCAGGTAAGAGGCTGACATGTAAAGCTTTGGAGCAAGTTTCTATAGTATGCTAAGTTTTCATAGTAAACATAGAGAGAAATAGAAATACCCAAACACCGTTGAGGTGCGTGTACATATGCAGACCCATCATACAAGACAGGACAGCTACAGAGGCGCGCACACACATGCACAAAGCACAGACACCCTGATAAAAAAATTATGCATATGCAGTTGCACTCACATGCACTCATGTAGGTATATGCGATACACCTCACCACATTACAATTCACTATTCTTCCCCAATAAGAGAAATAAATCCAATTTGCTCACCTATGAGAAGTTTTTGCCTATATACCCTTCTCAAGTTTTTAACGTTGTTTTTTATCATCTTGGCTCCGGCATGCAAATGGCTTGTTAATAACTTAAGTCTGAAATTCTTTAGGGTCTTTTGGGTCAGAACTTTTGAAATCCTTGTATTCCATGCTAGTTAAATTGCAGGCCATGCTAGTTAGTTATGTTAGTTCATCCTCACAGCTTAACACTCAATCAGAAGATATATGCAATTCAAAAAATCTCTCCAGATTTGGTGGTATTGTAAGCTGATGCCAGCATTCCCGCCGTGAACTTTCTTGCATGCTTCCCCTTCCTCTTGGCAGCTGGAGTGTTCCCGGCAACCCCTTCCGTACCAACCTGAATTACTGTCCATGTAGACATGGATGATTGGATTCTAAATGATTAAAGCCAAACAGAACCTTGTTCTCTAGTTATGGTTTTGATGTATGTTCCAAGTGTAGGTTTGCTGACATACAACTACGGCATCTTCTCATCTCTTTATGTTTACAGGGTCGTGGAACTGTTGTGACTGGTCGTATTGAGCAAGGGCTAATCAAAGCTGGGGAAGATGTAGAAATCCTAGGATTGAGACAGGTATTGGTGGTTGTGTTTGCTGTCATTACATGATATAACTTTTAACGTCGTTTTTCCTTGTGTAGTTTTAGTTTTATCTCCGGGTCATGGGCCTTGGCTTCTGTTTATATATGCTTTTCTAAGATTTACTAGTATTTATAATTTTCTTTACACGTTCATCATATTCACCATCACCATCACCATCACCATCATCATCACCATCTAAACAACCAACATTACCATTTTCAAGGGTGGTTATAGTAATTGTCTTCATACATTGTACGTTTGCATCAGATAAGCTGGTGCTTTACAGAAAATGAGCATTATCCATTAAAAGAATAGCAAAAAAAAGGGTGTGTGGAAATAATGCGCTAGAGGTTGAATGGAGACTACAAAATTAAAAAAAAGATAGATAAATTAATATCCTAGAATATTTAGAAGTAAAAAAGAGTAAATATTGATAACGAAACAGTGAGGGAGTTATATACTGTAAACACAGGACATAGCGATTTGGAAAAACATAGGAAACAAACACAACGCTAGACAAGCCATATATATATATAGAGTCAGGCTAGAATACACTTGAGTGTACAGATCGCACGGTTACACTCAAATGTGTTTGCATATCAAGACTATTTTTTACAAGATGTAAACCATTGATCTTCATTTTCATACTATAATTAGGCTACATTCAAATTTTGAGCCCATTTGGATGAGTGTAAGTCACTCATCTGAGAGCATCAAAATCGCCGCACGAAACAAATTTGAAATGCATAATTTTTGCGGTCTTTATAACATGACCTATAAATGTTCAAATGTGCTCAAATTTTTTATATGAGTTATTCACAAGATGATTAAGAAGATCAGCGGATTAGATTTTTGAAAAAATATTGCATCATGAAAAACTACTTGAGTGTATTCTGCTCCGAATACACTCGAGTGTATTTTGCTCCGAATACACTCCGAATACACTCGAGTGTATATGGAGATGATCTATTGCAGATTACAAACCTGCGGACAATCATGCTCGTCTCGCATCCGCGTTTCTCCGTTCGTGTTTCTACTTGTCCCGCTTCTGTGTTTTTTGCATTATTGCCCCTCCTCGCAACGTACACTTATGTTAATCGCCGTAAGCCACTATCTCTTTGTACGAATCTATTATATTTGCTTTTCTCAGATCGGAAAGATAATCGAACTTGATAAGTTTGATTTGACAATGAAGCTATGGATCATGCACGCAGACAGTTGTTCATGCCCATGATTTTTGCTTCTTTTCCCTAACAGTTTGGAAACCATAACAACCCTTTCTTTCCTGACCTCTCTCTCTCTCTCTCTCTCTTCACTTCTACTACATTCACTTTCTATCGGCTACACATACTATGATAGACCAGATAATGAAAATTATATATATATCTATAATATTTACAAGTCTCATGTTCCAATTTGTTTCAGCATATGTCCAATGTAACACTCCTTCTACAACTCCTAAACTACTATATATACTAAAGTTGTTTTCCATATACAAAAAAGGACATAAGTAATAATAGATTTGGGACTAGCGATTGACAAGCCTTAAACGTGGGTCAAAAAATGGAGACATGTCTAGGTCATCGGACTTTAGAAAATTTATAATACCCGAATGTTTAAGACTCCTGCAACTCGCACAGGGTCGAAGTAGTTCGGGGTCGAACACAGGGATTTGAAGAATAACGCTTCGGAACTCAAGTTTTACTTGTCTATGCACGTCGAAAAGTCGAAGGATAAAGTTTGAGAAAGAATTATAAAGAATCAAACTAAAAACCTATCTCCAAGGGGAGTTACCAGAAGGATTAAGATTTGGGGGTTTAGCAGTTTTTATGGAAGTTTTTAAATAAAGGAAAACGAGGATATAAGACTAAATTTGGAGTATAGCACGAAGGAAGAAAACTTAATCGTAACAAGCGGCGGCGACATACATCCCACACCTTTTTCTCTCAAAGAAGGTGCCAACTGGCCCTGCTCTGAGTTCCCTCTCTTAAGGGTATCAGGCATAGGTCGGAGCAGAAAGGTAGGCCGGGGCAACCTTGATTCTGGGTACTCTCGTACACCCGAATCAGACCAAGCTCTAGAGTTCACGACATCCCTCTCTCAAGGGAGTCAAAATGAGAAACACGATTCGATAGCTAGTCAAAAGCGTGATCCAGAAAGAAGAGTCCAGAACTCAGATGCTATAAAGAAATCATCCAACAAAAAGGAGCCATACACAGAACAATATGAGATAAACTCCACAGATTCTCATGATAAAAAAGGGATAAAAACGTTTAGTTACAATGCAGTAGTGAAATGAAGGTAAAGTGCTGTAAAGGGAAGATAGGTATCAGTCTCCTTGATTTAGAAGATCGAAGTACATAGCAACATACACTTAAGGTAATGTTACCCGGTACCGGGTAAGGCCCTATCGGGATATGCCCATGTCGGGTTCGTGACAGTGTTGGGTCGTGAACCGTGACGCGTAAGGGGCGTGTCGGGATAGGACCTCTACCCGATATGGCCACGTCGGGATGCAGCCGTGACGGGTATAAACCATATCGGGTTGGGTACTGTGTCGGGTTAGGATACATATCGGGCAAGCATTATCTTAAAGCTCTCAAGTTCCTCGTGTCTAGGGGTGTAAACGGTGCGGGTACGGTGCGAGTCTGGCCATACCCATAACTAGACCCATCTAATTTAGCGGGTCCGGTTCCGGTTCCGATTCTAGACCCGCATAATACAAAACCTGGACCCGCACCATACCCGTACCCGCAATAATAGCGGGTATGCGGGTAAGCGGTTCTATAAAACATCATATTGTTTATGTAAGAGAAATGACTATGTTATATATATTTAACACAACAAGATATTGTTATCATATAGTATATTAACATGTAATAGTTATATTAGACAATGCTATATTCTATACAATAAAATTAATTGAGTAATTGTTTACATATTTGTAGTCATGATCATAACATTTAATTTCTGTAGAAAGTAATGTAGATTAGTAGACATTTTGATTTTAAGTTTACATATGATGTTCGTTATTGTAACTAGAATAGTTAATTCTTAGTTATATGACTAGTCTCAACCTTAGAGTAGGATATAATCTCAATAATTATATTAATTAGACTAGTAAAGTATGATATATATAACATATTATTTTAGTAGTTACTTATGTATAGCGGGTACACGGGTCTAGCGGGTCTGGGTCCAAGCATACCCATTATTGGACCCGCTTATATGCGGGTCTAAAGGTATACGTGTCCAAGGGTATGCAGGTATAAAAAATTAGACCCGTGACGGGTTTTTTAAGGGTCCGGATTTGTGGGTCCGTGGGTCTACCCGTACCCATTTACAGCCCTACTCGTGTCGGGTATAGGTGGGCGACCCGTCTCGGGTTGAAGCCCAGATAGGAACCCGACATGTTGAAGTAGCCTTGAGGGTCATGTCGCGCTGCTTGCTGCTACCGGAATGGTTCCTAAGTGAACTCCTCCCGTCCCTCTCGGGTCGGGGGTGTGCTCACCTAGTATCGCTCGGCAGGCTCTGGAACTCGACGCATTAGCTCCTGTACTCTAAGAGTTAGCTCTCGTACGGTTCGACCCATCCCATCGTAGGCTTGTAACTACTATTTATAGGTAGCGGGCTGGTGGGAGTTGCGGCTCTTATTGGGCCACGTGTCCTCCGTCTGACACCGTTCTCGTGGCTTCGAAGGGGCCGATACGTCTGTCGCCCGACACACATGTTGGGCCATCAGTCGTGCCGGGTAGGAATCTTGGCGGGCTGCTGCACCGAGGGGTAGCCATATTGTGTAATCGACGTTGTCGGCTGGGCGAACCGTGACGAGTAAGGCACCATGTCGGGTAAAGAGCGGTAGCGGCCAAGGCTCCCGCGCGACACACTCACGTCGGGTTGTTGTCGTATCGGGCAGCGGCCGTGACGGGTAAGGGGGTGTGTCGCCTCGCGTGCCACTGGGCCGGGACGGGTACTTCATTGCTGATGGGCCTGAAGGTTCCATTAATGCTCTTTTTGTGGAAAGATAAGAGAAACTCTGCAAAAGATGGGAAGTATTATCAGGGGCATAGTGGGCATTGTTTCTTTACAACATATATATGATAAGACGAAGAGGAAGTTAGGTTTGGAGGCTATTTTGATAGTAGAATATAAGCTCTAGCAGCCATAAAATGGGTGTTATCAACGATTAGAGTAGTTACAAAAATATTAATAAGTCATCATCAAGCAAAATGTTGCACGTGGCCTTTACTTCTCCTGTAACAGAAGTCGGACAATAGGATTGAGCGATTAGGAGTATCACACTCACTATGAGGGAGGGGAATAATGAAAAAAACACAGAAATGGGACAAGTAGAAACACGGACGGAGGAACCCAGATGCGAGATGGGCGTGATGGTCCGTAGGTTTGCAGTTTGTAGTAGATCATCTCCCTATATATATATATATATATATATAAAAGACACACACACACACACACACACACACACACACATATATATATATATATAGAGAGAGAGAGAGAGAGAGAGAGAGAGAGTTATGACATATGATATGCTTTATGCATAAACATACAAAATGATCTAAAATAGATCATCCGCATGGACAATCAACACAAAATCTAGCTAAAAATCAACATATAATTATATATCCAATTATCCACTAGTCACAATATGTATAGAATCACAACATATATTTAGATGCTTGATTATAAAATTGTTGCAGTAAATATATGTGGAATTGTAAAATTAAAGCAATAAATTTTTGGGTATTTTAGTTTTTTATTGTTGGTGGAAGTAACGGTAAACAACAAGTACTATCAAGAGGAAAAAGAGGAGGTGAGGAAATGTGTTTTTGCTGGTGATGGAGGAGGAGATGGAGAATGAAGGTGTCTTGGAGGTTGAGATGGAAAAAAAGGAAGAACAAGACATTGAAGAGCTCCTTAAGATGGAGGCAAGAGAAGAGGAGGGGAGATGAAGATGTAGAGAAGCAAGAAAAAGAGGATCCGTACAAAGGACAATACTCTACTATTGCCTGGAGGAGCAAAAGAAGAGTAGCGGGAGGAGTGGCAAGAGAAGATGGAGGGTCAACATGAAATAAAAAGAGTGTATGGGGAGCAATGTTGTGGCTGCTGCCACATTCAAATAGGAAAAAGAGGGGGGGGGAATGAGAAAAGGAACAAGAGAGAGAAGGAAAAGTAGATGATGAAGAAGCATACATAGAGAAGCAAGTAAAAGAGAAGGAATGTGTAAAAAGTTGTGGTACAAGTGCTTAGGGTACAATGTGTGCCCTAGCATATATTTATAGAAAGAACAAATACACATAGAATAATAAAACAAGAGAAAACGAACCGCCGGTCTGCCGCCATGTCGGTACTACCGACAGGCAAGTCAGTAGTACCGAGATATGCAGTCTTCGATGCTGTTGAGGTGTCGGTACCACCGACACACATGTCGATAGTACCGAGATATATAATCTTCAATATATCAACGCTCCCCCTCAAGCTGGAGCGTACACATCGTGTATGCCCAGCTTGTTACAAAATTTTTGGAAGATAGCTGGGTGCAATGGCTTTGTGAGAACATCAACGAGCTGGTCTCTAGATTTGACGTGAGGAGTCATAATCTTCCCATTTTTGATCTGATCTTTGATGAAGTGGCAATCAACTTCTATATGCTTGGTACATTCATGAAAGACTGGATTCTTGGCAATATAAATCGCAGCTTGATTATCACACTTGAGCTCTATGGGAGACAACACAAGAATCTTTAATTCAGAAAGTACAGATTGAACCCACTGCAACTCACAACAAGCATGAGCCATTGCCTTGTATTTTGCCTCAGTGCTAGATCTTGCCACAACATTTTGTTTTTTGCTTTTCCAGGTAATAAGATGATTTTCTAGAAAAGTACAATATCCAGAAGTAGACCTCCTGTCATTCAGATTACCAGCCCAATCTGCATCTGCATCTGCTAATGAGCTTGATGCGAGACAGCAAAGAAGAAAAAAATGCTTGCGGGAGCTATAAGGGAAGTCAATCTGTTGTTACTATCCTGGTGTGTTGGCTTTGCTGTTGATGAAGCCACTGTAGGAGAACAAGCTCATGGGAGCTTTCTAATGCCTGTTTTGCTGCAGAAAGGTCTCATGGGAAACTTGGCAATGTGGTTTCTTGGTTTTGCTTTTGTTGCTTGATGGTCACTGTGACTTTGATATTGCTGGGCAAAGATGCTTTATATCTTTGATCAAGATAGTAACATAAAATCTGATAATGAGTTAGTTACAAAGGCCTGCATATTTGGTTATTAATGAAGAATGAAGTTTAATTGACTCAGATGTTTTAGCTTGGTAGGCTGCTGAGTATAAGTCGTGTTAATCTCCTGAAGGATGCTAGATCTCCACCTGCTTTTATGTAAAGCATGAACTTGAGGGGAGTTTATTTTCCTGTATCACTAAAAACTCTGATACCCATCTATAGAGTCCATAACTCAGCATTCTCAGTGCACTAACGGGCTAAAGGCCACACTCAATGTTTTAAAAAGCGTGAAGCGGGAGGCGTGCGGACGGGACCTTGTAGCCGATTAAGCGGCAGGCGGACGATTAAGCGGGCGGTTTTTGAAAAAGTGGATGCTTAAAATCTTATATATTTATATACAAAATTACATGTATGTGTATATAAAAAATATATTTCTAAGGAAATCAGCAATACTAACCAGTAGTATCAATTAGTAATGAACGAAATCTGCAAGAAAATCAGTAAAATCAGTAAAACCATTAGAAGTATAATAGAGTAATACGATATTTACTTGGATATATTACAGCAGTACCTTATTATATACAGCTTACATACAAAGTTTGCATTCTAAAGTAGGACTAGGTATATCATAGAACATTTAATGTATACAAGCTTCATATATTATACTCAATACTACTTGGATTATATATTTAATTAACATTACATGCTTACAGCAGCATTTTTTTCAAAAAGTGGGAAAAAAACGGGCAAAAAAGCGGGAAAAAAGCGGATGCTTTTCTTCAAACCGAGTAAGCGGGTGCTTAAGGGCAAAATTAAGCGGATGGGTGTCTTGGCCGATTAAGCGGCCGCCTTGGCCGTTTTTTAATACACTGGCCGCACTCATACTATCCACTGCTCAATGTTACCTACTCTCCAACAAACCTCCACGAGATTCATGAGTGGGACATAATGTTGACCCTGCCCTAGTGTGATATATTAGTGAGTCATGTATATCACAGACAAGCAAAAGATTTAATTACACAAAGCACTATATAGAATCAACAATCTATTCATTTAGGAATTGTTATATATCTAAATGTTTTACTTTGTCTTGTATATTTTGCAAATGAATTTTGATTATAATCTAGTTGATTATGACAGGGTGGTCCTCAAAAGACTACTGTAACTGGTGTGGAGATGTTCAAGAAGATATTGGATAATGGACAAGTAAGTAACTATACAGGTCTTTCCAATTGATACTTATTTTCAGATCCCAATAAGCGCTTGATGTCTCAGGCTGGAGACAATGTGGGTCTTCTTTTGCGTGGCTTGAAACGTGGAGATGTTGAAAGAGGACAGGTAATTACATATTGGGCACTTTAAATACCATTCTGATTCTGCTTAACACTATAACCAGTGTCTCTGGAATGTGCCTATATCTCCTGATGCAACTTTTTGGTCTTATCAGATGACCGATACTGGTTTCTAATTTCTTAACTGCTGGAGCAGGTGGTTTGCAAGCCTGGTTCTTTGAAAGCGTACAAGAAATTTGAAGCTGAAATATATGTTCTTAGAAAGGATGAAGGTGGCCGACATACTGCGTTTGTTTCAAACTACATGCCACAATTCTACATGAGAACTGCTGATATTACTGGGAAAGTAGAACTACCCGAAGACGTTAAAATGGTTTTGCCCGGTGATAACGTCACGTCAACAATTGAGTTGATTGCACCACTTCCGCTTGAAACGGGTAAAGTTTCTCACCAAATAATTTGCCTATGTGATGTTTCTTTTACTAGGTATGCGGATATCATGTATGTGTCCTACAACCCTGGATTGTTAATTTGATTGTATTTCACGTTTTTAGGATACTACTAGTCAGTGACATATTATTTTCATGGTTAAAATAACCACAAATTGTAATGCAACCAGAGGGGCCACCACTTGGCAATAAAGTAGTAATTAGGTGATTAATAAGTAAAAATGATTTTGAGGTTTATATCTACTTTACATATAGGTATTACTTTAGGTATTGTATTGATCATATATTAACATATATGTACTCTGGACTGATTCTCTTGTTCATTGGTTGGAAGATGTCTAACCATATTCTTGGCATTGATAAAAGAGAGGAGGACATTTCGGCTAACTAGTTGGTATCAGAGTGGCTTGGATTCCATCAGTCTCTTAGCACTGCATGGAGTATAGACTTCTGATTTGAGAAGCAAGTGCAGGTGGTTTCTCTCCGAGATAGTGATGAGGGTATTGTGAGGACAAGCTAGATATACATGTTATGCAAAAGGGAGCAACATATCTCCATGCCTCTCTTCACAAGGTGCATGGACCAACAACCTGCGGAGAATTTTGTCACTCAGACTTGATGGAGAACTCTACAGGGTACACAACCAAGCAAATGCATCCGACACACGATTAGTAGGCATATGGTGGGAGAGAATGTTGTGCAGTGTTTGAAGTAATATGTAATTAGATCTAATCAGTTATCTGGTTTTCTTGTTAAAAGAGTTGATAAGAATAAGTTGGAACAAAAACTCGAGGAAACATAAAATTTTCCACACTAACTTGTCCCTTGTGGAACTAAAACATCAAATAACTTTTGATCGTATCATCGAAATAACTTCATAACTAGGACACAAGCTCAGTAATAGCTAAGAACATTTTCATGGTATTTAAAAAAATTCCTTAATAGCTGTCCAAGATGGGACACCCCAGTGGTTAGATCCTTGGTTTGTTACCAAGAGGTCTCAAGATCAAGCCCCAGTGACGACATGAATAGAATTGCCGAATTAAAAAAAAAAGTAAAAAAATTCTTAATAGTTAAAAACACTGAGTACACTCTTTCCTCATTTAACTGCCACTTATCTCATGGCAAGATCAACTTTAGTATTTTGCAAGACCTATGTAATAGTTAATAGCTATCTCTTTTTTGAATTACACTGTCACAGAATTTATAGCAACAACAGTTAGTCAAAATCAATGTTTTAAAAAGTGCGAAGCAGGAGGCGTGCAGACAATACCTTGTAGACGATTAATCGCCAGGCGGGCGATGAAATAGACACTTTTTGAAAAAGCGGGTTCCTAAATTCTTATATAATTTTATATAAAATTACACATATTTGTATATAAAAATATATTTCTATGAAACTGTTATACATATCTAATCAATAAATCAGTAATTAATACTAAATATTAATCAATACATTACTACTAATCAATATTTCACCAAAATCAGCAAACAAAACAAAATTTTTAAATAACCAACTATGAATTTATTACTAAACTGTAAATGACTAATCAATAATACTAATAGGTAAAATAAGCAAGCATATCAGTAAATCAATATTTAATTAAGCATTTATCAACACATACCACCAAACAATATTTCTAATCCCTAAATTCAGCAAGCAAATCAGTAGTTATAAAGAACCAACTATGAATTAATTATTAAGAACTTTACTACTAATCTCTAATATGAATCAAGTAATCACTATTGTGCCAAAAAAATAATACTAATCAGAAATACCCAGCAGTAATCTGTGCAAGCAGCAGAGAAATCAATAAAACAAATCATTCACTAGAAGTATAATAGAGTAATATCCATTCAAGTATAAAATCAACAAAGACATTCCAATATCATGGCTGTAGGAACCGATTTTTACTTAAGCGGGTCAAAGTGGCCGCCTAAAACAGTTGTTGAAGCTGGCACTTAGGTGGGCTGAGCGGCCCAAAAGCGGGCGCTTAATGGCCCAAGCGCCAGACGGGTGCCTAAGGTTGGATTAGACGCCCAGGACCTGTCAACGTTTAAACGGCCGCTTGGGCCGTTTTTTAATACAGTGGTCAAAACCATGAAAACTTGTGTTGCAAATCCCCCCCCCCCACCCCCCCCCCCCCAAAAAAAAAAAAAAAAAAAAAACCCAAAGTGTGATAGACGTACACCCCTGTCCTATATATAGGAGAAAGGGGGAAACCCTAAAGACTTGGGACACACGTAAAGTAGACGGGATGAGACACTAAAGCTCATTAACTAATTAACCTATTAACTAAATAAGTTAATATACCTTCTAACACTCCCCCTCAAGCTGGAACATTGGTGCAACACATGTCCAAGCTTGGAGTTACACGATAAATTGATAAAAGTAATGATAAATGAAAGATAAAATGTCACTCCTCCTTAAACAATACTCCCCAACTATAACATGTGATGACGACACCTCTTGTCTTTTGAGTTGTATTCTGCAGGTTGGAAATCCTCGAGCTTTAGAGAAGGTCTTTGAAGTGCATTTGGAATGAAGAATATCTGATGAATGGAACCTGGATGCCACAACAGAAACTCACCACCTTGGAGCAGACGATCATAAATACCATGACTATGCCATCTTCATTAGAGAGGAATGTGAGTGGAATAAAGGGCTCGGTCAACACATCCACCGTACTTAATGCGGCACGAACGTGGATACACAATGTTGATGTAGCAGTAGTGGTCTCTTCAAATCGTCTGATAAGTGTAGTCTACTGGAATGTAGTGCAGAAGACCACAAACACGCATAATGTGGCATGAACACGGAACCAGACGAGGTGCTGATGACGAGATGTGAGTACCATAAATCTGGCGCATGAACCTTGGGGGCCTAATGGGAATGAAGAGTGCCATCAAGGAAAAGCCCAAGTAGATCACGCACAAGTGATGCCAAAACAACAGATGCAACTCAGAGATGTAATGAAATTAGCTCGGTGAAGATAAATCTGGATGACCATCAATCTTGCAGTTATAGAATGTGCAGGCTAGAAATTGCCGAGCTTCTGAGATATGTGAAGTACCCATCTGTCTCATGTGAATGTAGCGAGGATGATCAACTGGAACATTATTAACACCAAGAGGGAAGGAGGAAACAAGAGGCTGAAATTTGTGCAACACACTCTTGTCCCGACATACATAATGCGGTACGAAAGCGAGAAGCTTGGTGTCAATGCTGCAATTGAGATCCGTCAAAAGGTTGTCCAGAAGTAGAGAACAACTGTGCTGAACAATACGAAGCTCCTTACGAAGATAGCCTGGAATGTATAACATCTCTTCTCATCTCTCTTGATGTTCACTCACTGTCATACTCTCTCTCTCCTCATACTCTTCCTCTTCTCTCTATCCCCCCTGCACACCAAATACGACGAGAGTGAGTATATGGTGTGGAGAAAGGGACATATGACATCCCACACGTGGAAGGGGATACACACAAGATGGGTAGGGAAGAAATTGGTCGAATTGAGAGGAATTCGTGAAATTGAGATGTGTAGTATGTGGAGAATGGAAATCGAGGAGAGAAGATGCTAAATGGGTCAATGTAAGATCCGAATAGAAAAATTAAATGGATCTAATTCTGGTGCGGGGGTAGAGCCCCATAAAATTATTTTGGAGATGAAATTTTTGGAGGACGTTTTGAACTGAGCGTTATCGCAGAGGTGGGGGTGATGGAAGCAGGCGGAGGCGCTGGGCCAGCAGGGGTGGGCTGGAGCAAAAGGGGCTGGCAAGACAACAATGTGCAACAGTCAGGAGAGGGCCAGAGGAAGGGCATCAGGTAGGTGGCGGCGACGACTGCTGCTCTTGGGGACCGGCGGCGACAACAACTGCTGGCCGGTGGTGGCGTTGATTGCTGCTAGTGGTAGTGGCTGCTGCTGGTGGTGGCAACGGTTGCTGCTACTGAGGACCAGTGGTGGCAATGGTTGCTGCTACGGGGGACCAGTGGCGGCAACTACAGTTGCTGGGCTGCAACAATGTTGTTTGTTATTGGCAGACGGCGATGTTGTTTGCTGACGGTGGCGCTGCTTGCGCGGGATATGGGCAGCGACAGTGATAGTGGCTGATAGATCGGTCATCGGGAAGGACATCAACGACGAATGGATAGATTGGAGATTAGCCGAAAAGGATGGCGTCGACGTACAAAAAGAAGATTGGATCTTTAAGAAAGAGGAAGAGAAGCCATGAAGGCTGACAGGTGCCCGACGGGCAGCCTACCTAAGCCTTGGAGATGGCGGCAGCTACCCGCAGGCGGAGGCGCCCCCTATGTTGCTCTTTCTAGGAGAGAGAGGTGGCGGCCTCACTAGGGTTGCTGCTTGCATGGAGAGGGAAGAAAAGGTGGCGGGTAAGGTTCTCTCACTCTCTCTCCCACTCAGATACCATGTGAAGAATAATATTGTTGTATATTGAATTGATAATCTGATAAACGTATACCCCTGTCCTATATATAGGAGAAAGGGGGAAACACTATAGACTTGGGATAAAAGTAAACTAGACGGGCGGAGACACTAAAGCCCATTAATTAATTAACCTATTAACGAAATAGGCTAATATACCTTTTAACACAAAGCATTTGGGCCAACCACCAGTATACATGTGCCTCATCATCAGAAATCGACTGAGAAGGAGAGGGCTCCCAATCTAGGAACGACCTCCCTGAGCCCTTCATCATTTTACCAGACCGTGAAGGAATGGGAAGGGGCTTTTTCTCTTTAGAGCAGATGCAACGTTAACTGTGAAGGAGGGCAACAAGTGAACGAACATAGAACAAATGTAGGAGATTGTGGTGGTGATACTTCTCTTGACATTTTGAAAACATTAGTAAGTTTGTTCACACCATACATTCCCGAGGATTTTGGTTGCTAAGGTAGATCAATTGTTTTTCCATTTATATAATTGCATCCTTTTGTCATAAAAATATGGCAAATGATTTTATGATTCGATCAACACGATGTTGTGTACTTGAATAAAAACGGTCCCAACTGCTGTGCCGGAAGGAACAAGTGTGGTTATTATCGTTCTCATGATCATGACACATGAGATAGATGGAGGGGCTATAACGACCTCTAATGTTCCAATTGTTGCCTAGGAGAGAAGCTTGTTCTGACTAATAAGGAAGATATTTATGATAGCTTTGGTTGGACATTCTGTTTTTTAAAGTTGTTTTTCTAAAGTGATTAGACCCCTGTGAAACTGTAGAAATGTATGCATCAAAAGCTATCCTAGTGATCACCCCAAATTCAACATGCCTTATGTTCTCTCTAGAATGCGAGCCGCATAATAAGCTCGACCCAATAAGCTCTATGAAGGGGCCATGACGACCTCTATTGTCCCAATTGTTGCCTATTAGAGAAACTTGTCATGACAAATAAGTTATGATAGCTTTAGTTAGGCATTCTATTTGCTAGAGTTATCTTTATAGATGTGATTTGACTCCCGTGAAACTGTAGAAATGTATGCATTAGAAGCTATCGTAGGGATCACCTAAATCCAACATGCCTTACGTTCTTTAGAGAATGTGAGCAACATAATAAGCTCGAGTATCGTATTTTGTAGGTAAGTCGTATGTTCATATGAGATCTTTTGTGGTAATTTCAATGTTGGATGTGCAAAGTTTATACACTCTCTAATGTCAATTTGGTATTTTAGAAAAGTTGGATAATACTTTGGCGAGTGTCCACGATCAACCGTTAATGGGTCAAGGGTCAATCAAAAACCTGATACTATTATGTAATCAAGGAGGAGTAATCACGGGTGATTGAATAATGTGAATAATTTTCATGAGGAAGTGAACCATTTGTATGGATTTTGGTGTCCCTGGGTGACTTGTGGTTGCATATTGTCAAAAGTAGACATAACCTTATTGAATATACAATGTGTAATCTAAGGTTGATGATACTCCAAGCGCAACCACCATGTTCTTTAGGCTTGCGTATGTTGGACCAATCGACTAAATGGATTTTCTTGGTGGTGTCAAAATTTTGTCGATCTTAGGTCAACAGTCTTTGGAAGTGGGATACAACTAATGAAGCATGATGTGACATTGTAAATGTTGAAATAATAAGGTTGAGTCTTCCTGCAATGCTTAGAAGTTCAGATTTATAGGATGCTAGTCTGATGTGAGTTTTGTCGATAATGGCATTCCAAACCGAGCAGTTGAGTTTCCACGGAAAGAGAGGAGATCCAGATACTTGTGAGGCAAACTTATCCCTTTGGACTAGAGGATGTGGCAAAAGTATCTCATATTCTCTTTAGACACATGATTACATGGTGGATTTATTGAAATTAAATATATGCCCATAAAGGTATTGGAAAAATTCCAATACACAGATGGTAGAGATGAGATTGTTGTCTGTTGGTTTGATAATTGACTTAAGGTAAATTGTAGAATGTTACCTGTAGAAAGGAGAAGAGTTGTTTATTGGATGATCTTAAAAGAATACATAGGAGTCTCTTATATAGCAAACATAACAAGAGACTAAACTAAGTGCTACCCATATGGGACTAAACAACATAAGAAAAGGAGTAAGTGAGGCACATGCTAAGCACATGACACTCAAGGTAAAGGAACAGAAAAACACATGAAAAATACATGAAACTACATATCTCTATACTCCCCCTCAAGCTGGAGCGAAGATGTCGAAGAAGCCCAGCTTGGAACACAGATTCTGAAAGCGAGTCTTGGGTAGCACTTTGGTGAAGATATCCGCAAGCTGCTGTTCTGTACTGATGTATGGAGTGTAGATCTGACTAGAAAGAACCTTTTCCCGTACAAAGTGGCAGTCGACCTCAATGTGCTTGGTTCTTTCATGGAAGGTTGGGTTGCTCGCAATGAAAATGGCCGCCTTTTTGTCACAGAACATGGGCATAGGGCTAGGCGGAGAGATGTCAAACTCCTTCAGAAGACTATGAACCCATAGCAGCTCGCATGTAGTATGAGCCATCGCTCTATATTCTACCTCAACGCTTGATCTTGCCACAACGGTTTGTTTTTTACTGCGCCAGGTGACTAGATTGCCGCCCACAAATGTGCAATATCCAGAAGTGGATTTCCTGTCAGACCGACTCCCTGCATAATCTGAATCAGAAAAACCAGATAAGTCACAATGACCATTTTTCTTATACAGAAGGCCTTTTCTAGGAGCACTTTTAAGATACCGAAGAATATGAATAATAGCATCCCAGTGGCATTGCCTTGGTTTATCAAGATAGCGGCTAACAAATCCCACAGCAGCAGCTAAATCAGCTCTAGTGACAGTCAGATAAATGAGTTTGCCCACTATTCTTCGGAACTGGTGGCGGTCAGCATATGCATGAGATGAATCACTGTCCCAATCCATATTGGGATCCAGAGGAGTGGTGGCTGGCTTGCATCCCAACATTCCTGTTTCTTGTAATAAGTCAAGTACATATTTGCGCTGAGAGAGAGAAACGCCTGCAGAGGATCGAGCAACCTCAATGCCCAGAAAATAACGCAATTTGCCAAGGTCTTTTGTAATGAAGTGTTGTGCGAGATAATGCTTGGTTGCTTGTATCCCTGCGGGGTCACTGCCAGATAAGATGATGTCATCTACATACACAATAAGAATAACCAGCCCTGCTGTGGTTTTGCGTATAAAAACAGAGTGATCAGCCTGCGACCGTCGAAATCGAAAGGACATTAAGATTTTGCTAAGTTTGTCGAACCATGCGCATGGACTTTGTTTTAAACCATAAATCGCCTTGCGAAGCTTGCAGATTTGAGAAGCAGACTCCCCCTGAGCAACAAATCCTGGGGGTTGCTCCATATAGACATCCTCCTGAAGGTCACCATATAAGAAATCATTTTTCACATCCAGTTGATAAAGAGGCCAATCTTTATTGACAACAACAGATATCAGAATACGAACAGAATAAGACGTGCAACTGGAGAAAACGTCTCAAAGTAATCCACGCCATAAATTTGCGTATATCCTTTCGCCACTAATCGAGCTTTCAAACGTGCAACAGTGCCATCTGGTTGATATTTAACAGTAAAGATCCATCGACAGCCAACTGGATGACAAGAAGAAGGCTTATCAACTAGATCCCAGGTATGTTGTTCATATAGAGCTTGCATTTCTTGTTCCATGGCATGTCTCCAGGCAGGGTGTCGAAGAGCTTCATCAGCAGTTTTAGGAATGTGCACAACAGATAATGCAGATGTAAAGTATGCAAGACTGTCACTCAGATGATCAGTAGAACAAAAACGACCAATAGGATGCTGAGTACATGAACGAACCCCTTTTCGTAAACTAATAGGAATATGCAAATCAGAAAATACCTCAGCCTGTGGTGGATCCTCCGCTGACGCAAGATTTGATTCGGCCGGGGCAGTGAGGGGTTTTGGTCTTCGCTTGTACACCTGTAGAGGTTTCTCTTGTGAAGTAGGAACATAAGGTATTTCTTCAACCAAAGGAAATGGAGTGCTAGCCAAAATATCAGTAGTCAAGCGGTCCCCAGCAGCAGAGTAGAACATCATGTGTTCAAATAATATCACATCCGCACTTACAAACCATTATTTCTTATCTGGATCGAAACAACGATAGCCTTTCTGAGTCCGGGAATATCCCAAAAACACACATTTCACAGACCGGGCATCCAACTTCGTGAGACCAGGGCGAAGGTTTTTAACAAAACACGTACATCCAAAGATGCGAGGCGGCACAGAGAATAAGGGTTTATCAGGAAATAACAGAGTGTAGGGAACTTTGTTTTTCAAAACAGAAGAAGGCATGCGATTAATAAGATAGCATGCCGTCGAAACTGCATCAGGCCAAAAACAGTGAGGCACCTTGTAATGAATCAGGAGAGTGCGAGCAACCTCAAGAAGATGTCGATTTTTCCGTTCCGCTACACCATTCTGTTGTGGAGTGTATGGGCAAGTGGTTTGGTGGAGTGTGCCATGGGAGATGCAAAATTGAGTCACAGATTGTTGCATAAATTCTAGTGCATTGTCAATCCAGAAGGTTTTAATAGGCCGATCAAATTGAGTTTTAATTTCAGCAAAAAAGGTACGAATGCAATCTAATACAGTGTTTCGACCTTTGAGTAAAAACAACCAAGTAAGACGAGAGTAATCATCAATAAAGGTCAGAAAATATTTCACACCAGAATGACTGGGCACAGAACATGGCCCCCAAATATCCGCATGCACAAGTTCAAAAGGTTCTGTAGAAGAAATAAGTTTCTTTGTAGGAAAAACAGATCTTGTATGCTTGCCCATTACACAAGTTTCACAAGTAAAGGTATCACCAGAGATGCCAGGAAAAAGATGCTTTAGTTTCGCCGCAGATGGATGACCAAGTCTAACATGCAGTTGAAGTTCTGTCACAGAAGTAGAGAGCATCGCCTTCGGAGTAGGTGGTCCATCCAGGTAGTACAACCCATCTGGTCCCTCACGGCCCGAACCAATCCTCGTCTTCGTGCGGAGGTCCTTCATAATACAACCAGAGGGGTCAAATTTAACATAGCAGTTTAATTGTTTAACCATTTTGCTGACCAAAAGTAAATTGACAGGAAAGTTTGGGATATATAAAACCGAACGGAGAAATAAGTCTCTTGATAGAGGAACAGTGCCAGTGCCACTAACAATAGTTTTTGAACCATTTGCCACAGTGACAGAAGAAATAGGAGTACGGGTGGTAAGGTGGGAAAATAAATGACGAGTACCAGTCATATGAGTGGAAGCACCAGAGTCGATGCACCATTTTGTGTTACCAGAGGAGGACGAGGCAAGCATGGCGGAGGAGTCTGAGGTAGAAGGTAGTTGTGCCAGACGTTCCTGAAACATTCGTTCAAACTCCGAGCGCAACCATTCAGTGTTAGGTGGTGCAGCAGATTGATCCACAGAAGAAGCAGCAGGAGTAGTATCATCAACCGCTTGGTTGGCCCAAGCAGGTTTACCATGCTTTATCCAGCAGCGGTCCTCAGTATGGTTATCACGACCACACCAGCCGCAGTGGCGTGGGTTAGGTGAAGTGCCCCGTCCAGGTGCAGGAGTGCCTTGTCCGCTAGAAGTAGGAGGTCGGCCACCACGACCTCGACCGCGGCCACGACCACGACCATAATCAGTAGAGCGAGCAACCAGAGCCGGTGGTGCAGGAGCAGATGCAGTAGTCATCGAAGGTAGTCGCTGGACTCTTTTGAGGACATCTCAAACTGTAGGAAGCGGGTCACTGGACAGGATTTGATCAACAACCCCCGAGAAGGAGTCAGGAAGCGCAGCCAGAAACTGCACCAGTCGAAGTTCATTGCGGTGCTGCTGTGCAATTTTGATATCGGCAGTCAACGGATGATACATCTCGTATTCATTCCATAGAGCAGAGCATTGATTGTAGAAGTCATCAATCGACAAGTCATTGGAGAACTCCTTCCTGGCGAGTTGTTTGAAAATCTCGAACACCCGCTTGGGATTCTCCTGGTGTGAATAAACATGTGCCAATTGGTCCCACATCGTCTTGGCATCATGCAAGCAAAGTAGAGACTGGCTGATCCGAGGTTCAGTGCTGTTGAGGATCCAGGACATGACGCCCGAATCATCCTTGGACCACTGAATGTAGCCCTGTTTAGTCTTGTCGTCAGCATCAGCAGTAGGAGCATCAGGGGGATCGGTAGTGAGATGATGGTACCGACCTTGTGCTTTGACATATAGCACAAACGACGCGGACCAAAGATGGTAGTTGGAACCGCCTTCAAGTTTGACGGTGGTAACACACAGAGATCTGGGGGGCTCAGAATATGCCATGGCTGCAGAATGGACCACGCCGTAGAGAAGCAGTAGAAACCCTTGACAGGCAGAGGCAGCAGAGACCCTTAATGGGCAGAAGTAGCAGAGATTTGACAAGGCAGATCAGAAAGACCCAATATGGGCAAATAAGACATAGAAACCTACGCCGTCATGAGGAAAAATCAACTTTCCAGCATGAGGCGCAGGCAGAAATCCCGAGGAACAAAGTAGACTCTCAACTTAGAAGGCCAGAGTCTTCCCGATCACAAATCCACAATTTTCCAGACGTAGACGGAGAAAAATTAGAAAGTGCGCAGGGCTGTACGTAAGGATTTAGAAGGTGATTGTGAGGGAAAAGGTGGGTGTAATGATGGAGATGGTGAGGGTAGAAGATATGGGTGAGAGGGTAGGGTGGGGAGGGAGGAAGGGAGGATGAAAAACGACGGGAGGTGGCTGTGTGGTGGAGTGGCAGCAGCAAACGTGCCGCTGCTGGCGGCAGGTGCGGCGGCTGGATGGGGGGGAAGGGGGGGTTGGCGGCTAGGGTGGAGGGTGAGGGGAAAGGGGGGGGGGTGGGGGCGGCGGCTAGGGATAGGGTTAGGATGGGTGGAAGGGTGAGGAGGTGAGGGAGAAAGGCTGTGGCGGCGGGGGGGGGGGCTGTTGGAGGAGGGGGGGGAAGGCTGTTAGGTCATGGGTGGGAAATTAGGGTGGGAGAAAATGAGGGCCTGTTCTTGATACCATGTAGAAAGGATAAGAGTTGTTTATTGGATGATCTTAAAAGATTACATAGGAGTCTCTTATATAGCAAACATAACAAGAGACTAAACTAAGCGCTACCCATATGGGACTAAACAACATAAGAAAAGGAGTAAGTGAGGCACATGCTAAGCACATGACACTCAAGGTAAAGGAACAGAAAAACACATGAAAAATACATGAAACTACATATCTCTATAATACCGTCACATAAAAGCCCCTCTTTGAAGTCAAGAATGCTATTTTTCATAGCAAGTTTGAACATTCGTGAAAGGATAGATGCGACAATGATAAAAAAACTGGGTGATGGGGATCACCTTGTTGAATACCATCTAAACTAGAGAAGTGACCAAATGGAGAGTCACTGATCAACACCGAGAAGGAGCCAATGCCAATATAATTGTACATCGATTGAATCTATCGCTAAGGAAGCCAGAACCATGGAGACAATCAATAAATTTCAGTTGTGATGTTATCAAACATTTTTTTCAAAGTCTAGCTTCAAAGTGACAAGGGGTTATGTTTTTAGGTGACAAAGATATAATTTTTCTTTGCCATGATGTATGCACCCTGAATCTTCTTGCCCAACATAAAAAGGCCATTAGTTCCTTTTCTATGATTGGCTGGAGATGTATTTTGAATCTAGTGATAAAGTTTTTGCTTTAATATTGTATGAGTTATATATAAGACTAATGGGCCGTAATTGGTAAATGTTGGTGGGATTACTAACTTTCATAATAAGGGTGACATTGCTTTTGTTTTGGGAACAAATATGTGATGATATGACATCACTGTCTAGATGTCTTCGAAGATTTGAAGAAAGTGTTTTCAATGGACGACTAATATTTGTCGTAAAATGTCATGCTGAACACATCATAACAAGGTGATTGATCCAGTCCTAGGCTCTTCAATGCCTAGTGATTTCCTTAGGTATGTAGTCTTATGTTGGCATAGAGGATCCCATTTAAGTTGAAAGATAGATGAGGTCTCCCTAATGGTTTAAGATGCTTCGAAAGTGTTGGGTGATGGATAATGATCATGTGTATAATCCATGTATCTGGTGTTGATGGTAAGGGAGTGGATAATGACATCTTTTTTCGGTGGTACAAACATTGTGGCAGAATTTGTGTTCTTCTTGCCCTCTCTATGCCATGTGATTTTGGACCTTTGCTTCTATATAATTTCTTTTTGATGGAGAAGAGCCTCTATCTCAGATTTTGTACTACATATATCAAAGGGGTTTGGATTATGGCTAGTTCATTACCAACAATTGTTGCCTCTTTGTTTTTTGGATTTATGGATATTGCCAAAGGTGCTCTTCTTTCTTTGAGTCAATACATTCTAATATTTTATAAGCTTATTGTGCAAAGTCCAAGTAGGTCCTTTGCAGTGTTTATAAAATCGGCCTTTGCATCCACATATGCGGTTCAACTTATTGGTTAGAAACAGTGTTTTAAATATCATACTATGTGGCGCTTAATTGCCAAGAGGTCTTGGCTGATTAAAAACCCCTAGAATCGGCTGTGGTGGATTGAAGAAAATCGGCTGCTTTTTGTCCACTTCACCCGCTTTTTAAAAAAAAAATACTGTTGTAATCATGCAACATTAAGTACATTATATATTTATATGATCTAATTAATACTGACTATAATATATTAAATTTGCATACATTAAATGTTCTATGATATACCTAGTTCTAATTTAGAATGCATACTATTCTATGTAAGCTGTAATAATGGGGTGCTGCTGTAATGTATCCAAGCAAATTATATATAACTATTATCTAATTTAGAATGCATACTTTGATTAAATGTACTGCTGTAATGTATGACTAATTGATGATGTGCAAGTGCAACAATATTTTTGTAAGGTATCTATTATAAGTCTATTGTTTACTGTTTAGATATGTTAAATTGTGATACAAAATTGTTGTTGTATCATGTATATACACTTATTATTTATAGGTGTATGGTGCTTTATCTATGACAAATATACTGTTTACTATATTATATCGCTATAATCATTGCTTTATAGTTATGTTATAAACTATTTAGATGTTTTATATTGTTGTATATAGTGTATAGATATGTATAAAAGTTCCAAAACTATAATATTTATATATATTTTGCATAAAAGTCTATAAGAAATTGAAATCCACTTTTTAAAAAACTGCCTGCTTAATCGCCCGCCTGGTGATTACTCGGCTACAAGGTCCTGTCCACACACTTCATGCTTCACACTTTTTAAAACATTGGTTACACCACGTCTAAGCGGCCCACAACACGGCCAATGGGCCCAAATGGCATATGTGGGGCGTATGCACCCGCTTTTTATTTATAAGTTTTCCATACATATTTTTTTCAATATATTATGTTCCCACTAATAAAAACTACTGCACCTGCACACCCTCATGTATATATGTTTATGTGTGTATCCCTCTTGATCTCTCTCTCTATACAAGCGCATGTGTTGGCACACACGTGTGCCCACACACATGTTTTCCGATTCTGACTGAGCTGCACCGGTCTGTAGGTGTGTGACAAATTAGATGTATCACTTGGAATGCAATTGGTGTTTAAAGTTGATATGGACATGTTGACTTGCAATGTGTGCAATACGTGAGGAGTTTGCATTTGGAGACCCAAATAGACCACCTTCTCTTGTGTAATCTTAGCTTCTATAGCCACCCTTTAATGCTTAGGCAATTTGTCGATAGATGGTTTGCGATATCGTCTTTGCTATGGCTGTTCCGTTGGTATGTTTGTGTGGTAGCAGTACTTGACATCGAGATATAGGGGCGCCTGTCTGTTATTGTTACGTAGCCTTTTGCTGGGGTTGGTGTCCTTTAGTATTGACATATTGCCCTTTTTAGTGTGGGAGGATTTTGTGGTGTGCCTAGTGCTTTTGCCAGCTAAGGCATGTGTAGGTGGGTGGTCCAGAAATCCTGTGAAGCTTGGAGGGAGTTGATGAGATTCTCTCAAAATTTGTAGGTGATGAGTGTGTTGACCGTCTATAACCCATAAGCGGTTTGGCATGCTTGTAAATTATGCAATAACCATAGTTTCGAAACCCGACCCGACCCAGACGGCTGAACCGGTTGGACCTCCACCCGACAAGTTTTGTGGGTCGGATGGGGCTAAAACCCGTATTTGGCCAAGTCCCGGAGTTGACCCGGTGACCCGGCCGGTTCAACCGCCGACCCAGTGACCCAACCCTCGGGTGAAAGACCTGACTGAGTTTTGTTGGTTTGATTTTTTCTTCCCTAAATGACCATTCGACTGATTTTAATGTCCTTTCATGCTACCCCAACTATTCCATACATTGATATATTCACTTATTTATATTTTGTCACTTGGTTTTGTATGTTTGATGTTTCATAATCAATCATCCAATGGTTTCATACAGTAGATTATGTACATATATATACACGCTTATATAGTAATATATGTATGGACATACATATTATTGTAACATACATGCATATACATGATGTATGTAATAGTATTATGTATATGGTGTCATGCTTACGTCACCGAGTCAACCCGACGGTTGAACCAGAGACCTGTGACCCAGGAGCTTTGTCGGGTTGACCTCCGGGTCGGTCTGAAATCCTTGGCAATAACTATTTGGCAGAAGGCCTTGGGATTATTAGTTGGCTGTGTTGTCCTAGTGGATGAAATAGAGTTTCGCTCCATGAGCACAAGCTATGGTTTTGAAGGTCTCCACCTCCTAGAAACGTGATGATAAGCCAGTGATGGCCATCCACCCCACCCCACCCCACTATCGGAAAGGTGTCACACTCCTTCACCCAGGACCCATTTTGAGATGACAACCTAAATGAAACCTTTTTTTTTTGGTGAATGTAGGGTGGTGCCTCTTTACTAGAACTGAAAACTTCAGCGGTTACAGAGCGTAGCCACAGAGAAGAAAAGAAAACGAAATTGTACAAAGGAACAAACAAGAAAAGCTAGCTATAAAGATCTACTATGTCCTTTTGATATAACAACCAAAACTCTTTTGTATCTGTGCATAACTCTCTAAAGATTCTAGAATTTCTTTCTCTCCATAGCATGTGAATGATATAGCACGTAGAGACCTTAGACTTCCCCTTCAGCTTCAGGAGGTCTTCAAACGATTTCAGAAATAAAAAGCTACTCTGATCAGCTCTCCAGAATTTCCAGATCTCACGAGCATATGAGCAGTCAAAGAAGATATGAGCAGCATTCTCCTCATGAACTTCACACAAAATACATCTAGATACCAGCAGAAAACCAACCCTTTGATGATAGTCAGTAGTAGGGATTTTACCCAGAAAGCCTTTCCATAATAGAAGAGAGCATCTCCTCGGTACACATGACCAAATCCAGCTTCCCCATTTAACAACCAGATGCTTTTCCGGATCGCATTCCAACAATCTTACAAGCTGCAATCTTTTTTCCCTCTGAATAGAATATAATCTTCAGAGTTTGTTTGACGTTTCAAGCTCAAAATAATCTCCTCTACTTGGTAAGAACCTCTTAAAGTTGGCACTCTCCACAGGTCACCATCAATACAAACATCAATCCGGCAGTTCAGGCCTTTACCCATTCTAAACACAAGATCCGAATTAACCAAGTCAATCATCTTCTCCTTCCCCTCCAACCAGGGGTCTCTCCAGAACAGAAAACTCTTGCCATTGTCCAGACAAAAGTTAACCTCTTTAAGAAGAATATCCCTTTGCTCGAGCAGCTTTTTCCAGAGCCAAGAGGAATTCACCCTGGATCTAACAGACTAAATTGATTCATCTTTGATATATCTGCCATTTACCCACTTTACCCATAAACTGCTATTCTCAGCCGCAATATTCCAGAGATTTTTAATCAGACCTGCCTTAGACCCGTCTTCAATAAGGCGTATACCCATGCCCCCCTCTTTTCCGGGTCTGCATACAGTCTCCCATGAGACAGTGTGCAAGTGTTTTTTTTCCTCAGAATCTTTCCATAGGAAATCCCTCATCAACTTTTCCAAACTCTTGATCACTGATCTGGGCAACGGAAAAGCAGAGGTCCAAAAGATGCTATAAGCTGAGAGCATACTTGTCAAGGCGGCCAGTCGGTCACCTTTCCAGCTTGGGCGACCAGCCGACTAGTCGGTCGCCCAGTCGTAGGTATGATAATTACATAATATTGATCATCTACATATAGTTATATATAATAATCATATAGGTCCAATAATGTAAGCATGTATCCAAGCATATAATAACCTAGATTTGGTAAATAATGTCATAAAACACCTCAAAATTTTTGAATGAAGACTATTCGATGTATTCAAATTAAACAAATATAATTAGATAGAGAAAAGTGATATACCATTATTGAATTTAGACTTTTAGTGCTTGTTGAATTGTTGTAACTAAATTAATTGAACTAGTGTATTGTCAATGAAATTGATGTTCACATCAAATTATTGCACGAGATAAGGGGTGGGGGGATTAGAATAGCAAAAAAAAACTTATTATTCTTGGCTCTGGCTTAACTAAGCGGCCGCCCAGGCTTGGTTTGGGTCGACCGACTAGCCGACCAGTCGGCCTGGGCGGACGCCAAACTGAGGTCTAAATTTGGGTGCTAGGCTAGTCGGACCCCCCTCCAGCGACCAGCCGACTAGTCGGCCGACTCAACAAGTATGGCTGAGAGAGTAGAAATGATCAATTCAACTCTCCCCGCTTGAGACAGAAGATTTCCTTTCCAAGACTCTAATCTAATTCTGAACTTGTCCATAATGGGATGGCACATCTCTTTAGTCAGCCTGCCTGTGAAGAGAGGGATACCAAGGTAACGCACTGGAAGATTACAAATCTCAATATTTAGAATATTTCCCACAGTAGTCTTATCAGCATTCTTGCTTAGAAAAAATTGGCTCTTATTATTATTAAGCTGCAAACCAGACATCTTACTAAACGACTCCAGATTTTTTTTAAAACAGAAAGCACTACTCTCATCAGCCTTGGAAAACAAAAGCAAATCGTCGGAAAAAATGATGTGGGACACATTCACATCATCAACACAAAGAGGTTTCAGCCTACCAGCACCCACTTCAACATTAATAACAACAGTCAAGCCCTGCATAGCAATAACAAACAATAAGGGAGAGAGGGGGTCCCCTTGTCTTACCCCGTTCGAAGCCTCAAAATCATCAGTAGGGCAGCCATTTACAAGAACTTTATAAGAAGCAGAGTCAAACGTCTCCTGTATCCATCTTAGCCAGCACTCAGGAAAACTTATTTTCACCAATAAAAACATAATATAGTCTCTCTTCACAGTGTCATAAGCTTTCGCTAGATCAGCCTTAATGCACATACTACTCTGAGTGCCCCCAAAAGAACTAAGGATCTCATTAGCCAGTAAAATGGCATCTCCTATTCTCCTTCCTTTAACAAAGGCAATTTGATTGATATCAATAATAGAGGGCAGAACCATAACTAAGCGATTTGCTAAAATCTTCGCAATAACCTTGTAAATAGTGTTGCACAAAGAAATTGGTCTGAAATCTTTCAAACTAATCACACCAGGGACCTTAGGGATTAGTGTGATCATAGTACTGTTGCATTCCTTAAGAAGCCTCCCTGACTTAAAGAAGTAAAGAATAGCTGAAGAAATGTCATCACCTATAGTGTCCCACATCGACTTGAAAAACACTGCATTGTAGCCATCTGGACCCGGAGCTTTATCATCACTCAGCTTCATAAAAACCTCTTCCACCTCTTTTTTAGTCACCACACTTTTAAGCATGTCAAGCTGAGCAACATCAATGTTAGGCATGACCCACTCTTCATTCTAGAAAACTTCCTCCTTCGAAGACTGATTAAAAAGATTGCAGTAAAAGCTTTTGACATTATCACGAATCACATCAACATCATAGAACCTGGTCCCTTGGTCATCCTCCAACACATTGATATTATTGTTGATCCTCCTTGTTTTTAAAGAAGCATAAAAGAATGCTGAATTCCTATCCCCCAACTTAAGCCATTGGACTTTACTTTTTTGGCAAAGGAGGGCTTCTTCATCTTTAAGATCTTTAATAGTATCTGATCTAAGCATAACCATTTTTTTTCTTCTGTTTACACAAATTCAAGGGGTCCGCATCAACTTCTCTCTGGAGGCAGAACAAATCCCTTTCAAGCTCTCTTGCTTTAGAATAGATGTTACCAACGAACTCTCTGTTCCATTTTCTAAGAGCACAAGAGACATCATATAGCCTTCTGTACACCCGATACATAGGTGTACCTTGAACCTCAGTATTCCGCCAGGCATCAACAACAATATCTTTAAAAGAATCTTGATTAACCCATGAGTTGATCAAACGCACAACATTAAAGTCCCCTAGCACACACCAATTATCCGGGTTCCAACTACTAATGGTGAGAAGGGAATTCCAGAGCAGAGCACGCACCACATCCAGATTAGCTCCATAAATTGCAGACATATGAAAACTAACCAGATCCCTATTAACAACACAATGAATACATTGTTCATTCTTCATTGTGACCTTAACATCAATATCTTTGCTCAACCAAATGATTAGAATACGAGTCTAAGAATAGTGACCAGAATTATCCACAAAGCTAGCATTAGGCCAAATCTTTTCAACAAAACCCTCTAAATCTTCCTTCTGAATCCTGGATTCCAAAATAATATAGATATCCGCTTTATTTCTATTTATTTCATCCCGAATGTGAGGAATCTTATTGCCTCCTCTCACATTCCAGGAAAGGATGCTTAGGGGTTCAACCATTTGGAGGAAGAGAAGGAGGACCCCTATCCACCTCAGTCGCAGCCACCGGTGTACTAATCTTCTCATTAATTATCTCTCCTTCATTAAAATTTGACAGAGGTGAGTACTTGTTCAAAGACTCAGGGATAGTTCTAGTAGTGCTTTTAACAACCCCCTTCGGAGCAGATTTACCCTTCTTCGTCTCCCATCCCACATCTGGAGTGGCAGCTGGGGTGATCACTTCAGAGATACTGTCAGGTTCATAATACTGAATAGAAGATTCATCAACAGATATAACATTACCCGCATCTCCCTCTGCTATTTTTTCTTCAGCATCAATGAAGACTTCACCCTCATCATCCTCTATATTCTTTTTGGGAATCCACTCTCTCGAAAACTTTTTCTTAGGAGCTCTCCCTTCAACTTTCCTTTGGTCTTCACACAAAGAGGATTCGTGCTCATACAGGCCACATGTCGAACACTTGTTAGGCTCCCATTCACCCTCATCATCCTCTATATTCTTTTTGGGAATCCACTCTCTCGAAAACTTTTTCTTAGGAGCTCTCCCTTCAACTTTCCTTTGGTCTTCACACAAAGAGGATTCATGCCCATACAAGCCACATGTCGAACACTTGTTAGGCTCCCATTCGTACTCGAACAGGATGGTATCCATCTGGCCATCGTCACTCATAATCTACATCTCCTTAGGATACGAGAAATCAGTCGAGATCACTACCTGTATTCTAGCATAATCCAGTCTTCGGAACTCAGATATCAGCTTATCCGGTCGTAGAGGACGCCTTAGCACCGAACCAATACTACTGAACATTTCCATATCCCACAGCTCTAAAGGAAGATTATATATCTTCAGCCAAATGGGAATATCTGTCAACTTCATCTTCTCCAGGGGTTCACCCCTTTCCCATTTCTTAATGATCAATGGCTTGCCTGCTACGAACCAGGGACCCCCATCTATAACCATAGTTAGATCCTCATCATTCTCGAACATAACAATGAAGAAACCTTTTCCTCTGGATCTTATTTCAATCGAACCTTTAACCTTCTATAACATTACGAGGTGCTTTGCCAGCGCCGACCAGTGAGGTTTTAAACCAATGATGTATCCGACTGCCGTCCTGCTCCATCTTGCTAAGTTTCTTTCCGCGATAGCTTTAGGATAAAGCAGCTTCCCGTCTACTAGCTGTGTCTTCGTCTTGCTCAGATGAACCGGCCCTGCAATGGTTTTGTCCTTGAACAGACTCGACCAATCCATCACGTCTTTGGTAACTGCAACACCAGATGGAGCAGCATTACCCTTCTTCCGCCTTAAGTCGATGTTTACGCGGTCTGGATCTGGAGGATCAGACACCGCCGTTTGCTTGGCCATCGCCCCCTCAGTCGCCCCTTCAGTCGCCAGACTCACCATCGGTTCGTTATCAAGATCGCTGGGGTGAAGCCATTATTAGTAGCCACCATTGCTGCGTAAGATATCTGGAGGGTGTAGATAAGCTAGCTTTTGGATAAGATCTTTAGTTGGGTGATGGTGATGCCAAGAAGAGGGAAACCAAAGCTTCGATAACTTCAATAGTGATGATTTTTTATCAGTCTCAGTGGAAGGTGAGAAGGTAAAAAGGAGGCTGTGGTTAGCCATCACTTCCGTGAATCACATGAATGTTATAGGCACATCTATTTTAATATATTCGGTGAATCCTAGGGAACTCTGAGTTATTATGGATGATTTGAAAGCTCTGAATACAAATGGCGAAGGGTTTTGTAAAGGAAGAAGAGGAGGTGGGGTGGCACTCTTATATGGGGATTGGGGAACAACTCTAAAATTAGTACAAACCTTATATGCCTTTTCCTTTGGCATGGACGTGTTTTTAATGCCGAGCCATCACTTCTTGGTTAGTGTCCACTATGTCCGCCTCCGGACTAGAAGCTGTATCCTGGTATTGACGTCTACAAGAGTGTTCGTGTCCACTTTGCATCCAACTCAAGTTCACTGAATGAGAGATGGTGTATACGGTAACAATTGGTGTGCGCCCAACTCAGGTCGATGCCACTATTATATCAGTTTTGTTCACTTTCCAGTAGGGAATAGTATATTTCATAAGATGACATCATGTTTCTTTAGGTTGAAAGTGGTAAATATTGTCATGTTGACTTTTATTATACATGTCAAACGGGTGGGTGGGTTGGGTTTCGGTCGAGTCATTGTGGGTGTAGCTCTTGTTTGCCTGGGTCAAAAAGTCTAATTTTAACCATAGGAAGAAAAAAAACCTAAACCTGACTTGGTTGCGGGTCGGCTTGCGGATGCCTATATAAAATGTGTTCCATCAAAAAGATATTGCTAGATGCCATTAAAACAAAAAAGAGAACTATTAGCTACTTTTTACATCAAACACTGATTATTGTTTTTAATGTATAATTGGAAAAAAGACAACATATTTGATGTACATTTGAATTATATGTATATTGTATATGACATTACATTGTGTCATTTAACATTCGTCATTCTTCAACATAACAAGTACGTTGACATTGTCTACTGCAAAAAATAAATCGAAAGAGAATATAATTGTTGTGATTGAATGTAAAACATGTTCGAAGAGAATACTAACTGCTCAATAACCTAATAACAATATAGAACCTCACCTCGTTTCTAGTTGCATAAATAAAAAAACACCAATCATGTCATTGTTAACACAAACACAACTTCTACGAGTTGTGATTGAATGTAAAACATGTTCCAAAAGAATACTAACTTCTCAATAACCTAATAACAATATAGAACCTCACCTCGTTTCTAGTTGCGTATATAAAAAAAAACCAATCATGTCATTGTTAACACAAACACAACTTCTACGAGTTGTTCGATAAACATGTGATACTTCTTAATAGCCATACATATATTAATAATATATTTATTTTAGTTAACTGGGTCACATGTGGATACCCGTCGGTCAACCTACAAGACCCGATAAGTGGGTAGATATGAGTTTATGTGATTTCAAGTGGATGACAAGTTTCATCACACAAAATCGACTTAAATGGATCAACCTGTGGGTACGGATTTGATCAAAGTCGACAAGTCTAACCTGTACCTTTACATTTGTTGTGTACTTTAGGATTCAAGACAACAAAGGTTTTTGCGGCCCCATCTGTACATGTAGTGCATGTTTTTATTATCGCGGTGGTGTTTTGTCTCTTGATATAACAACCCAAACGGTTGAAGTTAAAATTAGACTTAAGGAAAGGAGATTGATGATTTGATGTGGTGAGTGTGATAGACCTTGTAGTAGGGAGTTTGTTGTAGAGGCTGTCACAGAGTTTGTCCGGGTGGTGTTTCAGGGCACATTGATCGTAAGAGGCGAGAACATTTTGGGTGTACATGACTCCTCGTCGGTCTCCACAAACCACTGGGGAGGCACAATGTTGGACTTGCTACCTAGGAGGGTCGGAGGCGGTAGAACAAAGTAGCCTCAACGTACATTGGATTCAAGCCTCATTTGTATTAGCGAGCGTGATGGCCAGTGTGAACTCGACATTGATCGTGTGAGGCGAGAAGGTCATCGTCACCTTGGGTGCACATAACTCCTCGTCGGTCTCCACAAACATCTGGGGAGGCGCCCTGTTGGATTTGCTACCTAGGAAGGTCGGAGGCGGTAAAACAAAGTAGCCATTCTCAACAGACATATGGATATAAGCCTCATTTATATTAGTGAGTGATGGCCAGCGTGAACCCAACCTGGACATCGAGATTAGCCATCAAGCACTCCTAACCCAAGGTCGATGCCAATCAACCGAGGCCCCCTCATCCAACCTGGTCCAACACGCAGGCTATAGCAATACCAGCCAACCAGTAGCACCATGTTTTTTCAGTGTGCTGTTCCTATTCCCTTTATTTATTTTGTCCGGTGGATAGAATGTTATGGGTTGGTGGTGGTTTAAGGAGAAACAATGGCCTTAATGCACATCGCTTAGTATATATTTGTGAGTTCCTTTTGTGTTACAATAACGGAGTTAACGCCCCTGATGTGGTTTTCCGTCATAGTCGTCCTTCTGAAGTTCTCTATATCGCTTGTGGTGCCACTTTAAATATAGGGAGCACTAAGCCACTTACCAATCTTTGACCTTTTCTAGTTGCACCAACAGACAATATGTTCGGATTTTATATTCAAAGAAATGGCTTCAGAAGTTTAATTTTTAATTTTAATTTTATTTAATTTTGTTATATCTTAAATCCTTTATCGTATTTATAATTTTGTGATATTCACTCCTAGAAATACAAAGCATTGAGCTGATCATATATCTCCGTGTGTTGTGCAGGATTACGTTTTGCCCTTAGGGAAGGAGGGAGAACAGTTGGTGCTGGAGTAGTGACAAAGGTTATTAGCTAAGCTATTTTACTTTACCTTGCAACGATTAGTTTGCAGGAGATTCCCAGCATAGTTGCCATGGTACATCCCAACTCCCAACGGTTCTCCAGATTAAAAAAAAAAAAAAGTCCCAACGGTTCTCCAGATGGTTATAGGTTTTTGGGTTTGTTTTTCTTTTCTCTTTTCGTGCGAGTAAATATCCAACAGCAACTTCTTACATTTCGGCGGCACGCAAGCAACAAAAGACGCAGAAGCCGCCAGCGACTTGTTTCCCTAGCTCCCAGTAGAAGTGGAGGGATACTTACTGTAATTGCTAAACATTTTTGTTACGTTCTATATAGCACTTTTAGATCATAATAATTTTTTCGACCTCCTGTGAGAGCATATCCTACGGATGACCCTAATTTAGTATTTCCCTTTGTAAATTCTTGTGGGTCCTATAATTGGTGGTACTCTGCTGAACTACTACTAGTAATTGGTCATCATATATTGTTTGATCGGTATTCTGTTTGATCGATGCTGTGATGATTTTGATCACATGTTTCGTTTATCCTCATGCAGATCACTTTATAGGAATTTAAACCGCCTTGGAAGCACGTTGTGGCGGAATGATTCAGCATTCCTGCCTTAATTCTCTTTCCCACAGTAACATAGCTTTCTGTTTATTCGTAAGGCATTCGTGCCTTATTCTCTTTTCCATAGGAACATAGGTTCCGATTTACTCATAAAGCACTCGAGTCGTACCTCCACAATAAACAGACAATCTGAAGGGAAAAGTTTTAGATAATCTTTTGTGGAAGCATCATCGTTTACAAAATCGCATTTGGTTTGTTTGATGGGCATCCCAGTGCTGTAAAGAACTGGAAGGATCTCGATAGAAATCTTTACAGTGAAGTTTAAATGGGTATCTTTATTTTGGTTCAACAGAGATGGGTACTTAGAAGAGGAAGAAATATGGTCGTGGAAATAACTTTAATTGGAAGGTAAACAAACACGTTTGCATCTTCGTTGACATCACCTGTCAGGAGACTCTTTTCTTTGGTTGTATGATGAATGATAACGAGTTATCATGCATCTTCCTCATCTTTTACAAAGTAAGAATGATACTGCTGAGGGTCACATAGAGTTCTATCTGCTTGGCTAATAGATTTATGAGTTAAATTTTCCTCACTTGTTAGGACACGTTTTAACGCGCTGTGGAAACCACCCCACGGCCTGTCAACCCTCTGCCTCCAGCTCTGCCGCTGCCAATGTGTCAGAATTTTTATTTTTTAATAAAATAAAATCATTTCAATCCTTATAAAAAGTACATTCCAATAGGAGCTATATTGACATATTTTTAAAGACAAAAAGAAGAAAATATTTAAGAAATAAAAGAAGAGAAGAGGAAAGTAAAAAAATTAATAAATAATATTTTTTTGCTTGAATGAGTCAACTATAGACCTCAATACATGTATTTTTTATTGGACGTGCCTATTATTTGCTTTAATGCTCTCATTTTTATTTGAATACACTAACTATTTCTTAAATGCGTTCATTATTGTGTCAAAAGTCTATTTTTTATTTTGAATGTGTCCATTATTGCTTTAATTGCACCTATTTTTACATGAATGTAGCTATTATTATTCTGAATGTGTCTACTTTTACTTGAATGCGATCACTACAGCTCAATGCGTCTATTTTTATGTGAATTTGTCGATTATTGGCTTAATGCGCCTACTACAGCCTTAATGCACCCAATTTTGTGTGAATGCACCCATTATTGTGCTGAATACGTCTACTTTTGCTTGAATGCGCCTACAATAGCCTCAATGCGCCCAATTTTGTGTGAATGCGCTCATTATTGTGCTGAAAGTTCCTATTTTTGTTTGAATGAGCCCATTGCATCTCTCAATGAGTCCATTATTGCTTGAATGCACCCACTGCTTCAATGCCTAACTATTACTTGAAGGCGCCCATTATTGTCCAGAATGTACCCACTTTTACTTGAATGCACGTACTATTATCCAGAATGCGCCGACTATTGCTTGAATGCTTCAACTTTTACTTGAATGCATCCACTTTTGCTTGAATGCACCCACTATTGTTCGAAATGTGCTCACTTTTGCTTTAATGCGCCCACTTTTACTTGAATGCGCCTAATATTGCTTCAATGCACCCATTTTTATTTGAATATGCCCACTTTTACTTGAATGCATCCACTTTATTTTGAATACACCCACTATTATTCAGAATGCACCTATCATTGTTTAAATGTACCCATTTTTGTTTGAATGCGTTCACCACTTCCCTCAATGTGTCAACTTTTGCTTGAATGTGGCTACTATTGTTCAGAATGCGCCCATTATTATTTGGAAGCTCCAACTTTTGTTTGAATGTACCCACTTTTACTTGAATATGCCCAATTTTACTTAAATTCTCTCACTTTTGCTTGAATGCACTCACTACTTCTCTCCTCACTTTTTTCTTTTCCTCTCTTCACTTCTTTTCTTTTTTACTTCTCATGTGTCTTTTTTTCATTTGTTTTCTCACTTCTCTTACTTCTCTTCTCATATCGATGTGTATTATTTTATCAAAAAATATGATAATGTTGATTTGATTGAAATGCAATTTTATAACAAATCCAATCATTTTTATTTCGTCAAAAAATTCATTACGGATCAAAAGTTATACACAAAATAAATTTTGCTTTCTATTTGTTCTTAATATACATGTGTATTATTTTCTAAAAAATATGTCAATATTGGTCTTGTTGGAATGTATTTTTTTATAACAAATTCAACAGTTTTTATTCTATCAAAAAATTCATTATAGATCAAAAGTTATACATAAAACAAAATTTCCTTGATATTTCACTCCGCGGACCTATCAAATCAATCCACTTGTCAGCCTTACCTACCCCATGTAATGTCAACCCTAAATTTTCCTCTCTTCACTTCCTCGTTTTGCTTCTCATGTGTCTTTTTTCATTTGTTTTCTCACTTCTCTTCTCATATCAATGTATATTTTTTTTTCTTAAAAATATGATAATATTGGTTTTATTAAAATACAATTTGTATAACAAATCTAATAGTTTTTATTTCGTCAAAAAATTCATTACAGATCAAAAGTTATACACAATAAATTTTGCTTTCTATTTTTTCTTAATATACATGTGTATTATTTTCTCAAAAATACGTCAATATTGGTCTTGTTGGAATGTATTTTTATAAAAAATCCAACATTTCATATTTCATCAAAAAATTTATTATAGATCAAAAGTTATACACAAAATAAAATTTCGTTGGTATTTCTCTTCGCGGACCTATCAAATTAGCCCACTTGTCAGCCTTACCTGCCCCATGCCACCTCAACCCCAAATTTTCCTCTCTTCACCTCCTTCCTCTTTTTTACTTCTCATGTGTCTTTTCTTTCATTTTTTTCCAACTTCTCTTACTTCTCTTCTCATATCGATGTGTATTATTTTCTTAAAAATATGATAATATTAGTTTTATTAAAATGCAATTTTTATAACAAATTCAATAGTTTTTATTTCGTCAAAAAATTCATTACAGATCAAAAGTTATATACAAAATAATTTTTACTTTTATTTACTCTTAATGTACATGTGTATTATTTTCTAAAAAATATGTCAATATTGGTGTTGTTGGGATGTATTTTTTATATCAAATCCAACAATTATTATTTCGTCAAAAAATTCATTATATATCAAAAGTTATTCACAAAATAAAATTTCCTTGACATTTCTCTCCGTAGACCTATCAAATCAGTCCACTTGTCAGCCTTACCTACCCCAGACATCTCAACCCCAAAACCACCCACCCCCAATCAAAACAACCCCACCCCAGTTTACGTGCTAGAAAACCACCCACAGCAGCACGTCTTCACACACGTTACACCCCTGACACGTCCTGGGCTCATTTTCGTATATTTATTTGTATAAATACTTTATGCTTTATGTTTTATTGTGTGCTTTATACATGTCTTTTCTTTAGGCTTTCTATTATCTCATATTGCCTAATTCTATTTCAAATTTACTCTCTTATCCTGTATAAAAAGAGTGCATTCTCTTATCTTATAAAAAGTGCATATGATTTATTTTAGAAATTGGATAAATGTTTTCTTATTCTATATGATATCATACGACCAAGATCCACCTTAGGTCCTTAATCCCTTTGATCAACGTTGATGCTTCCCATTACTTTCTCAGCCTATCCGCCACCCCCCTTCTCCCGTCGATGTTGTTGTCCCATCCTGCCTTTTGCCAGCTGCCGTTGTCCCTTTCTCTTGCTCTCCAAAACTTGCCTCCACCACCCCTTCTCCTTGTCTTCGCCCATTGAACACCTCAACCCTCCTCCCTTTTTGCTGCCAACCCCTACCCTTCGCTAGCACCCTCTTCCACTCCGGACCATTTGCCATCTTTCTAACCCGGCCACCTGCCACCATCCACCAGCCTTCTGCATGCTGCTACTCCCACCTCCATTCTCGCCGCCCCCCTCTCATTCCATGTTGTCACCTCCAACAATCCCCATCCTTCATACCACCACCTGCCAACCTTCTCTCCACCAATCAGCCTCCCTATTCATTTTTCCTCCTTTTTTGTCTCGTAACACTTTCACAAATAGCACGTTAAAGATCTAAATCAAACATCTTTGTTGCATGCATACACCAAACGATGGAGTAACTCACACTATGGTGGCCTAGGTCCTTCTACTCTCTATTGTTCCTATGTGTATTCTTTATATTTGTTGATCCAGATTTGCTTTTTCTCCCTACCGTCCCTATGTGGGTTTCTCAGATCTGTTGATCTAGATCTGGTACCACACTCTATTGTTGCTATGCGGGTTTTTTTGATCAACTGATCCAAATTTTCTATCTTTGTTGTTGCTTCTTTGTCTTTGTGTGTGTCATTATTCCAGCTTCTCGGAGGCTAAAGATCCTCCTAGTTCTTTGTGTGTTTGTGAAACTTGATGGATCAAACTATCATCTTTGATCGACATCTTTTGAACTATATGTCAAAGCTCGAGGGTGATATTCTCATATTTTTGTTGATGCTAAAATCCCTCTTGATGCTATGACTGGTGAAGTAGCCAAGCAAGCCTACACTCATTGGTCCAAAGATGAATTTGGAGTTATTATGTGGATGGTGAATAGCGTCGAACCAAAGATCAATCAATCTCTCATCCGCCTTCAGAATGCCAAAGCTATGTGACATCAACTATCCCATGTCTACTCTCACTAAGAGAATCCGAAGGTCTTTGAGATCTTCAAGAATCTAGTGAAAAAAGAGTATTCAACTAATGGATCTGTGAAAGGCTACTACAACCAATATTCGACACTTTGGGATGAATATGAAGTATATCATCCTCTCTCTTTCGACATCAAAAACTTAAACAACAACTCAATGAGCTTCGATTAGTGTAGTTCTTGAATGGACCCCCTCATTCTTTCTCTGGTGTTGTTGACCAAATTTTATCCACTGATCCCTTACTCACACCAAGGGATGTTCTTAAGCATATTCAACACCTTCCTTCTATGTCTTCCCTACCTGGTACAACTTCTTATCACTGGGTCCTTGCGGTCTGCTCCCATGACTTTGGTCGATGATGTGGACGTGGCTGCGATTGCAGTCATGGTGGTCGTTCTTTTGGTACTCCTGTATGTGGTCCTCCTCTAGACTCTGGATGAGGCTAACCTCAACCTACTACCACTAACCGCTTCTACAACTTCTATGGGTGAACAAATAACAATGAGGACTGTTGTTAGGAAAATCACGGTGCACCTGTCTGGGCAAACCATGTCTCTTTGATGCCTCTATAGATTTGATTACCATTGACTCCAGTTCAACTCAACCCACGATTTATTGGATTCACTTAGAGTTTGAAAAATGTCTGCATGCTTGTCTATCCTTGTAAACACCAACTCTTGTTGGTGGTTCTTTTTCTTTACTTACTTCTCCTGCTACTTACAGGAAAAATAAACGGGTCATCGACTCATGAGCATCCACTCATATCTATGGTTGTTTTGCACTTTTACCGTCTTACCTAAGACGACTCACCGTGGCTAATGGGACGCAGTTTGTAGTTCATGGATTTGGAACTATATCTCTATCTAAAAGTCTGCCATTAAAATTTATCTTATATGTTCCAAGATTTCACTGAATCTGTTATTTGTAAGTAGAACTATTAAGAGCCTTTAGTGCTAATCACTTTTGATCCCAAGTGTTGTGTTTCAAAATCTACATACAAAGACGAGGATTGGTTCAGGCCATGAGGGACCTTACAAACTATACTACCTGAACGTGCCACAATCTATTAGTACTCTGCTATTAGTTTATGTCACCAGTCTACAATGGCACTACCATCTAGGACATCCTTTTGCTGCTGCTAATCTGAGATGTCTTTTCCCTAAATTTTTTGATAAATAATTTGTGTGAATCTCGTCAATTTTGCAAATAGACTCAGACTGTATTTAATAATAGAAAAGGAATTAGTTCTAAAAATATGTTTGATCCTATTTATGCTGATATCTGGGGACTTTGGTCTGCTACTAGCATGTATGGATTTCACTACTTTATGACTTTTAGTGATGATTATTCTAGGGCAACTTGCTTGTTTCTCTTAAAGGACTGCATTAATATTTTGAACAATGACACCTCCTTTTTCATTGATATCCGAACCCAATTTAATTCAACTGCCAAAATCTTTAGAATTGATAATGCCTTAGAATTAATGCTAAATTAGTGGATCAATTTTGTATTGCTCGGGGTACCATTCATCAGACCTCCTGCTCTTACACACCACAACAAAATGGTGTGGAAAATAGGAAGAATCATCATTTTCTTGAAGTAGCATACACTATTCTTCATCACTATCATGTTCCTACAAAATTTTGGCCTGAAGCTATTTCTAATGTGTGCTACTTAATTAACCACATGCCTTCTTTTGGACTGTACAATCAAGTCAATGTCTCTGCTCTGAATCCTGATGCACCTTTATTTTTCTACCACCTCACATTTTTGGCAACACTTGTTTTGTTAAGAATCTTCACCCTGAGATATCTAAACTTGAACCACACTCCACTAAGTGTGTTTTTCTAAGATATTCACAAACACAAAAAGGATATCATTGATCCTGTCACAAGACAATGGTTTATTAGTGCGGATGTCATCATTTTCAAACACATGTTATACTACTCTAAAAAGAAGTCTTCTTTATCAAGTGATTGTTGGATTTCACTTCCCTGCCTCAAGTGGTTGAACATGATCTCACTGAAGCAACTGAAGTTCCTCCTCCATCTATAAAGGTGTACAAGAGAAGACCCAAAGTTATAGTCCCTTCCGTTGCCCCTCAACAACTAACTCCCTCGTTGACAGATCACACCACCTTCCATGTAACTTCAGAGCTACATCTTCCCTTTTCCTGCACTCAAAATCTAATTAGTAATTTATACTCTACAACTAATCTGGGTGCTAACTTTTCCTATATTACTACTGCTCTCTCTACTGATTCAACACCAAAAAATTGCTCACCAGCTCTTAAGCGTCCTGCCTGGCGTCAAGCTACGGAAACTAAAATGGCTATGATTGCCAAACTTAGGATCTGGTTGATCGCCCTAAAAACTTTCCTACTGTTGACTGTTGTTGGATTTTCACTATTAAATACAAGTATGATGGTTCAATTCAACGATTGGAGGCTCGTCTCGTAGCAAAAGGTTATACTCAAACCTATGAGTTTGATTGTTTTGAAACTTTTTCCCCTATTGATAGATTCAATTTTGTATGAGTGGTTATATCTGTTGTTGTAAATAATGATTGGCTTATTTTTCAACTTGATGCTTGATGTGAAAAACACCTTCCTACATGATGACTTGCATGAGGAAGTCTACATGGAGCAACCACCTGATTTTTTTAATAAGGGGGAGTGTTTCAAAGTCTGCAAACTCATGAAAGCGATTTATGGTCTGAAACAAAGCTCACAAGCTTCGTATGATAAATTGAGCCAAATTCTCCTAAAGTTTCAACTTCGACGCTCACATTGGGATTACTATGTTTTCATTAAAAAACCAATTCTGGACTTGTCATTTTTATTGTTTATGTGGATGATATATTATTTTTGACAATGATACTGATGGTATTTCAGCTACTAAACGATATCTAGAACAACACTTTGTTGCAACAGATATTGGCATACTCAGATACTTATTTGGGATTGAAGTTTCTAGATCTTTGTCTGGAATTTGTCATTCACAAAGTAAACATGTTCTAGATCTACCAATAGAAACTGGCATGCTTGGTACTAAACCTGCTAGCACTCCTCTAGATCCCAATACCAATCAGGATGATGAATCTTCACCACTTACCCTGATAACCACCAATACAGAAGATTGATTGGTAAGCTTATTAGTCTAACTGTAACTAGAGTTGATATTACTACTGTTGTTGGACTTGTCAGTAGGTATATATCTGGATAAGCCTCGACAATGTCATTGTTATGTCGGTTGTCATATCCTTAAATATTTGAAAACTTCATCAGGAAAATGATTACTGTATCCTAGACACGGTCACTGAAAACTCACTAGATATTTTGATTCTAATTATGCCGATAGTAGATGTGACGGGAAATCTACCTTTGACTATAGCACTTTTGTCAGGGGAATCTAGTTACATGGCATAGTAAGAAACAAACTTTGTTTTCTTAGTCTAGTGTTGAAGCTGAATACATAGCTATGGCTCATACTACTTGTGGATTAATGTGGGTTGAAAGAATCCTCAAGGAATTTGATATTTCTGAACCCGATTCTATTCCCATTCACCGCGACAATAAATCCTCCATTTTTATTGCCAGCAATCCCACTTTTTATGACTACACCAAGCATATCAAAATGGATTGCCATTTTGTTTGAAAATTTATTCTCTCTGGTCACATCTTCACTTTTTATCTCTTCAGACAAAAGATTATGTTGCTGACATCTTCACAAGATACTTCCCAAGATTTACTTTGCTACACTGGTGGATAAGCTGGACATGTTTGACATCTATTCTCCAACTTAAGGGGGAGTATTAGTATATATGTTTTATGCTTTATATTTTATTGTGTGCTTTATACTTGTCTTGTCTTTAGCTTTTCTTTTGTCTCATATTGGCTAATTCTATTTCTCAGTTACTCTCTTATCCTATGTAAAGAGAGTACATCATATTTTTTTCCAGACACATCAAATAAAAGTTTTCTTATTCTATAATAACTAGTCATTAATTTTCTTTTGGACTCTAAAAAATGACTACAAGATTGGATTACTTACCCAATATTAAAGTGTATCTTTTGTCAAACACGTGTTATACACATGATGATAATTTTTTATTATGAATTGAGAGGACTATAGAATCATATATATAGTATCATCTCAAGAAATAGTGTACCAGAGACACAATATAATATAAACTAAACTAATATTATTAAATAAAGTTAGTCCATTTAGCTATTATAATATTTTTGCGGGGGAGGGGTGGAACATGATTTTATGTCCCATTCTCACGCAATGATGCCATTTCCTCGAGCATTGTTGCTTTCTAATTAGGGTGTTGAAGGACCTCAAAGTAATTTTTAGAATCTAAAAGAGCAATGGTTTTAGTAGTAAGAGAGAGCTTGAATAGGAAACATGTATGAGAAATTCGATGATAGAGTGAAGATTGTATACATTTTTGAAGAGCCACCAGACCTGATAGATCCTCATAATTGTACGAATGTGCTAGGCCTTGTTCTGGTGGTGACAAGAGTCATAGAATAATATGTTTTAAATACATGATCCACTGGGTTAGAAAGATCAAGCTTGACAAACTCATATGATTCATGGAGAATCAAAGAACACATCTAATTCATAGAATGTAATGTCGGCGAAGACATATACACGACGGTTGCTTGGGTTATAATAGAAGTAACCTTTATGGATGTAGAATAACCAAGAAAAATGATTTTGATAGAGCATGAATCAAGTTTATCTGGCTTTTTGAATTAAAGCTACGAAATAAATTACACCTAAAAACACAAAGAGGAAGGTAAAAATCCTTTCCAACGTGGAAAACAATCAAAAAAGGCATCTTGTTCTGTAAAACAAAAGATGGTTGTTAATTAATAAAGTAGCCGGCAATGAGAATGGCATCAAACCAATATGACTTCTATAATTTGGCTTGAAAAATAAGAGTGTGAGAAATGTCACACAAATGATAAATTTTACAGTCTACAAATCCATTGTGTTGTGGGGCGTAAGTATAAGAACGATGATATATGCTTCTAGTGCTAGAAGAAAATGAGGATAATTGACCTGGAACATATTCTAAACCATTGTCAGTCCAAAAGATTTTAATAGATTTATTGAATGTTGAGATTAGTTTTATAGAAGGACTGAAAAACACCAAACTCCTCATCATGGAATTTTGATAATTATAACCAAGTCATGTGAGAGAAATTTTTAACAAAGATAATAAAGTAATAAAATCTATTAAAATTAGTGGTTCAGAAAGGACCAAAAATTTCACTGTTAATAACCTCAATTAGCTTTAAAAGATAAACTAATTTTTCTAGGAAAAGAACTCCTATGATGCTTCCCAAACTAACAAGAGTCACATGAAAGATTTTGTAAACTAGACAAAGAAGGTTCCAAGTGTTTTAAATTTTTAAGAGAGGGGTGAATGTAGCACTGATGAAGTTTGAGAGGTGCACACACAAGAAGGGAAGAAGAAGAGACACCATCCACAAAGTAGTAAAAACCGTTGACTCTAGAACCCAAACAAATCATCATCAAATTTTAATAATTGTACATCACGAAATCATGGCTACCAAAGATGACGTTGAATGTAAAGGAATCAACTAATTTAGCAACAAACATAAAATAATATAGAAAATATAAGATTAGGTTAGATGTTAACACCCCCATCATTGAACAATATTAATAGACCAATATGCAAGAGTGACAGATGAAGTGGGAATATATGACTCAGTGGAGGAGAGAAGATATCTCATATCCGTCATATGTTGGGTGGCCCTAGAATTGACAATATTGGGAGAACTAGATGCTAGCATGTAGGACCTGACATTACCTTAATTGGAGGCCAGATGCATTGAAGATGTTGCAGTAGGTTGTATGGTTACTAAATCTCCACATCATGTGGGTTTTTGAGGAGCCTATTGAAAGGCTTTGAGAAGGTGCTCATATAAGGATGACTAGATATTGGTAGATGGGGTGTATGTCGCTTGGACAACATGAGAAGTACCAGTGCCACAATCATGTCCGTAAGGATAACCATGTTTCTGGTAGCACTTCTCCTCAAGGTGTCCTAACTTATTACGGAAATTGCATTTGGGCCTTGGAGGAAGTCCACGACCACATCCATGAGCAATGACCACAATCTCCAGTTGTGAATCTGGTGTAGTAGAAGACAGAAGCTGGACATCAAATTGTTGAAGATGTCTTCTAGAGTGGGGATTTTGTCACCCACCACCATAATGTTGCGAACTAGAGAATACGCCAGATTGAGGCCAATGAGAATTTGGCAGTGGAAAGATGAGCATGCTCATTGATTTGATCTTTAGAATAGACATGATGAATGTAATCAAGTTGTTGGGACAAACTTATATAGTCATAGTACTCATCAAGGGTCATGTATAATATCTCAGTTTTCTCTAGTATTATAGCCCATTGGACTTCAAATAGATCAATAGACATCATCACATTCAAAACCCTAGTCAAGCTTCGTTTAAGGGCATTAGTAGATCTTGAAACCCTAGCTGGGTCAATTGAGCATTATTTCAAGAATCTTGAACACCAAAGGATATGTCTTAAGGTAGCTATAGGCCATGGTACACTGAACAAAAACAAAATGATTAAATATATGCAAGGTATTGGTTGATAATAGGCCAAATAAGGTCGATGAATCTAATTGTTTAAAATGGTCTAATCCTAGATCTGAGAGGTGTAACATGGATATCTTGAAATAAGATGGTCTATTAGGAAATTTCTTAATGGAGATATTGATATTATTATGATTTAGAATCATGAATATGAACCTAGTTGATGAATTAAGTTAGTGGTCAAATTGTTGAATTTAGGCTCACACCTGGTTGAGAGTTAATTATAATAATGACAAGGCAATGATTTAAGCTTCATAATTTTGAAATCCTTGTATGTGAGATATTGGTGTATAAAGATGAAGGAGAAGTGTATGAAATGATCAAACTAGATAGAATGTACACACCATGTTTAAGGTCTATGATAATACTTAGAGGAATGTATATAACTACATTTTCATGATTTGTTATTCTCTATATATATATGATCAAAAAGGAAAACAAATAATAGAATCACTCCACAATCTTTAAGGTGGAACATGAGATAATTGGTGATAGGAAGGAAACAACCCAACTGGGTATGTGTACTACAGAATATGAGATAATTGTCCCTTGTTAGGTTGTTGTTCGGTTAAGATAAAGGTGAATATGTGGTATTGAGATAGACTAGGATGCCACTCCATCTTGTACGCACTTAAGTATCAATATGTTAGATAATGGAGAAGTCCAACTTTGAGAACATGGGTTTGTTAGTTGTGAGGTCTGTGTAAACAAAACCTGTGTACCTCATAATATTTGTTATTGAGTCAAAGTCTTAATATTTTCTTTTCCTCTGACATCAGTAGTGTGATTATTAGTTTTCCAAAAGGAACACATTACCTTCTCAATCTATAGGAGACTCTAGTCGGACAAAGTCCCATTGCTTTTATACCCCTACCCGAATCTAATAGTGCAAAAACCTTGCATTCATCCACATACACCTTCTCACCATCAACCAAACTCCTAAAGAGGATCAAACAAATCTAAGTGACGTCTTTGTATCTTTCTCCCATGACACGGAACAGAGTAGCTCTGTGCCACACCACTACATGTAGGGAATGAAGGGGAGGGTCCCCGATCGTGGACCTTAGAGACTTGCACCCTACTAGAGGGGGTTCATAGGCTATGGAAAACTCTTTAGCACGGGGGAGGTGCACTTCATCCAAGGAAGCATAGGATCAACATCAATGCTAGGTTTTTGCTTTAGGGTTTCACCCTAGCAGTCATCGAACAATTTTTAGTAGGTGAGAAGTCAAGGTGGAGGATGACTCGGGTCCACGGAAAGCTTCGTTGGGTCTAACACCAGCTGGGGTGTAGATTACGCCGCTAGGAACACAGTGCACCAGTGCCCTATTTTCACAGTGAAATAGGGGAGTGACCCCTTTTCCTACGCATTTGTGAGTGAGGAAGGTACAAAAGAGGTCCTTTCCTACTGGTTAATGGATGGGCCACAATTCAGATGATTGTGGGCTTCTTGCAAGCCTAGTCAACCTAGAAAGGCAATCAAAAGGGGTAATTTTTAGTTCAGAAATTTATTGATGGTCAAGATTATAAAATTTATAGAAATCATTATGGTTGTCAGAATATGATGTATAAGGACTCCTTGGAAGGTTTGGAAGATGAGGAACAATTAGCATAGGTTTCAGATCATGGTAAGTATCATATGATGTAGAAATGTTTAGAAAATATAGACATGATTGTATGTGTTAATTATTTGTTAATATATGATGTAGGTATGAACCTTGTCACTAATCTTTAGGGAATCACCACCATACAAGTTTAGAAGGTATGATGTAATGAGAACATGTAATTTTATTATTTCATGTGATATCTTATGGTTGGTCATTATTATAAAGATTTTGATACATGAATTGACAAAGATGAGTGCACGGGTGATTTTAGTTAGAAACTAGATGTTAGCATGATAAAAGGAAATAGAAGATCATGTACTCATCCCTCATGATTTTAGTATGCTACATATTTATTTTCACCATATTAGATGATCATTGTTTGAATAGCATTGGAGTTCTAGAATTAATAGGTGAGGCAAGTCACCATGGTTGTTCATGTTTTATGGAAGTATCCATGTATTAAGATTAAGTATATTCTGAATAAGAATGTTATAAAGAATGGAAAGAAGTCATGACATCAAACATTAAGAGGTTTATAAGAAATACATGGTGGATATGTATGCATACAAGTTGGTGTTGGCATTGGGAATACATCAAAAGAAGCTAGTAATGTAATGAATTGGGGAGACATGTACATACAACAAGACTAAATAAGGGTTGATTATGAGATCAACATAAGTTTTTGGTGGTGTCCAAGTATAATAATGGACTGAGGAAAATCCTCTGAAATGAATTAGAGTCTAGTTGGGAAATGAGCAATGATAAGTAATAAAGGTGTGTCCTAATGTCTTTTCAAGATTTAGAGTTGACCGGAGGAACCCAAGACAATCATTTTTAGTCTCTACAACAAAGCTAAGTGGGTCATGTCCATTGAATTTCATTATTATTATGATCCAGCCTACACATTATGCAATGTAACTTACACATTAAGTTACTTTTATAGATAGTAATGTTTATCTCATGTCCAATAATGCTTTTAGTAACTAGACTTTATTCAGATGGAGTTATGTTGTGAGAATATCAGATTTAGATTTTAGATATTTAAGTTATTTTTAGATACTTAAGGTTGTTATACATTCAATACAATTTTATTTTCTCAAGGCAGATATCCTACATTTGAATGAAGGGTCATATTAAGTCATTTTTTAAGAATTTAGTATATTAAGAACTTCTAAACAAGATCAATTCAGCCAATAAGAACATCATACTTCAGATTTAAATTTAGTTTCAATTTAAATTTTAAGAGTAGAGATTCAGATTCAGATTCAAATTCAGTAAATGTTTACTTATCAATATTCAGTTTCAGTATAAGATATGTTCATATTCAGAATTCTGTAAGTTCAAATTTAAGATAATTAAGTCAAAACCTTCACATAAGACATTATATGTAAATTCTCATTCAATTAGTCCTAGGATAATTCAGAGGCATCTGATGCCAATTCATAGGAGTGTTCACTCCAATTTAGAGGTACTTCTGTACCAATTTAGGGCATAGCCATGCCACTTCAGAGACACCTCAATGTCATTTAGAGGCATGTAGTGCCAATTCAAAGTTACTTTGGTACCAATTCAGGGCATAGATACACCAATTCAGGAGGACTTATCGTATAATGGTGGCCACAATTCAGAATAAAAGACATAAATAAAAGGCATATCAATTTAGTATAAGTTTACAACATTGAGATCTTAGTCATCTTTCTGTTAACGTAAATTTATGTTTATCTTATTAGAAATTCAATGCCGTTTACTCTAACCTTGGTTTCCTTTATGCATGGTTGGGGATGAGATGTCCGCAAGTGTGGAATTTTAGGAGATAGTTGATTCAACCCTATTTTAGGGCTTAATCTTGTGTCTTTTTGCTCTTCAATCAAATCTATACCTGTTAGATTGCATGTCATTCCCCCTAATATGCTTATTTGTATAAAATGCACTTATGGACATTATTTGCATGTTTTTCAGGCATTTGGACCACGCTTGATGGAAGAGAGAGAGAAGGGGCGATCCTAGGGTTCCTCTACACTTGGAGAGGCCCAAAGTGAAGTCCGATGCTCCCTCGACCTACCCCTAGTGGCCAAAGATCAATTGAAGCAAAGAAGTCCAAGAAAAGCCAAAGATCCAAGCTAAAGTGCTGATCCAGGACCCAACACGACCGTGGTACCACAGAACAGCCGTGCTAGGTTACTTAGAAATCAATAGGTTCAACATCCAAGTGAAGCAGAGAGCACCACGGCTGTGCAGAGCAGTACGACCGTGCAATGGGTAGACACCACAGCCATGCTCTGTAAAACAGCCATGGCACAACAGAGCAAAATGGCCGTGCAGCAGCACCACGACCACCTCCACCAAGCCCACCACGGCCGTGCCAGACACCACGACCGTGGGCACCACCTCTACCACGGCCGTGGCCATTCAGACCAAAACCCTATAACTTTGCCATTTTAATTCCCACGACCGTGCCCATATAACACGGCTGTGGCCTACCATGCCCACCACGGCCGTGGTACCCCACCACGGCCGTGCTACTCACAGAATCCACCCAGTTTTCCATTGTTTTCCCCATTTTACCCCTAACTTAACCCTAGACCACCTAGATCCCTATATAAGCCCTAGTGGCAGTTGGGGGGGGTCGAGGGTTGGCTGTTTAGAGTCCCATTTTCACCCCCTTGTCACCTCCACTCCATTCTACTTCACCTCCACCTCAAATCCACTCCATTTCACCATTTCCACCACATAACCCCCCATATCTAAGCCTTCCATCCACTTCCCACCACCATTCTACACCTTTCCATCCAAGAAGAAGGAGGAGGACGACCCTACAGCTACTGGAGAGAAGGATTTCAGCCACTACTATGAGCTCCATGGCTTCTTCTACCTCTTTCTTCTCTCTTTTTGTATTTTTCTTTGTTATGAGTATCTAGCCCCCTTGGGTGGGCTGTTTGGGGGAAATTATGTTACTTTGATACCATGTTGGGGGATAATGACATGTAAAAGTTGTAATTTCATTTGTTAATGAATATTATATTCTATTTGCATCTCATTCTCCATGGATTGTTTGTTGGTTTGTGTGTGAAATCACCTAGGAATTTAGGCAAATTACTTATATGTGTGAATTTTGGGATTTGCCCCTAGGTCCAATTATTGGATCCCTAGGTTGCCTCCCATCTTCCCACATCCTAATCAATTTCCCTAACCTAAGTGAGAGATCTAAGTAGCTAGATTAGGTAATTATAGTGCAATTAGCATGGAGCCTTCTCAAGGCTAGAATGTGGGGGAATTGGGGTCCAAAACCCTAATCTCACCTCCCCATTACTACCCTCGGCCCCTAATTTCCCTAGGAATGCCCAATCTAGAAACCTAGACTTGATTAGACTCTAATTGAATTGAACCTAACCACTAACCCAATTGAGTCTCGTAAGGGTAGTAGGGGGTGTTAGGGACTAGTTCCCCTATACACAACCTAGCATATCCATGGCCAGTTAGTAGCTTAGGTTAATTCATTAGACTCTAACTTGTTGTTTGGTTTGGATAATCTAAATGGAATCATAATGTTCACATGTCACCCCCCAACTTAAGTGATAAGTTCATACCCCTAAACAACCCACACATCTCTTTACTGCTTAAAACCCTAGTTCTGTGCTTGCTTAGCTTAGTTAGTTCTTTTCTTTCTTAGTTAGCTTCTTTCCTTGATCTTGCCTTGTTTATGCTAGTTTAGTTCTTTAATTGCTCTTTTGCTTTTCTCTTGCTTGCCTTAGCATAATTTGTCTTTTCATACCTAGCTTAGTCCTTTTTTTCCTGCTTAGTCTTAATCTAGTCTAGGGTTAACGTAGATTTCATTCTCGCCTTTAATTTCTTGCTTGTTCATCCTTAGTTAACAATCAAAACAACCTTTAAACCCTTAACCCTAGTGTCACAGAACCGGAATCCCAGTCCCATGAACCAAATGTATATCAAAGGCGAAATGCGGAAGCGTAAAGCTTAGCACACATGAACAGATAACAAGATAATGCACCAACATAATCTCAACAATCAACAAGATATATTAAGAAACTTCATTATATTACATGATTTGAATTACATCTTCAAGAGTCACTTTGTACAAGTCTGCTCATGTATACTATATTTGGATCTTACAACAAGTACACCTATCAAAGCTCACCGAGCCCATCAACCTTCTAGCCATCTTTGGACCTAAAAACAACATACGAGAAATGGGTCAACACACGAGGTGTTGAGTATGGGGCCGAAAGATACAATACATATAATCTTTGCATAATTTTGAAAAGATTTCAAGACTAAAAGAACAAGAATAAACATGTTAATTGTTTAACAAATACGAAACCATATTTTATGTCATTTCACTCCATTATACCAACAATATCAAACATGTTTAAGGCCTTTGACCATCTTCCCGTCGGAAGGGTCCGTAAGGGTGCTCAAGCTTAGCTAACCCTTTTATACGAGAGGGACCTCAAGGTCATAACCAAGAGCCCTTTATCAACAATATTATAATGGAGTTCTATCTATATATATGTGTTCAAGTTATAAAACTGACGAGGCAAACATCGAGTAACACATAGCAATACTACATGGCAATATTTGAGAAAATAAACAAACAAGCATACAATATATGTCTTTTCAAGCAAGAAAGCGGTAGTCATATAACTAGATAAGGCCCATACCTGATTCAGAGATTCTTAACTTAACACGTCCATTACCATCTAGATCATAAGCCAACCTGATTAACAACAAGATTGCATATACACATTAGATTCTTATCATTAACCCTAATTAGATGCATTTTAGGGTTTTGGCCAAGATGGGTTCCAAGTTGCTTATTGGTTCATTAGGTGATCTTATACTGATTTAGAGGGCATCATGATGGTGTGGTTCAAGTTTCATGTCATTATGATGTTCCATTCATTATATATGATCATTTTAAGGTTTAGGTCCCCTAAATACATAATTTAAGCCAAAAGCCACAAAATAGGGCAACCAAGACCAAGAATCATCAAGGAAGAGGATCCAAGCATTAGGGATGGTTTAGATCAGCAACATATACATACACGAATCATATTCAAGAACCATAGCAACTTTGATCAAGATCATACATTAAAGTCCAAGGACAAGTCACATAGTGCAAATGGAAGTAATTCTTAAGCAATAGGGGTGATAAGGACCCTCATATAGATCAAATATGTACTAAAGATTCTAATTTCACGATTAGGAAGATAGATGATCATTAAAGATTCAAGTTTTATCACTTAGGTGCATTGAATGAACTCAACATGGATAAAGTTATCATTTTCAAGAAATCAGGAGAGTAAACATTAGAATTAGGACCTGAAACCATGCCCAAATGGTAGGTCTCTTCGATCTGATCAATTTGGTATATTTATATGTCTAATTTGGCCAAGGGATATGGGAGATATCATTTTTTGAAGATAACAAATCAAACTATAGAGAAAACCAGAAGCATACTCTTGATTATATCCCTTGGGACACAGATCCTTGGATCGGGGATCGACGGCCACGATCAGGGCCGCTTGTCACCGCACCTCGGTTGATTTGGTTGACCTTCACCGCTGGCCACCGCTTTGGGTCACTCCCCACCGGTGGTCACTTCACGACTCTAGCAGTCGCGCGAAGCTGCTCGCAGACGCCACCAGTTGCTCCCGCTCAAAGGCTTCGGGGCTGGGCCTTCTCCTTCTGGGCTCTTGGATTCTAGATCCGGCGGCCAGTCGATCGCACAGGTCTCACCCCCCCATCGCCCCGCGACCTCTGTTCCCTCTGTCGGAACAGAGCAAAAACAGGGGAGTGGCGCCCCATACTACCGGTGGCTGCTGCACCTGCACCAGGCCTGTAAGGCAAAAGAACAAGGTGCGGACGGGGGTCTAGGGCATTCCGGCCATGACCTAGCTGCTCGGCGGGCTCATCCCTGTCCTACAGCAACTCCCGAGGTGGCCGAGGTAGCAACATGTAGGTGGGTTCATCAATACCGGTAACTGAGGAGGCGGAGAAGAGCAGGAGGGAGAGGACAGAAGAGTAAGGGGAAAGGCAAAACGAGGGGGAAGGGCTAGGGTTAGATGAGGGGGTTTTATATTTGGCAAGTTAGGGTTGTGAGACATGGTTCCCTTCTGTTACTCAACTGGGTGGAGGTGGAGAACCCTTCCTTTTTCCAGCCACCTCGCTGGTTTCCTAAAGAGGAAAGGGAGGAGGGAATAGGAAATTGGGCCACATGTGGATTTGGGCCTATGTAGGCCAACCCAATAGAGAAAAGGGTACATAATTGAGCTAAAAAAGGTATAAATAGCCAAATTTCGACCCTGAAGGTCCAATCGATGTGATTCTTGAGTCATTAGATTCTTATTCAAAAGGTCTACTACTTGGCATATAATAGAGAACAAGTATATCACATTGAATAGGTTCAAAAATTGCATACAAGAGGGTGATATGTTAAGAGCTAAAAACTTAGGTCCATGAGCAAATTTTGTCACAAAGGTGAAAATCAAATATATAATAATCAAAAAGGGACATTGACAAGTCGAGTCATCATGGAATTAAACTCATGTTGAGTGATTTGAGTTACTAATAGAGAGAGAAAAAGTATAATGGAGGAGAGAGAAAAATTGGGGTTGTCACATCTTTCCCTCCTTATAAGGAATTTCGTCCCCGAAATTCAACCAAGATCATAGTTAGGTCAAAATATATGGAATCTAGGCGTCCAACCATAGTTGTCTAGTCATTCCCCACAATAGGGTGTACACTTAGGTCATCATCATTAAAGGTGTACTCATCTCATCTATGTACTTATTATATTACAACATCATCACAACATTAGGGTTTTACTCAAATCTTCATACGAGGATAAGGTGTATTATCAAAATCTATGTTTATGAATTGTCAAACGAACATGTTCATGGTCAAGAGTTTCAAATGAGACTATCAACAGGTGCGTATCTCATCTTACTCTAGATTTCATGCATGGTTTTGTTTTCCCCAAAATTTCCACCAACTCTAATCAATTATGTTCATCATTTTTCCCTATCAAAACTCAAATTAAGCAATTTATTCATCTTGTTTATTCGATTTATTACCCCAAGAGCATCATCATATCGAGTTGATCTTTTTTTTTTCATTTGGGTATGAGATTAGGCATGTTACCCCTGATTATCTAAGTTTTCATGACATCATCATATTATTTTCATGATTTCAAGGCTACATCTTTTATGTATGCTTATCGTGCATATGTCAATTTTTTTTAATGTACGTGAGATATTTCATATATCCAATACCATACGAGGAACAACATCATCATTAATGACAAGATTTTTGAATTCTCTCACTTATATCTAGAAACAGCTCCACAAGCTCAAGCTACTCAAGCTAAGCCATACATGTGTCTGACCAGACATGTTCACCACAATTTTGTTTTTACCTGTAACATAAATTTCTACCCATCTTAAGGGTAACCACTAGATTCCTTTATATGCAACTACTAACCCGAGTATGAGGCTCATCATGGATATCACACATCATATACATCATCTTAGGTCTTGGGACATCTCCCTCACCTATATATCAAGCATCAAATATTCAAATTCCTCTTTCTCTAGGGTTAGATATTTTCATAAGAAATCTAGGGTTCAACATTTTCAAGGAAACCACACTTTAGGTCACTCAACTCATATACTTAGAAGTATTCTAGCTAGGGACTCGTCATCAAGTATCTCATCATTCATATTATTCAACATTTCAAATATTTTGGAGTTTAGGTACTCTAACCTTTTCCCGATACGGGTCAACTCATATCAACATGTCTTCATATTCATATGTCCCATGCTAGAGGTCTTCCTTTGTAAAGAGATTGAGGCCCGTGTTGGTCTCAAACTGTATATCATATCTCAGCATGTACAAAACTAGGTACAAGCAAGCATGTCCATCCACTAGCTATGTTTAGCACATCAACCCAGTGGTGCTAGGTTTAGCTAGGGTTTCATGGTCAAACTCATCTCATATCGTCAAACATACTTAACCTTCCTCAAACATCTTGGGTCCTATAAAACATCAACATCATCATCAATATCATAATCATCATCTTAGGTTTCTAGGTTACTCACATGCCCAACCTATATCATGGCTCTAGACAACTCTAGAGACTATCACTATCATCTAAACTCTCTCATCTAGACTTGATGTTACATCTCTTTCTCCTAGGTTGCATGGAAACTCACTACCTTTCTGCGTGTGGTAACATTTTTCATATGTACATATAATAATACTTGAAATATGTTTTCTTCAATGTTTAAACAGGCGATGAAAACCACCATACTCCATTCAAATAAAACTAAAACCAAAACGAGTTACCACACTCATTAGGCAGTCTAGTATCATGACAACTAGAGAACTAGCAAGAACATGGTGCACACTTGTGTAGACATCCTAAGCACATGTCGCGAATCATGTCTAGGGAGGTAACTTACACAAGTCTACACCTAGTTCTAGAACATCTAGGTTCTAACCTAGAAGCTAAGTCAACCTAATCCACAAGGATATTTCATTAAGTTTCTAGGATTGATATGTAAGGTGAGTTTAGTTTGTGTTTCATGTGAGCAATGTTTGGTGTAGTTATTGTTCATGCTCTGATACCATCTGTCACAGAACCGGAATCCCAGTCCCATGAACCAAATGTATATCAAAGGTGAAATGCGGAAGCGTAAAGCTTAGCACACATGAACAGATAACAAGATAATGCACCAACATAATCTCAACAATCAACAAGATATATTAAGAAACTTCATTATATTACATGATTTGAATTACATCTTCAAGAGTCACTTTGTACAAGTCTGCTCATGTATACTATATTTGGATCTTACAACAAGTACACCTAGCAAAGCTCACCGAGCCCATCAACCTTCTAGCCATTTTGGACCTAAAAACAACATACAAGAAATGGGTCAACACACGAGGTGTTGAGTATGGGGCCGAAAGATACACATATATATAATCTTTGCATAATTCTAAAAGAACAAGAATAAACATGTTAATTGTTTAACAAATACGAAACCATATTTTATGTCATTTCACTCCATTATACCAACAATATCAAACATGTTTAAGGCCTTTGACCATCTTCCCGTCGGAAGGGTCCGTAAGGGTGCTCAAGCTTAGCTAACCCTTTTATACGAGAGGGACCTCAAGGTCATAACCAAGAGCCCTTTATCAACAATATTATAATGGAGTTCTATCTATATATATGTGTTCAAGTTATAAAACTGACGAGGCAAACATCGAGTAACACATAGCAATACTACATGGCAATATTTGAGAAAATAAACAAACAAGCATACAATATATGTCTTTTCAAGCAAGAAAGCGGTAGTCATATAACTAGATAAGGCCCATACCTGATTCATAGATTCTTAACTTAACATGTCCATTACCATCTAGATCATAAGCCAACCTGATTAACAACAAGATTGCATATACACATTAGATTCTTATCATTAACCCTAATTAGATGCATTTTAGGGTTTTGGCCAAGATGGGTTCCAAGTTACTTATTGGTTCATTAGGTGATCTTATACTGATTTAGAGGGCATCATGATGGTGTGGTTCAAGTTTCATGTCATTATGATGTTCCATTCATTATATATGATCATTTTAAGGTTTAGGTCCCCTAAATACATAATTTAAGCCAAAAGCCACAAAATAGGGCAACCAAGACCAAGAATCATCAAGGAAGAGGATCCAATCATTAGGGATGGTTTAGATCAGCAACATATAGACACACGAATCATATTCAAGAACCATAGCAACTTTGATCAAGATCATACATTAAAGTCCAAGGACAAGTCACATAGTGCAAATGGAAGTAATTCTTAAGCAATAGGGGTGATAAGGACCCTCATATAGATCAAAGATGTACTAAAGATTCTAATTTCACGATTAGGAAGATAGATGATCATTAAAGATTCAAGTTTTATCACTTAGGTGCATTGAATGAACTCAACATGGATAAAGTTATCATTTTCAAGAAATCAGGAGAGTAAACATTAGAATTAGGACCTGGAACCATGCCCAAATGGTAGGTCTCGTCGATCTGATCAATTTGGTATATTTATATGTCTAATTTGGCCAAGGGATATGGGAGATATCAATTTTTGAAGATAACAAATCAAACTATAGAGAAAACCAGAAGCATACTCTTGATTATATCCCTTGGGACACAGATCCTTGGATCGGGGATCGACGGCCACGATCAGGGCCGCTTGTCACCGCACCTCGGTTGATTTGGTTGACCTTCACCGCTGGCCACCGCTTTGGGTCACTCCCCACCGGTGGTCACTTCACGACTCTAGCAGTCGCGCGAAGCTGCTCGCAGACGCCACCAGTTGCTCCCGCTCAAAGGCTTCGGGGTTGGGCCTTCTCCTTCTGGGCTCGTGGATTCTAGATCCGGTGGCCAGTCGATCGCACAGGTCTCACCCCCCCATCGCCCCGCGACCTCTGTTCCCTCTGTCGGAACAGAGCAAAAACAGGGGAGTGGCGCCCCATACTACCGGTGGCTGCTGCACCTGCGCCAGGCCTGTAAGGCAAAAGAACAAGGTGCGGACGGGGGTCTAGGGCATTCCGGCCATGACCTAGCTTCTCGGCGGGCTCATCCCTGTCCTACAGCAACTCCCGAGGTGGCCGAGGTAGCAACATGTAGGTGGATTCATCAATACCGGTAACTGAGGAGGCGGAGAAGAGCAGGAGGGAGAGGACAGAAGAGTAAGGGGAAAGGCAAAACGAGGGGGAAGGGCTAGGGTTAGATGAGGGGGTTTTATATTTGGCAAGTTAGGGTTGTGAGACATGGTTCCCTTCCGTTACTCAACTGGGTGGAGGCGGAGAACCCTTCCTTTTTCCAGCCACCTCGCTGGTTTCCTAAAGAGGAAAGGGAGGAGGGAATAGGAAATTGGGCCACATGTGGATTTGGGCCTATGTAGGCCAGCCCAATAGAGAAAAGGGTACATAATTGAGCTAAAAAAAGGTATAAATAGCCAAATTTCGACCCTGAAGGTCCAATCGATGTGATTCTTGAGTCGTTAGATTCTTATTCAAAAGGTCTACTACTTGGCATATAATAGAGAACAAGTATATCACATTGAATAGGTTCAAAAATTGCATACAAGAGGGTGATATGTTAAGAGCTAAAAACTTAGGTCCATGAGCAAATTTTGTCACAAAGGTGAAAATCAAATATATAATAATAAAAAAGGGACATCGACAAGTCGAGTCATCATGGAATTAAACTCATGTTGAGTGATTTGAGTTACTAATAGAGAGAGAAAAAGTATAATGGAGGAGAGAGAAAAATTGGGGTTGTCACACCTAGTCTCCTCAGTAGGAACCTAGCCAAACTAACCTAGCTCTAGTGCCCCCTCTTTTCCCTGTGGATCGACCCTATACTTGCCACCTTCCTATACTACGATACGACCCCGTGCACTTGTGGGTGTAGTTATTTTAGTAGAAGTAGGTGCGTTAGTTAGGTTTATAAATTTTGAAAGTGAATCCACTGTGTGTTCTGACCTCGTGGGGGCATCTAGTCGGGTCAAATCAGCTAGTGTGTTGCACCTCTAGTGAAATCGCACTAATAAGATAATGCGGCAACAACATCAGGAGGTTTACTTGGTGGAGTTCCATCTAGATGATTCGAGACATTAAGATATAGTACATGTTTTAACATCATATATATATATATATACTTTTTTATACAGTTTGATGTAACCACATTTTTTTCTGAATAATTTATGAGAATTTATTTTTATACACAGTCTGATGGTTTTTATCTATCATTATTGTAATGCATATCATGTTAGTAATAATCCCAAGTTAAAAAAAATATTGTTTCCACTCACGTGATATGAAAATTAGGGTGTTACATCAAGTCTCCTTCATTTTCACCAAAAAGTTTACCCCAAATTCTAGAGAATCGTTGAACATTCTTTTCATGTGTGTAGTGACAAAGAGCAGTTTCCCACATTTCTTTTGCATTTTTATAGGACATATGTTTGGTGGAAATAGATGGCTCCATATTGTTCCAAAGTCAACTTTGGACTTGCATGTTTTCCCGTTTCCATTCATGGGCATCTTTAACCGAATTTTCTACGAACATCACTTTGTCTCACAATTCAAGAATTATTTGAATAGAATCCATCTAGAGAAGCTAATTTTCTCTAGTAATTTTGACGACAGAGATAAGAACAATGTAATTATAGACAATAGTTGAGGTGAATCTTTGCCTTCAGCCTTTCCTTGAGGCATGATGACACATCAGTCACAACGGTAGAACAATGGTGGAGAAGGATAATAATGAATCAATAAAACTGGTAGAATACCGATAGAGATAGACAATCAATAGTAGATGCATAGTGATAGGAGAAAGAAGGCCAAAAAGAAGTGTAGTTGAAGCACAAACTGTAACATCCCTGACCTGGGTTATGCTTTAACCCTAGATGTTTTGTTTAAGAAAGATAATTATATTCTTGTTTTTTATCTTTTGAAAAGTAATTAAGCTCAAGAGGAGATTATGTTTCAATTTTAGTCCTTTTTGAATAATGTTGAAAACAATGTTTTGCCTGTTTTGGACTAAAGTGCAAATTACCCAAGTTGAGGGGTTAACTTGCAAATGATACATGATAAAATATTCCTCAAGTGTTATAGAATCATAAGAATGAGAATGATGCATAGGTATGGCTTGTGCAAGCCTGAGCACCAAGAAAGAGCTTGTTAAGCAATGTTTGTGCATTAAAACCTAGTTTTGGTGTAATGTGCAATTTACCCAAAATCTAGGGTTCAATATGCAAAATACCACTTCTAGAGAATCCCTAATGTTTCTTGGTATCAATTAGAGACAATAAAATTAGAGGGGCGTCTCATTTGAATCTCTCTGGAGGAGAGAAAATCTTGATATTAAAATAATCAAGATTTAAGCATAATTGAAACCCTAATTCAATTTAATGCAAAAATAAATATATTAATGGAAGTGCCCTTCAACTAAAAGTGTGATGGTTGAATTTATATAAGTATGTACATCCTTTTACTTGCAATGGAACTGAAATATCTAAGGTGAGTAGAGAGCCCACTCACATTAGTTAAAGAAAAAGTAATACCCACTAATTCTTGGATATTATTATTATATTGATTAAGGTGCTTAATTTGTTTTCTTTTAATTCATGGATAAAGAAGAGGATTTCGAAGGGGAGTATAATGGCTTCGTATGCAAGGAAGTGAGGGGGATAAGTGGCACCAATTTAGGGAATTGAAGGATTTTTATAACACTTTCTCTCTCTTGAAATTCCCTTACATATATCCCATTTTCCACCCACATGAAAGACTCTTTTTCAAATCTACTTTATTTCTTTGCTTGGGACAAAGACAAGGGAGCTCAGGAACAAGAGGATAACGTGCCCCAACCTGTAGTTCAGCTCCATAGTCATCTTCAACCTTGATTTCATGGTGGAAATCGAAATTCAATGCTTATATTCTTCTTTTCTCCATTCAATGCTCAACCTTGATCATCCTTTGCATCCAAAGACTTGAGAACGGACCTTGGACAGTTGAGAAAGCTTCATTCACCATTGAGGACGTGAGGCTTGAATCTTGGAATCAAATTTAAAGGCGGGTTATATAAATTGAACCCTTAAATGTTATTATTGATTTCAGTCCTTCATCATATGTTGAATCTTCCTTCTTTTCCAAAATTCCATTTGATTAATTGATGAAATCACCATAAAAATCACATGGAATTTCGATGTTTTGAAGCTTGAAGGTGATGATGTCATCTTAGTAAACACCTTAATAAATATCATGAGCAAACGGTCTTCAACTTTGATGACCAAACGGTCTCAAACAGTTTGGTGATCAAACGGTCTCAAGACCGTTTGAGGGCAAACAGTCTCAAGACCGTTTGAGGTTAAATGGTCTCAAGACCATTTGGGGTCAATTGCTGATGTGGATGAATTAAGATCCAATGATTCAAATTGATCTAATTATAATGGATTCAAGAATGGATGATCCGTTGATTACAAACCCTAACCGAATTGATTGGTTGAAACCCTAAATTGATTGAGTCGATTTCTAGGTTGAATGGCCCAAACGGTCTCAAGACTGTTTGATGTCAAATGGTATCAAGACCGTTCGAGGTCAAGTGGAGTAATGGATGGATGGAGATCCAAGGGTTACATTTTGATATACTTTCAATGGTCTCACTGTTGGATGGTTCAATGAGTGTAAAACCTAAATCGATTGATTGTGGAAACCCTAGATGATCCTTTCAGTTTCAAGGTGGTTTGGACCAAACGGTCTTGAGACCGATTGAGTCCAAATGGTCTTGAGACCGTTTAGGATCAAGCGGTCTCAAAACTGTTTGATGTTCAATCAGTTTCAATGATGGGTTGTTCATTCGGTCTCAAGGTTAATTTGATCAAACAGTTTTAAGGGTTGAAAGCACCAAATGGTTTCAAAACCGTTTAAGAGAAAACAGTCTCAACCCTAGATGCCCAAATGGTTTCAAAACCATTTGGAGGTCAAATGAACTCAACCGTAAGGTGGGCAAATAATTTCAAAACTGTTTGAAGGTCAAGGAGATCAAAACCATTTGAAGGTTCAAAAATATCAAAACTGTTTGGAGACCTAATAGTCTCAAAGCTATGAAAGATCAATTAACCCTATGATTGTTAATGATGATAATTACAATGTTTGTACCTTTAAGGTACTAAGGTGATTAGTACCTTAGAGGGTTTAACCTTTGATGCTTATGGAAGCAATATCTCAATACACTATGCTAACCCTAATTGTATGTACTTGAGTGAAGGATTGACCTAATTTAATCAAGCTTGAAGTAATCAACATCCTAGAGAGAATGAGAGAGAGAGGAATTCATACATGCATAGTAATCATGTAGTGCTTAAGCCTCAAAATTTTCAACATGAATAAAATATGTAATTAGGGTATGATCCTTGATAAAGAGATCATGAAACCCTAATAAAAAAGGTTGATGAACCATAACCCTAATTTAGGGCAATGCTAGGTGAAACCCTAATCTAGGGTAATAGTGTAACCCTAATCTAGGGTAATGATATGAGAAATCCCAATTCATGGTAATATAACAAAAACCCTAATTTAAGAGGATGCTTCATGAAACCCTAATTTCGGGTAAAGTTACATGAAACCTTAATTTGGGGAAAAGTTATAAGGAACCCTATTTCGAGATAATGATTTGTGAAACCCTAAACTAGGGTAAATATATGTGAAACCCTAATATAGGGTGATTCTATGTGAAACCCTATTCTAAGGTGATGTTATGTGAAACCGTAATGCAGTGATGTGGTGTGAAACCCTAATCTAGGGTGATTCTATGTGAAACCCTAATCTAGGGCGACGCTATGTGAAAACCTAATCTAGGGTGATGCCATGTGAAACCCTAACGCAGTAATGTGATGTGAAACTCTAATCCAGGGTGATGCTATGTAATGCTATATGAAACCTTAATACGAAACCCTAACCCTAATATAGGGTGAGGGTATGTGAAACCCTAATATTGGGTTATAGTGCATGAAACCCTAATTTTAGGCAATATGATGATAAACCATAACTCTAATTTTGGATAATGGGATGAGTATCCCTAATTGACATGATTTGGGAAATCCTAACCCTAATGAGGGAATAGTGATGCTACCATTACATTGCATGGTGCTGATATGTAATTGATATAACTATTATCATGTGTACTAACCATGCAGGTATCATGAGATGTTGGGCATAGCCAGGTATGAGCTATGATGTTTTATTATCGAAATTTTTTTATGGGCCTTGTGAGCCATGATATGCTTTGTTGCCTAGTAAGAGGTAACAAGAAATTAAATGGGCCTTGAAAGCCATGTGAGATGCTTGTGTAGCAAGTATCATCACTACTATAGAAATGGCTTATAATGTCACATTTACAGGTGTCGGTTATGTACAAGAAACCGACGCCGAAACCATAAAGTGTCAGTTTAATATACAAACCGACATCTATCTGTGAAGAGTGGCCAGACACGAGTATCACTTTTTATTTAGTGTCAGTTCCTAAATAAGAAACCGACGCCTAAAATCGACCGCCAAATCCAAATTTGCTAGCAAAAAAAATTACCTCCAAAATTTAACATACGACGTCGGTGTTTAGATAATCAACCGACGTCTAATGCTTTTTCACGCGATAGAAATTGGGCCCATTGTTAGCGTCATTTTTCTTGAAAATAACCGACGTCGATGTGTTTTTGTGCGCTGTCCCCGCAAAATGTTTCACCCCATTTGGTGTCGGTTGTCTATGGAAACCGACACCTATAGTGGTAAGTGTCGGTTGTTTTTAATAACTGACACCTATGGTTAACTTAATAGCAGTCGCCCGAAGCAGACTCTTCTCCTTTCTCATTGTTGAGAGCTTAGGTTTAGATCTGGCGATTTGTGATTTCTGCTCCTGCCACAACTGCTCCTGCGGCTGCCTACTGCCGCACCACCACCGCCTCTTCCCACCTCTACCCGCCGTCTCTTCCCGCCGCAACTGCTCCTGCCCACCTCTACCTACTGCAACTGCTGCCCACCTCTGCCCACTGCAACTACTCCTACCGTCACCTTTTGCCGCACCGCCACCGCCTGCTACCTGCCTCTGCCCTCCGTCTCTGCCCGCCGCTGTCTGCTGCCACACTGTCGCCATCTGCTACCACCTTCTCTGCCCACCCTCGCCTACTGCCGCCGCTGTAGTGCTGCCTACTGCTGCCGTCTCTGCCCATCGTGCACCGATCCTGATCCTGCTCCTCCCCGTCCTGCTCTGCCGGTACTTCTCCTGCTCCCACCTGCTCCTACTCTTGCTCGTGCCGCTCCTACCACCACTACTACCTCCGTCTCTGCCAATATCGTCGGTATATCCAATCATCCGATCCTATATATTCTAGAGTCTAATTATGCCTGTAGTTCTAAAAGTGTAGTTAATACATGAATGTAGAGTGGTTAAAACATATAAACCCTAGATTTTTTTAATATATTGTGTATATCATTAAATCTGTCTATTTTAATATAATCTAATGTTTCTAATAATTCAAGTTTATACCATATCAAATAATGTTACAATGGAATTAGGGTTTGGTACCCTTATTCCTATACAAACCGGAGACCACCTTAAACCCTAGTTAGGATATAGTCTTGGATGAACCCACATACCAGTATAGATGTAATCTCATGTATGATTAGGAGGTTAGTGTATTTGGTTCTTTAGATTTGATAAAAAAGATGGGGTTATGCCCTAATATGGTTGTCTATAACTCTAATGAATATTGTTACGGTAAAAAAGTAAACCCTAGGAATGGCGATTCGAAACCCAAGCCATGGTTAACCGAAAGCCAATGGGTGATAGGTTATGGATATGGTGGGGAATGCAATGCAAGGCTATAGAAAGTGCCAATAAGAGGACGAGAAAGATATCAGTTTGTCCCCTAGTCAAATCACACCCAGACCTCTAGTGCTAGAGAAGTAAATCAGGTAATTAGATGATGATGTAGTAGATCTAGATCTTAGGGTATCTCTACCCTCCCTAACTATCAAATATAGATCTAGATCTTGCTTAATGATGAATTCTAATGCACGCATGTGACATACTTTGCATTTGTGTTGTTGCATGTGTTGTTGACTTGCTGTTGATTTGCATATATTTCTTCTTCAACCTTCAAGTGAGGTATAATATTCTCACTCTCCCAATGTGCCATTAGGCTTCATTTTGATTCAAATATTTGACATATGGAATCATGGTTTATTTACTATTTAGTATTTCTTTCTTTCTTTCTTTCCGATGATGATGATGATGATGATGATGATGACGACGATGACGACAATGATGGTGATGACAATGACGATGATGACAACGATGATGATGATGATGATGATGATGATGATGATGATGCTCCAGTCACCGCCACTGTCCACCGCCTACACCTCCAGCACCGACCACCTTCACCTCCAGCCCGACCACCTTCACCTCCGGCCGCCGCCACCACAACCTGCTCGATCCACCAGTACGGTGAGTACATGTATTAATTAATCAGTACTAGATTTGTACATAGGATTAATGATGCCACCATATAGTTGATTACTATTGAATAATTAGGGTTAATGATGCATTAATGAACTTAATTAATTAGACTTGTACTTAGTTTCTCTAGATTGTATAGTTGATTAATATTGATTAATCGAGGTTAATTATGCATGAATGAATTTAATTATGATGATTATCATTTCCTTTTCAAGATAAACCATTAATACTTATATTTTTCACTCTATGTCTACTACTTTTTTTGAAAATATATAACTTCATTATATATACTTATAATTGTTAGTACTTATATTTTTTAGTCTCTGTCCACCCACAACAGTCACTATGAATTGGGCCTCTATGCCAATGTTACTGTTCCCTGATGGAGAACAATTGAACATCATCCTAGATGATCATTCCTTAAACCAACTAACAATACCCAAACATTGGCATTTTCTAAATGGAAGACACTACAGGCCTGGTGAAGTGACCCTAAATTTTGGCAATTCTTCACATGTTATCGAGGTTGAGTATGATTTGGCGGGAAATCTTGTATCAAAATCTGCTTGGCGTGATTGGATTAGAAACATGATAGTGGGCCATAGCGACAAACTTTTTGTCCGTCCGGTTGGCCATAATACCATCAAAGTTTGGATAACCAAAATCAACAACGAGACCCCTGATCATCTACGATGGTATGAGCGCACGATTGACGATATCAGCTCAGACAAATCTGATGATGAGCCCCCTGTTAGTTCATAAGACCACGGTAGGTCCAATTAACAAATATAATTGTCATGTCTTATTTTGTGTTTACATTTGTTGTCTTAAAGTAATCAATCCTCATAGATACTTTCTTTTCTGAACTTCAGGAGAAGATCACCACAATGAAAAGGCCTCGAAGTTACTGATGCGGGACTATGTTGGTGTAGTATTTAGTTGTTTATCTATCTAGACTTGCCTGTATTAATAGATGCATGTTGTTCATTTTTCTGAATTTGCTTCCTAGTTGCTTATGGAAGCTGCATATGATGGGTATATGATGAATCCTCTAGATTCACCCTCTCAGTCACCAATTCTAAGGATTTTGTGCCGCATATCGACTGATCTACCCTCGCTTTGGGTTTATTTTAAGTATCTCTTCAGTTTCATGTAAATAATGCTTTACTAGTGCTAATTACTCTAGTTTTCTTGATCTTATTCCCCCTTACTCACTTTCCTTTTTCCCTGTAGATCACTCTCAACCATCCGATCGAGATCCAACAGTTCCTTTTCATCCAACCACTCAATTTTGACCACCATTCGGTCTTGATCCATTTGGTTTTCCCATACGGTCTTGACCTCCATGCGGTCTTGACCTCATGCGGTCGTGACCTCCATGCGGTCTCTAACTTCCTGCGGTCCTGACCTCCATGCGGTCTTGACCTCCATACAGTCTCGACCTTCATGCGGTCTTGACCTCCATGCGGTCTCGACCTCCATGCGGTTTCGACCTTCATGCGGTCTCGACCCCATGCGGTCTCGACCTTCATGCGGTCTTAACCTCCATGCGGTGCGGTCTCAACCTTCATGCGGTCTTGACCTCCATGCGGTCTCGACCTCCATGTGGTTTCGACCTTCATGCAGTCTTAATCTCCATGCGGTCTCGACCTCCATGTGGTCTCGACCTCATGAGGTCTCAACCTCATGCGGTCTCAACCTCATGCGGTCTTGACCTCCTTTCTGTTTGCTCTCTCGATCTCAAAACCAAGCAGCGCCGCCATCACCAGTCCCAGGTCGCACCACCGCGGCCCACGATGGCCTGCTTGCCACGAGCGTCAGCGTCGTCTACCTCACCGTCAGTAGCAACAATGATGCCTGCTTGTCTACCTCCAATCACAGACTCCGTACCTACGCCGTCGACATCCACGCTCTGCAGCTCACGCAAGTAGCGCCCATGATCTTCTCGCCGACACCATCACTGTCCACGATGGCCTGCTTGCCACAAGCACCGACGTCATCTACCTCACTGTCAGCAGCAATGTAGGCACCCGATCTCCTGCTCCAGCAACCATGCCGCCCTCGCCAACCACACATGCAAACCGTTTGAAGCACGCAACATACACCGACAGCCACCGCACATCCATGCTCTGTAGCGCCCACCGTCGTCTCCACCATTGCAGCAACCATGCCGCCCTCGCCAACCACGCATGAAAGACCGTTTGCATCAGGCACATGCATGAAGACTGTTTGAGGAGGTAGCATCAAACAAGACCGTTTGCATCAGGCACATGCATGAAGACTGTTTGAGGAGGTAGCATCGAACAAGACCGTTTGCTGCTAATCTAAGTGCCACACCGATTGGAGTAGGCCCATGTGAAGAGTGCATGCATGCACACAATGTGAAGGATCGAATGGATTGGAACTTTGTCAAAGACCGCAGAATCTAAGACGACAGCAACATAAGAACGCACGGCCCAATGGGCATAAGAACGCACAACGCAAGACCAAGAAAGAAAAAAAGTGCAGACCGCATGCATAAAAAACCGCATGAGCAATTGCGGAGCAAGACCGCATGCTCACGAAACTGCATGAGCAATTGCGGAGCAGACTGCATGCACACAAAATCGCATGAGCAATTGCGAAGAAAACCACATGAAGCAACCAAACCGTAAGAGCAAACCACATGAAGCAATTGCGGGAGCAAACCGCATGATCAAACTGCATGGGACAAAAAGGAACGCACAAGGTGTGACTCCTTGGCCCAAGATATTTTGACAAGCCTATAAATAGACGGGTAGAGGCATGATCTTGGGGGACCTATCAGACAACGGCCCAAGGCTGCTAGACTGAGACCAGTGCCGGGTCACCGCCAGACTTCCCGATCACAGTTTCTGACCAAATTTCACCCACAACCCTAGGATCCGGGTCTGAGCACAGATCTGGAAAGCTGCCAGACTGGGGATAGATCTAGAAGGCTGTTCCATCACCATCTCACCTCCACCATCATTCTACCATTGTTCTACCTCATTCTACCTGTGCAATCCCGGAGGTAGACACGACGATTGAGGCGAAGAGACAGGCGTCATCAACCACAACGGAGCAGTCTCGGAGACTGCGACGATCTACACCGGGCTGTCACAGATCTACTCTTCTTCTCTGACGATGCTTTCTTTCTTTCTCTTCTCTTTCTTTGTTTCTCCCTCTATGAGGAGCGAGTAGTTCCATTCACTGGGGTGCGGGGACTAGCCCCACTACCCGTGTTTTGTAACTTGTACTAAAAAGATGTTATCATTCCGATTCAATACTAAATCGTTTCATACATGCTTGAATGTTGGCCACGTTCTTGTATGCATCTATTGTATTTCATTGTGGTTTGTCTGCGATCGCTCTTGAGACTCGAATACCGATTTAGTTTTGGTTTTTGGTGTGTGTATCCACCGCACATCTGTTTCGGTATCTAGGAACGCTTTCTAAGGAGTGGAGTAAACTCACCTCCATCGTTGTACTTTTGTACTATGAAATGGAATCAGTTGACGTACAAAAGTGCAACCTTGACAGGTCGAGGAACACACTCTGAGGAGAGAGTGGTGCAAAGTACTTGACCATTCGTTTGGGAATGGCTGACGTTGCAACACTCCCACATTTCTCGTAGCTATATCCTCGAAGGAGGGATAGTCTATAAGGAAACTAATCGATTTGGTAATTATCGCTCGCTTGTTAGTTTTCCGATGCACATTTCACGAGGTTGAGTAAGATTTTCTCTTCGAAGACTACATATCTTCATTGACACATAGATATGTACTGGATGAGAGTTACTCAACCCGTGAAGGATGTGTGCATTACTCTTGTCCTATAAGACATCGATATTGTACAACATCCATGTATCTTGCTTACAAGTGTTGCTATGTTTGGTACAAGTACAATTCATGTGTAGTGGTGGCGAATACCTGCATCACCCCAGTGACCCATCATCATTTGCTAATCTTAGATTTTAATCATTAAACTAGTTTTTATTCTTGCCTTTACTTTTGCATGTTTAGGTTAAATAACTCAAATCAAACTTTTGGTCTTAGATGATTAACTTAGATTGATACGAAACAAGAAAAAGACACTTAGATTCTTGACGTTGTCCTTTGGGTTCGATCCTAAATCTGTACTATGATAAGGCTTCCACACTCTTGTGGGGTTGGAGCATTTATCTAGCACCAGTTGTAGGTAAACCAAGAGAGGACATCAACTCTCTAGGGTTTTTGGTGCATATTAGGACTTCCATTGGAAGAGTAATCTTTTGGTGTAAGTTCTAGCTCCATTAAAAAATGGCGCCATTGCCGGGGACAACGGTATAAGAATTGTCTTTTTCGAATTCCGTGTCAATTTAGGTTTCTCTAGGGTTTTCCTTTTTCTTTTCAAAAATCTAAAAAGTGAAGGGCTTCATCTCACATATCTTCTTGGATTTTGAAGTGGTTGGTCAAGCCTGATAAACTCTTTCCTTGATTTCAGGTACCAACTCTCTTCAAAATGAAGCAGCTGACACCACCAACTGTTAGATGTCAACTATGTGGTGACTGTTCTCATGCATCGATTTACTGCTTCAATGTCCCTCCTCTCTACGTGATGGCTCTGCGTCAAGTAATCATGAATCGTATAGTTGGGAAACTCAAAGCAGCCTCTTCATACAACTATGGATATAACCCAAGTTATAATCTGTACCACCCTAGAGGCTACTACGAAATACCTAACTATGGCAGATTTCAAGGTGTAGACTGCAACGAAGGAGGGGACCTAGAGAACAATGCAAATCAATACTATGATGAGGAGAGCTATTATCAATATCACCCAACGGGTAAAGTGAAGAGCCTTTTTATGAAGATCGACACACATTGATGGAAGAAATACGTGCTTTGCAGACGTCGGTGGCTCAACAACTAGGTGATCAGACAACCACGACTAAGAAGTTGATAGCCGATTTTGATCAACTTATGCAACTTGTCAACGCTCCTGAGCAACATGTAGAACAACCACCTATTTCAACTAAGCACATCCCTAGTCCACATGTTGAAATCAATTACGATGATGATTATGAAATCATGTGGGATATGCCTTCCAATGATCTTCAAGCATCAGTGCAAGGTGAGGAATCATCTTCAGAGTTAATAATTGAACCCAAGGGCGATTTCTTCATAACATTACAAGAGAAATAATCAACTTTCGAGCCAAGACCTGACTCGAAAAGTGATTCATGCACTATGCCCTTAGGTGAAAGATTGAGTAACCAATATGAGGATTTTCTACAGTCAGGAGATCAATGGGGGATAAACTTCAATACCTACCCACTTTCTAACTTCATAGACTCAAATCCAACCATTGAAGAACAATTGGTGATAATCAATTCCCTCAATGACAAAATCTTTTCAACTTCAACTGTCTCATCAATAAAATCCATAAAAGAAGGGTTAATGTCGCAAGGGATCTACACTCCTTTGCAGTCAGACTCAGATGCATATATGATCGATCCAGATAAAGATATGTCTTTTATGCATGAGAATCAAATGTCACCATTTTTGGAACAAGACCTGAGTTGTCCTTATGAAGAAAATCTGATCATTCAACTGATCTAGGAACAGACTTCAAGGATAGGACTGATCGAGATCTTGATTCAGGAATGGACCATACCACTCTCACTGATGAAACAGAATCAAGGGAGGATAACAGGTATCAAGATGACAATCCTATGACCGTTCCTCTTCATGAGATGATGTTACCCAAGTTACCACCACCACAAGAAGTCCAGACAGAGCCAGTCCTCGAATAAGAGCATGATCTTTCTATTGAATCTCCTTCTAGTCACTTGAACGAGTTGACAGTGTACTATGAAGAGAAACATGAACCACCTCTTGATTTTGGAATGGATTACAATATTTTTGTAGACTCTTGTAATGATAAAAAGGGCTCGTGGGAGGATATCAAATCACAAACCCATCCACTTAGAGCAATTCACCCCTATGAAGAAGACCTTCCTAACATTCAAGAAACTAAGATGTGTCTTTTACTTGAGCCAGGATTCAATCTTCCCATAGCAACTCCTCCCGGGCACTCAATAGAACCGGAGGATTACTATGAAGAAGTACTCTAACAACAATATGACTCAGAAATGGAGTACTTTAGTCCCAACATCGAAGAAACAGAGTCATCAGGAGATTCTAGCCTTCAAAACATTTCCTCATGGACTAATCCCTCCCATGAAGAGACATCATTGGAACCTCTACCACAAAATCCCATGATTTCCTTAACTGAGCAAGAGTTCATCCCACCAGTCGAATCCTCTTCTAGTTACTTGGATGAATTAAGGGTATTCTACGAGGAAAATTCTGAACAAAATTTTGAAAAGAAGAATGACGCTATGATCAATCTCAACATTGATAAAAATGAGGAAACTTCTCACAGTGACCCCTCTGATGAAGAAACGTCATCCTGGCTACCATATCCTACACAAGAAAAGCCAGGTGACGAAATGAAGCCTGAACTGGATCCGCCACCTGATCCAGGACAGGAGGAACTTCAAGTGGCTGACCCTCAATCAACTACTCTAGATTTTAAAGAAAGCAGTTTTTATTTGAACTTCGAGGGCGAGCCACAACTGGAGGACACAAACAGGCATGACTTCGATTATTCACCTAGTCCCCCAGTTTCGACTGCATATATTCCACCTCCCCTGCTAATGGGGGAAGGCCTCTGGATTCTTCTGGACGGACAAAGAGGCGAACAAAATATGTATCCAAATCATCCAGAAAACCTGTTCGAGTTGCCACAACCACCCAGTCAACAAGTTGTTCAGGCCACTCCCTCACTTCCGGCACCGGCTATTGTGCGACATCTTTTCTGGACCTTCTTCCAACTACGAGGACCGCCTGGTTAACACTGCACAACCTTTCCCCTCCATCTCGAACCTAGTATTTGTTCAAAAATGAGAAAACTGATAAGTTCGAGGTGGAGGGCGGGTGGTATGACTTCCATTCCACCCTCTACCTTTACTGCTTTCCATTTTTCTATTATAAGTTCTTTTTCACATTTTTTCCGCTTTATCGTTTTTCTTCTTAAAATAAAGCCTTTACCTAGTCGGATTTTGCTTTTCGAATCTTTTGTCATCACCTCTTTTCGTTGTAAATCCATGAGGAACAAATGCTTAAAACTAACTGATAAATGATTTAATCTCGTATAAGTCCATGAACCCTAATGTCATATCTTCCATAAAGATGATACACTTCAATAAGACTGAGATAGACCAAGTACATCACACCTCTAACTGATTAATGGATCTGTTGTATGGATTTCTCATTTGATGTTTTATCATGTCACTTTTTGAGTAGAGTGTGATGGAGAAAAGAGACCTGTGACATGGAATCGCTAAGCAAACTGCATCATGATCCGAACTCTCTTCTACACTTCTTCCTTCATTTTTTATCCCTACGCTCACCAATCATGCCAAAGCTTTAAGTTCGGTGTGGTAAACCACACCTCTATCGAACTGTAAGTTTGGTGTGGTAAACCACACATTTTCTAGTGTAAACTACAACTTTGCCGAACTCTAAGTTTGGTGTGGTACACCACACCCCTCTTTCCACTACCACTTCTTCCATACCCCTAAATACATAACAGGGGTGTATCACCTTCTTTTCTTGATTCAAAGAGTATACAATGATGATTGTGCACATACCAAGGTTGGTGAAAAATCTACCCCGATTCCAAAAAGAGGCTTGGCAGCCCAAATATACAAAAATCCAAAAATACCCTTTTTCCCAAGCCAGGTGAGAATGAATAAAAGCCAGAGTGTGAATAAAAACATGAGAGTTGTGCCCTGAATAAGGATAACTGATAAAGGTCTTGCCCGACCAGTACATTAGCTGCCCTCACGAAGGTAGATGTGTCGTGACCGGTAGTGAGACCCTAAGGATCCAAAAATGACCCTTTACCTCCTCCCGAAGAGGTAAAACAGCCAAACGCCTTAAGCCAACCTATACACACTTCCGAGTTACCTTTAGAAAAAAAAATCAGGAGTAAGGCTAAGTCAACCAGTTTTGTGCACAAATATTCAAAGTGTGTAGATGAATCACCAATAATAGAGTCTTGAGTCAATTAGAGGAGAGACTCTTATCTCTTGACCATACCCCCATTATTCCCCTTTTGCATTAACCAATGACAGATCATATGCATTCTGTTGACTCTGTGGGTCTGTTCAAAGTCTCATAAAACTTTTTAACATGACCGTTACAATAGAGAGTGAGAAGGAAATACTTTAGTAAAGTGAACTCAGAAATGAGGATATCATAAGATGTATTCCATGATCTAAGGAAGCTTTGATGTTGTATCAATTTGAGCCATGAACAAAACTACGATATGATAATAGGATGAGGCAATCACGAGATGAACGATTTCATTGGCGACTGTTTCAAGTTTCCCGTTTCTCAAGATGAGCAACGCTTAAGTTTGGTGTGGTGATGAATCCTCTAAACTCATCCTCAGTCACCAATTCAAAGGATTTCTGATGTTTTTGCCCCAATTTTGTTTCGCGTCATTTTCCTTTTCTCTTTTTTGTGAAAATTCTGACACTTGCACGAAGGTGAGGTATTTACGAGACCAACATGCATGCATTTTGGCGACTGTCTTAGGCTTTTTCGTTCCTCAGGATGAGCAACACTTAAGTTCGGTGTGGTGATGAATACTCCAGATTCACCCTCTCAGTCGCCAATTCTAAGGATTTTGTGCCGCATATCGACTGATCTACCCTCTCTTTGGGTTTATTTTAAGTATCTCTTCAAGTTCATGTAAATAATGCTTTACTAGTGCTAATTACTCTAGTTTTCTTGATCTTATTCCCCCTTACTCACTTTCCTTTTTCACTGTAGATCACTCTCAACCATCCGATTGAGATCCAACAGTTCCTTTTCATCCAACCACTCAGTTTTGACCATTCGGTCTTGATCCATTCGGTTTTCCCATGCGGTCTCGACCTCCATGCGATCTTGACCTCCATGCGGTCTCGACCTTCATGCGGTCTTGACCTCCATGTGGTCTTGACCTCCATGCGGTCTCGACCTTCATGCGGTCTTGACCTCCATGCGATGCGGTCTCAACCTTCATGCGGCCTTGACCTCCATGCGGTCTCGACCTTCATGTAGTTTCGACCTTCATGCGTTCTTGATCTCCATGTGGTCTTGACCTTCATGCGGTCTCGACCTCCATGCGGTCTCGACCTCATGCGATCTCGACCTCATGCGGCCTTGACCTACTTTCTGTTTGCTCTCTCGATCTCAAAACCAAGCAGCACCGCCGCCATCACCAGTCCCAGGTAGCACCACCACTGCCCACGACAGTCTTCTTGCCACGAGCGCCGACGTTGTCTACCTCACCGTCAACAGCAACAACGACGCCCGCTCGTTTGCCTCCAATCACGAACTCTGTACCTATGCCGTCGACATCCACGCTCTGCAGCTCACGCAAGTAGCACCCATGACCTGCTCGCCGACACCATCGCTGCCCACGATGGCCTGCTTGCCACAAGCGCCAGCGTTGTCTACCTCATCGTCAGCAACAACGACGACACCCGATCACCTGCTCCAGCAACCACGCCACCCTCACCAACTACACATGCAAACCGTTTGAAGCACACAACATACACCGGCAGCCACCGCACATCCACGCTCTGCAGCGCCCACTGCCGTCTCCATCATTGCAGCAGCCATGCCGCCCTCGCCAACCACGCATGCAAGACCGTTTGCATCAGGCACATGCATGAAGGCTGTTTGAGGAGGTAACAGCGAAGAAGACTGTTTGCTGCTGATCTAAGTGCCACACCGATTGGAGTAGGCCCACGTGAAGAGTGCATGCATGCACACAACGTGAAGGATCGAATGGATTGGCACTTTGGCAAAGACCGCAGAAGCTAAGATGGCAACAACATAAGAACGCACGGCCCAATGGGCATGAGAACGCACAACGCAAGACCAAGAAAGAAAAAAAGTGCAGACCACATGCATACGAAACTGCATGAGCAATTGCGGAGCAAGACCGCATGCTCACGAAACTGCATGAGCAATTGCGAAGCAGACCACATGCACACAAAATCGCATGAGCAATTGCAGAGAAAACCGCATGAAGCAACCAAACCGCAAGAGCAAACCACATGAAGCAATTGTGGGAGAAAACCACATGATCAAACCGCATGGGACAAAAAGGCACGCACAAGGTGTGACTCGTTGGCCCAAGATATTTTGACAAGCCTATAAATAGAAGGGTAGAGGCATGATCTTGGGGGACCTATCAGATAATGTCCCAAGGCTTCCAGACTGAGACCAGTGTTGGGACGCCGCCAGACTACCCGAGCACAGTTTCTGACCAAATTTCACCCACAGCCCCAGGATCTGAGTCTGAGCACAGATCTGGAAAGTTGCCAGACTGGGGATAGATCCAGAAGGCTGTTCCATCACCATCTCACCTCCACCATCATTCTACCATTGTTCTACCTCATTCTACCCATGCAATCCTAAAGGTAGACAGGACGATCGAGGTGGAGAGACAGGCGTCATCAACCACAACAGAGCAGTCCCGGAGACTGCGACGATCTACACCGGGCTGTCACAGATCTACTCTTCTGCTCCGACGATTCTTTCTTTCTCTCTCTTCTCTTTCTTTGTTGCTCCCTCTATGAGGAGCGAGTAGTTCCATTCACTGGGGTGTGGGGACTAGCCCCGCTGCCCGTGTTTTGTAACTTGTACTAAAAAGATGTTATCATTCCGATTCAATACTAAATCATTTCATACATGCTTGAATGTTGGCCGCGTTCTTGTATGCATCTATTGTCTTTCATTGTGGTTTGTCTACGACCGCTCTTGAGACTCGAATACCGATTTAGTTTTGGTTTTTGGTGTGTGTATCCACTGCGCATCCGTTTCGGTATCTAGGAACACTTTCTAAGGAGTGGAGTAAACTCACCTCCATCGTTGTACTTTTTTACTATGAAATGGAATCAGTTCATGTACAAAAGTGCAACCTTGACAGGTTGAGGAACACACTCTAAGGAGATAGTGGTGCAAAGTACTTGACCATTCGTTCATTTTTTGATGGAGCTAGAACTTACACCAAAAGATTACTCTTCTAATGGAAGTCCTAATATGCACCAAAAACCCTAGAGAGTTGATGTCCTCTCTAGGTTTACCTACAACTGGTGCTAGATAAATGCTCCAAACCCACAAGAGTGTGGAAGCCTTATCATAGTACAGATTTAGGATCGAACCCAAAGGATAACATCAAGAATCTGAGTGTCTTTTTCTTGTTTCGTATCAATCTAAGTTAATCATCTAATCCCAGAAGTTTGATTTGAGTTATTTAACCTAAACATGCAAAAGTAAAGGCAAGAATAAAAACTAGTTTAATGATTAAAATCTAAGATTAGCAAATGATGATGGGTCACTGGGGTGATGCGGGTATTTTCCACCACTACACATGAATTGTACTTGTACCAAACATAGCAAGACTTGTAAGCAAGATACATGGATGTTGTACAATACCAATGTATTATAGGACAAGAGTAATGCACAAATCCTTCATGAGTTGAGTAACTCTCATCCAGTACATATCTACGTGTCAATGAAGATATGTAGTCTCCGAAGAGAAAATCTTACTCAACCTCATGAAACGTGCATCGGAAAACTAACAAGCGAGCGATAATTACCAAATCGATTAGTATCCTTATAGACTATCCCTCTTTCGAGGATATAGCTACGAGAAATGTGGGAGTGTTGCAACATCAGCCATTCCCGAACGAATGGTCAAGTACTTTGCACCACACTCTCCTCAGAGTGTGTTCCTCGACCTGTCAAGGTTGCACTTTTGTACATCAACTGATTCCATTTCATAGTACAAAAGTACAACGATGGAGGTGAGTTTACTCCACTCCTTAGAAAGCGTTCCTAGATACTGAAACGGATGCGCGGTGGATACACACACCAAAAACCAAAACTAAATCGGTATTGGAGTCTCAAGAGCGGTAGTAGACAAACCACAACGAAAGACAATAGATCCATACAAGAACGCGACCAACATTCAAGCATGTATGAAACGATTTAGTATTGAATCGGAATGATAACATCTTTTTAGTACAAGTTACAAAACACGGGCAGCGGGGCTAGTCCCCGCACCCCAGTGAATGGAACTACTCGCTCCTCATAGAGGGAGCAACAAAGAAAGAGAAGAGAGAGAAAGAAAGCATCGTCGAAGCAGAAGAGTAGATCTGTGACAGCCCGATGTAGATCGTCGTAGTCTCTGGGACTGCTCTGTTGTGGTTGATGATGCCTGTCTCTCCGCCTCGATCGTCGTGTCTACCTCCGGGATTGCACGTGTAGAATGAGGTAGAACAATGGTAGAACGATGGTGGAGGTGAGCTGGTGATGGAACAACCTTCTAGATCTGTCCCCAGTCTGGTAGCTTTCCAGATCTGTGCTTAGACTTGGATCCTGGGGCTGTGGGTGAAATTTGGTCAGAAACTGTGCTCGGGCAGTCTGGCGTCGTCCCGACACTGGTCTCAGTCTGGAGGCCTTGGGCCGTTGTCCGATAGGTCCCCCAAGATCATGCCTCTACCCTTCTATTTATAGGCTTGTCAAAATATCTTGGGCCAAGGAGTCACACCTTGTGCGTGCCTTTTTGTCCGATGCGGTTTGATCATGCGGTTTGCTCCCGCAATTGCTTCATGTGGTTTGCTCTTGCAGTTTGGTTGCTTCATGTGGTTTGCTCTGCAATTTCTCATGCAATTTTGTGTGCATGCGGTCTGATCCGCAATTGCTCATGCGGTTTCGTGAGCATGCGGTCTTGCTCCGCAATTGCTCATGCGGTTTCGTGAGCATGCGGTCTTGCTCCGCAATTGCTCATGCAGTTTCGTATGCATGCGGTCTGCATTTTTTTTCTTTCTTGGTCTTGCGCTGTGCGTTCTCATGCCCATTGGGCCGTGCGTTCTTATGCTGCTGCCATCTTAGCTTCTGCGGTCTTTGACAAAGTGCCAATCCATTCGATCCTTCATGTTGTGTGCATGCATGCACTCTTCACGTGGGCCTACTCCAATCGGTGTGGCACTTAGATCAGCAGCAAACGGTCTTCTTCGCTGCTACCTCCTCAAACGGTCTTCATGCATGTGCCTGATGCAAACGGTCTTGCATGCGTTGTTGGCGAGGGCGACATGGCTGCTGCAATGGTGGAGACAGTAGTGGGCGCTACAGAGCGTGGATGTGTGGTGGCTGCCGGTGTACGTTGCGTGCTTCAAACAGTTTGCATGCGTGGTTGGCGAGGGCGGCATGGTTGCTGGAGTAGGTGATCGGGTGCCGTCGTTGCTACTGACAGTGAGGTAGACGACGCCGGTGCTTGTGGCAAGCAGGCCATCGTGGGCAGCGATGGTGTCGGAGAGAGGTCATGGGCGCTACTTGCGTGAGCTGCAGAGCGTGGATGTCGACGGTGTAGGTACGGAGTTTGTGATTGGAGGCAGACGAGCGGGCGTTGTTGTTGCTGCTGACGACGAGGTAGACGACGCCGATGCTCGTGGCAAGCAGGCCGTCGTGGGCAGCAGTGGTGCGACCTGGGACTGGTGATGGCGGCGGTGCTGCTTGGTTTTGAGATCGAGAGAGAAAACGGAAAGGAGGTCAAGACCGCATGAGTTCGAGACCACATGAGGTCGAGACCGCATGGAGGTCGAGACCGCATGGAGGTCGAGACCGCATGGAGATCAAGACCGCATGAAGGTCAAAACCGCATGGAGGTCGAGACCGCATGGAGGTCAAGACCGCATGAAGGTCGAGACCGCACCACATGGAGGTCAAGACCGCATGAAGGTCAAGACCGCATGGGGTCGAGATCGCATGACAGTCGAAACCACATGGAGGTCGAGACCGCATGGAGGTCAAGACCGCATGAAGGTCGAGACCGCATGGAGGTCAAGACCGCATGGAGGTCAGGACCGCGTGAAGGTCGAGACCGCATGGAGGTCAAGACCGCATGAGGTCAAGATCGCATGGAGGTCAAGACCGCATGGAGGTCGAGACCGCATGGGAAAACCGAATGGATCAAGATCGAATGGTGGTCAAAACTGAGTGGTTGGATGAAAAGGAACTGTTGGATCTCGATCAGATGGTTGAGAGTGATCTATAGGGAAAAAGGAAAGTGAGTAAGGGGGAATAAGATCTAGAAAACAAGAGTAATTAGCACTAGTAAAGAATTATTTACATGAAACTGAAGAGATACTTAAAATAAACCCAAAGCGAGGGTAGATCAGTCGATATGCGGCACAAAATCCTTAGAATTGGCGACTGAGAGGGTGAATCTGGAGGATTCATCACCACACCAAACTTAAGCGTTGCTCGTCTCGAGGAACAAAAAAGCCTAAGATAGTCGCCAAAACGCATGCATGTTGGTCTCGTAAATACCTCACCTTCGTGCAAGTGTTAGAATTTTCACAAAAAAGAGAAAAGGAAAATGACGCGAAACAAAATTAGGGAAAAAACGTCAGAAATCCTTTGAATTGGTGACTGAGGATGAGTCTATAGGATTCATCACCACACCAAACTTAAGCGTTGCTCGTCCTGAGAAATGGGAAACTTAAAATAGTCTCCAATGAAATCATCATCTCGTGATTGCCTCATCCTATTGTCATATCGTAGTTTTGTTCATGGCTCAGATTGATACAACATCAAAGATTCCTTAGATCACAGAATACATCTTATGATATCCTCATTTCTGAGTTCACTTTACTGAAGTATTTCCTTCTCACTCTCTGTTGTATCGGTCATGTTAAAAAGTTTTGTGAGACTTTGAATAGACCCACAGAATCAACAGAATGCATATGATCTGTCACTGGTTAATGAAAAAGGGAAAGAATGGGGGTATGGTCAAGAGATAAGAGTCTCTCCTCTAATTGACTCAAGACTCTATTATTGGTGATTCATCAAGACACTTTGAATATTTGTGCATAAAACTGGTTGACTTAGCCTTACTCCTGATTTTTTTTTCTAAAGGTAACTCAGAAGTGTGTATAGGTTGGCTTAAGGCTTTTGGCTGTTTTACCTCTTCGGGAGGAGGTAAAGGGTCATTTTTGGATCCTTAGGGTCTCACTACCGGTCACGACACATCTGCCTTCGTGAGGGAAGCTAATGTACTGGCCGGGCAAGACCTTTATCAGTTATCCTTATTCAGGGCACAACTCTCATGTTTTTATTCACACTCTGGCTTTTATTCATTCTCACTTGGCTTGGGAAAAAGGGCATTTTTAGATTTTTGTATATTTGGGCTGCCAAGCCTCTTTTTGGAATCGGGGTATATTTTTCACCAACCTTGATATGTGCACAATCATCATTGTATACTCTTTGAATCAAGAAAAGAAGGTGATACACCCCTGTTATGTATTTAGGGGTATGAAAGAAGCGGTAGTGGAAAGAGGGGTGTGGTGTACCACACCGAACTTAGAGTTCGGCAAAGTTCTAGTTTACACTAGAAAAAGGTGTGGTTTACCACATCGAACTTAGAGTTCAACAGAGGTGTGGTTTACCACACCGAACTTAAAGCTTTGTCATGATTGGTGAGCATAGGGATAAAAAATGAAGGAAGAAGTATAGAAGAGAGTTCGGATCATGATGTAGTTTGCTTAGAGATTCCATGTCACGGGTCTCTTTTCTCCATCACACTCTACTCAAAAAGTGACATGATAAAATATCAAATGAGAAATCCATACAACAGATCCATTAATCAGTTAGAGGCGTGATGTACTTGGTCTATCTCAGTCTTATTGAAGTGTATCATCTTTATGGAAGATATGACATTAGGGTTCATGGACTTATATGAGATGAAATCATTTATCGGTTAGTTTTAAGCATTTGTTCCTCATGGATTTACAACGAAAATAGGTGATGACAAAAGATTCGAAAAGAAAAAGATGACTAGGTAAAGGCTTTATTTTAAGAAGAAAAATGATAAAGCGGAAAAATGTGAAAAAGAACTTATAATAGAAAAATAGAAAGCAGTAAAGGTAGAGGGTGGAATGGAAGTCATACCACCCGCCCTCCACCTCGAACTTATGAGTTTGCTCATTTCTGAACAAATACTAGGTTCGAGATGGAGGGGAAAGGTTGCACAGTGTTAACCAGGCGGTCCTCGTAGTTGGAAGAAGGTCCTGAAAAGATGTCGCACAATAGCCAGTGCCGGAAGTGAGGGAGTGGCCTGAACAACTTGTTGACTGGGTGGTCGTGGCAACTCGAACAGGTTTTCTGGATGATTTGGATACATATTTTGTTCACCTCTTTGTCCGTCCAGAAGAATCCAGAGGCCTTCCCCCATTAGCAGGGGAGGTGGAATATATGCAGTCGAAACTGGGGGACTAGGTGAATAATCGAAGTCATGCCTATTTGTGTCCTCCAGTTGTTGTTCACCCTCGAAGTTCAAAGAAAAACTGCTTTCTTTAAAATCTAGAGAAGTTGATTGAGGGTCAGCCACTTGAACTTCCTCCTGTCCTGGATCAGGTGGTGGATCCGGTTCAGGCTTCATTTCGTCATCTGGCTTTTCTTGTGTAGGATATGGTATCCAGGATGACATTTCTTCATCAGAGGGGTCACTGTGAGAAGTTTCCTCATTTTTAGAAATGTTGAGATTGATAAGAGCGTCATTCTTCTTTTCAAAATTTTGTTGAGAATTTTCCTCGTAGAATACCCTTAATTCATCCAAGTAACTAGAAGAGGATTCGACTGGTGGGATGAACTCTTGCTAAGTTAAGGAAATCATGGGATTCCGTGGTAGAGGTTCCAATGATGTCTCTTCATGGGAGGAATTAGTCCATGAGGAAATGTTTTGAAGGCTAGAATCTCCTGATGACTCTGTTTCTTCGATGTTGGGACTAAAGTACTCCATTTCTGAGTCATATTGTTGTTCGAGCACTTCTTCGTAGTACTCCTCCAGTTCTATTGAGTGCCCGGGAGGAGTTGCTATGGGAAGATTGAATCCTGGCTCAAGTAAAAGACACATCTTAGTTTCTTGAATGTTAGGAAGATCTTCTTCATAGGGGTGAATTTCTGTAAGTGGATGGGTTTGTGATTCGATATCCTCCCATGGGCCCTTTTTGTCATTACAAGAGTCTACAAAAATATCGTAATCCATTCCAAAATCAAGAGGTGGTTCATGTTTCTGTTCATAGTACACTGTCAACTCGTTCAAGTGACTAGAAGGAGATTCAACAAAAAGATCATGCTCTTGTTCGAGGACTGGCTCCGTATGGACTTCTTGTGGTGGTGGTAACTTAGGTAACTTCATCTCATGAAGAGGAACGGTCATAGGATTGTCATCTTGATACCTATTATCCTCCCTTGATTCTGTTTCATCAGTGAGAGTGGTATGGTCCATTCCTGAATCAAGATCTCGATCAGTCCTATCCTCGAAGTCTGTTCCTAGATTAGTTGAATGATCAGAAATTTCTTCATAAGGACAATTCAGGTCTTGTTCCAGAAATGGTGACATTTGATTCTCATGCATAAAAGACATATCTTTAGCTGGATCGATCACATATCCATCTGAGTCTGACTGCGAAGGAGTGTAGAGTCCTTGCGACATTAACCCTTCTTTTATGGATTTTATTGATGAGACAACTGAAGTTGAAAAGATTTTGTCATTGAGGGAATCGATTATCGCCAATTGCTCTTCAATGGTTGGATTTGAGTCTATGAAGTCAGAAAGTGGGTAGGTATTGAAGTTTATCCCCCATTGATCTCCTGACAGTAGAAAATCCTCATATTGGTTACTCAATCTTTCACCTAAGGGCATAGTGCATGAATCACTTTCCGAGTCAGGTCTTGGCTTGAAAGATGATTCTTTCTCTTGTAATGTTATGAAGAAATCGTCCTTGGGTTCAATTATTAACTCTGGAGATGATTCCTCACCTTGCACTGATGCTTGAAGATCATTAGAAGGCATATCCCACATGATTTCATAATCATCATCGTAATTGATTTCAACATGTGGACTAGGGATGTGCTTAGTTGAAATAGGTGGTTGTTCTACATGTTGCTCAGGAGCGTTGAAAAGTTGCATAAGTTGATCAAAATCGGCTATCAACTTCTTAGTCGCGGCTGTTTGATCAGCTAGTTGTTGAGCCACCGACGTCTGCAAAGAACATAGTTCTTCCATCAATGTGTGTCGATCTTCATAAAAAGGCTCTTCACTGCACCCGTTGGGTTGATATTGATAATATCTCTCCTCATCATAGTATTGATTTGCATTATTTTCCAGGTCCCCTCCTTCATTGCAGTCTACACCTTGAAATCCGCCATAGTTAGGTATTTCATAGTAGCCTCTAGGGTGGTACAGATTATAACTTGTGTTATATCCATAGTTGTATGAAGAGGCTGCTTTGAGTTTCCCAACTATACGATTCACGATTACTTGACGCAGAGCCATCACATAGAGAGGAGGGACATTGAAGTAGTAAATCGATGCATGAGAACAGTCACCACATAGTTGACATCTAACGGTTGGTGGTGTCAGCTGCTTCATTTTGAAGAGAGTTGGTACCTGAAATCAAGGAAAGAGTTTATCAAGCTTGACCAACCACTTCAATATCCAAGAAGATATGTGAGATTAAACCCTTCACTTTTTTAGATTAAGGCCTCAAAGTTACTGATGCGGGACTATGTTGGTGTAGTATTTAGTTGTTTATCTATCTAGACTTGTCTGTATTAATAGATGCATGCTGTTCATTTTTCTGAATTTGCTTCCTAGTTGCTTATGGAAGCTGCATATGATGGGTATAATACTACTTAATTCATCAACTAACATTCTATTTTGTAAGGATTTTTAATGCTACAACCTTTCTTTTATGTCCTTATCTGTCATGAAATGAATGGATTTTCTACATGTGTTTGAATGTGTGAATGTGAAGATGAATACATGAATGTTTCTACATGTGTGAATGTGAAAATGAATGGAACTACAAATTGCTACATGAATGTTTCTACATGTGTGAAAATCGAATGGAACTGCAGGTTGCTAAATGTGTGAAAATTAATGTTGTTAATTTTGCAGGTTTGTGGCCTGATGTTGGCCGATATCAATGGATGTCGTAAAACCTACAGTTCATAATTGAACTATAGGTTTCTCATCCTGCGACCAGGCACAGTAGGTCTACAGACTAATTAAAAAAAAACTCCCAATAGGCGTCGGTTATTTGTTTAAACTGACGACAAATGTTTACAGCGTCGGATAAATAATTAAAAATGACACCTAATGTATGTGATGTGGCATCGGTTATCAATAACCGACGTCGATTTCCCTAATGAGGCCAGACACCACGGCCGTGCTGGCCAGCATGACTGTGTCAAGGGGCCAGACAACACGGTCATGCTGGCCAGTACATCCGTGGCAGCGGGTGAGATGGCGTTGGTTATTATTATTAAACTGACACTGATAGTGCCCCAGATGGCGCCCTTTCTGTGGCACGAAGGTTTATGCTATCGATTTCAAAGCTAATAATCGATGCCTATACCCCCTGTTGGCGCATTTTCGGTGGCGCGTGAAGGGAACGCGAAGGGTTGTGGCATCGGTTTGCAAACCGACGCCTAAAGGTTGGCCTTTTAGCAGCGCCCACATAGGTGTCACATTATAACCAACACTAACAACCTTAAATAATCGACACTAAAGGCCTGTTATGTACTAGTGCATGTTTACCTTGGTCAGATAACCTGAAGATATTAGTTACCTGATAAGTGGTAACAAGTGTTCTTTGATGAACTAAGGGTTTGAATACCCATATTCCATAATCATGATGATGAGATGTTAAGGGATGGGAATGCCCATGATGTGATAAGGGATTGAGATCCCAATGTTTTATAAAACTTCAAAAAGTACTTGATAGAAGTATTACACATTCTTTGTAGCATTTGTTATAATATTTTATGTTTGAAAACCTGACTGATGCTAAAAGAATATGGTAATGTACTTAATTAATCAAGTGAAATCTTATCATGTAGAGCCTTGGCCATAGATCCATCATCGTCAGTAGTTGGTGATGGTGAAACAGGTCTTCCTATGGGATCTCCTGGAGGGCATACTGTTGAGTATGTGGGGGTTATGGGTGCGAATATCCTTACGCCCTAATGGAGGAATTGATGTGATATAAACATTAAATCTCTCAAATCCTTCATTATATGTGCTGGGATGGATGTATCACGAATCTCCCGATAATGTTTAATGCCGAATCGATGTGAGATAAACATGAGATCTCTCGATTGTGAAGAGAGTGTACCCGCCACTGTAACTTTATAGTGAAGTTGCCACTATACCCTAGAAAGCTATTTAGTAGAGACACAAGATGTCCTACATGAGATCTCGTATTGACTGAGTTAAGGGAGGTTATGGAAATCTGGCTCTTCCTTAACCTCTGTATGGTACCGATTTTGATTTTGTAATGGTCAGTTGGAGTATGAGCGGTATACCTCATCTCCTTAGGGCTTAAGTATGATTGTAAAATGTAATCAGCCGTGTATCGTATTTTGCTTAAGGTTGAAATACGAGAATCATTGATTGATGTTACCTTGCTTAGCATATCCTAGATGGATAAATGTTATACATGTTCTTCAATTCCGTATTGAATAAGTGACATGCTGCTTTACCAAGTTATAACTAAAATGCTTTGAATAAGAATATTGCTCTAATCTATTTAGACATTGATTTATCTTCTGTTGAATATATATGATTCCTCTGCTCAGTTTTAATCTATTAAACTGTAATAATAACATTTCTGACAGAGAGTTATATCTCTCACTGGGACAATTTCAATTGTCTCACCCCATGGGATCCAACTTTTTAGGTTGACGTAGAAGAAGAGGCAGAAACCCTATAGTAGGGGAAGAGCAGCAACAATAGGGACAACAGTGATATTCTAGGTGGAGGCACTGGCTGTCATATTTTGTATAGAGATTCCTATGTGTCATCTCTATACTCTCAAGTCCTCGGAGTTAGTAGTTAGTACTTTTAATGATTTGATCTGAGATTTTGGCTTGATGCCTCGAGGTTCTTATGCTGCATGTGTATACTTTTAACAGAGCAGTTGATGCTTGTAATCCTCGAGAAGGGATGATACAAGATATGTAATTATGAACCAGGATGTGAATAAAGTACATTGATTCTTGTTAAAAGAGTTTTCCTATGTTTGGATCTCTTTATAAATGGTTTTAATTTTTAGTGATTTTCATTAATCCGCTGTTAATGATCGCTTCCGCATTTATCATTATCCTATGTTTGGTGTTGGGTCGTCACAAATTAGTTGGTATCAGAGCTCTAGGTTTGCTGAGTCTACAGAGACATAGGATTAAGGTTGTTGAGTCTATTCTAGTGTCTTCCAGTTTATCTGATAGTGTCTTCTGCTCATATAGGAGAAGAAGAACTTAAATATGTCTGGATCACACGAAGAGCATGCTGCTGAGAGCAGCATTGCTGTACCAGGAAGAGGTGTAAGGGATCAGGATAGGGAGGAACCAGTACCTGAACATCAACAACTTAACCAGACTGCACTAGAAAACCCAGCTTTCCATGATCTATTTGGGCAGTTCATGGCAACCATGACACATATGGCGGATAGGATGATACCACCTACACCTAGGGAACCAGCTCACCATGAAGGACAGGGAGCCGACAAGACTTTCGAACGACTTCATCAAGTTGGAGCCACAGATTATGCTGGTACAGCTGATCCAGCAGATGCAGACATGTGGCTGACTGAGCTAGAAAAGGCCTTTAGAATCCTTAATATCCCTAAAGCAGAGAAGGTGAGGCATGCAGTGTACCTTCTAAAAGGGATTGTTGGACAATGATGGACAATAGAAGAGGACAAGAGGCCAGGTGTTGAGATCGGATGGGAAGTATTCCGACGAGAATTCATCAGTATATACTTCCCCAAAACATTTCTAGACAAGAAGATCTCTCAGTTTGAGAGGTTAAGGCAAGGACCAATGAACATTAGCGAGTATGAAGCTAAGTTCATGGAGTTTTTGCGGTTTTGTCTGCATATGGAAGCTACTGATGAAGAGATAATTCAGCATTTTGAGAAGGGGCTGAACGCTGATTTGACCACTCCTGTGTCTTCCTTAGAGAACAGGGAGAGGTTCACCACCTTTGTGGAGTCCGTGAGACATATAGAAATGTCAGTGATTGAGAAGCATCAGACTAAGAGTAAGAAGGTGTATACTTAGTTTTAAGGACATAGGTCCAAAAGTTTTAAGAAACCGAGATTTTCTGCACCAATAGCACCACCGAGATTCAATACCCAGACGCAATGGACGTCGAGTAGGGGTAGAGGTTGTAGTTTACCACCTGAGGGAGCCCACAGCTCAACCTCAATGTCAGTAACATGACCACCCAAGCCACAGAGGGAGAGCAGAGGCTATTTTATATGTGGAAAGATGGGGCATTTGATGAAAGATTTTCGAGCTAGAGATGTAAGTGTGACTCAACCTCTGAGGCAGAGTCAGCAAGGTTCTCAGAAGAAATAGTTTTCGAGTGGTGCCAGAGGACGTGGACAAGCATCCCAAGCTGGTTCGTCAGCACCCAACAACTGAGCACAGGGTCAATAGGAAGCAACAATGAGATTCTATGCGATGAATCAACCTAAAGCACTAGTCAACCCTCGAGTTGTGACATGTCAGATGGAATGATTTCATTCTGATATGTCTTCATCCTACTTCATATCTATTTTGATTGATCCGGGTGCTACACATTCCTTTATTTCTCGAGCAGTGATCCTTGACTGTAATATGACTGTCAGTCATAGAGCAGATAATCTATTGTTAGAAACCCCTGTGTTGGGATCTGTAGTTCTGTGGGAGGTATGTTCTCTCTGCATTCTTTCCTTTTCTGAGCATCGCATTCAGGTGGGTCTTATACCACTTGAGATGCACATGTTCGATATAATCCTTGGGATGGACACCCTAGAAAAATATAGGGTTGTCTTGGATTGTGATTCCAAGCAAGCTGTGTTCGCAGATGGCAGTGACACATGGATCTTTCAGGGAGATAGAAAGATTCTTCCAACCTGTTTCGTATCAGCTATGGTAGCTGAAAAGTTGATGCGACAAGGATGCTTTGCATTCTTGGCACATGTGGTAGACACCACAATGGAGAACCCTAATCTTTCTGAAGTTTCGATAGTTAGGGAGTTGAAGATGTGTTCCCTAAGGAACTTCCAGGTGTTCCTCCACCCCGAGAGAATGACTTTGAGATTAATCTAATCCCGAGCACACAACCAATAACACAAACACCATATAGAATGGCACCTGTTGAGATGGAAGAGCTCAAGAAACAGCTGCAGGAGTTACTTGAGAAGGGTTTTATCCGACCGAGTACTTCACCATGGGGTGCTCCGGTTCTCTTTGTTAAGAAGAAGGATGGATCTATGCAGTTATGCATTGATTACAGACAGTTGAATAAAGTGACCATAAAGAACAAATATCCTCTGCCAAGGATCGATGACCTATTTGATCAGTTGCGTGGTGCAACCATCTTCTCTAAGATAGATCTGAGGTTAGGATATCATCAGTTACGTATCAAGGAGAGTGACATACCTAAGTCTACCTTTAGGACAAGGTATGGTTACTATGAGTTCATAGTTATGTCGTTTGGACTAACTAATGCACCAACTACATTCATGGAACTCATGAATAGAATCTTCTAGCCTTTTCTTGATCAGTTCATAGTAGTCTTCATAGATGACATCTTGATATACAGTAGAGATGCTCAACAACATGAGTAGCACCTCTGTCAGACTTTAACTGTACTAAGAGAGCATAAGTTGTATGCTAAGTTTAGCAAATGCGAGTTCTGGTTACCAGAAGTTTCTTTTCTAGGACACGTAATATCTGCCTCAGGTATCCGTGTTGATCCTAAGAAGGTAGAATCTATCCTACAATGGGAACAGTCAAAGACACCAACGGAGATACACACTTTCCTAGTATTGGCAGGCTATTACAGGAGGTTGATTAAGAACTTCAGTTCTGTAGCTTTACCCCTAACTAAGTTGACCAGGAAGGAGGTTCCTTTTGTCTGGAATGACAAGTGTCAACATTCTTTCCAGCTATTGAAAGAAAAGTTAACAAGTTCACCTGTGATGATGTTACCTTAGCAAGGGAAGGGGTATATAGTTTTCTATGATGCATCTAAGAATGGTCTAGGATGTGTGTTGATGTAGGATAATCAAGTGATTTCTTTTGCCTCTCGACAGCTTAAGAAACATGAGGAGAATTATCCGACACATGATCTAGAGCTAGATACTATGGTCCATGCTTTGAAGATCTGGAGACATTATCTCTATGGAGAAACATTCCAGATTTTCACAGACCATAAGAATCTAAAATATATCTTCTCACAACATGAGTTGAACATGAGACAACGCCGCTGGATGGAGTTAATCAAGGACTATGATTGTACAATTGATTATCATCCAGGGAAGGCTAATGTAGTGGCTGATGCACTAAGTAGGAAATCATCATCAACAACCTTAGATAAAGCACAGTTGAACTCCTTAGTATGCTTTAAAAGAGATATTCTTATCTCCTTGGGGCAAAACAATATACATCTTAAGGTATCGTTGTTAGCTGAGATGCAAGTGAAACCTACTCTAAGACAACAGATTAAAGAAGCACAACAAGTTGATGTTGTGGTTCAACAGATCAGGTCAGAGTATAGTAATGAAAAATGGGATGGCTTTCATGAGTCATAGGATCAGGTAGTCTGCTACCATGGTAGTACCTGATGCCAATGACTTAAGGAAGTTAGTCTTGGAGGAAGCTCATTCTTCGATGTATGCAATGCATCCAGGGAGCACCAAAATGTATCATAACTTGAAGGATATGTATTGGTGGCCATGATTGAAGAAGGATGTAGCTGAGTTTGTTATACAGTGTCTGGTGTGTCAGCAGGTTAAAGCTAAACATCAGAAGCCCACAGGAACAATGCAACCTTTGCCTATACCATAGTGGAAATGGGATCATGTGACCATGGACTTTGTGGTTGGTTTGCCTAGAACAACCAAAGGTCATGATTCCATATGGGTGATAGTAGATAGGTTGACTAAGACAACACATTTCCTTCCTGTCAAAACAACCTACACTGCTAAGAAGCTTGCACAAATATATATAGATGAGATAGTGCGGTTGCATGGGGTTCCAGCTACTATTGTTTCTGATAGAGGTCCCCAGTTAACGAATCATTTTTGGGAACAATTACATAAAGCTTTGGGTACGTAGTTGAGGTTTAGTACTGCCTTTCACCCACAGACAGATGGACAATCTGAGAGGACCATACAAACCTTAGAGGATTTGTTTAGGGCATGTGTCCTTCAGTTTGTAGGAAGTTGGGATCTACACCTGAGCTAGATAGAATTTGCTTACAATAATAGCTATCAACACAGTATTGATATGGAACCATATGAAGCATTATACGGTAGACGTTGTAGATCTCCTTTATGTTGGTATGAAACAAGAGAATATCAACTTTTGGGTCCTGAGCTAGTACGACAGACAACTGCGAAGGTTAAAGTAATACAACAACAATTAAAGACTGCACATGATAGACAGAAGTCGTACGCCAACAAACAAAGAAGACCTTTAGAATTCCAAGTTGGAGACATAGTATATCTCAAGGTCTCACCTTGAAAAAGTGTCCTTAGATTTGGAAAGAAGGGAAAGTTAGCTCCTAGATTTATGGGGCCTTATCCAATCATTAAACGGATTGGAAAGGTAGCCTATAAGTTGGAGTTGCCACCTGAGCTGTATAATTTGCATCCAGTGTTCCATATCTCCATGCTGAGAAAGTGTCATCCTGACACAGAGTTAGTTTTGCAACCTGTGGAGGTAGAATTAAATGATGATATATCATATGTTGAAGGACATGTGATGATCCTTGATAAAAGAATTAAAAAGCTGAAAAAGAAAGACATAAGTCTTGTGAAAGGTCTTTGGAATCACCATGGCATTGAAGAAGACACATGGGAGCTAGAGGAAGAAATGAGGAGGAAGTATCCTTCTCTTTTCTCTTGATGATTTCGGGGACGAAATCCCTGTTAGGGGTGGACAATTTGTAACATCCTTGACCTGGGTTATGCTTTAACCCTAGATATTTTGTTTAAGAAAGATAATTATATGCTTGTTTTTATCTTTTGAAAAGTAATTAAGGCTAAAGAGGAGCTTATGTTTCAATTTTAGTCCTTTTTGAATAATGTTGAAAACAATGTTTTGCCTGTTTTGGACTAAAGTGCAAATTACCCAAGTTGAGGGGTTAACTTGCAAATGTTACATGATAAAATATTCCTCAAGTGTTATAGCATAATAAGAATGAGAATGATGCAGAGGTATGGCTTGTGCAAGCCTGAGCACCAAGAAAGAGCTTGTTAAGCAATGTTTGTGCATTAAAACCTAGTTTTGGTGTAATGTGCAATTTACCCAAAATCTAGGGTTCAATATTCAAAATACCACTTCTAGATAATCCCTAATTTTTCTTGGTATCAATTAGAGACAAGAAAATCAGAGGGGCGTCTCATTTGAATCTCTCTGGAGGAGAGAGAATCTTGATATTAAAATAATCAAGATTTAAGCATAATTGAAACCCTAATTTAATTTAATGCAAAAATAAATATATTAATGGAAGTGCCCTTCAACCAAAAGTGTGATAGTTGAATGTATAGAAGTATGGACGTCCTTGTGCCTTGCAATGGCACCAAAATATCTAAAGTGAGTGGAGAGCCCACTCACATTAGTTAAAGAAAAAGTAATATCCACTAATTCTTGGATATTATTATTATATTGATTAAGGTGCTTAATTTGTTTTCTTTTAATTCATGGATAAAGAAGAGGATTTCAAAGGGTAGGATAATGGATTCGTATGCAAGGAAGTGAGGGGGATAAGTGGCACTAATTTAGGGAATTGAAGGATTTTTATAACACTTTCTCTCTCTTGAAATTCCCTTACATATATTCCATTTTCCACCCACATGAAAGACTCTTTTTCGAATCTACTTTCTTTCTTTGCTTGGGCCGAAGAAAAGGGAGCTTAGGAACAAGAGGAGAACGCGCCCCAACCTGTAGGTAAGCTCCATATTCATCTTCAACCTTGATTTCATGGTGGAAATCGAAATTCAATGCTTATATTCTTCTTTTCTCCATTCAATGCTCAACCTTGATCATCCTTTGCATCCAAAGACTTGAGAACGGACCTTGGACAGTTGAGAAATCTTCATTCACCATTGAGGATGTGAGGCTTGAAGCTTGGAATCAACTTTAAAGGTGGGTTATATAACTTGAACCCTTAAATGTTATTATTGATTTCACTCCATCATTATATGTTGAATCTTCCTTCTTTCTCAAAATTCCATTTGATTAGTTGATGAAATCACCATAAGAATCACATAGAATTTTGAATTTTTGAATCTTTAAGATGATGATGTCATCTTAGCACACACCTTAATAAATATCATGAGCAAACGGTCTTCAACTTTGATGACCAAACAGTCTCAAGACCGTTTGGTGATCAAACAGTCTCAAGACCGTTTGAGGGCAAACAGTCCCAAGACCGTTTGAGGTTAAACGGTCTCAAGACCGTTTGGGGTCAATTTATGATGTTGATGAATGAAGATCCAATGATTCAAATTGATCTTATTATAATGGATTCAAGATGGATGATCCATTGATTACAAACCCTAATCAGATTGATTGGTTGAAACCCTAAATTGATTGAGTCGATTTCTAGGTTGAATGGCCCAAACAGTCTCAAGACCGTTTGAGGTCAAGTGGAGTTATGGATGTATGGAGATCCAAGGGTTACATTTTGATCTACTTTCAATGGTCTCAATGTTGGATGGTTCAATAAGTGCAAACCCTAAATCGATTGATTGTGTAAACCCTAGATGATCCTTTTAGTTTCAAGGTAGTTTGGACCAAACGGTCTTGAGACCATTTGAGTCCAAACGGTCTTGAGACCATTTAGGATCAAACGGTCTTCAAACCATTTGAGACCAAATGGTCTCAAAACCGTTTGATGTTCAATCGGTTTCAATGATGGATTGTTCATTCGGTCTCAAGGTTAATTTGATCAAACAATTTCAAGGGTTGAAAGCACCAAATGGTTTCAAAACTGTTTAAGAGAAAATAGTCTCAACCCTAGATGCCCAAACAGTTTCAAAACTATTTGGAGGTCAAACGATCTCAACCCTAAGGTGGGCAAACAGTTTCAAAACCGTTTGAATGTCAAGGAGGTCAAAACCGTTTGAAGGTTTAAAAGTACCAAAACCATTTGGAGACCTAATAGTCTCAAAGCTATGAAAGATCAATTAACCCTATGATTGTTAATGATGATAATTACAATGGTTGTACCTTTAAGGTACTAAGGTGATTAGTACCCTTAGAGGGGTTAACCTTTGATGCTTATGGAAGCAATATCTCAATACACTATGCTAACCCTAATTGTATGTACTTGAGTGAAGGATTGACCTAATTTAATCAAGCTTGAAGTAATCAACATCCTAGAGAGGATGAGAGAGAGAGAGGAATTCATACATGCATAGTAATCATGTAGTGGTTAAGCCTCAACATTTTCAACATGAATAAAATATGTAATTAGGGTATGATCCTTGATAAAGAGATCATGGAACCCTAATCAAAAAGGTTGATGAGCCCTAACCCTAATTTAGGGAAATGCTAGGTGAAACCCTAATCTAGGGTAATAGTGTAACCCTAATCTAAGGTAATGATATGAGAAATCCCAATTTAGGGTAATATAATGAAAAACCCTAATTTAAGAGGATGCTTCATGAAACCCTAATTTTGGGTAAAGTTACATGAAACCTTAATTTGGGGAAAAGTTATATGGAACCCTAATTCGAGATAATGATTTCTGAAACACTAATCTAGGGTGAAGATATGTGAAACCCTAATATAGGGTAATTCTATGTGAAACCCTGTTCTAGGGTGATGCTATGTGAAATCGTAATGCAGTGATGTGGTGTGAAACCCTAATCTAGGGTGATGCTATGTGAAACCCTAATCTAGTAATGTGATGTGAAACTCTAAACCAAGGTGATGCTATGTAATGCTATATGAAACCCTAACCCTAATATAGGGTGAAGGTATGTGAAACCCTAATATTGGGTTATAGTGCATGGAACCCTAATCTTGGGCAATATGATGATAAACCATAACTCTAATTTTGGATAATGGGATGAGTATCCCTAATTGACATGATTTGGGAAACCCTAACCCTAATGAGGGAATAGTGATGCTACCATTACATTGCATGATGTTGATATGTAATTGATATAACTGTTATCATGTGTACTAACCATGCATGTATCATGAGATGTTGGGCATAGCCAGGTATGAGCTATGATGTTTTATTATCGAAAATTTTTATGGGCCTTGTGATCCATAATATGCTTTGTTGCCTAGTAAGAGGTAACAAGAAATTAAATGGGCCTTGAAAGCCATGTGAGATGCTTGTGTAGCAAGTATCATGTTTGCCATGGTTAGATAACCTGAATATATTAGTTACCTGATAAGTGGTAACAAGTGTTCTTTGATGAACTGAGGGTTTGAATACCCATATTCCATAATCATGATGATGAGATGTTAAGGGATGAGAATTCCCATGATGTGACAATGGATTGAGATCCCACTATTTTATAAAACTTCAAAAAGTACTTGATAGAAGTATTACACACTCTTTGTAGCATTTGTTATAATAATTTATGTTTGAAAACCTGACTGATGCTAAAAGAATATGGTAATGTACTTAATTAATCAAGTGAAATCTTATCATGTAGAGCCCTTGCCATATATCCATCATCGTCAGTAGTTGGTTATGGTGAAATAGGTTTTCCTATGGGATCTCCTGGAGGGCATAATGTTGACTATGTGGGGGTTATGGGCATGAATATCCTTACGCCCTAATGGAGGAATCGATGTGAGATAAACATTAAATCTCTCAAATCCTTCATTATATGTGCCGAGATGGATGTATCATGAATCTCCCGATAATGTTTAATGCCGGATCGATGTGAGTAAACATGAGATCTCTCAATTGCGAAGAGAGTGCAGCCGCCACTGTAACTCTATAACAAAGTTGCCAGTATACCCTGGAAAGCTATTTAGCAGAGACACAAGATGTCCTGCATGAGATCTCGTACTGACCAAGATAAGGGAGGTTATGGAAATCCGGCTCTTCCTTAACCTATGTATGGTACCGATTTTGATTTCGTAATGGTCGGTTGGAGTATGAGCGGTATACCTCATCTCCTCAGGGCTTAAGTATGATTATAAAATGTAATCAGCCATGTAGCGTATTTTCTTAAGGTTGAAATACAAGAATCATTGATTGATGTTACCTTGCTTAGCATATCCTAGATGGATAAATGTTATACATGTTCTTCAATTCCGTATTGAATAATTGACATGCTGCTTTATCAAGTTATAATTGAAATGCTTTGAATAAGAATATTGGTAGACATTGATTTATCTACCATTATATATATGATTCCACTGCTCAGTTTTAATCTATTAAACTACAATAATAACGTTTCTGGCAGAGAGTTATATCTCTCGATGGGACAATTTCAATTGTCTCACCCCTGTGGGATCCAACTTTTTAGGTAGAAATAGAAGAAGAGGCAGAAACCCTATAGTAGGGGAAGAGCAGCAGCAACAACATGGACAAAAGTGATATTCCAGGTGGAGGCATTCGCTGTCATATTTTGTATAGAGAGTCCTATGTGTCGTCTTTGTACTCTCAGGTCCTCAGAGTTAGTAGTTAGTACTTTTAATGATTCGATTTGAGATTTTGGCTTGATGCCTCAAGGTTCTTATGCTGCCTGTGTATAGTTTTAACAGAGCAGTTGATGCTTGTAATCCTCGAGAAGGGATGATACATGATATGTACTTATGAACCATGATATAAATAAAGTACATTGGTTCTTGTTAAAAGAGTTTTCCTATGTTTGGATCTCTTTGTAAATGGTTTTAATTTTTAGTAATTTTCATTAATCTGTTGTTAATGATCTCTTCCACATTTATCATTATCCGATGTTTGGTGTCGGGTCATCACACAAACATAGAAAGAAGGCACTGTGATAGAAAAATAAAAATGATCCTTAACTATTAATATCACCCACCCATGTACATAGGGATAATACATGGGGAGTAAAAGATAAATAATAAGGATATGGAAGTTGCTACAAACTTCTTAAGAAAATGTATCTATCATGCTACACTCAACATGCCACTGTCAAATCTGGTGAATGACGGAAGAGGGGAGTAGTACTAGTTTGATTCCCTTAGAGGTTGCTACGCCAAAATTGTCGTGTATTGGGGGCAATGAGTGCAACTCTTGAGGGGATGGTGGCCTGTGACTCCCCTTCCAAAAAGGTGGGGGCATGCTAGAGTAGAGAGAAGAATAAGAATAAGAAGTACAAGGAGAGAGGGATGGCAACATAGAGGAGAGAGAAAAAGAGGGACGAGAGTCTGCTCCTCTTGAAACCCTTAGGGTTAGAGAATTGCTCTTGACACCATGTGAAGAGAAATTCTTATTATGAGTTGAGAGGAATATAGAGAGTCATATATATGTGTGTGAGTGTTTTTTTATGTATGTATGTTTATATAGACTTGTCTCAAGGTATGATGTATTGAAGACACATCATAATATAAAATAAATCAATGTTTATAGGATTAATTAGAGTCAACCCATTTAGCGATTACAAATATAATAACTAACATGAAATACCACCAATAATACACTTCAGAAAAAGTACACTTTCTTCTCAGTAGTAGAATTTACATGCCTTTACTTCTCATGTGGTGATACATATATTATGACACCTTATTTGATATTTGTTTATATATTTGTATATTATGTTTTTTGATATGATAGTTACTTTGTATTTTGAATAGTTCTTTTAGTTATAACAATCAGTTTTCATAACTAATAGTTTCTTTTATGCTAAATATGGAGTTTCACTTAATATCAAACAAGTATTGGTGGATATGTATGCATATATAATATCATATTATATATTATTTATAACTAAAAAAAATCAATTTCATACATTAGCAATTTTTCTTTTCTTATAATTATCACAATACATGTTTAATGAGAATAGTAAATTGATAGCGTTGCTTTGTATTGATGAGATAGACTTGAGCCATTTGAAAAAGTATAGCCGTTGTATCTTAACATAGCAAAATTGGTGGCTTGAAACTAATTTAAATGGCGATTTGTGTACATATTATGTGGATAATCGAAAAGTATAAAATGACTTGAAAATTTGTTTATAGATATTTCATGAGGTGAAGGTTAACAACATTTAGTTGGATTTTATATTCAATCGCTCAAAAATGTATAACTATTTTGTTATTTATGTGCCTATCTAGAATCGACTCTAGCCTAGTCTCATTCTCTCTCTATATTTATGCATACATGAATATATATATATATATATATATATATACATACATACATACATACATATGCATATACATATATATATATGTATATGTATATGTATATATATATATATAGAGAGAGAGAGAGAGAGTCAGGCTAGAATACACTCAGTGTACAGATCACGCCGTACACCCCAATGGTGTTTGCCTATCTAGACCATGTTTTTCCAAAATCTAATCCATTGATCTTCATGGTTAAAATAATAATTGGTCACATACAAAATTTGAACTCATTTGGATGAGTGTAAATCACTCATCCAAGGACAACAAAATCAATGCACAAAACTAATTTGAAATACATGATTTTTTTCCTCCTTTAGATGCATGACCTATAAGTGTCCAAATGAGCTAAAATTTATTATATAGTATGTTATTATGATAATTAAGAAGATCAATGGTTTATATTTCTCAAAAAATTATTGCATCTTAAAAAATGACTGAGGTGTACAGTGCCTCCGGTACACTCGAGTGTACACTACCCTGATTCTCTCTCTCTCTCTCTCTTTATATATATATATATATATATATATATATATATATATATATATATATATATATATATATATATATATATATATATATATATATATATATCTGTGTGTGTGTGTGTTCTATAGTTCATGTATAAAAGATAGGAAAGGGAAAGGATTGAGCTAAGTAAATTGCATCAGGAATGAAGATGGAAGAGTGCTAATGGAGTATGGTGATGTCAAGATTGAATAGTTATTTTAGTTATAGCAATCAGTTTTCATAACTAATAGTTTCTTTTATGCTAAATATGGAGTTTCACTTAATATCAAACAAGTATTGGTGGATATGTATGCATATATAATATGATATTATATATTATATATAACTAAAAAAAATCAATTTTGTACATTAGCAATTTTTCTTTTCCTATAATTATCACAATACATATTTAATGAGAATAGTAAATTGATAGTGTTGCTTTGTATTGATGAGATAGACTTGAGCCATTTGAAAAAGTATAGCCATTGTATCTTAACATAGCAAAATTGGTGGCTTGAAACTAATTTAAATGGCGATTTGTGTACATATTATGTGGATAATCAAAAAGTATAAAATGACTTGAAAATTTGTTTATAGATATTTCATGAGGTGAAGGTTAACAACATTTAGTTGGATTTTATATTCAATCGCTCGAAAATGTATAACTATTTTGTTCTTTATGTGCCTATCTAGAATCGACTCTAGCCTACTCTCATTCTCTCTCTATATTTATGCACACATGAATATATATATATATATATATATATATATGTGTGTGTGTGTGTGTGTGTGTATGTATGTATATATGTATATGCGTGTGTGTGTGTTCATGTGTGTGTGTCTGTGTGTGTTCTATAGTTCATGTATAAAAGATAGGAAAGGGAAAGGCTTGAGCTAAGTAAATTACATCAGGAATGAAGATGGAAGAGTGCCAATGGAGGATGGTGATGTCAAGAATTGGTGGAAGAACTACTTTTATAGTCTTTTCAATTGAGATACTTTTAGTAATATACATGAGTCGTGTCACATGAATACATGAAACATAAATTAAACACTATAATTTATACAATCATAGACCGAGAATGCTTTGAAAAACATGAAAATAGGAAAGACATGTTGGCTAGTCAATATCCCTCTGAGATGAGAAGTTGTAACATTCAAGCCCACTACCCAAGGATTGAGTATAGTTTCAGGAATGACGATTGACCCCACAAACCATGACTAACCTTAACTTTGTCCTCACTCACACACAAGCCAGGATAAACTTCTTGACTGGTCACCCGTCCTAGTACTACTCTGGGTTGAGCAAACGTGACCACAAAGTTCTTTAGTGATGAGCTCCCTGAAAAGGAGGTGCACCTTGGTGATATGGGTAGTCCAATAATTCCTTTTAAGATCATTTTATTTGAGGCCTCAAACTCTGGGATGTTACAATCTCCCCCAATTAGGCACTTCATGTCCTCATCAAGGCTCAACCAAATGACCTCACAATATTTTCCCATTTCAGTGCAAACCCAGAATGGCCCATGGACATCTAACTTGCGATCACGAAATACTAGCGTAAGGGTAGATACATCACCATGGACAACCATTTTCAACATGCCTGGACTGCACGAATTAAGACTGGGATGTCACCTTCCCATGTGGGCCTCACCTACTGGAGGGGTTATGGCTCTGTTGCCCAAGGCTCAATAGAGTTTTAGGAATGACAACTGGCCTTATAGACCATCACTAGCCTTAACTGCACACTTTGTCCTCACTCACACACAAGCCATGACAAACTTCTTGATTGGTCACCCATCCTAGTACTACTCTGGACTGAGCACGCTTAATCACATAGCTCTTTAGTGATGGGTTTCATGAAAAGGAGGTTCAACTTAGTGATATTGGTAGTCCAATCATTCATTTTAAGATTATTTTATCTAAGGCCTCAAATTTTGAGATGTTATGGAAACCATTTTGTTTACATCATCATCATCATCATCAACTGCCTCAATCCCAACTATGTTGGGGTTGGATACATGGATCCTTCTTTTCCATTCATCTCTATCATGGGTCATATTCTAGTTGAGATGTGGAGATTCAAAATCTCTCTTTATAAGTTCTTCCCATGTTAATTTAGGCCTTCCTCTTCTTCTATTACTTGTGCTTGACTCAATAATATTGCTTCATATAGGCACATTAGTCGGCCTGCGTTGTACATGTCCATACCATTTAAGTCGGCCCTCGCACAACTTGTCCCCAATGCTTGCCACCCCCTCTTTATTCCTAATATAGTCATTTCTCAAACGATATTTTCTTGTCTTCCCACACATCCATCTCAACATACACATTTCATCCACATTCATCTTGTTGAGTCCTTGTTTCTTCACCGCCCAACATTCACTCCCATAGAAACCATTTTATTAACAACTTCATAAATTCTTCAAATCCTAAAGAAAGCATGTTGAATGTGATTTCCTCAGAGATGACACTACTTTGTCCATTAAAGTCAATAATGAAAATTTTTGATGGCACTTATAAATCATTCTATATGATTTTTTATTCTCCTTATGCCAATAGGAGTGTACCCTTCCAATACTCATTTTCAACATGTTGTCATACCAAGAAAGAAAATTAAGACTTCTATTCCATTTCAAGTCAATCCCTAACCTAAACCCAAGAAACTAGGGAGGTTTTGGAATTGTAAGGCTATATCTTTATCCAATTTGGTGACATGGAATATTCTTAGTGGTTTTTTTTTTATACTCTTCTCTTTGATAAAGTGTAATTTGACTGATATTGATAGGAATCGTCACTAAAGTGAATGCCTAATGTAGGTAGAATAATAATTTTGATGAGAGCTAAAATAGATCATTGTATTAGTATTTTGAGTAAAGGGGGATTTCAAGGAGCTTGCCCAAATCTTAAGGTGATTCAAAATTTAGAGATACAAACATGCAAAGAATGAAACTAAGAAATCAATTCAAGAGGCCAAGCTTAGATACTTTGAAGAGATACATAAGATGTTGGACACTAGAGAAAGGAGAAAAGATATATATATATATATATATATAATTTATCATATAAGAGAAAGGACATAAAGAGACTTGAATCAAGTAGAGTTCATCAATAATACAGATGGAAGAATGTTCGTGAAGGATGAAAATAACAAGAATCAACAAAAAACTACTTTGATTATCTTTTAAATGAATATACCTTGTATATTGTGAAAGGCATATGTAACATTAATACAAGAGATATCACTTATACACAACGACATTCACTATCTAAGGTCTAGAATGTATTGAAAAAGAAAAAGAACACAAAGGTTGTTGGAAAAATGATATTAATGTTGACATATGGAAGAATATGAGAGAAAAATAGTTACACGGTCAATGAATTTCTTCAACAAGATTATGAATACCAAGAAAAATGATGTATAAGAAAATAAACTTACCATAATTTCCATCTACAATAACAAAAGATGTGCAAAGCTATACAAATCACATGTATCAAGTTTATGAGTCACATGTTGAAGCTTTGGGGACTATTATTGAGAAAAGATAAGATCTAAAACACAAATTTCGGACAATACGTTTGATTTCATGTCGGGAAAATCCACAATATATGCTATTTTTATGATAAGGAGGCTTGTGAAGAGTATAAAGTAAATGAAAGAGTTGTTCACATGATTGTTATCGATTAAGAATGGCTTATGGTAACATACCAAGGGGAGTTTTGTGAAGCAATTTTGAGGAAAAGATTGTGCCAATCCAATACATTGACATGGACCAATCCAATACATTGACAGGATCAAATACTTATATGATAGATCAACTTCAAGTTCTAGGACTCCTGGATAAGTAACACCAAGATTTCCTATCACTATTGGGGTACATCAAGGATCATATGAGTAGAACTTCGTTAATAATTGATTTATTAAATGGTTGATTCCAAATTGTTATTTTTTGGACAATTTAGTTAAATTTTGATTCAATTAATCAATTAAATGGTTAATTTATCAACTAAACTTTTTTTGTCTGGTTAACCTAATTAACCAAATAACCAAACTTTATTCATACAAAAATTCCTACACATGTATACCTATAGTTATGCTTTTATTTTAAAAAAAACTCTAAATTTATATAACAAATTTTTTCATGAACTATATAGCGTTATATTTATGTGAAATAATATTATATTATAGCAGTCACTCAACATTTTATGAATATTATAAACAATATCATTACATGAGTATTATATGGTTAAATTAAATTAACTTCCAAATTAACCACTAACTGATTAATCATAACCAAATTAATCGAATTTAATTTTCTTAAGTTAATGGTTAAAATTTCAAATCACAAACGAACCATTTAACCAACCCGAACTAACCCTAATCAGACAAGTTAATCGAATGTTCACCCCTAATTCCTTGAACATGTATTTTGTTGAGTACATTATATTGACTGATGAAACGAAATAAACATTGAATGATAAAGTTAGACGTTAAAGAAATGTGTTAAAATTTAATTTATTTAAGATTAGTAGAAGCAAAACTGAGTATATCCATTCTAATTTTTAGCCACTCTAGAAATGGTAATTGTGGGCCTGAGTTGGATGGAGTGGATCCATCAAAACATGATTACTTTCGTTATTTGAGTTCTATTATGAAAATATGTGGTGATGTTCAAGATAATGTTTTCCACATGATCATAGTATTTTGGTTGAGATGAATGGGTGCAACTGGAATAACATGTGACCAAAAGATCCCTCTCATACTATAAAGTATATTTTATAGAACAATTATACAAATAGCCCTATAACATGGGAGTGAACTTGGGCAGTGTAAAACAAGGTCACAATAAGATGAATGTGGTTGAAAGGCATATGCTAAGGTGGATGTGTGGGAGATAAGGGAATATTGTTTGAAAAAGACTACATCAAAAACAAAGTGAGGGTGGTGAGTGTTGAGGAAAATTACATTAGGGTCACTTGAGATTGTATATTCAAGTGTAATGTAGAAAATTTAACACTTATTCAACGAAATTCTATTGAGTCAAGCACAATTAAAAGAAGAACAGGCATGCCTAAAGAGTTATAAAGATAAATTTTGAATATTTACTTCTTGATTGATAAGATCCATAATGAATACTATTTGAAAAGAAAAACGATCCAAGTAGCCAACCCCAACATCTTTGGTATCAATGCTTAGATGATGATGATTACATGATGATGAAGACAATGATGTATTACTATTTTGAGTGGTATACTGAGTGGACTTTGAATGTCTTCTATCTCTTTTGATGTTTAGCCAATTTCTTAATATCTATTTTTCCTTAACTTTGTCTACTAGGAGAATAAAAAATAAGTTACAAGGATACATAGTTAGGTTATGCACTATCTTTAGTGTAGTTGTTAATGTGATGACTTGGGATTTTCTCTCTCCTCATGTATGTGCTATGTACTTCATCTTTGCACTAATATCTAAGTCTAGTCATGAACTTCATGATTTGAGTTGTTTTGATGCTTTTTGAGTTTATCTTATGTTTGCATGGAAAATCCAACGCTCAATTTAATATGAAGCCAATGTTTCCCTTAGCTTATACATCATACTATCTCATTACCTTTTGATATCGTCCATGAATCTCTTCCTACCCTACACTTATGTTAGTTGTGTACATGACACTTTCATGTTTCTGACACAACAATTTTCCACACTTCTAAGCTAGGATGAGATAGATATGCTCATTTAAATTTTGCTTAATTTTAATCATGTTTTTAACTCAAAATTTATCCATTTTGGTCCATCCCTCTTGGGCCGAATACATGGCTGTGGCTTACCCACATTTCCCCCTCCTAACTTTCCAAGTCAGTTATTCATTTGCTTATTTTTCATCCAATTTTGACTCTTCAATTCTATAACCACAAATTGGGGTCTTGATCTAACATCTGGAGGGTTGTCTTCTACCTCCATACAAGCTTGTGCATGTGTAAGGTGGAGCAACTTTATCTCCCCTTATGGACGTATTTTTGACACTTTTGAGCACCCAAAGCTCCCTATTTCAACTCCTCTTTCATTTGCATCCCTTCTTTTACAAAATTGCATGCACTATAACACCTTCCCTACCCCTCTGCCTTCTTCTTCCTCCCTCCTTTAATGGTTCCAATTCCACATTACACATTGGGCATTCCCTTCTCCAGCCCCCGTGGGCTCTTTTTCAACCTCCATTGACTTTGCGATAGGAGGTCGGAACCAATTGGCCACTTTGGAGCCACAACCACGGCATGACCGTTACTGACCTCTTTCCACGGCAGTGTGGCCACACACTGCTGCCTAGGGTGCTAGCATGAGCCAAGGCATGCCCCATGCAGATCAGGCCTGGGTCAAGGGAGGAAAGATTAGTGGGCCAATGGACTGTGATGGGGGCGCTAGCGCTGACCACAATCCCACAAAGCAAGGATCAGGCCTCATGTGACCCCTCTCTTAGTCGCATAGCGTGATCACAACCCTTAAAAGCCATAATTATGGTCCTTTATGACCTATTTTAAAGTATATCTTTGAAGAATCATGTTTTATCACTCCCTTGGACAAATCTAATAGAAATATATGTTTTTTATCATAAAAACACAATCTATCCAATAGTACTACATTCAACGCCTAGGTTCACTAGTATCTCTATTGTTCTCCCTAAAATACTTTCTTAATGTCTTTTGAAGATGTTCAATGCACTGAACGCTCATCCTTGATCCTATATGTTCCAAAACTTGATAATGCTTCTTGAGTAGTAACTTTACTCTACTTTGAACTTGTTTAATGCTTTGGATCATCCTTATGAAATAAGATGACCACCTTGACCTAAAGATGACTCTTTTATGTACATGAAATGATGTAGATTAATCATATACATGACTTTGGTGTGTATTGCTATCATATGGTAATCAAACTTTGAAATCAATCAACCTTATGTTGTTATCTGATATGTTTCACTAAGATTCCATGCCCTTTATCAATGAATAGTCCTTATAACTCAAAGACTCACCTTTTTACACTAATATGCCAATAAAGTATGATGTTTGAGTACTTATATTTTGTATCGTTAATCCTTATACAAAACTTGATCCTTGACTATTCAAACCCCTATCTTAACCCCCACATCAATCCCTAAGATGACTTGTGATACGAAATAGCATGTAAAGCACTCATACACCCTTTTGACTACTTGTTACCTTCATATGACACCTAATATACTTTAAACGTACATGTTAATTGTTGGAGCTCTAATCTTGCAAGAATCATGCTCCAATGTTATCGATGCTATCTTAATAATTTCAAATTAATAGCTCCATCATACTTTTAGCACCAATACCAACGTTTGTCTACCCTATGCTCTTTATGATCTTATGACTTTAGCCACTTTTACATGAATTTGATCTAATAGGAATACTTATGATCTTGCATGATTAACCATGATGATAATCTATATTTCATACTTCCCCTACTTGTAAATCAGAGACTGACTTTATCTTATATCACTCATAATGTGGATGGTTCACCTAAAACGGGGGAATAAGTTGATACTTGGATTGTGATGAATATTTGCATGCATGCTTGGGACCTTGAATCTAAGATTGAGTTATTTGAAACCTAGGCCATCTACATGTCCTATATGATGTTTATCTTAGCAAAACCCTACTGATTTAAGACCCCATGTTATATATTGTTACATCTTAGTCCCTCGTTTGAGTTGGGATTTCTCTAGAATCCTACTCATAGATTATGAATTGTTCACTACTCGCAAGGTACACTTAAACTCTTGACCCTAATATGATATTGTTTGTATGTATGTTCTTATGAATGCTTGGATACTTATATACTTGATTGAGATATTGTTCAAACAAATACAAATTTCATCTTTTATTATACTATGTTGACAAACCTTAACATATTCTAGAAATCCATTATATAGCCATTGTGTACCTGCAAAAATTCTAGGGTTCAAAACACAAGGCATCATTGAAATATAGATATTGACTTTGGTCTTGAGGTCCCTCACATAGAAATATGGCAACATTTAGGTTTTGAGCCTCAAATTCCTGTTAAAGTTGATATAATGGATGAAGAAACCTAAAAATTGATTAGTATAAAGAGTGTCATTTGAAGTGTTCTCTCTTTGTTTCTTCTTCTTGCATATTATAATATTTGTAGCCAAGTGTAACGCCCCTCCAAGCACATATATGTCGGCAGAAGCAAACCCTATGTTGTCCATAACATGGGTCACTTGGGTTGTAAGAACATTACAAAACATGATATTTAATAGCAATAAGATAAATGAAGCACCATGCATTAACTCAAAATATAGATCCATACATTGTTCTTTAAAAGGAAAATCTAATACATGACTTCTTGAATATATCATCTAGCATCTAAACATGGCTCACAACATGAAGGCAACTCTAATCAAAATGACAAGGTCATCTAGGTAGATGGCACCCCACCAAGTTGTACATGAAAGTTTTCTAATCTTTGGCTTGCTCTTCTTTAGTTTTTAATTTCTCCTCACCTGCAAGCATCGTGCCCCAACCATGCAAAGAAAAAATGAAAACATGTTAGTGTAAGTGGCACTAAGTAACATTATATGAACCAAAAATAAACTATACTCTTAAGAAAACTTGAATTAAACATTATAAACAGTGAATACTTTTCATAGCCTTTATCTATGTCTATATTTCTCTTTATCATTGACATCATTATCTTGGATTGATTATTGTCTTTCTTCCATAACATTGCTCTCAAGAGCTTGAATCTGAAACATTGCTCTCAGGAGCTTGATGAATAACATTGCTCTCAAGAGCTCAAATATGACATTTCTCTCAAGAGTTTGATATGTGGCATTGCTCTCAGGAGCTTGATAAATAGAATTGCTCTCAAGAACTTGATGGATAACATTAATCAAGTATCTTATTCTTAACATCATTCTTGAGCATAACAACTTGAAACGTGACATCTTACTTAAGAAGAATTACATGTCATTATCATAATCATATACGAGAACATTACTAAAAACTATAATATGATCCATAGTCAATTTTCTTGTAAGAATTCATTAGAACTATATATTTGATATCATTATAACTGATTCTCATAATCATAATATAATAAAAAGTAAAAGCCCTTGACTCATACTTGTTAACTCAGAGTGCATGAATCCACTTACTTTCTCTTATAGAAGATATTATTGCTCTCCTTAGGTGAAGAAACCCTATTACTGTTCATGGAGTTGACGGAAACCCTAATACCCTGTTGAAGTAATGATTATTCATTAATAAACATTATTCAACCAAATTACATGGGTTTCATGGTCCTTTAAACCCTAATTATACTAAGTATGATGCTTCTTGAAAACAAAGACAAAACAGTCCATGAAACCTAGTCCATCATCTAGATCTTGAAATTACTTGACACCATAGGACGCACCAATTAACTGTTATGATTTTATAAAGATAAATCTTCATCCAGCCAATCAGAAATTTTGACAAATCCACGATGGTATCAATTTATACACTAGCACCCGTGGGCCCTGCCTATCTGGTCCAATCAGGGCCAAGGTCAAGGGCAAAAGCTCGTCAAAACCAAAGGGATGTGTGAAAAACCTGAGAATCCCTTCTAACACACATCAGGCAATTAATCCGTCAAGGAAAAAAGGGTAACATCAGCGACCGGCATCTTCCTTGTGCCACGACGTCGAGCTACCGTCTGAGGAAGTAGGAAGCTCTAACACAAAGCGGACCAAATCACGATGGAGTTTCCTATGAGGGTATACATCACCTTTATGGGTCACCACCGGTCCTAGAAAGGCCAATCTTGGGTCTCGAGGTGATTAGACATGGGAAAATGGGTAATCGCCACGGCCAAGTAGCATGAGAAGTTTGAGATGAGGGAGAAGGGCAAAGAAAACCCACAAGCAGTGTAAACAGACAACTAGAAAACCTTGAAACCTTGCGGTGGACCCAAGCATGATGAAACTAGGAAAAACGACAAATTGTGGCTGGGCAATGATCGTAGAAACTGCAATGTTGTGAAAAAGGTGGAAACGAGAGCGGTACCTTGAAAGTGGCAATTGAATCCATAGAAAGCTCCCCTGAACATCCAGGAACCAAGAGCGAGCACCTGTCTTCAGCGAGACGGCCTCGTGGTGGTCTCGTACCTCTCCACCAATCGACAATATGTTGTATTTAGGGCTCGAGTTTGGGATAGCTGGTAGGAACTACCATAGGCAATTGTAGATGGAATCCTGGGTTTCTCTTGGTTAGGTCATGGTTTCTGACAGCTACTTTTATAGGTAGAGGGTTCTGTGGTGGCTGCGAATCATGGAGGAGGCTGGAATAGGGGAGGGACAGAGGAGTCACATCGCCTGAGGGAACTAAGGCATGAAACCCCTAGAGCTGGGTCTCTCTGGATTCGTCTCGAATTGGCGATGTGAGTGTTGAGTTCAGATGCGACTAGGATTTCTCAGAAAGGTAAAGTGATCGCTGGTCCAAGGCGGATTCGTGCTACCGGAGGAATCCTAGAGGCACTGGGAACGAGCGAGGGGGACAGACTTCCCACGGGTCTGGGCATCTGACCTGGAGAAGATCGCGTGACACGATTATTTAAATCATAGACTTAGCTATGTATAACAGTATAAGTCGTCTAAGTGCATAAACACCTAATTTAGCTTACGAACTATGTCAAATCTTTTCAAATTTGATTGAGGGGTCAAACAAAGTCGAATTGACTTCAAAGTTGGGCCATATGTGTATTTTAGGACCTAAATCATTATTACATGAAAATATTCCAACTTTGTTGACCCAAAAGATGAATTATTACCATTATGTTTTTGGTATTACTTATGTACATTAAATAAATTAAAAAATTGATCCCCACTTTGTACAACTTTCCATTTATGGCCACTTAGGGCCATGTTTAATTTTTTTGAGTTCATTGGACGAAAATTGGTCTGATTTGGGCCCACACACTTATTAATTATAAACATACTACATTAAGGAGAGACAAAGTACATTATGTAAAATTTTATTTACTTGAGTTATTTGCGTTGAGGTCCAATAATTAAAATCAAATTATTCAAGAACTTTATATTAATACCCTAATTTTATTTTATTAAAAATTTGGGATGTTACAATTCTACCCACCTTAAATAAATTTCATCCTCAAAATTTCAACAGACTACCCACCTAAGGGTTTTACTTATTTTGTGTATGCTAACTCTCAATATCATCTTAAAGACTCATAAAAAATCTAACAATGACCTTCTCATGGTTAAATATCTAAACCAGAGCTAACATTTGTACATAATACTAATGAAGCTTAATCTTTCTCATAACATCATCATTTCATTATGGCAAGAACCTAGCTTGGCCCTCTCTAGAGGGATCTAAATTAGGGTTTTTATTCCATTTTGAACCCAACACAAATATCTTTGTATCTAATTAGGTTTAGGTGACTATATGTCTCAAACTTTTAATGCAACTCTTGTTTTCTGTGCCGCCTTTGTATACATGTTACTGGTCATATATTCATAGGTGAGATATCTTATCACACTTATCTTAGTACCTCCCTCATGCACATGTCCCATACCACATGCACTTGAAAGGACAAGACACATATAATTATGATATAACATTCTCTCTACAAAATCCCATAAGCTTGTGTCCCATACCACAAACATGTGGGAAAGAGAGAGAGCATGATATATACAATTGTAGAGTTAACATAAAAGTCTAAATCCATTTAGGCACATAACCCCAAATCCTTATTTAAACTTATGCCTCCTATCTAGACTTCTACTTTGAATTCTCATACCTTTCACTTACTCCTTCTATAACTAAGGTTAGAACATATGAATCCGGTTTTTTCCTGGTGGCCATCTACTAATTTTGCTCTGATACCATATTGTAACGCCTCTCCAAGTACATATATGTCAGCGGAAGAAAACCCTATGTTGTCCATAAAACGAGTCACTTGGTTTGAAGGAACATTACAAAACATGATATTCAATAGAAATACGATAAATGAAATACCATGCATTTACTCAAAATATAGATTCATACATTGTTCTTCAAAAGGGAAATCTAATACATGACTTCTAGCATCTACACATGGATCACAACATGAAGGAAACTCTAATCAAAATGACATGGTCATCTAGGTAGATGGCACTCTCCAGGTTGCACAAGAAAGTCTTCTAATCTTTGGTTTATTCTACTTTAGTCTTTAATTTCTCCTCACCTGCGGGCATCATGCCCCCAGTCATGCAAAGCAAAAATGAAAACATGTTAGCAAAAGTGGCACTAAGTAACATTATATGAACTGAAAATAAATGATACTCTTGAGAAAATTTGAATTAAACATTATAAATATTGAATACTTTTCATAACCTTTATCTATATATATATATTTCTCTTTATCATTGACATCATTATCTTGGATTGACTTATTGTCTTTCTTTCATAACATTGCTCTTAGGAGCTTGATAATATACATTGCTCTCAAGAGCTTGAATCTGTAACATTTCTCTCATGAGCTTGATGAATAACATTTCTCTCAAGAGCTTGAATATGACATTGCTCTCAATAGCTTGATCTGTGGCATTACTCTCCGGAGCTTGATAAATAGCATTGCTCTCAAGAGCTTGATAGATAACATTAATCAACTATCTTATTCTTAACATCATGCTTGAGCATAGAAACTTGAAACTTGACATCTTACTTAAGAAGGATTACATGTCATTATCATAATCATATATGAGAACATTACTGAAAACTATAATATGATCTGTAGTATCTTTATGAGGTCAAGAGGCATCATTCCATCCCCACAATTGATTTATCCATTAGAATTTTGGAAGGGTGGTGTGAATCGAAGTTTTCATTGCTACCAGCAAGCGGTTCTCTCCGCGCAAGAGACACTGATGTGGTATGCTCTCTGGCGCCTAAAATCATTCCAAGCGTTGCGGAGGTGGCTACAGAGCTATGTCTTTATAAAGCTCCTACTAAGATGGGAAATTCCCCGATAAAACTTCCCGTACAAGGTGAACTCATATTGGACAAAGTGGCGGATTCAGAACATCAAGACAGTTTCAGGAAAGTTTAGCAAAGATGTCCCAGCAGAATCTGTTAAGGCAACTTCCTTAGCCAATAGGAAAAGTGAAGAAAGACCATCTACTAGATGATGCCATTTTTTCTTCTTCTGTGGGCGAACTCAATTAATAGTCATCTTGCAGAGTTTGGTCATTATACACTTTTCTTGTAAGGATTCATTAGAACTATATATTTGATATCATTATAACTTATTCTCATAATCATAATCTAACAAAAAGTAGAAACCCTTGACCCATGCTTGTTAACTCAAACTGCATGAATCCACTAACCTTCTCTTATAAAAGATCTTATTGCTCTCCTTAGGTTGAAGAAACCCTATTCACATTCACATTCATGGGGTTGACTGAAACTGTAATACCCTATTGAAGTGATGATTATTCATTAATAAACATGATTCAACCAAATTACATGGGTTTCATGGTCCTTTAAACCCTAATTATACTAAGTTTGATGCTTCTTGAAAACAAAGACAAAACAGGCCCTAAAACCTAGTCCATCATCTAGATCTCAAAAAATCTATCAAAATCCATATATAACTTGACCCCATAGGAAGTACCAAACAATTGTTATGATTTTTCAAAGATAAATCTTCATCCAGCGAATAAAAAATTCTAACACATCCACGATGGTATCAATTTATCCACCAGCACCTGTGGGCCCTAGCTATCTAGTCCAATCAGGGTCAAGGATAAGGCCAATCTTGCCAAAACCAAAGGGATGTGTGAAAAACCAGAGAAGCCCTTCTAACACACATCAAAAATTAATTTGTCAAGGACAAAAGGGTAACATTAGTGCCTGGAATCTTCCTTGTGTCATTGCATTGAGCTACCGGCTAAGGAAGCAGGAAGCTCCGACCCAAAACTAACCAAACCATGATGGAGTTTCCTATGAGGGTAGACATCACCATTATGGATCACTGTCGGTCCTAGCAAGCCCAATCTCGGGTCTCAAGGTGATCAGACATGGGAAAATGGCTAATCGCCATGGACAAGTAGGAGGAGAAGTGTGAGATGAGTGGGAAGAGAAAAGAAAATCCACAAGCAATGTAAATGGACAACTAGAAATCCTTGAAACCTTGTAGTGGAGCCAATCATGATGGAACTAGGAAAAACTACGAACTGTGACTGGGCAATGACCATAGAAACTGCAATGTTGTGAAAAAGGGGGAAAACGGAGCGGTACCTTGAAAGTGGAAATTGAATTTGTAAAAATCTCCCATGAACATCCAAGAACCAAGAGAGAGCACCTATCTTCAGCAAGACGGCCTTATGGTGGTCTCGTACCTCTCCACCAATCGACGATATGTAGTATTTAGGGCTCGAGTTCAAGATAGCAAGTAGGAACTACCATAGGCAATTGTAGATGGATTCATTGGTTTCTCTTGTCTAGGTCATGGTTTCTGACGTGTACTTTTATAGGTAGAGGATATGTGGTGATTGTGAATCATGGAGGAGGCTGGAATAGGGGAGGGACAGAGGAGTTCCATTCCCTAAGGGAACTAGGGCATGAAACCCCTAGAGATGGGTCTCTCTGGATTTGCCTCAAATTGGCGATGTGAGTGCTGAGTTCAGATGCAACTAGGATTTCTCAGAGAGGCGAAGAGATCGCTGGCCCAAGTGTGGACTCATGCTACTGGAGGAGTCCTAGAGGTATTGGGAATGGGCGAGAGGGAAAGACTTCACATGGGTCTGGGAGTCCGACCTGAAGAAGATCACATGACACAATTATTTAAATTGTAGACTTAGCTATGTCTAAGTTATCTAAGTGCATCAACACCTAATTTAGTTTACAAACTATGTCAAATCTTTCCATATTTGATTGAGGGGTCAAAAAAAATCAAATTGACTTCAAATTTGGGCCATAGGTGTATTTTAGGGCCTAAATCATTCTTACATGAATACATTCCAACTTCATTGACCCAAAAGATGAGTTTACCATTATGTGTCTGGTATCACTTATTAAATAAATAATAATTGATCCCCACTTTGAGTAACTTTCCATTTATGGCCAGTTAGGGCTATGTTTAATTTTTATTAAGTTCATTGGATGAAATTAATCTAATTCAGGCCCACATACTTATTGATGATGAAGAGACTACATTAAGGAGAGAGAAAGTGCATTATATTTATTTTTTTACTTGAGTTATTTGCATTGAGGTCCAATAATTTAAATCAAATTATTTGAGAACTTTATATGAAGACCCTAATTTTATTTTATAAAATTTGGGATGTTACACCAAGAAACTTATATATTACTCCTAAAGTGGGCTACATGCCTTTCATGGCATACTCAATGCACTCATATTGATATTTTAATCAATTTTAGTTACTAAATGAAGATAACTGCACTCTAGACTCTAACATCTAAAATAAAACACCAATGGGACATCTTTGAATTAGAAATGGGTTCATGTCTCTATCTCCATAATTGTATCTTGCTATATCTGTTGTTTTTACTGCCTTTTGCATATATATTCTTGTGTGAGACTATGTTCCATTCTAGGGATGGACACAACGTGCCATTCTAGGGATGGATGCAGTGGTCCTCTAGCCTATTGCTATTTAGCCATTAGGAGTGAGGATTCAGGTAATAAGTAGATCCGTGACAGTTAACCTCTACAAGTACGAATAAGGTGACAAGTTCATTTAAACTAGATAAGTTTTTAAGGAATCACCTAGCAGAAGGTTCTAGGTGAGGAGGAAACCATTTGGCTCCTATACTAAATAGAACATTAAAGTGATGGTGGGACCACTCGTTGATGCAATGATAAAAAATGAGTGTTGAGAAAAAAAATAATTTTAACCTATTAATTGATTTTTTTCATTTATTTTTAATAATCTTGTTCAAGATGCACAAAAAATGTGATCAAACTTATGATGGCATTTTTGCACCAATTGAGAAATGATTGGTCAATACATTTATGTATTTGGTTAGATAAAGGCATCAAAGTAAACCAAACTTTTATGTTCTTCTTCTTAATTTAAATATAGCTTAAGTTTCACTGCTATTGGTTGAATTTAGAGGGAGAGAGAAGAGAAAGTAGCAAAGCAAAGTAAACGATGAAAGCTGAAAGCATTACAATGAAATTTGCTACTTTCTCATTAGCACAACAATGTTGATATATAGTGCCCAAGTAACTAAAGTATCCTAACAAGATAAAAGGGCTCCTGGTTAGGCCCATATCAAATACAAACTCAAGAAACAAACTGGAGGTGGTTAAATATATACATCAAATTTTGTTCGTATACAACTATCATTTGTCAATTATTGTAATTGAACCGCTACTAGTAATACTATTATTGCTTTGATAATCACTATTAAGCTATGTCGTGGAGGAACACATTCCAATCTTTATTATTAGGAACTGGAAGTTATGCTTGGGTACAAATTTGGTAAAGACATCATCAAGTTGTTCTATGGAGAACAAAAAATAAGTCACGACGTACACTAGGTCTACATTCTCTTAGATAAAATGATAATCCAACTCAATATGCTTGGTCTGAGTATAGAAGATATGATTAACATATAAGTCTAAAGCACTTAGGTTGGCCCAATACATAATAGTTGGAGTGTATTGCTGAATATTTATTTCTCATAAAAGAGAAACTAACCAAGTCAATTCATATGTTGTATGTGCAAGGGTGCAATTTTCCTCTTCTGTACTGGATCTAGAAACTATATGTTGCTTCTTTGAGCTTTAGGAAATGCAAGTGCATCCAAGAAAGGTACAATGATCCCTAGTTGATGCTTGTGTGAGAGGACACCCTACCCATTCAACATCAAAGAAGAGTGTCACCAAAAGATGCTCTTGAGCATATAGTTGAATCCCGATATTTGTAATATCCTTGATGTATTGCAGGATGCATTTTACATGATACATATGAGTAGCAGTTGTTTTGTGCATAAATTAGCAAGCACAATTCACAAAAAAAGTAATACTATGTGTGTGAGCATAAGATATTGTAGAGAGCCCACAATTTTTCGGTTGGTAGTGGAATTAATATATGTGTCTATTTGTGGCTGCCCCATATATAATTTAGTGTGCAAGGTGTCATAAAGAAGGCATTGCATACATTGATATTTCAAATTTCTCATTGTTTTGAAATAACTAAGGTGCTCATAATATTAATAGTTGTAGATTTGACTACAAGACTAAAAGTCTAAAGGTAGTGTACCCCATCTTCTTATGTAAACCTTTCTACCACTAAACTTTAATTTTAACCTCTTCAAAGTTCCATTAGGGTTCCAACTTTGTTTTGAACACCCATTCACATTTGACAACACTAGAGTTGGATGGCTTATGACAAGACTCCAAGTATTGTTGTTGTGAAAGGTAATTAGTGTAGGGAAATATGGCACAGAACAAGCAATGGAGATGGAAAATTTAACTTCGATATTCCCCTTTAACAGAGGATCACGTCAACAACTATGTAATGGGAAGGATGGTTTATGAGGTCATAGCTAGTCCTAGTGGAAATCCAACGACTATTCCCTCATTGCAGTTTGTGACTTTCTACAAGTCACACTCGAACAACGTTTGCATCAGACTCTTGGTTCATCACTACTAACAACAAGTTGATGTTGTTCTCCTAGCGGGAAAAGCTCCACACCTCTATGAGTAGTCCACGCAGACCACCAAGAACTCTTTTCATTCTAGAATAATGGACAGGAAGGAGTTTTCTGCACATGTTAGTGTACTAGTAAACAACTTTCTATCCCACAATTGTTCTCCCTTCCTATCCCTCCCTTTAGCAGGTAGGACTTGCTTGGGTTCTCTTAGTTACCACAACCAGAGCAGACAAACAATTGTTAGAGGCAATGAAGTTGTGTTTGAGAAGCCCCCAATACCCCTCTATTTATAGGAGGGTCCTTATCAGGGTTCCCAGTCTAAGTGGGAAGTGGAAGGGATCAAATTTTTAAGAATTTTTGCAACCTACGAGCAGAAAAATGGTCAGTTCACAAGTGAACCGATCGGTTGACATGTGAGCCAACCAGTTCAACCCTTGATCATGTCATTTCATCATGTTTCCCAATTGAAATTGTATTGGCAGTTAATATCCAATTTAATGCACAACATGGCGTCAACACAAATTCTTTAATCAATCAAATTGATCCACCAATTGTGCAGTTCACAACCTGAGTCGATCGATCATGGACCTAATCCAATCAGTTCACTTCCTGAAGTGGTCAGTTCACTATCCAGAATTTCTAGAGTTGGTTCAATTAACCTAACACACTGAAAGGGTCAATTTAACACTTGAACCGGTCAGTTCACTTGTCTAGTCAGTCAATTTTTTCAACCAATGTTGTTTAAATTGAATATCTAACTCTTTAGTAATCAGTTTAAACCATATTCATGAATGAACTCCTATTCCAAGTGTATCCTATGTGTGTGACCCTATAGGTTCCAAGTTACATTAGCAATGAATATCCATAACTCATTTATGACATCACAAGCAAAGAGCAGTGCCTAGTAACACATCATTGTTACCCAGGTAATAAGAAATTTGGAGAACAACTTCAACCTACAATCTGTCATAGGTGTTATTGTGATTGTATAATTCATTTGTCTCTAATATCTATATTGCACTCGAGGCATGGAATTGTCATCCTTTTAATGTTCAATTCATGTTCCTTGAACTAGAGTAGAGTGTCTGAGATATATGTGATCTCAATATCATATATTGATTCACATATGCATGTGCATGATTTTCTCAGTCTCTCTTATCAAGTGTCTAGGATATCAAACTCCAATATGAGGGACTAATCCCATCTACATCACTCACAATCATCCCCTTTTGTCACAGTGCATCCAATCATCACCTTTATGGAAACCCTTATTCAAGGTTACGATGGATGATGTCAAAGTACATTGAATGACATGTGATGAGTGTAGTGATTTTATGTCTAAGAACCACAATCATCACCTTCACTATGAGAGGTTATTACAACCACCAATTATGGTTTCTATGTGTCACTCTCAAGGTGGGTCTGTCTGGTACACTGTTCTCTAACAACTATCTATGTGTTTGGTTTGATATCACATATCATGACTGATGAGATTTTGTCATCAACCAACCCACACTCTAGTCTTATGTGTTATTTCTGTCTACCAGCCTTCCACAATAACATCCTACTAGGGACATGACAAGAATGTACATACTCTTGATATATGTATGATCTCATTGTTTAGGTCATCAACATGAAGATATACATCATTGAGTAATGTCATTCTTCAGACATTCATTATGTTTCATCATTATCTCATAACTGAGTGAAACTTTATAAATTAAAATATTTCCTTTATTATTAATCAAATCCTTTATATAATACGCCATCACAATCATCACATGATTGGCTCTCTGGGCATACATACCAATAGACTCCCACTTGCACTTAGAGCCAATCACCCACTTATCTTATTCTTAGTGATCTAAACATGTCTAGAATCGAGAATTTTTATGAAAGTGTTTCAATTGCTTCTTTTCAATGGAAGTTTCATTTTCCCAAAATGTATCCTAATTTTTGGCCTAATTCTTCCCGTACTTTTTGTAATCAACTCTATTGATTCTTCAATAAATGTTCATTCTTTGATTAAATATAATGAAAATAATCTTAAAACAATAAAAAATTGCATCTTTTTTTTCAACTGATATATTAAAATGCTCTCATATTTCTACTGCGCAAGTGCTAATCCAGCGGGTTAGCAAAATTTTGCCTTTAGTCGGTATATTGCGTGTTTCACATATCTTTGTTGTATGAAATTTCATATAAGATGGAATTCACATAGTATGTTATCTGATATTCCTTGTATAACCAATATCTCCATTATTGTCATAGTACTTCTATTGTGTCATCAATGGTTGGAACGTCTCATAAGTTCATCTATATGAACTTCTAGATCCATATAATATCACTCCTCTATTCACAACATTAGGACACATGTCTTCTATTGTAGAATTGAAATAATGGTTTGTATTTCAAAACTCTTTCCACTTACAACACTTTATGTAGCCAAGCTACGGAGAAGAAGAAAGGGAGAAATAAATTTGTAGTCGGCAAATAAAATTCTAATTCACAACCGAATTCCTAGACAAAGGCCCCAAGGCTTATAAGACTCTACAACTTGACGTGCAAGTCAACAAAATAGGAAATTAATTCCTAATGTAAAAATAAAACAAGGAACAAAAAAATCAGATTTAAATAAAATGTAATTTTTCTAAATGCATAAAGAACTCAATAAAATCCCAACTTGAGTCCAATAAGCTCTAATCAGGATTGTCTAGGATTTGGGCTTGCTTCTTATGCAAATTCCCTTTTATGGGTTGCATCAATCTCCTCCCCTTAAAAATGCAAAGCTCTGATGAAGCAGGGGCATGCCCAATGACTCCTTGCCATGAGCTGACAGGAGGCATCTCTCGAAGGACACAACCTAGCTGCGTGGAACTATAGGATGTCCATAGGAAGAGTTGTTGGGCGTTGCCAAGTCAAAAGGAGTATGTATTTTAGAACCCATCATGTCACACATGACAATCATATTTCCATGGACGACCAAGCAGTATGTCAAAATTTGTCATAGTGAGCACATCGCAAAGGATAGTATCATTGTAAACACCATGAAATGAAAAAGGAACTCTACAACAGTGGGTCGCCATCTTAGAAGTGTCATCAACCCAGCATATGATATATGGCATGGGATGAGGCTTCAGTTGCAATCCCAACTCATGAACAATCGAAGAAGGTACTATATTGGCTGAAGGTCCCCCATCAACTGTCAATGGGCACATGCAACCTCGAACCTCCACCACTGAATAAAACAATGATGTGTGACACCAATCATCAGGAAGTGGACTCTGTATAGCCATGAGGACCAATTTTGTAGAGTGAGGTCACTTGTTTTGTCTTCGTCTTCTTCGTCGTTGCTAGATTCTAAAACTGAAAAGACATCTTCATATTATATGTCATCATTGTCTTACATTGTCATTGTAGTCAGCACACGACGTAGACACTGGTTGGAATGATGACCATATGCATGATAGGAAAAGCATTGGATAGGCTTGGTAACAACTGGTTTGGAGGGTTCTCCTTCAGTAGTCAGTGTTGTTGTAGTAGTCTCCCCTTGACGTGGCTTCCACCTAGGTGACCACAATTGGGGATGACGCCTGATCTCCTCTTCAATTCTTTTAGCACTTTGAATAGCATCGTCTAGAGAATTGAAATGCATGACTGCTAGATGATCAACCACCTCATCAATAAGTCCCCTATGAAAATTGATGATTGCAACGGTGGCATCCATCTGAACCTCAGAACGGTTGCACAATTCTTGAGATTTGTTGGCATACATGGAGACAATGACGTCACCCTATTTGAGATCTTGGTATGCCAAGTAGGTCTACTGCTTGTAATCCTGAGGTAAGAATTGATGCACAATCAAAGGACGTAATTCTCCCCATGTGTTGACGGGGTCATCTCATGGTTGATTCCACCAAGATAGAGTGACTCCCCAAAACTTGGTGGTGGCTATCAGGACTTTGGTTGCCTCATCAAAGGTTCTGTATAACTAAAAATATTGGTCGACATAGTACAACCAGTCAAGCACAATTTGGGCATCACACTCACCATGGAATATTGATAGCTTCATTTTAACAATCTGTTCTGCTTGTAAGGGTTGAGAGCCTGGCTGACAGACATTGTTGTTGCGGTTAGCCTCCATTGCATTCATACGTTGTTCGAAGGTTGTAACATGACAAAGGAGAAGTTCAAAAGAGGCATCATGTTTGGCTTTATGTTGAATTAATTCCTCTTTTCATTGCATCAGGGTGCCCAATTGTTGTTGTTGTTGAACTATATCACCTTGTTGTTGCTTCATCATGTTGTCTAATTATTGTTGAATAGCCTCCAAGGTGGTCATAGTTGTGGCCATGAAGCCCTATTGTTTGTCATTGACATGTTGAACAGTCACCATGCTTTGCTAGAAGAAAGCCTCCTTGAAGTTGATGTAGAAGGAGGTGTCTCGGAATAAAGGTTGATCCAGTATGCACTGACCCTACACCAATCCAACTAGCAGTTTGGACACCGATCGATGGTTGTCATGGGTACCGCTAGCTGTAGAGGCAGAGATCCTACTGATTTGCATAAACGTCTGTTGACTTGCAGAAAGGGTAACACAACTGTTGTTGACTATAGGGGCTAGCACTAGCCGAGACTTTCTATGTAGATCTATGACTTTCAACGGGGGTGATATGCAGTGTATGAGGATGTGCAGCTATGAGCAGGAAGACGTCAGGTTGTTTGTAGTTGCAGAGGACAAGCAGATGGTGTGTTGGCGCTAGCGAGGTTTGCGGTGGCAGGCGGAAGCGGTACTGACAAAAGGTGTGAGATGAGTGAAAGCAAGAGGAAAGAACACTGGGGACAGGGGTCACAAACAGCGGCAAGAAGCGTGTAAGGTGGGTGGAAGAGGGAGGGAAAAAAGTAGTAGGGGACGACAGATGGTGTGTTGACGGGTGGTGAATCTGGATGATTTGCATAAACTAGGGGAGATGGCAGACGAGTAGGGTTTTTTTATGGAGGCGGTGGGCTGGGCTAGGCGGTTGCAGGGTCTTGGCAGATCGGGCTATTCATGAGAGGGCAGGGAGCAGGCTATTCGGTGAAACAATAGGGTCACATAGAGCAAACAGTTCTGGGCGAGGTGAGGGAATTCGGGAAAGTGAAGGATTGAGTGGATGAATAGTGATCGGAATAGAAAGAAAAGAGGAGGAAGAGAAGGTCGTGCCCTAATAATTTAGGGTTTGGCTCTGATACCACTTGATGTAGACAAGCTACAAAGAATAAGAAAGGGAGAAATAAATTTGCAAATGGCAAATAAAATTCTAATTCATAATTGACTACCTTGACAAAGGCCCCAAGGCTGGCTTATATAAGACTCTATGAATTGACGTGCAAGTCAAAAAAATAGGAAATTAAATCCTAATTTAAAAATAAAACAAGGAACAAAAAATAAATTCGGATTTAAATAAAATGTACATTTCTTAAATGCATAAAGAACTAAATAAAACCCCAACTTGATCCCAATAAGCTCTAATCAGGATTGTCTTGGATCTAGGCTTGCTTCTTATGCAAATTCCCCTTTAAGGGTTGCATCAACACTTCTATTAAGATTAAACACATCATTCTCTATAATTTAAGAAGCTTGCATCAATATAACTTTTTACACCCAACTCTTCCTTATTACCATAGTGCAACAACAGATCCTTAGTGCTTCTCAAGTACTAATGGATGTTCTTTATGGTATTCCAATGACCCTCGTTGGGTTTGTCTAATATCATCTTATCATGTCCAACAAATACAAGATAATGGGATGAGGACACTATATTGCATACATGATCGATCTAAATTGTAATGCATATGACATATCTTCCATTTTTCACAAGAATTGGAACACTCAGTTCTTGAGAGACTAATCCCATCTATATGGACAGATTCTCTCTCATTGAATCCTTCATGTAGAACCCTTATAGCATCTTGCCAACATATGTGCTCATATTTAGGTTAAGAAACTTTCCAGAACTATCTCTATATATCTTAATTCCTATCACATAGGATGTTTCACCTAATCCTTCATGTTGAAGGTGATTTCCATGCCAGGCCTCAATACTTGGTATGGATATGTTATTCCTTATCAAATGTGTAATATTTATATGCTCCCACTAAATCTTTTGTAATCACAAATTCCATATTTATCTTGATTCAAGTCAAACTCTTTGACTATCTTGTCAAATCAAATATTCCTATACTGAGATGCTTGTTTCAACCTCTAGATTGAACATTGTTGCTTATAGATATTATTTGCATTAATGTAATCATAAAACCTCCAGGTTGTATCACATATGCATCCACTTTATTGTTCCTTTTAATGAATGTGGTTTTAATCTCCATATGCCAAATCTCATAGTCTTAACCAGCTGAAATAGCATGTCAATTAGTGAAGGGATTTCATCATGTTCTACACTTTGAATTGATTTGAAAACCTTTGCAACCAATTTGTCCTTCTATGTTATATATGTTGGTCTTCCTCTTGAAAACCCAACTGCACCTTACAGATTTTACCCCTCTAGGTGGTACCACCTAGGTCATACCTTGTTGTTGTTCATGGATTCCATTCTGGATATAATAGCCTCAAGCCATTTCTCAGATCTAGTCCCCCAATAGTTCTTATTTGATTATTGTCTCATCATCTTATGACCAACTCATAACTTATCTGAGTTACAGGATTCATAATCTTTTAATCTTAGACTTGTTCTATGACAACTATGAGTTTTTTGTTACATATGGAATTTGAGTTTCCACAACAATTTGTGATTCTCCAAATTCCCACTGTACCTCCTTAGGTTCAATTATTTTCTTTTTGATCTCAAAACTTTTGAGTTCTACTTTTACTCCCACTGATTCCTTTGGAATTCAGCCAAAACGTTTTGTTATTGGATTGAGATAAGTAGTGTTCAACAAACTAACATTTACGTGATTAAATCTTCTTAAGAAAATATTTTCTTGCACAAGTTTAAATCCTTAGACATATCGGGATATTCCCATACCTTATCTCATACTGTGTTTGTTAAACCATTTAGACGGTACATTGTATTAGTACTAAGCATATGCCTCGAAGGAAACTAGAAGATTAGATTAAATGATAATCACATCATGACTCATTGGGTTGTGATTCCTTCTTTCTGATACATCATCATGCTTTAGGTGGAGTTCATTGTGATACACTATCATAGTCTTTCCAGAAGGACCTCAAACTATTTGTGTAAAGTATTTCAACATTGATCACAACAAAGTATCTTAATTCTTTTAAGGAAGTTGTGTAATTCATACATGTAATATTCTTGAAAGAGATTTTATTTTATTGAATACATATCACCATATTATCAGTAAATATAATGTACAAATAACTATAGCATTTATTCCAAGGTCTATGTACATCATTTTGTTCATGTCCTAAAAGAATGCTTATTCTCCCACTACACCTAATGAGAGATGGTTTATCATGTTGCTCATATAGAAGACTTGCATGTCCCTTATTAGTTCAATAACCAAAAGGGTCTAGATGGACATCAACATGTTCTAAAAATACATTTCTCATATATGTGCTCTAGATGACAATGCTATAGTTGATAGTTTGAGTTTTATCAACTATATCCTTTAGGTATTAATGTTATAAGCATTTATCTTTAGATCCTTGACATAAATATCACTAGATATTTGGGGAAGTGTCATACAAGATCATAACTTTGAAACATAACCATTAACAAATCTTCATTTATAATCATCATTGTTCATACAAGATACATAAAGTAAAATATTTTTGTTATTGGTATAAATGAAATAACAATCCTTCTAACTCTATTACATGCCCAATAGGCTATGATAAATTCTAAATGTAGACTAAAGTTGGAGAAACTCTTGCTCCGCATAGTCCATCCTTTCCATTTCATAAAGGTTTACTTCTTATCAGATCTTGCAGATAAATGTATGTTAGATCTACATCAATATCACATACCCAAGATTAAGAAGTAATCAAATTTATCTTATAATGTTTATACCTGAGGTAAAGGTCTATCACCTCCATATTCTTCTTTAGTTCCTCTAGGTAGAGAGGGGAAATCATTTTCCAGTGTCCAGGCTGGTGACGGTGGTGACAATTGCCTCACTTATTTACTCCTCCCATTGCTTTGAGCACTGAAGACTTGGGCCTCAGTTAGCTTTAGAACTCTTCTTAGATTTGATTTTCCTTTAGACTTTCCCCTTTGGTTTTTCAATCATCATCAGAGACTTGGGCTTATCTTTCTTCATTTGTGCCTCAACTATTCTCAACATGCCAAGTAACTTTGTCAATAGCTTTTCAAAGTCATTCATGTTGTAGTTCATGACAAACTGATTGTATGACTCTGGAAGAGATTATAGAATCACATCAGTGGCCAACTCTTGACCCAAGGGGAATCCTAGTCTAGAAAAGTTCTCCACATACCCAATGAGATTGAGCACATGAGGACATACCATATCTCTTTCTGCCATGTTACATTTGAACAATGCCTTAGAGACATCAAATATCTCTTATATTGCCTGATCTTGGAACATGTTCTTAAGATGTGTGACCATATCAATAAAATCCATGTTCTCATGCTATCTTTGCAACTCATAGTCCATGGAGCACAACAATAGGCACTTGACATCGACGACATCCTCAATATGCTTCTTGTAAGCATCCCTATCACCCTTAGGTGCATTGGGAAGAGGTTCTTCTGGCTCTGGTGTCTCTAGGATATAGAACTTGCACTCTTGTGTGAGAACAATTCTCAGCATCTTGAACCAATCATGGAAGTTATTCACATCCAACTTGTCATTCTCAAGGATCGGTCACAAAGAAAATATGTTGTTGTCTGTTGCCATTTGTTTTTACAAGAGAAATTTGCACTTTTGTCAAAAACCTATTTCAATTTGATTTGGTTTGTATAATTTTTGACAATCTTTGATTAGGCCATTAATTAAATATCACTCTCATTATTTTGTTCAAATTGATAATCCTTGATTATCAATTCAGAAGTTTGCATTCTACAAACTTCTAATGAGCCAAGATCCAAAATAATTTAATTATTACCCAGTCGAAACCAACATACATAATCGATCATTAAGGTAGGCAACATTTTTCAATTGAATCTTATGCAATTCTTGGATAGATAGTATGGACAACTCCTTGGCATAATCATATGCATGCCTCTAGGTGCTTAATCTCATTAAGGACAACTAGTTAAGCCCAACCCAAAGCCAACACGATAGAAATGTATCCTACTTTGGAAGAACCTACATATTTACCATCACACTTCTACGAGATGGACGATGCACCACACTTTGGCATAACCTACACTTGGTCGATCAAACTTCGTATGTGTATTTATAATGGAAAACATCTTAGACTTAATATGTTTGATTGAGGGGTTTATGTATTTATAAATATATATACATTATCCAATCACTACATATATATAGTATGTATCATATACATGACATATCCTACAATGTAAGTATGTAATATAAAAAATTAGTGATGGTTATGGCCATACTACTATAATTCATTGGAGCCACAAGGAATTACTACCACCTAGGTCTACATCTCATGCAAAAACATGTTGTTGGTGTGGATCCATGCTTTCCAATATGGGTTGATCGGTTCAACCCTTAAACTGGTCGGCTCGCCTCTTGGCCAGTCGGTTGTTCATCTAAAATGATCATATGGCTTCCACTCCAACCGATGTCTGGACAAATCCAAACTATCAATTGGTCCATTATCCGATTGGTTCACTCCTTCTGCGGTCTGTCCTTCTCAATCCTCCAGCCGATCGGCACATCTTGTGAAGCGGTCGTCTTCTTCGTCGTTTCAAAATAAGAAACTATCTTATTGCTATTAAACTTATTATGTGGTAATGAGAAACCTCAAGTTACATTCGAGGGGAGAAAAGATAATAAAGAATAATATTTTTACATTGGGAAGAAGAAGGTAGAGGCTTAATATGCAAATAGAGATATTAGTAGGAACAGACAAACCATTCAACCACACAGAAATATCTAGGTCATTGACCATAACCATGCTACACATGCACCATCAAAAGCAATTTTAGGACGAGAGTGTAAATTGCACATATATATATATATATAGAGAGAGAGAGAGAGTCAAGCTAGAATACACTCGAGTGTATAGATCGCACGAATACACTCAAGTGTGTTTTCATATCAAGACTATTTTTTGCAAAATGTAAACCATTCATCTTCACCGTCATACTAAAACTAGGCTACATACAAATTTTGAGCCCATTTGGATGAGTGTAAGTCACTCATCCAAGGGCAACAAAATCAACGCGCGAAACTAATTTGAAATGCATAATTTTTGCGGTCTTCATAGCATGAGCTATACATATCCAAATGTGGTCAAATTTTGTGTATGAGTTGTTCACGAGATGTTTAAGAAGATCAATAGATTAGATTTTCAAAAAAATATTGCATCATGAAAAACTACATGAGTGTATTCCGCTCCGGATACACTCGAGTGTATTCTAGCCTGACTCTCTCTCTCTCTCTCTCTCTCTCTATATATATATATATATATATATATATATATATATATATATTAGTTTGGGATTGTATATGGTCTTTAATTGGAATTGGATATGCATATTGATCATTTTAAGTATTCACATTGTATGCAATAATTAAAAGGAGAAAACTAAAAATTATCATATCAATTATCCCAAATATGATACCACTGTAGGGAAATATGGGAACAGAACAAGCAGTGAAAATAAAAGATTTAACTACCATATTCCCCTTTAGCAGACGATTCGTGTCAACAACTATGTAATGGAAGGATGGTTTACAAGGTCATACCTGGTCCTGGAGAAAGTCCATCGATTATTCCCCCATTGCAATATGAGGCTTTCTTCAAGTTGCACTTGAATGATGTTTGTGTCGGCCTCCTGGTTGATCACCACAGATAGCATGTTGACATTGTCCTCCTAGCGGGAAAAGCTCCACACCTCTAGTGTAGTCCATACAGACCACTAAGAACTCTTGTCATTCTAGAAGAATATACAACAAGGAGTTGTCCCCTCACATTGGTGTACTAGTCACCAACTTGCTCTCATACAACTATTCTCCCTTCCTATCCCTCCCTTTAGTGGGTAGGACTTGCTCGGGGTTCTCTCAGTTACCACAACTAGAGAAGAAAAACAATTGTCAGAGGTAATGGAGTTGTGTTTGAGAATCCCCTAGTACCCTCTATTTATAGTAGGGTCAGGGTCAGGGTTGCCAGTCTAAATGGAAGTGGAAGGTACTGCAACTTCATGAATTTTCACAACTTGTGAGCGGAAAAATGGTTAGTTCATAGGTGAATCAGTCAGTTGACATGTGAGCCGATTGATTCAACCCTTGAAATGGACATTTCATCGTGTTTCCTAATTTTAATTGTATTGGAAACTAATATCTGATATAATGCACAACACGATGTCATCACAAATCCTTGAATCAATCAAATTGATCCACCAACCGCTTGGTTCACAACCTGAGCTAGTCATTTCATGGACATGAGATGATCGGTCCACTTCTTCAATCGGTTGATTCACTATACAGAATTGCCAAAGTTGCTTGAACTGGTTAGTTCACTTGTCTAGTTAAGGTTGAAGTTGTTTAAATTGAATACATAACTCTTTAGTAATCAAGTTTAAACCATATTCATGAACAAAATCCTATTCCAAGTGTATCCTATGTCTGTGACCCTATAGGTTCCAAGTTACATTTGCAGTGAATGTCCATAACTCATTTATGACATCACAAGCAAAGAGCAACACCTAGTAACAAATCATTGCAACCCAAGTAATAAGAAAGTTGGAGAACAACTTCAACCTACAATCTATTATAGGTGTTAAAGTTAATGTATAATTCATTTGTCTCTAATATCTGGATTGAACTCGCGGCATGGAATCGTCATCATTTCAATGTTCAATCCATGTTACTTGAACTAGAGCATACTATCTAATATATATGTGACCTCAATATCATATATGGATTCACATGTGCATGTGCATGCTTTTCTCAGTCTCGCTTATCAAGTGTTCATGATATCAAACTCCAGTAGGAGGGACAAATCCCATCTACATCACTCAGAGTCATCCCCATGTGTCATAGAACATCCAATCAGCACCTTTATGACAACCCTTAGTCAATGTTACGGTGGATGATGTCAAGGTACACTGAATGACATGTGATGAGTGTAGTGATTTCAGGTCTAAGAACCACAATCACAACCTTTACTATGAGATATGATTATGACCACCAATTATGGATTCCATGTGCCACTCTTAAGGTGGGTCTGTCCGATACATTGTTCTCTAACTAGTATCTATGTGCTTGGTTTGATATCTCATATTATGACTGATGAGATTCTGTTATCAACCAGCCAACACTCTAGTCTTATGTGTTATTGATGTCTATCAGCCTTCTACAATAACATCCAACTAGGGACATGAAAAGAGTGTACATACTCTTGAAATCTATACGATCTCATTATTCAAGTAATCACCCTGAAGATGTATGTCTTTGAGTAATATCATTCTTTAGACATTCATTATGTTTCCTCATTATCTCATAAATGAGTGAGACAAAATAAATCAGAAGATTGTCTTTATTATTAATCAAATCCTTTATAAAATATTCCATCACAATCATCACATGATTGGCTCTCTGGGCATACATACAAACATTTAGCTGATTAGTTATAGTTCTTTAGATCCATGGTGCCAAAAGGAGGATTTTACATTATTTGGTGTGCAACATATAGTAGTAGAAAGAAGGGAATACTTAGGATCTGGTTTAAAATGGTGTCCTTGTATCTAGTTATCATCTGATGATTATCTTTAGTAGGAGAAGAAGTATCTTCTTGTATATTCAGCTCAAGAATAGAAATCAAAGAATCAGCATAGGAATGTTTTTGTTCAGTGATATTTTGAGTATTATGATCAGACTCCAAAGCATGTGTAGGTGAATCAGACCCTAACTCAAAACTTTGAGATCAAGTCTAATCATCATTTTATTCATATTTCAAACTATCAGAAAACTTTAAGTTCGGGTTTTAATAAGAAGTTTCAACTGGATTTGAAGACATATTGTGCGGACAAGGAGTTCATAAGGTATCTTGAAGTGTCACTGTGTCAATATCTAAATTATTGTTGATAGTTACATATATATCTTGAATGTTTTGAGTGAAAAGATTTGGTTGTGCCACTATTTTTATATGTAAATTTATATAACAATTTTGAGGTATGTAAATATCTAAATATTCCTTCTAGGAGAACATATCACAATATGCATATGATTCAGTGACATTTTCCTTAAAAGGAAAACTTTCTTCAACAAAAACAACATGTTTGGAGAGAAAACATAATTTGTGGAAGCATTCAGACTATACCCTATGTATTGTTGATTGTATATAATTAAAATACATGGTCGAGATCTTGGCTCCATCTTATCCTTTACTCTATCATCATCATCATCATGAACTAAGACTTAGTCCTAACCATGTTGAGGTCAGCTACATGAATCCTTCATTTCCATTCATCTCCATCATGGGTCATATTCTGATCGAGATGTAAAGATTTAAAATCTCTCTTTATAATATATTCCCATGTTAATTTAGTCCCTCCTCTAATTGTATTAATTGTGCTTAACTCAATAACATTGCTTTGTATAAGCTCATTACTTGCTCTACATTGCACATGTACATACCATCTGAGTCGACCCTCGAGCATTTTGTTCTCAATGCTCGCCACCCCCACTTTATTCATGATATAATCATTTCTTAATTGATATTTTCTAGTCTTCCCACACATCCATCCCAGTATACACATTTTAGACACATTAATCTTACCAAGACCTTATTTCTTCACCGCCCAACATTCACTCCCATAGAACATGGTTGGTTGTATAGTTGTTCTATTAAACTTGCTTTTTAATCTAAGAGGGATCTTTTGCTCACAAAAAACTCTAGTTCCGTCCTCCATTTTAACATCCTATAGTGATTTCTTGACAAACATCATCTTAGACATCCCCATCTATTTGAATAATAGAACCCAAGTAACAAAATTTATCACATTTTGGTATATCTACTCCATCCAATGTGGCTCCACTATTCACACTACGGGATTGGCTAAAACTGCAATGCATCCACTCAGTTTTGATCCTACTAATCATCAATCCATTTGATTCCAATACCTTTCTCCATAGTGCAACTTTGTCATTCAATCCATGTTTGGTTTTGTCAATCAACATAATATCATCAGCAAATAACATGCACCAAGATATATCATCCTAGACATTCTTTGTCAACTTATCCATGACAAGAGAGAACATATATGGGATAAATGTGGATCGTTGGTGTACCCCAACAGTGATAAGAAATTTTGGTGTCTCTCCTCCAAGAGTCTTCTCACTTATAGTTGAGTTATCATACTTGTATTTAATCAATTAAATGAATTGGATTAACACCCCCTTTCTCTTTAAAACCATCCACAATACTTCCCTGGGTACCAAATCATAAGCATTTCCTAAATCAATAAAAACTATATGAAGGTCTTTTTTTGCTTTATCTATACTTCTTCATAAGTCTCCATATTAGAAAAATATAATATGTTGTTGATCTTACATGCATGAAGCCAAATTTATTGTTTGATATTTGTGTTATAGATCTTATCATATGCTCAATAATCCTTCCCAAATATTCATAGTGTGACTCATCAACTTGATGCTCTATAGTTTGTGTAACTCTGAACATCTCCTTTGTTCTTGTAGATGGAGACTTTAGTTCTATTTCTCCACTTATCTGATACCGTATTGGTCTTCATAATCTTATTGAAGAAATTCGTTAACCACATAGCTCCTTCACCTCCCAATACTCTTCCATACATCAACGGGGATACTATCACAGAACTGTTTGTTACCCAAATCCTCACTCCTAGTGGCTAGAAAGCCAAAGGCGAGAGGACCCAAGCATCTGTATGTAGGATAGATCATATAACATATGTATGAATAAAACCACAAACAACAACTAAGGTATGAGATAAGAAAGCATAAAAGAATGCTAAACTAAAACCTAAAAAGATCTTAGGTCCCATATATCAACCATGTGTATTCCATTTGCAAGTCATTATATATCATTAGAGTGAAAAAATATTATCATGAGTGGGGAATCATTGATCATCATTAGAGATTCATAGTGTACATGTTACCTAAAATCATAAAATGGGTACACATCAGCACAATTGTGCTAAGTACATTGACAAACATATAAAATCACATGTGTAACATTCTAGATTTTCTCTCCCCTCCAAATATGCACACCTTGACCCATAATGTTCTCTTTTGATTCAATGACTTCCCTCATCATCAATTTTATATTTTGGAATGATCATCATCATCAACTAAGAATCAATCCCAACTATGTTGGGGTCAGCTACATGGATCCTTCTTTTCCATTCAGCTCTATCATGGGTCATATTCTGGTTGAGATGTAGAGATTCAAAATCTCTCTTTATAAGCTCTTCCCATGTTAATTTAAGTCTTCCTCTTCTTCTATTAATTGTGCTTGCCTCAATAGTAGTGCTTCATATAGGTGCACTAGTCAGTCTGTGTTGCACATGCCCATAGCATCTGAGTCGGCCCTCATGCAACTTGTCCCCAATGCTCACCACCCCCACTTTATTCCTGATATAGTCATTTCTCAAGCAATTTTTTCTTTTATTCCCACACATCCATCTCAACATATGCATTTCATCCACGTTCATCTTGTTGAGTCCTTATTTCTTCACCGTCCAACATTCACTCCCATATAGCATGGTTGGTTGTATATCAGTTTTATAAAACTTGCTTTTTAGTCTGAGAGGGATCTTCTGATCACATAATACTCCAGTTGCACTCCTCACTACTACAGTAATGGTCTATAGGGTCAGTTTTTTTAAGCCTATAGCATCACTTTTCAATCAACGCCTAAGTGGCCGTCGCTAGCGAAATTGCTCTATAGGGTCAGTTTTTAACCAAAGAAAACTGACCTTATATAGTAAAAACCGACCCAAGAGGCTATAAAAAACTAACCCAAGTGAGAAAAAGAAATTGTACCTGGGGATGTAAGGTCGATTATTCCTACAAAAACTAACTCTACATAGGACATGTAAGGTCGGTTATAGTAAAAAAACTGACCCAATAGAATACAAAAAATTAGCTGATTCCAGACCCTATAAGGTCAGTTATTCCTAAAAACCGACCCTAAAGATGTCATGTATGGATGGTTATAAGCAAAAAATTGACCTAATAGAGTTTAAAAAATGAGCTTGCTGATACCAGATCATATAAGGTCAGTTATTCATAAAACACCGACCCTGAAGATGACCTGTAAGGACGGTTATAAGAAACAAATGACCCAAAAGAGTTCAAAAAATAAGCTGCTAATCCCAAATCCTATAAGGTCGGTTTTTCCTAAAAAACTGACGCTAGAGATTACCTGTAAGGATGGTTATAAGCAAAAAACCGACCCAATATAGTATTGTTGATCCTAGAGATCTATAAGGTCAGTTTTTTAAAATAACCGACCCTAGAGTTTACAATTTTTTGAAAGAAAAATTCTGCAAAATAGAAATCTTCATAACAAAACCTACAAAATAGAAATCTACTTTACAAAGATCAAAACCTACAATAGAAAGTAGACTTGCAAATGCAATGATGCAAGCTAGAAATTCATTCCAAAGCCACATTTGCTAGATTTTATGTCCAATCCTATTCGAATTGGATAATTTCCAAACCACACACATTCTTAACAAAAATAATTCGTATATCATTCATTTGAGTCATTTCATACATATAGCACATCATAACATTCACAAAATTATAGATTGTAAGTCTGAGATGATATTAAAATTCATGTACAAAAGTAAATTTGAAAGAGTTTCAAAACCACATACATAAATGGATCTGACATATGCAATTCAATCCAATGCTATATTGACTTCATTTAAAAAAGCATCTGACCACTCTTCTCAGAATTCATTTAAGTCCTCAGGTGTGTAAGGCTGAGTTGTAAAGATCTACAACAGAAAATGCACATGCTAATATTTTATAAAATGACTACAAATCACTTGTAAATTTATGATGTTATTCTTTATTACCTGATCTATAGTCTGAATGTCATGTGATGCTTCTTTGACAATAGTTTGCATATATTTCATTACATAGTAGCCACAAGCCCAACCATTATTTTGTATAGGACACTACAAATAATGAATAATACTTAATGTTAGTAAACTACTATAAATAGAGTTGAGATAAGACTATACGAGTTGACATATAAGAGCTGAAATTAATACATATAAGACTAAGCAGTTGTGAAAGTAGCTACCTTGACATTTTTCAAAGTCAATGTCTTTAATTTTGTGGGTATTTGTCCTCCACCTTCACGAAAAGCCTTTATACCCCTATCAATTAAATGATAGTTGGTAAAATAGAAATTCTAAATAGAAATATCATGTTGAAGCATAACAAATGACTAAATTTATGCTTACTCTATAGTTGGCAATTTTAGTTTGTGGCCCCTTACTATTTTTCCCATTGGGTCTTATAATAAAGAGTCATCAATTTTGGGACAACCATCAATAATTTCCAATGTCTAGATCTGAGTAAGAATAAAACAAACATTAAATAAAGAATTTTATTCATTATTAAAATTATATTGAATAATAATACTTACTGGACATTAAAAGGAATTAGAATAATTTCCTTTCCCGCACTAGCAAAATATTTGAATGAAGTAGAGAAGTACTCATTCACATCCTCAATATGTGTCTCCACCTAACTACTGACTGAAGGACCTAATAATCCAACATTCTTTATATCAAAGTTTATGGCCTCGGTATATAAGTGGTTGTATAAAATTTGTAATCATTTCATTATATAGAAATAAGTTTAAAATGTGTACTGGAATTTTCTATATTGATAGATCTTTACCTTATCCATACTTCTAATATCGAAGTATTTAGCCAATCATACCGGAACAACTCTATAATATCATCAAGAAAAATATAATTGTCAAAGTCCCTCCCAATTGCATCTTCTATCAAATTGACCAACATTAGTGATCCCGAGATTTGGTGGGCTACGTATCGACACAAACATTTACATTTACTTCCCAACTCGTCGAATGTGGATTCTGGAATGAAATATGGCTTGGGAATAGGAGGACGACTAGTAGAATTTTTACTTTTTGGTTTACAAACCTGTTAATTAAATTACATACTTATATTACACGAGTTCATATATGTAGTCAAATATGAAAAATGTGGTAGAATTTAGGTATACCTTTTCATTGATAACTAAGTGTCTAGGCCAACCCACCATAGCACCTTCTTCTTCTTCAACTGTACTGTATTCATGATTATATATGGGTAGTAGTTTGTCCCCCATTCCGTCATATACAAGATGGATAGACACCTGACAAATGTCATCAATAATTGGTTGGCAATGCAATGTATCACCAAGGTTGTATACCTTGCCCGCTGCCAGAAAATTATATTTTGGAACCTCCCATGAAAATTTATAGTTCATACCAATCTAGAATTAAAATAATATAAGTTATATATGAAGTGGTAAACTAGATACCTACTACAACTATATATATATATATATATATATATATATATATATATCATACTAATAACACAACCTATAGAACAAACTTACTGCAGATGGTTGTGGTGGGTCATTGGGAGTGCTCCCATGACCTTCTACAACTAAAGCATGGGTTTGTACCTCGTCATCTGAGAGACGCACAGTTTGAATAGGTTGAGAAGGTTGACTAGGCTGAAATGAAGACATTATTTCTTTTACTTTCTATGCTACTAATACTTCAACTTCCTCTTGTGTAAGACCTCTTGTATGACCTTTTTTAGATTGCGAGGGGCCAAAATAAGACTTGAATCCTATGCCAACTCCTAATCCCCTAACACGGACAAGATGCTCCTTCGTACCAAGAGCAATTGATAGTTCATCCATGTGGCCAGTTGGGATGAGCTTTCCTTCCTTCCTTTGCTCATGGAGATCAATCTATTCATAGTTAATAAAAATATTAAAATCACAAATTAATTAGATATAAATAAATCAAAGTTTGTGGGAGTTACTCTTTACTTAGTTGGGATGAACTTACCATATTTTGTGCCACCTCCTTATTTACAGGGTTGATAATTTCACCTGCATGATTTTTTCTAGCATCAATCCACCTACAAGTGTTGGGTTGGATGCTCAACTTGAGTTGTACTAGACTCTTCTCTAGAAGAGAGTTGTAGCAGAAGGCATAACCATCGGGGCCCAAGCGATGGTCATGCACATTTTTGGCCCGTCTTTCCTTTTGGGCCTCGTGAATAGCTTGATCATTTAAAATGAGGATATTGCAATTTAGACTTGGCAAACATATATAAAAAGATTCACCTCCTTAATTGTATAAAAAGATTCATACAATACATCACAATCTTTATTACCTGAAACTCTTCTGATTTCCTAGATGCAACAAATCTTTCCTACACCTCAAGATCTATAAAAATATATTGATATGTTGCTTTCTTCTTTTGATTAGGATTATCTATAAATTCCCTTTTGAGGTATGTCTTAAAAGCCCTCCATCGTACACCACAACGTTGTAGCACTTTTTCCTTGTGATCTTTTTCATTTAGATGAAAAACACCCTATACATACAAAAGAAGCAATAATGTTATTTTAATAAGGATATGTCTTTCCAAGCAAACTAAATTAGAATCAATAAACAAAAAATATATTAAAATAATATCACTTCAACTCACAGATATATATATATTTCCATAGGAGGTCTTTGAAGGCATTAGAAACATCATGTTAATTTTCTATATCTATTGCCACCATACTGCATGCGGTAACCCCTACGTAATGCTTGAAAGCACTAGCATGTTCCCCAATAGGTGTTCCTATGACATCAAACTGGATTGACAATTTCTCCCATTTGGCCCTGAGCTCCTGCAACCTATGCATCAGTGTGGGACCTCTACATTTCTTAGCATCACCACTACCATCCTCATGGTGCTCATGCTTAGAATGTTCATCTTCACTTGCCATTTTTGAAAACCTGCAAGTATGCATGATAAAAGAAACATAAGTGATAATAAAAGCACAAGTGGTGATATGATGTCTATTTAAAAGATTACGTGCTTGAATGATAATAAAATAAATAATTCAAAGAATACATGCCTCTAGTATTGGTTGAGTTGTTAGTCAAGTAAAATTCCTTCAGCATGGTCTTGACATTTATAGTATTCATCGGTGTTAACTTCAATATTTACACTTGGCAAACCAACTGAGAATGGGTTGGAATCATCATCCTTTTCGTAGTATTCTTCTTTATTTATAGGATCTATAGTAAATTATCTTTTTCCATGAAGACCGACACACCAATTTTTATTTTCTGGGTCATCAATATAGAATACTTATTTTTCTTGATCTGCCATGATGAATGGTTCATCTTTCTCACCAATATTTTCAAAATTCACCAATGTGAAACCCAACTCATCCACTAAAACTCCTTTGTTGTTATTAACCCAATTACACCTAAAAATAGGAACTCTAAAATTTGTATAGTCCAATTCCCATATATCCTCAATGACGTTGTAATACGACATCTCAGCTTTGGGTGGTCTTTTATCTTTCACACTAGCAAAATACAACGAACACGCTTGAATAGTGACCCCACTATTTTGGACTACACTACTTTCATCTTGACGCTTTGTGTAGTATAAAAATCCATTTATGTCATAATCCTTCATATGACATGACATCCATTTTTGGCTTAAAGGTGAGCCATTTTATGTTCTCAACAACATTATTCAGTGATTCAGATAGTTGATTAAAGGCTATCTTCAAACCACCTAATAAATGTTCAATTATGCTCTCTTGCAAGCCACATTGAACTGGATCGCTAATGATTTCTCTTGATAAGATCATTGTGCTCTGTGATGTAGCTACTAACTTCATCGATGTTGTGTAAAATATACAAATATGCTTGTTTCCACAACTCACGACTAATTCCTTTCACTCATGCTCCCAAGAGTTCCTTTACCACAATAAGATTTAGTGTGATGGGAATTTTTTAGATAGCTAGAAGTTTCAATGCAATTCAAAAAGTCATTACAAAAGTCCATCACCTCCTTGGCCACATAACCCTCAATAATACTCCCTTCAGGACAATAACGATTTCGAACATCACCTTTAAAAACACTCATGTAGCATTCAAATGGATACATCCAATGTAAGAAAATTGGACCCAACATCTTCACCTCCCTTGTTATATGTAATACAAGATGAACCATGATACCAAAAAATGAAGGAAGAAAGTATATTTGAAGCTGACACATGGTAACAATTACATCTTTTTATAATTTATCGAGAGTATCAAGATGTATCACTTTGTTGCATATTTCATTGAAGAAGAAACAGAGTCTTGTGATTGCAAACCTTACATGCTTCGGCAATTTAGATCGAATAGCCACAAGTAAAATTTGTTACATCAAGGTGTGACAATCATGAGATTTGAGACCTATCAACTTCATATCCTTCTTTGATACCAATCTACAAAAATTAGAAGAGTATCTTTGTGGAACCTTAATATTATACAAGAACTCACAGAAAGTCTTTTTCTCCTACTTTGAAAAAGTGTAACAAGCTGGTGGTAAATATGTGCGGTGACCCCTGATCTCCACTGATAATTCTTTTCTTATACCCATTAATTCTAAATCTTTTCTAGATTTGATCCATCTTTAGTGTTTCCCGGTATATTCAATAGCGTACCAATGATGCTATCACAACATTTTTTTCAACATGCATGACATCAATGCAGTGTCTAATTGACAAGAATATCCAATAAGGAAGATCCCAGAATATTAACCTCTTCTTGTATAGAGATTTGTCACATGCGAGAGTACAACTACTTGAACTCTTTCCAAATTCATTAACAATATCTTTCACCCTGTCATATACAACATTTCTTGGTATAGGTTTAGGAGCACTTCATTCCTCAATTGATCCATTAAAGGTTTTGTGTTGCCTTCGATAAGGATGCACTTGTGGGAGAAATCTCTGATGACCAAGATATACAATTTTACCACCTTGTTTCAGTCGAATTGAATCAATATTTTCCTCACAAATAGGACATGCTTTGTATCCTTTTATGCTATATCCAAACAAATTTCCATAAGTTGGAAAGTCATTAATCGTGCAAAACAACATAGCACGCAAAATAAAGATCTCTTCACGTGAAGCATCATATGTCATAACACCTTCTTCCCATAGTTTCATTAGGTCATCAGTTAGAGGTTGAAGGTAAACATCAATGTCATTTCCAGGTTTCTTGGGCCCTGATATCAATATTAACAACATGACATACTTATTTTTCATACACAACCAAGGAGGAAGATTGTATATAACAATCATAACAGGCCAAGTGCTATGTTGGCTGCTTAATGTACCACAAGGATCAATTCCATCTGTACATATTCCAAGTCTTAAATTTCTTGATTCTTTACCAATTTGAGGGTATAATAAATCAATTTTCTTCCATTGTGGTGAATCAGATGTGTGTCCTAGGACACCATCATCATTGGCCTTTAACTCCCCATGCTAAGACAAATTCACACATCTTCAGTATTAGCAAATAAGCGTTGAAATTGTGGTATTATTGGTAGATACCACATCACCTTGGCAGGAGAGCCATTTTTAGCCTTAACTAAATTTGTGGTCTTATACCTTGACGCACCACATTTTGGACAATTCATAAAATTACTATAGTCCTTCTAAAATAACACACAATCATTTGTACATGAATGAATCTTCTTAGCCTCCATTCCCATTGGGCACATTATTTTCTTTACATGATATGTTGAAATTGGAAGCTCGTTGCCTTCAGGAAGAATTTCCTTTAACAAAGATAACAGTGAAGTGAAATTCTTATCGCTCCACTAGTTTTGGGTTTTAAGAGTATATAATCGCATCACATCACTCAACCTCGTGAACTTAGTACAACCCTTATATAATGGTTTTTCAGCATCATGGACAATGTTTGCAAATAAAGAAGGTGGATCAATGACATTGTCTTGACAACTACATAGCATCTCATCAACCATATCATCCTGAATCGGTTCATCCTAAATCAGTTCATCATTTCCATTATCATCATTATATATATCTTCTATGCCAAAACTATTAGTATCGATATTTTTTTATCCATAATTAAATTTCTATCCATGTCAATACCATTCATTATAACCTTGTATGATCCCATTGCAGATGACATGGTTCTTAATTTCCTCAATAATATCAACTTTCAAATTGTTACCATAATTTCTACATGGACAATAGAACCTATCTATAGGTAGTTTCCTATGTTCCTCAGCAAATCTGATAAATTCATCAAGACCTTTGTCAAACTCTAGACTACAACGGTTCTTGATAGACATCCAACTTCGATCCATTTTCTAGATCACATTATAATTAATTATAAAAGTGTACCACCTATCAAAACGGTTATTGTTGATACTATAAGTTGTAATTTTTTATTGATAGGAAGTTAATTAATTTTATACTAAAGTGTACCACCTATCCCATTGAATATTTAATCTCACTAGTAAATGTATAATGTATGTTTAGTTTTCAAGAAAATTTCAGCAACATTTCCCCTAAGTTCTCCAAGCACATCAATGTAAATGGCAAATAACCACCCACATATGTACCCAAAGAACAAATGAGGAAATACTACTAAAAATTTCTTAAAAACTAAACATACAAATACACTTACATCCTAAGTGATATTAAATATCCAAAAATAGTCCCAGACTGGGGACCATCCAAAATTTACTCCTAATGAGTAAATTTTGAAAGGGTTTCTAAGTTAATATATAAATGTATTATTATCATATTTATATATTAAGTTAAACATCATGCATCGATGATCTCATCTATAAACCCTAAAGTGTCAATCCGAGACTACACAATGTCTACCCTCATATTTCTAGAATGTATACAATGATTACATATGTGATTGATAATAAAATGTAGAATTGAAAGAATACATATTTTTATTATTGGTTGATTTACTAGTCAAATAAAATGAAAAAACAATGTAACTGACCTGAGCCGTGGAGATGAAAATGAGAGAAGATTGTGGGCAGTGGAAGGTGCGCAGGTGGCAAAGAGCAAGAGGATGACCGCTAAGCGTCAGAGCTACTGTGAGCAAGAGGATGACTGTCATGAACGACATAGGTAAATCAAGAATACTTCCATAGATAAACATTCATTATATGTACTGAATTGAAGAATCAATTAGGTGCTCTTGACAAATATAAACTAAAGGGCATAAGTTAAACATCATGCAAGCTCTTTCATAATAGATAACATGTGGATGCGGCTAGGAAGCAAGGCATACACTCAACGGAATGGACAGTCGCCTTCATGGTTGTACAAGACCATGTGCAAGCACACATATTCTGGGTCTTACAACCACAAATCATCTGCCCAGTTCAGGGACTGCGCGCCCACCCCCGGTGCCTCCCCGCCTTCCATCACCACCACCCAGTGGCAAAGCTAGAAATTCTCAACAAGGAGGGCACACAAAAAATAAAAGATTAAGTAATTGTAAGAGCGGAGGTAGATTCTTTTCTTCATTTCTAATATAGGAAAAGATTTCTAATAATGGATGGATCCTTTCATTTTTTTATTCATTATTCAGATAAATAAGTTAAACCATATAGTTATATGAGTGAAACAAAATAAGTTATTAATTTGTGGTAAGAATATTAATCTCATTCCCTATGTATAAGAGTAAAGAGGCAAATATAAATAGTGCAAACTGATTATCCTAAGACTAAGATTGTTTTATGACTAAGATTATTTTATTAGTCATGATATAGTTGAGATCAGGCAGTGATGTGCTTCAACGCTAGGATCAGAGGCATCAAAGAGCCTCCTAGTAGGTGGCAGCATGTAGTAGGGGTGAAACAGGGGAACCTCCCTCAGTTCAATGAGTAAATAAGAGAGGGAGATGATTCCAATGATACTACTCAAGAATAATGGAAAAAGATGAATACTTTTACACCTTTCACCATCGACAGTGGGCAACTACCACAGATTTCAGTCATCACCGGACCTTGTTAGCCCAACAATACTCCTATAGACGAGAGCAGGGATGTCTTGCATCCAGGTCAGCCAAGTAGGGAGGAAGCCAGGCCCAAATAAAGGATCCACAGGTTCCAAATATATGACAATGGGATGTTCCTCACCCTCAACCCATCCTGGCCGATGAGTTCCCACAACCCAACCCATCCCGGTGCCATCAACGGCTGCAAGAAACCCTAAACGACCTTGTCGATCATGTCAGTGGCTCCTGGCCCCGTGGCGGCAGTGCCTACATTAGGTCAGAAGAAAAATACGATGGCATGCGTCTGACCTTACCTATGTGTTCGGGTGGCGGTGGCGGTGGAGAAGATTTATCTTCACGAGCACGACAGTGGGAGGGGTCATCGGACCGGTGCGACAACAACAAGGTCCTTCTCTACTCACCCGAGAGTGGCAGTGGCAAGGTTCTCTACTCACCCGAGAGCAGCAACGTCAGCGTCAGCTTGCTAGCAGGCTTCTCTATTCACGCGATTGAGAAATGAACAGACGGGTTCCAGTAACATATTAGCCGCCCGACCTCTAAGGTCGGTTCTGAGTATAAAACCAACCCAATAGTCACTGGTAACCTCTATGGTCGGGTAAGTGAAAAAACCGACCCTTGAGAGACCACCTACAAGGTCGGGTATTTAGAGAAAACTGACCCAAGAGGTCTTAAGCGGTGCCCGAATTTTTTGTAGATTTCTAAGGTCAGTTTATTTGGAAAAACCTACCCTATAGCTCAAGGCGCGAAGGCAAAATCAAGAAAATTTTCTCCGTGGGAAACCTGATGGGTTGGGTTTTTTATAAAGCCGATGCAATAGCATATAGGTCGGTTATTCTAGTAAAAATGACACTACATGTAGTGATGTTATTGGCCAAAAATGTAGTAGTGCCTCCATTTCAACCATCCTGTAATGATCCTATGACAAACTTCATTTTAGACATCATCATCCGTTTGAATGATAGAGCCCAAGTAATACAATTTATCACATTTTGGTATATCTACTTCGTCCAACTTGGCTCCACCATTTACATTTTGAGATTGGCTGAAATTGCCATGCATATACTCAGTTTCGCTCCTACTAATAATCAATCCATTTGATTCTATTGCCTTTCTCCAAAGTTCAACTTTATCAATCAAACCATCTTTAATTTCGTCAATCAATACAATATCATCAACAAATAACATGCACCAAGGAACATCATCATGAACATTCTTTGTCAACTCGTCAATAACAAGAACTAAGAGATATGGGTTGAGTGTGGATCCTTGGTGTACCCCAACTATGATGGGAAATGTTGGTGTCTCACCTCCAGGAGTCTTCACACTTGCAGTAGAGCTACCATACATGTCTTTAATCAAGTCAATGTATTGGATTGGCACACACTTTTTCCTCAAAACCATCCACAACACTTCTCTGGGTACTCGATCATAAGCCTTTTCCAAATCAATAAAAACCATTTGAAGATCTATTTTTCTTTCCCTATACTTCTCCATAAGCCTCCTTATCAAAAAAATAGCATATGTTGTTAATCTTCCAGGCATGAAACCAAATTGGTTGTCTGATATCTGCATTATAGATCTTAGCCTCTACTCAATAATCCTCCCCCAAAGCTTCATTGTGTGACTCGTCAACCTGATACCTCTGTAGTTTGTGCAACTCTGAACATCACCTTTGTTCTTATAGATGGGGACTATAGTACTATTTCTCCATTCATCTAGAATCTTCTTTGTCTTCATGATCTTGTTAAATAAATTTGTTAACCACATAACTCCTTCACCCCCCATACTCTTCCATACATCAATGAGAACACCGTCTAGTCTGCATGCCTTTCTCATTTTCATACTTTTCAAGGCATTCTTGACCTCAAAATGTGAAAGCCGTCGTATGTAAATGATATCTCTTGTATCCATGTCACATGATTTTGCTAACATTATTTATAGTATCTCCATTGAAAAGCTTATGGAAGTAATTTCTCCATTGGTTCTTGATATCATCGTCCTTCACAAGAACTCTACCATCTTCATTCTTGATGCATTTTACTTGACTCAAGTCTCTTCCTTTCCTTTCTCTTATATGAGACATTTTATATATAACTGTTTCCCCTTCCTAGTATCTAGCTTCTTATAAATATCATCAAAGTATCCAGACCTTGCCTCTTGAACAACCTTTTTTGCTTCTTTCATTGTTGGCTTGTATCTATGGAATGTTGCATCATCTTGAGATTTGGGAAAGCTCCTATAGATCTCCCTTTTCAGTTTAATAGCCTTATGTACTTCATCATTCCACCACCATGTCTCTTTTTATGGAAGCCCACAACCTTTGGACTCCCCCAAAACCTCTTTGGCAATTTTTTTTATACAGGAGCTCATGTTATGCCACATAGTGTTGACATCAGACTCTAAGTTCCAAGTTCCCTCCTTGATGAGTTTATCATGAAAGGTCAATTTCTTTTCTCCTTTAAGATTCCACCACTTGATCCTTCTATCCTAATTTTTGTTATTCTTTCCTTTACTGGTCTTCATGTTAACATCCAAAACAACTAACCTATGTTGGGTCGTGAGTTCTTCACCAGGAATCACTTTATAGTCCTTGCATACTTTACGATCCTCCCGCCTTGTAAGGAGGTAATCAATTTGGCTACAATTGTGCTCACTCTTGAAAGTAATCTTATGAGATTCTATTTTCTTGAAGTGGGTGTTTGCCAAAATCATATCATATGCAACTGCAAAATTTAATATCCTCTCTCCTTCTCCGTTTCTACTTCCATATCCAAAACCACCATGAACTCTCTCATATCCATCATTGCTACTCCCCACATGGCCATTTAAATCACTCCCAATAATGATCTTCTCCTTTGTCAGTATTCCTTGCATCAATTCATCCATGTTATCCCAAAATTCTTTCTTAGCCTCCTCGCTAAGGGCAACTTGTGGGGCATAAGCACTAATAATGTTTAAAATCTTTCCCCCAAGAACGACCTTGATAGCTATGATTCTATCACCCATCCTAGTGATCTTGACAACATCATCCTTCAACATCTTATTAACAATAATACCTACGCCATATCTATGTTTATCCATGCATGTATACCAGATTTTATATCATGTGTCTCCAATCCCTCTACAACATTCCCCTATCCACTTCGTTTCCTGTAAGAAAGCTATATTGAATTTTCTTCTCATTATGGTATCTACTATCTCCAAAGATTTTCATGTCAAAGAGCCAATATTCAAAGATCCAACTCTAAACCTTTTTTCTTGGACTTAATTCTTTACATGCCTTCCTAAAAAATGTTTCCCTTACACATTTTTCACTACATCTGGGCAATGATGCCGCGGGACTAGCTTCTTTACCCACACTTGTCCAGATGTTGAAACCCTTGCACATTTTTCACTACATCTGGGCAATGATGCAACAGGACTAGCTTCTTTACCCACACCTGTCTAAGATGTGGAAACACTTGCTTATCCTTCAACACAATCGGGTGTCATTGTGTTGAAACCCCTTGCATATTTATCACTGCACCCGGGTATCGATGCAGTGTATCGCTAGGTAGGGACGCTCCAATGAAATTTTTATAAGGATCCATGTCATAGAAAGAGTGACAAAGTTTTTATGGTTGGATGTCAACCTACCACCAACCCTCCTCCTTTGTCCGGGCTTGGGACCGGCTACATTTGCATTGTATATGAAAACATAGGCGGAGTTATATTTTGGAATGATATGTTCCTAAATTGATGAGGTGTTGATAGCTAAATTGCAATTTTGAGACCGCTTGTATAATGTTGGGAGTATTTGAATTTTTGGATATACTCATCATTATGATCTTGATATAAAACCTTATGCATTATATAGAGGGTAAAATTTTGGTACCCAAATCTGAGCTTCAAGGACAAAGTTATAGCCTTTGCAAGATTCCCTATTTTCTAGCTTTTAATCACCTCAATTTTGCTCTTTTTCTTGCCTTGTTGGGTCTCGACCCTCTTCTTTTCTCTTGGTCTCAGCCCATCTCACACTCAGTATCCAAACTATGCCAAGGAGGTAGGCTCTTAGCTATAAGATCATGCACCCACATATTTGGGGTTGATCCAACGGTTAGAAAGTCATCCCCAACCTTGAGCAAAAGTCAAGCGGCTATGGGTCCTAGCCATGTCCGGTGACCCCTTAATTGAGGGGATTTTTAACTCCCTTCACCCCTAACATCATTGTCAAAGTCCTCGCTATTGCTCCTATGACCTCTCTCCTACCTCTTTGCTAGTAATATGGCCCAAGGTAAGGGTATGGGGCACCCTCCCACCATGGCTAGCCATCATGGTCGAGGCCATAGGGAAGGCGCCATATGATCCTCACCTCACCTTATTTTAAGAGCCTTGAGTTTTCCATTATGTGATCTTTGGTTTCCCCCTCTTTTCCCCTTCATCCGTGCACGCTTTACCCTTCTTCTTCCTCTAATGCCAGCAACTCTGCCATGGCGTCGAATTTCTCTGATGAGCATGCTTCGTTGCCCATGCTCCTTCGGGCCACGTTTGTCACCACTAACGGATGTGCCCGACCTTGCCCAATGTGGGAAGCACATTCTTGAGGCCTAGTAGCCACTATTACACCTCCCCAGTGAGCTACACCAGCCACTATGTCATGTTGTTGCACGCACGCGGGACGGTTAGGCAACTTCGTCAGTCACTCGAAGGCGATGGGCAACGAGGGCAAGTGGTGGGACCTTCTTGCGGGCCACCCCTCTCCCTCCTGGAGATTGACCAGTCAAAGGGCAACCCCCAGACCCACACCTAGCTGAGTCTTGAGGACCCACTCTGGGGCCCCAATTAGGGCACGCCACATGGCCCCTCATTGAGGTATATGATCCCTCTCCCTCTCTCTCTCCTCAAGTTATATGTATTATTTTCAAAAATTCATAGAAAAAAACATTTGTAGATCAAAATGAGACATATTATATATGAAAATTGATCAACTCAACGATACCTATCCATTGAACCTTGTTTTAGAGGCTATTTATTTTTGTAGATCCTGATATGTTGAAAATGACATCAAATGCATCTCTTTACATATTTAATGGTAATTTATACTCAACCATGATCATATTATGCACCCACTTGTTTTTGACGAAACTGATCAGTAAGATATGATATCTTATACTATATAAATAAAACTTGATCATGCCATTCTCTATTAATGCCTCTTATTCATGAAATGGATCATGATATATGTATAATTTGGACTTTAATGCTAATGATCATTATCTTGATGCTCAACTTGATTATATGCACTCCAAATCATCATGTTTGATCTATATTAGTAACTTAGCATGATTTGATAATGTAAATGATTTATGGATCAATCTTGCTCACTATCATGACTAAGTGACCTAATCATGACATGTAATGTGACCTAATATGCATGTTGCTATCCAATCTTGTAAAAGACTTTCCCTAACGGTTACTCATGCTATTTTATGCTTCAAATTAGTAACTTGTTGATAAGTATGCCACTAAATAAAGCTTGATCTCTCATGTACTCTAATGTTGAGAATCTTGCATGGAAATGTCTGGATATGACTTAAATGAATGATATGATGAATACATCCTTTAGTCATATTCTTTTTTTTAATTAAGCCAGAGGGTTCTCTATTCATCCCATCCCTCTCTTATGGGCAAAAACATCAACAGAATACAACTCCTGCTTATATGTCTGCAGGTTTGTTCCCCCCAGAAGACTAGATAAAAAAAATAAATCATCACAACCCAGACAAAGAAACAACTAAAAAAAACATCCATGATTCATCAAGTGTCGATCCTCTTCAGGTGCACGTAGGGAATGCACCTTTTCTCCAAAGTTGCCATGCCTCGAATTCTATTCGATATCATCCTTCTATCTGTAATAACTGTCATCTCTGAAAATATTTTCCCCCATCTCCCAATCTCTCTGGGTATAGAGTTAGCAACTTTGTGAACCATTGAACCAGTAATACTAGATCTAACCAACTCGGACCTCAACTCTCTAACAAATGGCTTGGTCCTCCATGGTTCGATAGCATCCTTCCATAGAATATCGTAGACTTCATGGTTATCAATCTCAATACATGAAACTCGTAGCATATGATCATCTGCCCATTTCGGTCCAACAATGCCTGCCTGTACATATGTCAGGACGAAGTCCGACGCCTTGAGCCAGGAATGGAACACCATGCATATATCTGCATTTTGATTTCGTATCAGGCATGCTACCCACCTCCTACATACCCCATCTTCTCCCTTATTTCTACCTATAGTCAAGTTCATTTTCAAGTTATGCAAGTCAGGCTTCATCCACCTTATCAGTTGAATCTCTCTCATTTTCATCTTAGGCTCAGTAATCCCACCATCTCTCATCCTATTGTAAATGCTCAATCCATGTTCAATGGAGAAGGATCTATGCTTAATCGTGTTGTTCACAAAATATATGATTAGGTTCCATTCAAACTCCCAACCTCGTAGTTTGTCCCCAAATCTAGATGCACAACGTATCCTCCAAATGTTGTGGGGTATGTTAACTGCTAACCTTCCTGCAATCCAATCTAAGATCCTCCTGGAGTAACCTTTCTCACAAGTATCAAGAAGTATTTGTATATCATGAGGTGCCTGCATCTACGTGAAATGGGAAAATCTATTCCAGAAGAACATGGCAACCTGTCCATGGAAGAAAAGGTGATTTTCATCTTCTACTCTCGGATCATCAAAATAGTTACACCTCGATGTAAGGGGGATGCAGCATCTATGTTGAACATTATCATCCGTAGGAATAGCTTTTTTAATCAACTTCCATATGATAGCACTCTCCTTAGGGGCGTCCAGGCCCCATATTTTTCCTAGAGCATATGGTCCTCCCGCTCTTGGTTGCATCAGAATCTTCTTCACTGATTTTATAGTGAAGTAACCCTTCTGGTCAACACCCCACGCCAATTCATCATCTGCGTTCGTTATCTAAGCACCTGCCTTTTTTATCAGCTCCACACCCTGGTCATCAACCACCTGTTGGATCGTCTCCCAATCCCATCCATCTTCTTCATTCCAGAAATCTCTAACCAAGAACGATTGGCTTCTATCACTAGCAAAGATGGCATGGTTAGTGAGTCTCTCATCACACCACCATGAGTCCCAGAAAGGGATATTACCTCTCCCAATCGACCATCTATAAAAAGGAAACATTCTAGGGAACATGTCCCATATCTTCTTCCAAAAAGGGGACAGACAGCTACTAATCTTTAAGTGATTAGGATAGTTTCCGGACCTGCCTATTGCAAGGTTAGCATACTTATCTCTACAAAAAGATGCCCACAAAGTCTCAGTATTGAGAATTTCCCAACACGCCTTAGCAACAAAGGCATCATTGATCATCTTCAAGGAAGTGAGACCAAGACCCCCATCTATCAGTGGTGTAGAAACTCTTTCCCATCCGATCCATGCTTTTCTCTGGTGATTCTCCCTATCCGCCCATAGAAAGCTCGAAAGTTTGCTCTCTATACGCTGGATGATACCTGCTAGAATTCTGACCGCCGCTGTCGTGCAGACAGTAATGGACGACAACACATGAGCAACCAATATTCTCTATTAAGATCCATGAAACATAAGTTGGAAATCCCTGATTTTGTAAGGATGTTTCACCCTAAGTAAAATGATATATGATGTTGAATGTAGCTTGATGATGATATTGCATGAACATTGGAGATGTTGAAATCATCATGAATATGGAACTTAGATTTGGTTAAACATCCACCCTTGATGATATGTGTAAGATTACCTAAGTGTTGTGATGTTAATCTACTCACACTTTCTTGTAATGTCAGGGTCTCTTTGATGGACTCTTTTCAAATATGTAATCATGTTGTATAATGCTAGTTTTCTCGTATCAAGGTACACTTTATCCTCCTATTGGCCAGACTAGTGGTATTGAAATTGCTTGTATGTATGAAATATAAGATGCTTGGATATATACACTTGTTTGAGATATTGTTCCCTATGAATACTATGTTTTGGACTTGATTACATATGTTGAACAAACTTGAAAACATGATGATAGATGTCCATTATACAACCTTGTGCACCTACCAATATTCTCGAGGTAAGGGCACAAGGTTGGGTGTCCTACTTGAGTTGTCATGTTAGGGAAGACCATGTTGATACAAGGGTTAGCTCTTGGCAATGGCCTTGAGGTCCCTTACGAATAGGGTTAACTCTTGTCATTTAATCTTGTAGTCCCTCATGTTGAAATAGGGTAGCTAATCTTGAGCACCCTCATGGACCCCTTCCTTCGAGAAGTTGATCAAAGGCCTTATGATATTGTTGGTATAATGGAAATGAATATAAAACATGCTTGCATGTTAACAAGAGAGTCTTTAATAATGTTGTTGCTTCGTTCTTGTTATCCACTTTATGCTTTTTCCAAGCAATATATGTTCTTAAACTTGCAATTTTATATGTTTGCCAGCGTACTCAGCACAATTGTACTGATGTGTACCCATTTTATGATTTTAGATAATAGGTACACTATGAATCTCTAATGATGAACAATGCTTCCACACTTATGATAACCTACTCGTACTTTTATGATATATAATGACATGCAAATGGAATTCACACGGTTGATATATGGGACCTAAGATCTTATGTCATGTATTAGTTTAGCATTATTTTATGCTTTCTTGTCTCATACCTTAGTTGTTGTTTGTGATTTTATTCATGTATATGTTATGTGATCTATCCTACGGATGGACGCTAGGGTCCTCTCGCCTTTGGCTTTCTAGCCATTAGGAGTGAGGATTTGGATAACAAACGGTTCTGTGATAGATGGTATCAGAGCAATCACATATCCTCTATGCATGTTTAATAACCCACTTACTCGTATGAACCTTGGGAAAACTGAAGTGCATAATGGTAAAGCTGAGGTGTCTAGGTAGGTCACTACATGGGGGCTGATGCACCTCATATCTGCCTAGATGTGGTGGCTTGGGTCTCCCTTGTATACCTACCTAGACGAAGTGAAATCAAGACTGGATTAAGGATTTTTCCCTAAAAAGCTTAGAGAGTCTTCTAGAATGTCATCTCTTCTTTAAGGACTACCTTAATCCACACATTAGATGATGATTAGATGGTTTCTCATCTCATCATGTGATCTCTCTTGTGACAATTAATCACATGATCTCTCGATTATGGGTAACTTATGTATGGGGAAAATAAATTTTGAATGAATTGGTAAAAGTTGATTAAGATGATAATGATACCAAAATCTGATCTTAATTTGAAAACTCGATTATGATTAATGAAATTACTCTTGAAGCTTAGTACTCATGTATAATATCTCAAATCATGTAAACTCAATTTTACCAAAAATGACCTATGTGCTTCCTATATTTGAGGTAAATGATAATGATCCTTAATATGATGAAAAAAGGAGAACTCATGCTTTACACCTCATTGTTGATGAGGTCCCTATTGATTAAGTCAATCTTACCCCTATTGTTGATTAAACCTCAAACATGATTAAGATAACTTTTCCCCTATTTGTTTACATGTATCATGATCATGCTTTGAAATGACTATGTCTTTCGACTCTCAAAATCATGATGAAAATTGTTTATACAAGAGGCAAAATCCCCTATTGATTATAATGCCTCATTTGTTAAATTCAATTTTGAATAATATGACAAATATGAGATATTAATCATACTCGATAATGCTTAAAACATTTAAAGAGTCTATATTGACTTCTCTATATTTTTTGAAGTATACCCCCTTTCTCTTAATTATGAAGAAAAGAGAAAAATATTATGACCTCAAAGAATCTCAAATCATGGTTGCTCTATTATGATAATGATCTTTGATCTCGTGACCTAGTGAAATACAAATCGATAAATGATGCTCTTCCTATTTGATAGACTTGATAATTCATGACTAATGAGCACAAATATGCTAGCTTAGGGTGGTAGTTTGTTTCTTGAATCCCCTAACCTAGCTCACATTCTTATTATGATTGCCTCTAAATTTTCATCTTGTTGATTATTTAGAGTTTGGAAAGATGACCCCTTCGATACAATTTTGGTCTCTTAACCTAAGTCTCTAATAGGTCAAATCTAATGATGATATTGAAACTCGATATTGAATCTTGATTTGATGATGGTCTTGAAATATGATGATGTTGACTATAGCTTGTGGTTAAGTTTCCTAGAAGGACCTAGGTCTAGATCATTCATCAACCTCGAATACATAATAATGACATTGATGTTGATATCACAAAATGTTGCTTGATTGTTGATTATGGATGAATGATCTCACCTATTGTCTAATTCAGAATCTTTTACCCTAGCTTCAAAATTTTAGACCTATTACTTTTGTTGTCCAAAATCATGACTCTCGATATTGATTTGCAAAATCTTGAATAATGGCAACTCATCTCGATATGATTCGACTCCTATGATCACATATTTGGATCTTGAGATCACCCTCAATTTATGATTGATGAATTTCATGTTCCCAAATCTCTAAAACTTTGAAATGATGATTATGTTGATTTGCTCAATTTATGAGTTGGGGATAAACTCTCATGTGAACTAGGGTGTCACTTCCATTGATTTTGAGTACAAAACCACGATATTGAATATGATCTTTGTCTCAAATTGTTGAAATATGAAATCTAGGGCCAATGTAGAAGCTAAAACCCTAAATGTTGGGATTATAAGTCATGTTTTACTATTGAATCAAAGATCCCTATTTGTTTGATTTAATTGGTGATCTCTCCAAATTTGTGATCTTTTGATTAGAGTGGCACAGTGGAAGCATGGCTATGTTTGGACTTTAATGTTTGGTATCTTGATATTGGAATAATGTTTATGATTGAAGGATGATGATAATATGTGGAGTTTATGATGGATATGATATGGAATGTGAAGTCCCAATGTCGTTGAGGATTTGCCTAAATTTTCGAGACAAAATTCCTTTTAAGGTGGGGAGCATGTATCATCTTGGATTTTCTCTCTCCTCCAAATATTCAAACTTTGACTCATAATACACTCTTTTGATTCAATGACTTCCTTCATCATCAATTTGATATTTTGGAATGATATGTTGCTCGATTGATCAGGTGTTGATGGCTAAATTGCAATTTTGAGCCCGCTTATCTAATGTTGGGAGTATTTGAATTTTTGTATATACTCATCTTTCTGATTTTGATATAAAACCTTATGCATAAGATAGAGGGTGAAATTTTGGGTCCAATGGTGAAGATTTCAGCCAAATCTGAGCTTCAAGGACAAAGTTATAGCCTTTGCAAGATTGCCTCTTTTGTAGCTTTTAATCACCTCGATTTTGCTCTTTTTCTTGCCTTGTTAAGACTCGGCCCTCTTCTTTTCTCTTGGGCTCAACCTGTGGGCTCCAATCTCCAAAACATGACATAAACTCAGCGGAAGCATTCGATTAGCAACGGAATACAAAAATCACCGGAAATTAAAACTTTTTGAGACAAGATCTTGAAATCATAATACTTCTTTTATAGAAACAAGATAAACAGTTTACATCTCTGCTAAATCACTTCTTGAGTGATTATACACAACCAGATACAAAATCTTAAGATTCAAAACCAAAAATCTCAGACCACTAACTCCAAGGACCTGAGAGTACAGAGACGACATAGGACTATCTAACTACAAGACTCAGCAGTCAGTATCTCCACCTGAGATTCACTGCTGCTCCTGGTGCTGCTGCTGTTGACATTGATCACCTGCAGACTGGTTCCTTCATCCTTGATGACCACCTAAAAATTTGAAATCTACGGAGTGAGACAATTTTAAATAATTGTCCCAGCGAGAGTTATAACTCTCCGCCAGAAGCTTTATTATAGCAATCAAAGAACAACATGATCAATAAAAGCTTTTAAGGTAATCAACAGCAGATTGACATTAAGTGGAACAACAACATTTAAGAATATGAAGAACATACGTACTAAGCAGTGTAATCATCAATCATTGTATCTCGTAGATCAACCTAAGCAGATATAATACGCGATTGATTAGGTTTTACAAACATTATTATTATGCCCTGTGGAGATGAGGTATACCGCTCATACTCCAACCGATCACTATTAAGTCGCATCGGTATCATACCTAGGTCATCAAAAGAGCCGGATTCTTACGACCTCATCTTCCTCCATCAGAGTGAGGGAAAACATGCAGGACGTCTAGTGTCTCTGCTACTATAGCTCACCAGGGTATTCTGGTACTTTGCTATTAGAGTCACAGTGGCATTCTGTACTCTCTTCGCCATCGAAAGATTTCTTGTTTATCTCTCATCGAGGCGGTATAAATGATTTCCTCAGGAGAATAGTGTTACATCACCCCGGTATAAACATATAGTGAAGGGTTGATAGATTAAGATACATCTACATCAATTCCTACACTAGGATGTAAGGATATACACATCCATATTCCCCCACATACTCAAAAGTATGTGATCGAGGAGTTCCCTTAGGAAAACCTGTTTCACCATCATTTAACTTCTGACAATGATGGATCTATGATCAGGGCTCTACATGGTATGATTATACTTGATTAGTTAGGTACATTTCAGTATTCTTTTAGCATAATTCATGTTTCCAATCATTTAAATATTAAAACACTACTATACAAGAAGAATACTAAATGTATCAAGTTTAACTCATATCAGTTACCAAAGGAAATCAATTCATCATAAGTCATTTAATCAGCATAACCTTGGTGTTACTCATGGATCTTACAGCCTATCATCTCATATGATGCTACTTAAACTTAGGCATCATAGCCTATTCACTATTCATTAAGCTAACAACATGCTTTCAATGAATAGGGTATCATAATCCTTACCTGGATATGATCATCCTCATATAAGAACCCGCATGGTTAATTCAACTAATAATAGTAAACAATTCATTTCAAGAGTTGTACCTTCATACTCTTACAAGAGCTAGGTTCCCTGATTTACAACAATTAGGGTTATCCAATCCCTTCCATTATGATTAGAAATAGTGGTTCCTCCTTTCATACTTAACTCATGAAGATTCATGTTTAAAAGCATAACCTGGAATTAGGGTAATTGTACATTTCATCACATTACCCCCAATTAGGGTTTACTATTCACATTACATGTTATTACCCTAGAACTAGGGTTTACTATTCACTTCATGGTGAATTGAACTCATAGCATCATCATGTATGAGAAACATCATCATTGATGCCTTCAAATTAGGTTAAGATTTATCAATTATCATAAATAGGGTTTACATGATCTCACATAGGTGGATCATACCCTAGTTATGCACATTCATATGCATTGAAGGTATTTTACTTGAGTTTCAACCATAAATGGTACCTTTTCTCTCTTATTATTAAGAGATGGTGATTACATCACTCTAGATTAGGTTAGGTCAAGTCCTCATTGATTATCATAAGCCAAGTCACCACTATCATGTCATTAGGGTTTGATTAAAACAAGGTATCATCTATTTGAACCCTTCAAGGGCACATTGGTAAAGTACACCTTTAATCACCACATGGTTCAATCTATTAGTCACTTAGCCCCTTAATGCCTTGGAGTACCATTAGGGTTTAGATTGGACCACCATTGGACCAATTACACCTTCAAACGATTAAGCAAAAAAACCCTAAAAGTCTCTAAACGGTTTCACCCCTCAACCTCCAAACGGTCTTGAGACCGTTTGGGGACGTTGACCATTTGGGCACTTTGACCTTCAAGACCGCATGGTCACCAAGACCGCATGGTTGCGTTGACCATTTGAGAGTGTTGACATCCAAACCGTTTGAAATGAATCGACCTTGAAACCGCATGAGATGAAACGATCCTGAGATCAATTGGACCAAACGACCTTGAGATCGTTTGAGCCCAAACGGTCTTGAGACCGTTTGGTCCAAATGGGCTCAAAACCGCATGGACCTCAAAGGTGTATCAAAGGCTATAATCGATTGGGATTTTCTATGTTGAAGCTTTCAATTGGCCATAACCTTGTTAACCACTTATAAATTGAGTCAATTAGGGTTAGCCTTAATCAATTGGACACCAAATTGACCCTCAATTGAAAGCCAATTAGGGTTGAATTCAACTCAATTAGGGTTTGCAATCGGTTAACCATCAATGCTCATCAACATGAATCTAATTGAGGTTGAACCCAACAATTGACATCCGATTGGGCCCAAACTTGGCTCAAACGGTCTTGATATCATTTGTACACCCTACAAATGGTCTTGAGACCGTTTTCCCAAAGTTCCATCAAAACCTAAGTCGATTTGATAAGGGTTGAACCCTAATTAGGTCTAAAATCAGCACTTTTATTCAATTCATCAACCTATTGTGATTGGACCCTCAAACCATCAAATTTCCTTAACCCTAGACCTCCAAACGATCTTGGGTTGTCACCAAACGGTCTTGAGACCGTTTGAGTGAACCCCCAAATGGTATTGAGACTGTTTGGGCCCTTCAACCCAAAGTTCACCAAAATCTATCCTTGAAATCAGCAATTCAACCCAATTAGGGTTTAGGGGGTTGAAGTGCCTTCCACTTGTGATTGGTTTGGAATTAGGTTATGATTCTTTGTAGATATTAAATTCAACATGTTTACAACAGACCTCTAAACGGTCTTCCCTTGGTCAACCCTATCAAACGGTCTTGGAGACCGTTTGAATCTAAACGGTCTTGTAAGACCACATGAGATCAAATGGTTTGAGACCGTTTGTTTTCAAACGGTTTGCAAACCGTTTAGACCAAATGGTCCAAGGTCATTTGATAAAGTTTCCTAGGGATTCACGCCCATCATCTTCAACCTCTATTCAGGTCGGTTACTCCATGGATTGCTTGCAAAAGTGCAAGGAAGAATGGCGAAGAAGAAGAACTAAGTACTAGTTTGCAAGAACATAAATGTGCATAATAAAGCAAGAAGTTTAGAGTTATAAAACCCACCTTAAACATTGTTCCTAGAGCTCAAAGCTTCCAAGCTTCAAGCCTTTAATGGCATCTTGAGCTCCACAGGTCGGCCAAAGAAGTTTCTCCAAGAAAAGGTTGGGGAAGGTCGGCTAGAACAAGAAACCTAAGTGAGATAACCATAAAACTAACCTTATACAAAGAATTCCTCCATGAATCCGAGCTAGAAGATGGTCTCTTCTCACCTTAGAATAGGTTGGTCATCTTCTTGAGCTCCATAGCTCTGCCTTAGTTGGTTGAGCAAGATGATAAGTGAAGCAGAGAAGAGAATACATTTACTTGGTTTGCAAAGAAAGAAGCTTATATAGCTTGGGTTAGTTTTCAACATCAGGACATCTAGTTTCATGGTTTCTCATCTAGGTCCCTCCTTCCTTCTAAGGCACATTCAATTATCATAACTTTAAGCAAATACCATCAAAACTCAAGATCTAAGGGTAAAGAAAGCCAACATGTAAACTAAGGTACATATATAAAGGGTCTTTTTACTCTTATTAGGTGATTCTACTACAAAAGTTATTCTTCTTATCTGATTATCTAATTGAAGCGCCCCTTTCATAATTTCTTCTCTAAATGATGTAAAGAGTCATAAAAAAAACTATGAAAGGTGTATTTTACAAGTTGCACCCCACATTTTGGGTAAATTGCACTTTACTCCAAAAATAGGGTTTTTAAGCACCAAGATTGCTCCACAAGTTGTATCTTGATGCCCAAGCTTGGGAAATTCATCATACTTCATCATATCCATTCATATGATGTCTCATCATCAGAGGAACATCTTAACATGTGTAATTTGCAAGTTAACCCCTTTAATTGGGTAATTTGCACATAGGTCCCTGTATTACAAAACAATACTACAACATTGTTTAAAAAGGACAAAATTGAAAATGTATGTTCCTCAGGAACTTAATTACATGCCAAGGGATAATCACAAGTATTTAATTACATATTTAGGAAAAACATCTAGGGTTAGTTTATAAACCAGGTCAGGGATGTTACAAATTATCCACCCCTTATAAGGATTTCGTCCCCGAAATCGATAAAACATATTAAGAGAAAAGAGCAGGGTATTTCCTTCTCAACTCATCCTCTAGTTCCCAAGTGGCTTCTTCAACACCACGGTGATTCCAGAGGACTTTCACAAGACTTATGTCTTTCTTCTTTAGCTTTTTAATTCTGTTATCAAGGATTGACACTGGTCCTTCCTTATAAGTTATATCTTCATTCAATTCTACTTCCATATGTTGTAGAACCGACTCGGTATCAGGGTGACATTTCCTCAGCATAGAAATGTGAAACACAGGGTGTAACTTCTGCAACTCTTGAGGTAACTCTAGTCTATAGGCTACCTTTCCAACCCGTTCAATGATTGGATAAGGCCCCATAAATCTAGGAGCCGACTTCCCTTTCCTTCCAAAACGAAGGACTCTTTTCCAAGGAGAGACCTTGAGGTACACTCTGTCTCCAACTTAGAACTCTAAGGGCCTACGACATCTGTCAGCAAAAGACTTCTGCCTATCCTGTAAAGTCTTAATTTGTTGCTGTATCACTTTGATCTTCTCTGTAGTCTGCTGCACAAGATCAGGACCTAACAACTGATGTTCACCAGTCTCATACCAACATAAGGGTGATCTACAACGTCTACCATACAAAGCTTCATAAGGTGCCATATCAATGCTATGTTGATAGGTATTGTTATAGGCAAACTCTATCAAGCTTAGGTGTAGATCCCAACTCCCAGTAAATTGGAGAACACATGCTCTCAACAAGTCTTCCAAGGTCTGTATAGTCCTTTCCGACTGTCCATCAGTCTGTGGATGAAAGGCTGTACTAAACCTTAACTTGGTGCCTAAAGCTCTGTGTAACTGCTCCCAAAAATGACTTGTAAACTGGGGACCTCTGTCAGAAACTATAGTGACTGGAACTCCGTGCAAGTGTACTATCTCTTGAACATACAGCTGTGATAACCTTTTAGCAGAATAGGTTGTTTTGACAGGTAAGAAATGCGTTGTCTTTGTCAACCTATCAACTATTACCCAGATGGAATCATGTCCTTTGCTTGTCCTGGGTAGGCCAACAACAATGTCCATGGTCACATGGTCCCACTTCCACTGTGGTATGGGTAAAGGTTGCATTGTCCCTGCAGGCTTCTGGTGTTCAGCTTTAACTTGCTGACACACAGGACACCTCAGAACAAACTCTGCAACATCCTTCTTCATCCTAGGCCACCAATACATATCTTTTAAGTTTCAATACATCTTGGTGCTCTCTGGATACATGGCATATATCGAAGAATGAGCTTCTTCCAGGACTAACTTCCTCAAGTTATCCCCATCCGGTACTATCATCCTCCCATGATAACATGCCACCTGATCATCTGAATCATGGAAACCATCTCGCTTCTCATCACCATACTCAAACCTAATCTGCTGAACTGCAGCATCAACTTGTTGTGCCTCCTTTATCTGCTCTCTTAGGGTAGGTTTGATGTGCATCTCAGCTAACAAACCGGCTAACAATGACACCTTCAACTGCACATTGTCTTGCCTTAAAGAGATAAGCATATCTCTCCTAGAGCATACTAAGGAACTTAGTTGTGCTCTATCCATGGTTGATGTTGCTGATTTCCTACTCAAGGCATCTGCAACCACATTGGCCTTACCTGGATGGTAATCAATTGTACAATCGTAGTCCTTGATTAACTCCATCCAACGACGTTGCCTGGTGTTAAGTTCATGCTGAGAGAAGATATACTTAAGGTTCTTGTGGTCTGTGAAAATCTGGAATGTCTCTCTGTAGAGATAATGTCTCCAGATCTTCAAGGCATGAACCACAACAGCTAATTCCAAATCATGTGTCGGATAATTCTCCTCATGTTTCTTAAGCTGTCGGGAAGCAAAAGAAATCACTTGCTTATCCTGCATCGACACGCATCTGAGTCCATTCTTTGATGCATCACAGAAGACTACATATCCTTTACCTTGCTCAGGTAGCACAAGCATAGGTGCACTTGTCAACCTCTCCTTCAACAACTGGAAAGATTGCTGACACTTGTCACTCCAGGCAAAAGGAACATCTTTCCGGGTTAACTTGGTCAAGGGTAAGGCTATAGAACTGAAGTTCTTAATAAACCTTCGGTAGTAGCCAGCTAACCCTAAGAAACTATGAATCTGCATTGGTGTCTTTAGTTGTTCCCACTGTAGAAAAGATTCTACCTTTTTAGGGTCAACACGAATACCCGAGGCAGATACCACGTGACCAAGAAAAGATACTTCCGGCAACCAAAACTCACACTTGCTAAACTTAGTGTACATCTTATGTTCTCTTAGCAAAGTCAGAGCCTGACGAAGATGATGTTCATGCTGTTGAGCATCTCTACTATATATCAGAATGTCATCTATGAAGACAACAACACACTGATCGAGGAAAGGTCAGAAGATTCCATTCATGAGTTCCATAAATGCAGCTAGTGCATTAGTTAGTCCAAACGACATAACTGTGAACTCATAGTGACCATACCTAGTCCTAAAGGCAGACTTGGATATGCCACTATCCTTAATACGAAGTTGATGATATCCTGACCTCAAGTCTATCTTCGAGAAGATGGTTGCACCACGCAACTGGTAAAAAAGATCATCAATCCTCGGCAGAGGGTACTTGTTCTTTATTATTACTTTATTGAGTTGTCTATAATCAATGCACAACCGCATTGACCCGTCTTTCTTTTTAACAAACAAAACCGGAGCACCCCAGGGTGAAGTACTCGGTCGGATGAAACCCTTCTCAAGTAACTCCTGAAGTTGTTTCTTGAGTTCTGCCATCCCGGCAGGCGCCATCCTATACGGTGTTTGAGCTATAGGTTGTGTATCTGGGACCAAATTGATTTCAAAATCAATTTCCTGAGGTGGTGGTATACTTGGAAGTTCTTCAGGAAACACATCTTCGAATTCCCTGACTATAGGAACTTCAGCAGGGTTAGGACTCTCCATGATAGTATCTACCACATGGGCCAAGAATGTATAACATCCTTGCCTCATCAGCAATCATAGCTGACACAAGACAGGTGGGTAGAATCTTTCTCTCTCCTTGAAAGATCCATGTGTTGCTTTCATCAGCAAATACAACTTGCTTGGATTCGCAATCCAAGACAATCCTATACCTTTCCAAAGTATCCATTCCAAGGATTATATCAAATCCTTGCATCTCAAGTGGTATAAGATCCACTTGAATGCGATGATCAGAAAAGAAGAGGATGCAGGGAGAGCATACCTCCTGCAAAATAGCAGACCCTCTCAACGGAGTCTCAAGCAACAAGCTATCTGCCCTATGACTGACCGTCATATTGCAGTTGCGAATCACTCTCTGAGTGATAAAGGAGTGTGTAGCACCCGGGTCAATCAAAACAGATACCACACAGGATGTAGACATATCAGAATATAGCAATTCCATCTGACCTGCCACAACCCGTGGATTGATCACTGCATCAGGTGGATTCATTGCATAGAACCTTGTTGTCGCCTGAGGTTGAGTTGGTGCTGACGATCCAGCTTGAGACGCTTGTCCACGTCCTCTAGCTGCTCCTTGAGACTGCCTTCTCTGTGATCCCTGTTGATTCTGTCTCTGAGGCTGTGTCACACTGACAGGCCTAGACCTATAGTCCTTCATCAGATGTCCCACCTTCCCATAGTTGTAGCAGCTTCTCTCCAGTTGTTGTGGTCTTGGTGGTCCTGTGACTGACATTGATGCTGAACTGCGAGTCTCTTGTAGTGGTAGGCTTCGTCCTCTACCTCTACTTGGTATCCACTGTGTCTGAGTACTAGATCTGGGTGGTGGAGGTGTAGGTGCAGAAAATCTAGGCTTCTTAAAGTCTCTAGATGAAGAACCCTGGAACTATGAATATCTCTTATGGGTTTGCCTCTTCTCGGCTACAGATTTCTCTATCCTTCGGACTGACTCAACGAAGGTAGCGAACCTCTCCCGATTTTCTAGGGCAGACACAGGAGTAGTCAAATCGGCATTCAAACCCCTCTTGAACCTTCTAATCCTTTCTTCTTCTGTGGCAGCCATGTGCAGACAAAACCGCAGCAACTCCATGAACTTAGCTTCGTACTCGCTAATGTTCATCATACCTTTCCTCAATCTCTCGAACTGAGAGATCTTCTCGTCCAGGAATGTCTTTGGAAAGTATCTGTTGAAAAATCCCCGACGAAAGTCTTCCCATGAGATCTCTACTCCAGGCCTCTTCTGCTCTTCCATGGTCCACCAGTGACCAACACTTCCTTTGAGAAGATAGACAGCATGTCTAACCTTCTCAGCTTCAGGGATGTTCAAGATTTTGAAGGCTTTCTCCAACTCGGTTAACCAGAGATCGGCATATGTGGGGTCAGCTGTCCCAAAGTATTCGGTTGCTCCGACACGACGAAGTCACTCAAACGTCTTACTGATACCTTGTCCCTCAAGCTGGATAGGTGTCCTAGGTGCAGGCATGGGCATCCTGTCGGTGATGTGTGTCATGGCAGTCATAAACTGCCCGAACATAGTTTGAACAGCTGGATTACCCATGTCAGCTGGGTCAAACTGAGGTGGCTCCCTGGGTGGCTCAGGTATGGGCTGCTCTATTTTTGGGTTCCTTACACCTTCTCGAGGTGCAGCGACGCTACTTTCTGCCACGTACTCCTCATGTGGCTCAGACATCCTTATATATCTTCTTCTCATGAGGAGCAGAAGATTCTATTAGATAGGAAAGAAACACTAAGGATAGACTCGACATCCTAAGTCCTATGTCTCTATAGACTCAGTAAACCTAGAGCTCTGATACCACTAAATTGTGGGCCCCGATCTCTAAAACACGACATAAACTCGGCGGAAGCATTCGATTAGCAACGGAATACAAAAATCACCGGAAATTAAAACTTTTTGAGACAAGATCTGGAAATCATAATACTTCTTTTATAGAAACAAGATAAATAGTTTACATCTCTACTAAATCACTTCTTGAGTGATTATACACAACCAGATACAAAATCTTAAGATTCAAAACCAAAAATCTCAGACCACTAACTCCAAGGACCTGAGAGTACAGAGACGACATAGGACTATCTAACTACAAGACTCAGCAGTCAGTATCTCCACCTGAGATTCACTGCTGCTCCTGGTGCTGCTGCTGCTGATATTGATCACCTACAGACTGGTTCCTTCGTCCTCGATGACCACCTAAAAATTTGAAATCTACGGAGTGAGACAATTTTAAATAATTGTCCCAGCGAGAGTTATAACTCTCCGCCAGAAGCTTTATTATAGCAATCAAAGAACAACATGAGCAATAAAAGCTTTTAAGGTAATCAACAGCAGATTGACATTAAGTGGAACAACAACATTTAAGAATATGAAGAACATACGTACTAAGCAGTGTAATCATCAATCATTGTATATCGTAGATCAACCTAAGCAGATATACTACGCGATTGATTAGGTTTTACAAACATTATTATTATGCCCTGCGGAGATGAGGTATACCACTCATACTCCAACCGATCACTATTAAGTCGCATTGGTATCATACCTAGGTCATCAAAAGAGATGGATTCTTACGACCTCATCTTCCTCAGTCAGAGTGAGGGAAAACATGCAGGACGTCTAGTATCTCTGCTACTATAGCTCACCAGGGTATTCTGGTACTTCGCTATTAGAGTCACAGTGGCATTCTGTACTCTCTTCGCCATCGAAAGATTTCTTGTTTATCTCTCATCGAGGCGGTATAAAGGATTTCCTCGGGAGAATAGTGTTACATCACCCCGGTATAAACATATAGTGAAGGGTTGATAGATTAAGATACATCTACATCAATTCCTACACTAGGATGTAAGGATATACGCATCCATATTCCCCCACATACTCAAAAGTATGTGATCCAGGAGTTCCCTTAGGAAAACCTATTTCACCATCATTTAACTTTTGACAATGATGGATCTATGATCACGGCTCTACATGGTATGATTATACTTGATTAGTTAGGTACATTTCAGTATTCTTTTAGCATCATTCATGTTTCCAAGCATTTAAATATTAAAACACTGCTATACCAGCAGAATACTAAATGTATCAAGTTTAACTCATATCAGTTACCAAAGGAAATCAATTCATCATAAGTCATTTAATCAGCATAACCTTGATGTTACTCATGGATCTTACAGCCTATCATCTCATATGATGCTACTTAAACTTAGGCATCATAGACTATTAACTACTCATTAAGCTAACAACATGCTTTCAATGAATAGGGTATCATAATCCTTACCTGGATATGATCATCCTCACATAAGAACCTGCATGGTTAATTCAACTAATAATAGTAAACAATTCATTTCAAGAGTTGTACCTTCATACTCTTACAAGAGCTAGGTTCCCTGATTTACAACAATTAGGGTTATCCAATCCCTTCCATTATGATTAGAAATAGTGGTTCCTCCTTTCATACTTAACTCATGAAGATTCATGTTTAAAAGCATAACCTGGAATTAGGGTAATTGTACATTTCATCACATTACCCCCAATTAGGGTTTACTATTCACATTACATGTTATTACCCTAGAATTAGGGTTTACTATTCACTTCATGGTGAATTGAACTCATAGCATCATCATGTATGAGAAACATCATCATTGATGCCTTCAAATTAGGTTAAGATTTATCAATTATCATAATTAGGGTTTACATGATCTCACATAGGTGGATCATACCCTAGTTATGCACATTCATATGCATTGAAGGTATTTTACTTGAGTTTCAACCATAAATGGTACCTTTTCTCTCTTATTATTAAGAGATGGTGATTACATCACTTTAGATTAGGTTAGGTCAAGTCCTCATTGATTATCATAAGCCAAGTCACCACTATCATGTCATTAGGGTTTGATTAAAACAAGGTATCATCTATTTGAACCCTTCAAGGGCACATTGGTAAAGTACACCTTTAATCACCACATGGTTCAATCTATTAGTCACTTAGCCCCTTAATGTCTTGGAGTACCATTAGGGTTTAGATTGGACCACCATTGGACCAATTACACCTTCAAACGATTAAGCAAAAACAACCCTAAAAGTCTCTAAACGGTTTCACCCCTCAACCTCCAAACGGTCTTGAGACCGTTTGGGGGCGTTGACCGTTTGGGCACTTTGACCTTCAAGACCGCATGGTCACCAAGACCGCATGGTTGCATTGACCATTTGAGAGTGTTGACCTCCAAACTGTTTGAAATGAACCGACCTTGAAACCGCATGAGATGAAATGATCCTGAGATCAATTGGACCAAACAACCTTGAGATCATTTGAGCCCAAACGGTCTTGAGACCGTTTGGCCTCAAACGGTCTTGAGACCGTTTGGTCCAAATGGGCTCAAAACCGCATGGACCTCAAAGGTGTATCAAAGGCTATAATCGATTGGGATTTTCTATGTTGAAGCCTTCAATTGGCCATAACCTTGTTAACCAATTATAAATTGAGTCAATTAGGGTTAGCCTTAATCAATTGGACACCAAATTGACCCTCAATTGAAAGCCAATTAGGGTTGAATTCAACTCAATTAGGGTTTGCAATCGGTTAACCATCAATGCTCATCAACATGAATCTAATTGAGGTTGAACCCATCAATTGACATCCGATTGGGCCCAAACTTGGCTCAAACGGTCTTGATATCATTTTTACACCCTCCAAACGGTCTTGAGACCGTTTGCCCAAAGTTCCATCAAAACCTAAGTCGATTTGATAAGGGTTGAACCCTAATTAGGTCTAAAATCAGCACTTTTATTCAATTCATCAACCTATTGTGATTGGACCATCAAACCATCAAATTTCCTTAACCCTAGACCTCCAAACGGTCTTGGGTTGTCACCAAACGGTCTTGAGACCGTTTGAGTGAACCCCCAAACGGTCTTGAGACCGTTTGGGCCCTTCAACCCAAAGTTCACCAAAATCTATCCTTGAAATCAGCAATTCAACCCGATTAGGGTTTAGGGGGTTGAAGTGCCTTCAACTTGTGATTGGTTTGGAATTAGGTTATGATTCTTTGTAGATATTAAATTCAACATGTTTACAACAGTTCTCTAAATGGTCTTCCCTTGGTCAAACCTATCAAACGGTCTTGGAGACCGTTTGAATCTAAACGGTCTTGCAAGACCGCATGAGATCAAATAGTTTGAGACCGTTTGTTTTCAAACGGTTTGCAAACCGTTTAGACCAAATGGTCCAAGGTCATTTGATAAAGTTGCCTAGGAATTCACACTCATCATCTTCAACCTTTGTTCAGGTCGGTTACTCCACGGATTGCTTGCAAAAGTGCAAGGAAGAATGGGGAAGAAGAAGAACTAAGTACTAGTTTGCAAGAACATAAATGTGCATAATAAAGAAAGAAGTTTAGAGTTATAAAACCCGCCTTAAACGTTGTTCCTAGAGCTCCAAGCTTCCAAGCTTCAAGCCTTTAATGGCGTCTTGAGCTCCACAGGTCGTCCAAAGAAGTTTCTCCAAGAAAAGGTTGGGGAAGGTCGGCTAGAACAAGAAACCTAAGTGAGATAACCATAAAACCAACCTTATACAAAGAATTCCTCCATGAATCTGAGCTAGAAGATGGTCTCTTCTCACCTTAGAACAGGTTGGTCGTCTTCTTGAGCTCCAGATCTCTTCCTTAGTCAGTTGAGCAAGATGATAAGTGAATAAGAGAAGAGAATATGTTTACTTGGTTTGCAAAGAAAGAAGCTTATATAGCTTGGGTTAGTTTTCAACATAAGGACCTCTAGTTTCATGGTTTCTCATCTAGGTCCCTCCTTCCTTCTAAGGAACATTCAATTATCATAACTTTAAGCAAATCCCATCAAAACTCAAGAGCTAAGGGTAAAGAAAGCCAACATGTAAACTAAGGTACATATATAAAGGGTCTCTTTACTCCTACTAGGTGATTCTACTACAAAAGTTATTCTTCTTATCTGATTATCTAATTGAAGCGCCCCTTTCATCATTTCTTCTCTAAATGATGTAAAGAGTCACAAAAAACTCTAAAAGGTGTATTTTACAAGTTGCACCCCACATTTTGGGTGAATTGCACTTTACTCCAAAATTAGGGTTTTTAAGCACCAAGATTGCTCCACAAGTTGTATCTTGATGCCCAAGCTTGGGAAATTCATCATACATCATCATATCCATTCATATGATGTCTCATCATCAGAGGAACATCTTAACATGTGTAATTTGCAAGTTAACCCCTTTAATTGGGTAATTTGCACATAGGTCCTTGTATTACAAAACAATACTACAACATTGTTTAAAAAGGACAAAATTGAAAATGTATGTTCCTCAGGAACTTAATTACATGCCAGTGGATAATCACAAGTATTTAATTACATATTTAGGCAAAACATCTAGGGTTAGTTTATAACCCAGGTCAGGGATGTTACACAACCCATCTTGCACTCAGCATCTGACATGTGCTGAGGAGCGAGGCTCCTAGCCGCAACATCATGTGCCCACAGATTGGGGCTGATCCAACAGTTGGGAAGTCATCCCCAAACTTGAGCAAAAGTCAAGCAGCAATGGGTCCTAGCCATGTTTGGAGACCCCTGAATTGAGGGGCTTTTTGACTCCCTTCGCCCCTAAACTTGTTTCCAAATTCCTCTCTCTTGCTCCTACGGCCTCTCCCCTACCTCTTTGCTAGTGATATAGCCCAAGGTAGGGGTATGGGGCACCCTCCCACCATGGTTGAGGCCACAGGGAAGGTTCCATCTGATCCTCACCTTGCCTCATTTTAAGAGCCTTGAGTTTTCCATTATGTGATATTTGGTTTCCCCCTCTTTTCCCCTTTGTCGGTGCATGCTTTCCCCTTCTTCTTCCTCTAATGCTAGTAGCTCCGCCATGGCGTTGAGCTTCTCTGATGAGCATGCTTCGTCGCCCATGCTACTTTTGGCCACATTTGTCACAACCAACAGATCTGTCTGACCTTGCCCAAAGTGGGAAGCACATTCTTGAGGCCTAGTAGCTACTATTTCACCTCCTCGGTGAGCTGTACTAGCCACTCCATCATGTTGTTGCACACACGCAGCGACGGTTAGGCAACACCATCAGTCACTCGAATGTGGAGGGCAGCGATGGCAGGAAGTGGGAACCGCTTGTGGGCCACCCCTCTCCCTCCTAGAGATTGACCAGTCATAGGGAAACCCCCAGACCCACACCTCACCAAGTCATGTGGACCCGTGTTGGACCCCCAAATAGGGCACGCCAAATGGCCCCTTGTTGAGGTATATGGTCCATGCCCCTCTCTCCTCAAATTATATGTATGATTTTTAAAAACTCATAGAAAATCATTCGTAGATCAAAATGAGACATATTATATGTGAAAATTGATCTACTCACCGAGATCATTCATTGAACCTTATTTCTGAGGATAATTCCTTTAGTATCTCCTTATATGTTGAAAATGACATCAAATGCATCTCTTTACATATTTGATGGTGATTTGTGGTCAAACATTATCATATGATGCACCCACTTGTTTTTTATGACCCTGATCAGTAAGCTATGTTGTCTTGTACTATATAAATCGAACTTGATCATTCCATGCTCTATTAATGACTCGTATTCATGAAATGGATCATGATATATGTATAATTTGGACATTGATGCTAATGATCATTATCTTGATGCTCAACTTGATTATATGCACTCCAAATCAGCATGTTTGATCTAGATCAGTAACTTTGCATGATCTGATAACCTAAATGACTTATGGATCAATCTTGCTCACTATCATGACTAAGTGACCTAATCATGACATGTAATGTGACCTAATGTGCTTGTTGCTAAATTTTGCTATTCAATCTCATACAAGACTTGCACTAATGGTTACTCATGCTATTTTATGCTTCAAATCGGTAACTTTTTGATAAGTATGACACTAAATAAAGCTTGATCTTTCATGTACTCTAATGTTGAGAATCTTGCATGGAAATGACTAGATATGACTTAAAAGGATGATATGATGAGTAAGTCCTTTAGTCATATTCAATATTATGATTCCTCTATTAAGATCCATGAAACCTAAGTTGGAAATCCCTAATTTTGTAAGGATGTTTCACCCAAAATAAAATGATATATGATGTAGAATGTAGCTTGATGATGATATTGCATGAACATTGGAGATGTTGAAATCATCATGAATATGGAACTTAGATTTGGTGAAACATCCACCCTTGATGATATGTTTAAGATGACCTAAGTGTTGTGATGCTAATCTATTCACACTTTCTTGTAATATTAGGACCTCTTTGATGGACTCTTTTCAAAGATCTAATCATGTTGTATAATGCTAGTTTTCTAGTATCAAGGTACGCTTTATCCTCCTATTGGCCAGACTAGTGGTATTGAAATTGCTTGTATGTATGAAATATAAGATGCTTCGTGAAATATAAGATGATTGGCTATATACACTTGTTTGAGATATTGTTCCCTATGGATACTGTGTTTTGGACTTGATTACATATGTTGAACAAACTTGAAAAAATAATGATAGATGTCAATTATACAACCTTGTGCACCTACCAATATTCTCGGGGTAAGGGAATAAGGCTGGGTGTCCTGCTTGAGTTGTCACGTTAGGGTAGACCATGTTGATACAAGGGTTAGCTCTTGGCAATGGCCTTGAGGTCCCTTAAAAATAGGGTTAACTCTTAACATTTAGTCTTTTAGTCCCTGATATTGAAATATGGTAGCTAATCTTGAGCACCCTCACAGACCCCTTCCTTTGAGAAGTTGATCAAAGGCCTTATGATATTGTTGGTATAATGGAAATGAGCATAAAACACGCTTGCATGTTAAAAAGAGAGTCTTTAATAATATTTTTGATTCGTTCTTGTTATCTTCTTTATGCTTTTGCTAAGAAATATATGTTCTTAAACCTACAATTTTATATGTTTTCCAGCGTACTCAGCACAGTTGTGTTGATGTGTACCCATTTTATGATTTTAAGTAATAGTTACACTATGAATCTCTAATGATGAAAAATGCTTCCGCATTTATGATAATCTACTCATACTCTAATGATATATAATGAAATGCAAATGGAATTCACATGGTTGATATAGGAGACCTAAGATCTTATGTCAGGTATTAGTTTAGCATTCTTTTATGCTTTATTCTCTCATACCTTATTTGTTATTTGTGGTTTTATTCATGCATACGTTATGTGATCTATCCTGTAGATGGATGCTCGGGTCCTCTCACCTTTGGCTTTCTAGCCATTAGGAGTGAGGATTTGGGTAACAAACGGTTCCGTGATGGCATGTTTAAGAGAACATATATTGCTTGGAAAAAGTATAAAGTAGTAACAAGAACAAAGCAAAAACATGATTAAATACTTTCTTATTAACATGCAAGCATGTTTTATATTTATTTGCATTATACAAACAATATTATAAGGCCTTTGACCAGCTTCTCAAAGGAAGGGGTCCATGAGGGTGCTCAAGATTAGCTACCCTATTTCAATGTGAGGGACTACAAGACTAAATGTGTTACGACCCGCGTCGAGCTTATCCCGTAAGTAAGTTGTTCAGCATGTGTTTAGCTGATGTGTTAAGTTATAAGCCTGTTTTCGTTAATAATGTTTAAAATGGACATGATATGTGCTTAGTGTGTTTTCTAGCTTCTAAAGTGTGTAGTATCTTACACTTGAAGCGTTGCCAGAGAAATCGTTCGAATCCGACCTTCGAGTCAAAAGTTGCAAGTTTTTGGGCTTCTAGGGACCCGATTGTAATTTTCAAAAGTTTGGAACTTTGCGATTTGGCCCCTAAGTTTTCTTCCTTATCCTTCCTTTCTCCCTTTCTCCTTTCATTTCTCAGAAACGCAGAACGCAGGAAGCGTTCTGTTCCTTGCGTGAGAAAGAGAGAGAGAGAGAGGGAGCTGAGGAGGGAGAAGCTCTGGAGCTTCGTTTTGCTCCAATTAGTTGCTGTAGATCATCCCTTTCCCCCGTAGATCTTCATATTCATCGATTCAAATCGATTTCGCAGCTGGAGCTGCGTTTGCAAGGAAGACGGTTTGGTGATTGGGGTGCACGGTGCAGCCCCAGTTCGTTTTCTTCCTTCCTTCAGGTACGGTTTAGTTGTATGTGTCGTTTGTGATCGTTTGGTGCTGTTTGCTCGAAGTTTGCCCGTCGATTCGAGAGAAATCGACTTCTGCAGGCCGTTTTTATGTTCTTCCTGTGCGCGGTTCGGCCGAGTTTCCAATTCGGTCGGCCGAGTTCTTATTAGGGCTTTTGTACAACGTTTTCTGATCGGCCGAGTTTTGGTTTTTGGATCGGCCGAGTTTCCTAATTAGATAAACGAACAGGGATTTGGTCGGCCGAGTTTGGTCCTGATCGGCCGAGTTTCCTTTGTAGGTTTTTCAAGCGGTGAGTTGGTCGGCCGAGTTCCCCAGGGGATCGGCCGAGTTCCAGTTGGTCGGCCGAGATTTGTTCGACCGAGTTTCAGAACCAGGGAAACGGTCGGCCGAGTTCCATAGGGATCGGCCGAGTTTCAAGTGGTGAGTGGCAATTCATTTAGAAATCATTATTTAACTCATTTTAAATGTCTGATTGCTTCAGTAATAGTTTAATAAGTTCATTGGAACTTGAATTGTGTAATAAGAATGATGAGAAAGAGGAAATTATGTGTTTTACAGTTATAATGTGTTATTTATGTTATTTGTTAATCAAGTATAGACTTAAATGCCCTAACACCGTAGAACCCCTAAGTGGTATCTGCAGCTTTGGGGTGAAACTCGTGTTGCAACATCATCCGTGCTTGTGTCGCGGACAAACGAGGAAAGAGAAAAATGCAGTTTCCAACAACAACGCGTGCGGAGTCACGGTGGCACTGAAAGAAAATGTGGATTATTCAACATTAATCCGTGCGGAGTCACGGTGGTAATCCCCATGAGACTCTCCGCCTGTGTGCTCAGGTTAGAGGAGGAGTCTAGAGCACTCAGAGTAGTGCATTGAGGCCGGAGAGCCTGTGGTCCTGTGGCAGAACAGGGCTGGCGTCAGACTTAGCATTCCCCGGGTGTGTCGCTAAGTCTTGTACGGTGGGGCCGTAGCATGAATTTGCTATGGATCTTTATATGCAGAGTACACTGCATATATTTAGGGCATACCAATAAAATGGATGAAAAAGCAATTAGTATCACAGTAAATTTATATAACTGCCTTTCTACTTGAACACCTGATGTTGCATAGGAATATGATTATTTTCTGAACATCTGCTATGTCATAGAATTGCTCTGCTTAAACTGTATACCTGTTTACTTTCAGTTATTAAACCTGACGAGTTGTTTATTGATAGCTAAGTGAAATGTTATTCACTGAGCGAGTAGGCTCACCCCTCTACTCAAACATTTTCAGGTCAGCACCAGCTTCAGGAGTCTGAAGGATCGTATCATCCTAACACTTAGTTGATAGAAGGTTTGTAGTTAGTCTAGTTAGAAGGTCTCTTAGTCCATTCCCCTCGATCTTCGGGACAAGGTGTGCGAGAGAGAGTGAATGTGTACACAGATGTAAATTAACTGTTATGCTTTATTTTATGTTGAACAATGCAGTGTGCTGTAGACTTGTTTAATTTCCTGCCAGTTAATATAAATGCTTCCACAGTTTGTTTAGTTTTTATTTGCAGTAATATCTTTAAATGTTTAAGAAGAAATGAAAGGTTGGTTGTGTGTAATCCCACCTGTCGTGCCCTAATCCGTGGTTTGCGGTTAATGTGAGATTGGGGCGCGAAAATTCTTGGTATCAGAGCTTAGGTCTGAGTACTTAGTTACTCAAGTCAGGGGACGATAAGAGACCAATAGGATTAAGGTCTAGATGTCTTTCTTCTATCTGTAATTTTCTAATAGGAAATATTCTATTATATTATTGCAGATGGCAGGAAGAGGCTTTGATCGTGATGATCAGGCTGAGAGCCATGTTGGCCCTGATCCGCGATACTTGGGTCCAGGTGGTGGTGACCACGTGGATGAAGCATCCCGGATGTACAGGATGTTCTTGGAGACCAAGGAGAGGTACAAGGCTGATAGGCGAGAATCTTCTTCCACTAGCAGTAAAGATCTGATGCGATCTTATGAGCTTGTGAAGAAGCTTGGTGGCACAGAGTTCAGTGGCACCACAGATCCTGCCGAAGCTGATGAATGGTTTAGACAGATTGAGAAGGTCTTTCGTCTGATGGAGCTCCCAGAAGACAAGAAGATCAATCATGCAGTCTACCTTCTGACAGGTGATGCAGAGTTGTGGTGGCGTGGTGTGGAGGAAAAGAGAAGAGGCACAGAGCTTTCCTGGCAGGATTTCTCTGAGAAGTTTCATCTCAAATTCTATCCACCCACCTTTCTCAATGAGAAAATCAGGCAGTTGCAGAATATTAAGCAGGGGAACATGACAGTTACAGAATATGAAGCACTTTTCACACGGTTAGCTAACTTCTGTCCACAGCTTGTTCCTGACAACATAGAGAGATGCAGAAGGTTTCAGGAAGGGCTAAGGCCAGAGATCCGGCATACAATTTCTGCTACAAGAAGGAGGAACAAAGAGAATTTTGGTGAATTTGTTGAGGCTGCCAGACAGGTTGAAGAATCCGTGAATGCTGACAGAATACCCGAGTCCAAGAAAAGATCTGTAGATTTTGGTAAAGGACAGTCCAGTAGTGGATACAGAGGTGGAGGCAGAGGTTTCTTCTCTAAACTCGGGCGTGGCTTTAGCTGTTTCAGCAGACAGAGATCTGAGGATGTTGTTCCTTCCAGAGGTAGAGGGGGATACAACTCAGGGAGATGGGGCAGTGCGTCTAGTGGACAGTCTTCTGGGTCGTCAATGTCAGTGACAGGTCCCCAGAGACAAGAGATACCGCCATGTGATAAATGTGGTAGACCACACACTGGTCAGTGTTGGGGTCCAAGTTGTTTTGTCTGTGGACAAGTAGGACACCTTAGAAGGGAATGTCCTCAGCTTCATCAAGCAGCATCACAAGCTTTTCAGCCTCAATACCATGATGTTCCAAGTTCCTCTGTGGCTTCTGGTTCTAGAGGTGGTGGAGTGCCTAGCGGCAGGAGTGGTCAGAGAGGACAGCGTGGCAGAGGGAGAACTTCAGCACGTTTCTTTTCCTTGACACCTCAGGAAGGTATAATCTCTTCACAAGTTATTACAGGAGAGATGCTTTTGTTTAATAGTATACCAGTTTCAGTTTTGATAGATCCGGGAGCTACTCATTCTTTTATACGACGTTCTTTGGTTGTTGAGCTTAATATGTTAACTCAAGAGTTGACAGATGAGTTAGTGTTGAGGGTTCCACTAGGTGGACCGACAGTTTTGTCTGAGTCCTGCCCCGGATGTTTGTTATCTTTTGGAGGTTTCACCTTTGCTGCTAATCTTATACCCTTGGATGTAAATACTTTTCAAGTCATCTTGGGTATGGATTGTTTTGAGACATATCGAGTGCAACTCAATTGCTGGAAAAAGGAAGCTACCTTTCAATTAGGCGAATTTTCTTGTGTCTTTACTGGAGACAGGAAAGTTCTGCCTACGTGCATAATATCAGCTGCTGTAGCTGATAAGATGTTACAGAAAGGATGTGAAGCGTTCCTTGCTCATGTAGTTGACACCATAGCAGAGAAGAGCACTGCCAGTGTTTATGATGTACCTGTAGTTCGTGAGTTCTCTGACGTTTTCCCAGAAGAGTTACCAGGCTTACCTCCTGTCAGAGACATTGATTTTGAAATTCAGATATATCCAGGTAGTCATCCAGTAGCGCTGCCAGCCTACAGAATGGCACCTGCAGAGTTGAAAGAACTCAAGGTACAGTTGCAGGAGTTGTTAGATAAGGGTTTCATCAGACCCAGTTCTTCAGCATGGGGTGCTCCAGTCCTGTTTGTTAAGAAAAAGGATGGAACCATGCGTCTCTGTATAGATTACAGGAAACTGAATAAGATCACTATAAAGAACAAATATCCTCTGCCGAGGATAGATGATCTGTTTGATCAGTTGCGTGGAGCGATGATCTTTTCTAAAATTGATTTGAGATCCGGATATCATCAGCTCAGGATAAAGGCTTCTGATATTCCCAAAACAGCTCTCAGAACCAGGTATGGGCATTATGAGTTTTTGGTCATGTCGTTTGGGCTGACCAATGCCCCAGCAGCCTTTATGGATATGATGAATCGGATTTTCAAACCTTTTCTAGATCAGTTTATTGTGGTCTTCATAGATGATATTCTGATATATTCCAGAGACGATGAACAGCATGAGCAACACTTGAGAGTAGTGTTGCAGTTGTTGAGACAACACCAGTTGTTTGCTAAATTTAGCAAGTGCGAGTTTTGGTTAGCTGAGGTAGCATTTCTTGGACATGTTATCTCGAGAGGTGGAGTTAGTGTGGATCCTAAGAAAGTTGAGTCTGTGCTTCAGTGGGAACAACCTACGACTCCTACTGAGATCAGAAGTTTCTTGGGATTGGCAGGTTATTACAGAAGGTTCATAAAGAACTTTAGTGGGATAGCATCACCTTTGACACGCCTGACGAGGAAGGATGTACCGTTTGTGTGGTCTGATAACTGTGAGAAAAGTTTTAAGATTTTGAAGAAGAGGCTGACTTCAGCACCAGTGCTAGTTTTACCAGAAGCAGATAAAGGCTATACAGTGTTCTGTGATGCTTCTAGAAAGGGTTTAGGCTATGTACTGATGCAAGAAGGTAAAGTTGTTGCTTACGCATCTAGACAGCTTAAGAAAAATGAAGAGAATTACCCTGTTCATGATTTGGAATTAGCTGCTATAGTTCATGCTCTTAAAACATGGCGTCATTACTTGTATGGCGAGACATGTCAGGTGTTCACAAATCATAAGAGCCTGAAATACATCTTCACTCAGAAAGACTTGAATTTGAGACAGCACAGATGGCTGGAGTTGATTAAAGACTATGATGTGACAATCGATTACCATCCTGGAAAGGCGAACGTTGTAGCTGATGCCTTGAGTAGAAAGTCAAGTTCAACAGCCAATGCATTTTCTATGGCATGTTTCAAGAGAGACTTGCTTGTAGATATGCGAAGGATGAACTTGGACTTGGAGGTGACAAGACAGAGTGGGATGATTGCACAGATGCAAGTCAGACCTACCTTTTATAATCAGATTAAAGAATTGCAACAGAGCGATGATGAGCTATGGCAAATCATGCAGGAGATGTCTGAGGGGAAGATAACAGAGTTCAGGTTTTCTGATGAGGGCATGTTATACCTTCATGATAGGTTGTGTGTACCTGGAAATAGTGAGTTAAAAGAGCAGATTCTTGAAGAAGCGCATACTTCTATGTATGCCATGCATCCAGGTAACACAAAGATGTACAGGAACCTCAAAGAGCTGTACTGGTGGTCTGGCATGAAAAAGGATGTGGCTGAATACGTGGCTAGGTGCGGGGTGTGTCAGCAGGTTAAGGCTGAACATCAAAAACCTGCGGGTATTCTACAGTCGCTTCCTATACCAGAATGGAAATGGGAACACATCACGATGGACTTTGTGGTAGGATTACCCAAGACGCCTAAGGGTTCAGACTCGATATGGGTGATTGTGGACAGACTAACTAAGTCTGCTCACTTTCTTCCTATCAAGTCAACCTTTGACGTTTCTAAGCTGGCTAAAGTTTATGTGGATGAGGTAATCAGGTTGCATGGGATTCCTGTTTCTATTATTTCTGACAGAGATCCAAAGTTTACATCTAGATTCTGGAATCAGTTACATCGTGCGATGGGCACAAGGCTGAAGTTCAGTACATCGTTTCACCCACAGACAGATGGTCAATCTGAGAGGACCATACAGACCCTTGAAGACATGTTGAGAGCATGCGTGCTACAGTTTAGAGGCAACTGGGAAGAACACTTAAGCCTAATAGAGTTTGCTTACAATAACAGTTACCATTCTAGTCTTGGAATGGCTCCATTTGAAGCTCTTTATGGCAGAAAGTGTAGATCGCCAGTTTGTTGGTACGAGGTGGGTGAGAAGGAAATTCTTGGACCTGAGTTAGTTGATGTGACTACTGAAAAGATATCAGTGATTCGGGATCAGTTGAAAGCTGCACAAGATAGACAGAAAAGTTATGCGGAAAGACGTCGTCGACCTCTTGAGTTTGAGGTTGGTGACGAGGTTTACTTGAAGGTTTCACCGTGGAAGGGAGTTATGAGGTTTGGCAAGAGGGGTAAGTTGACCCCTAGATATATGGGTCCATATCCTATTGTTGAGAGGATTGGACCTGTAGCTTACAGGTTGGATTTGCCGTCTGAGTTTGCAAATCTTCATGATGTCTTCCACGTATCTATGCTGAAAAAGTGTTATCCTGGTACAGATAAGATTCTAGATTCAGAACCGGTGCAACTTAGGATAGATGTGTCCTATGTTGAAGGACCTGTGCAGATAGTCGATCACCGGATCAAAAAGCTTAAGAACCGCGAGATTCCTCTAGTGAAAGTTTTGTGGAGAAACCATAATCTTGAAGAAGCTACGTGGGAGCTAGAGTCTGAGATGCGTGGCAAGTTCCCTTTTCTCTTCTAGGAATTTCGAGGACGAAATTCTTATAAGGGTAAGAGGAATTGTTACGACCCGCGTCGAGCTTATCCCGTAAGTAAGTTGTTCAGCATGTGTTTAGCTGATGTGTTAAGTTATAAGCCTGTTTTCGTTAATAATGTTTACAATGGACATGATATGTGCTTAGTGTGTTTTCTAGCTTCTAAAGTGTGTAGTATCTTACACTTGAAGCGTTGCCAGAGAAATCGTTCGAATCCGACCTTCGAGTCAAAAGTTGCAAGTTTTTGGGCTTCTAGGGACCCGATTGTAATTTTCAAAAGTTTGGAACTTTGCGATTTGGCCCCTAAGTTTTCTTCCTTATCCTTCCTTTCTCCCTTTCTCGTTTCATTTCTCAGAAACGCAGAACGCAGGAAGCGTTCTGTTCCTTGCGTGAGAAAGAGAGAGAGAGAGAGAGGGAGCTGAGGAGGGAGAAGCTCTGGAGCTTCGTTTTGCTCCAATTAGTTGCTGTAGATCATCCCTTTCCCCCGTAGATCTTCATCTTCATTGATTCAAATCAATTTCGCAGCTGGAGCTGCGTTTGCAAGGAAGACGGTTTGGTGATTGGGGTGCACGGTGCAGCCCCAGTTCGTTTTCTTCCTTCCTTCAGGTACGGTTTAGTTGTATGTGTCGTTTGTGATCGTTTGGTGCTGTTTGCTCGAAGTTTGCCCGTCGATTCGAGAGAAATCGACTTCTGCAGGCCGTTTTTATGTTCTGCCTGTGCGCGGTTCGGCCGAGTTTCCAATTCGGTCGGCCGAGTTCTTATTAGGGCTTTTGTACAGCGTTTTCTGATCGGCCGAGTTTTGGTTTTTGGATCGGCCGAGTTTCCTAATTAGATAAACGAACAGGGATTTGGTCGGCCGAGTTTGGTCCTGATCGGCCGAGTTTCCTTTGTAGGTTTTTCAAGCGGTGAGTTGGTCGGCCGAGTTCCCCAGGGGATCGGCCGAGTTCCAGTTGGTCGGCCGAGATTTGTTCGACCGAGTTTCAGAACCAGGGAAACGGTCGGCCGAGTTCCATAGGGATCGGCCGAGTTTCAAGTGGTGAGTGGCAATTCATTTAGAAATCATTATTTAACTCATTTTAAATGTCTGATTGCTTCAGTAATAGTTTAATAAGTTCATTGGAACTTGAATTGTGTAATAAGAATGATGAGAAAGAGGAAATTCTGTGTTTTACAGTTATAATGTGTTATTTATGTTATTTGTTAATCAAGTATAGACTTAAATGCCCTAACACCGTAGAACCCCTAAGTGGTATCTGCAGCTTTGGGGTGAAACTCGTGTTGCAACATCATCCGTGCTTGTGTCGCGGACAAACGAGGAAAGAGAAAAATGCAGTTTCCAACAACAACGCGTGCGGAGTCACGGTGGCACTGAAAGAAAATGTGGATTATTCAACATTAATCCGTGCGGAGTCACGGTGGTAATCCCCATGAGACTCTCCGCCTGTGTGCTCAGGTTAGAGGAGGAGTCTAGAGCACTCAGAGTAGTGCATTGAGGCCAGAGAGCCTGTAGGCCAGAGAGCCTGTGGTCCTGTGGCAGAACAGGGCTAGCGTCAGACTTAGCATTCCCCGGGTGTGTCGCTAAGTCTTGTACGGTGGGGCCGTAGCATGAATTTGCTATGGATCTTTATATGCAGAGTACACTGCATATATTTAGGGCATACCAATAAAATGGATGAAAAAGCAATTAGTATCACAGTAAATTTATATAACTGCCTTTCTACTTGAACACCTGATGTTGCATAGGAATATGATTATTTTCTGAACATCTGCTATGTCATAGAATTGCTCTGCTTAAACTGTATACATGTTTACTTTCAGTTATTAAACCTGACGAGTTGTTTATTGATAGCTAAGTGAAATGTTATTCACTGAGCGAGTAGGCTCACCCCTCTACTCAAACATTTTCAGGTCAGCACCAGCTTCAGGAGTCTAAAGGATCGTATCATCCTAACGCTTAGTTGATAGAAGGTTTGTAGTTAGTCTAGTTAGAAGGTCTCTTAGTCCATTCCCCTCGATCTTCGGGACAAGGTGTGCGAGAGAGAGTGAATGTGTACACAGATGTAAATTAACTGTTATGCTTTATTTTACGTTGAACAATGCAGTGTGCTGTAGACTTGTTTAATTTCCTGCCAGTTAATATAAATGCTTCCGCAGTTTGTTTAGTTTTTATTTGCAGTAATATCTTTAAATGTTTAAGAAGAAATGAAAGGTTGGTTGTGTGTAATCCCACCTGTCGTGCCCTAATCCGTGGTTTGCGGTTAATGTGAGATTGGGGCGCGACAAAATGTCACGAGTTAGCCCTATTAGTAAGGGACCTCAAGGCCATCACCAAGAGATAACCCTTGTATCAACATGGTCTGCCCTATCATGACAATTCAAGTAGGACACACCAGCCTTGTGCCCTTACCCTGAGAATATAGGAAGGTGCATAAGGTTGTATAATGGACATCTATTATTATGTTTTCAAGTTTGTTCAACATATGTAATCAAGACCAAAACATAGTAGTCGTAGGTAACATGTATCTCAAACAAGTATAGAAGCCAAGCATCTTATATTTCATACGTACAAGCAATTCAATACCACTAGTCTGGTCAATAGGAGCATAAAGTGTACCTTGATATGAGCAAATTAGCATTATACAACATGATTAGATCTTTGAATAAAGTCCATAAAAGAGATCCTGACATTACAAGAAAGAGTGACTAGATTAACATCACAAGACATTGGTCATCTAAACATATTCATCAAGGGTGGATTTTTCACTTAAATTAAGCTCCATATTTCTCAAATATTGATTTCAACATCCCCAACATTCATGCAATATCAGCATCAAGCTACATGCTACATCATATATCATTTAGACTTAAGGTGAAACATCCTTAGAAATATCATGGTATCAAACTTAGGGTTTCATGATCTTAATAAGAAAAACATGAGATTTTAACAAGCTTAAAGCCTTATTCATCATATCATCCATATAAGTCATATTGAGTCATTTTCATGCAAGATTGTCAACATTGGTGTACATATGAGATTAAGCTCAATTTATTGGCATAAAAATCAACATGTTACTGATTTATTTACATCAAAAATCATGGATCATAATTTGGGCAAGTCTTGTATAAGATTAGATAACATATTATCAACATGTGCATCAAGGTCACATTAAGTGTCACATTTAAGTCACTTAGGCATAATAGTGAGCAAGATTGACCCAAAAGTCATTTAGGTGATCAAACCATATAAAGTTACTGATCTAGATCAAACATGATGAATTGGAGTTCATATAATCCAGTTGAACATCAAGATAAGGATCATTAGCATCAATGTCCAATTTACACATATTACATGGCCCATTTCATACAATAGAGCCATTAGTAAAGCATGGCATGATAAAGTTTGATTCATATAGTACAATATATAATAGGTTACTGATCAGGGTCATCAAAAGAAAGTAGAGTCATAGAATGATCATGGTTGATCATTAAACATCATTAATCATGTAAAAGAGATGTATTTCATGTCATTTTCAACATAACAAGATCTATAAGTGGAATTAGACTCTGAAACAAGATGCATTGGATATATATCATCAAGTAGATAAATTTTCACATATAATATGTCTCATTTTGAGCTACGAGTGATTTTATATCAATTTTGCAACATATAGCTTATAATTGCGAGAGAGAGATACCCAAAAGAGAGGTGATGTGGCGCTCATTAATTGGTCGCAGGGCATGGGTCCACGCCAGCCATGCAGGCCCACATTCACATCTGACTGGTCAAGCATCCACAAAAGAGAGAGAGAGAGAGATGTGAGAGAGAGCGCAGGTATACGTGCAATCTGGGCCCTCCGTGATGTGGACCACCCTAGACTCTAGAGGATCAACGGTGGTCACTCCTTCGTCCCGAGCGTAACCCGCCCACGTACACAACAAGCACCGCAGTGCCAGCATCATCGACGTGAGGGAGGAAGGTGGGAAAGGTGATGACTTTGGAGCTCGCCACCATGTTGCTCATATCTATTAGGGTGTTGTGAACCCACCATGACTTTGGAGCTCGCCACCATGTCACAGTGACCCAGAGTGATGAAGAAGGTGAAGTGGTCGTGGGAGGCGCAAAGATGAGATTGCTTGCCAGAGTTTTAAAGGAAATCAATAAAAAGGGTATGAGGGAGAAATAAAAGGTGATGAGTAGATGTAATGGAGGCTCACAAACTTCATTGGGGGTATAGAGGGAAAGGAGGATCAATACACCTTGTCTCTCCCTTATCGTGGCAACAGATGTCAGCGAGGCCATTGGGGTATCCCATACCCCTCATCGAAGCCCAAAAAGACTAGCTAATGGTAGGGGAGTTATCGTAGGAGCATGGGAAAGAGGTTTGGTGAAGAAAAACTCACCACAGGAGTCAAAGGGGAGTGTGTGGGTGGCGGCCTAGGGGTATGACGGCCACCTTAGTTGTTGACCTTGGCGCAATGTTAGGGATGACTCCCCATCTGTCAGCTTGGCCCCTGGTCTGTGGGTTACTGATCGAGCGGATGAGGGAGGATCCCAGCCTTGTTTGAGATATGGCTCTGCGATGAGCATTAATTGGGTCGTGCCCAGGTGAGAGGAGAAGGGTTGAGGTCCAGAAACCAAAGGAGAAAAAAAATGAGAAAGAGGCTAGAAAAGGAGTAAATTTCAAATAGCCATAACTTTGTCCTTGATGCTCAGATTTGGGTGAAATCTTCACCATTGGATCATATTTTTCACTCTCTTTAAAATGGATCAGGTATCAATATAATCACGTTTATCTGTCTCAAATATTCAAATACATCCTCAAAGTCAAATAAGTCACTCAACATTTCATAATTGAGTTAACAATTGCAATCTACCAACAATATCTCAATAATTGAGCACTATGTGATTCCAAACATCTAATTCATGATTAGGGATGTCATCGCATAAAAAGTGTGGATTATGAGTCATAGTATGCATAGTTGGAGGAGAGAGAGAAAATCAAGGTTGTTACAGATATCATCTGGTCCACATGCCTTTCTCATTTTCATCTTTTTCAAAGCATTCTTGACTTCAAATAGTGAAAGTCATCATGTGTAAATGATATCTCTTGTATTCATGTCACACAAGTCACTTACATTATTTACAATATCTTCTGGAAGTAATTTCTCCATTGATTTTTGATATCATCATTCTTCATCGGCACTCTACCATCTTCATTCCTGATAAATTTTACTTGACTCAAATCTATTCCTTTCCTTTATCTCTCAAATAAATATAGCATAGAGACCCAAATACACTTTAATAGTCCTAATAAGGCATTTTATTTGCAAAACTTCAAAAGGACACTAAAAGTTCAAGTCAGAAGAAGGTAGCCTATTTATTAAGCAAATGGTAGTAGAGAATGCTTCTACCCAAAGATTTTTGGGCACTTAAGCATCAAACATGACAAATTAGCTGAGATCCACTATATGTAAATGTTTTCTTTCAATGACTCCATCTTGAGCATGATCGTAAGGACACAAGATATGATGAATAATCCCCTGTTGATATATAAAAATTTTCAATCTCCACCTTCATATGGTTGAAATTTTTTAATAGCAGTATCAAAAAAATTCTTTAACATGGTAGAAAATCATCAAATACAAAATGAATATCATCCTTATTTCACACAGGAATCGTCCAACAATCTGACTATTATCATTTATAAGATAGCTTAGTATTGAAAACATTTTTAGAAACAATAGGTATCATTTTCCAAAGGTCATAGTAAATAATAGAAAATGGTCAATATAAAAAGCATCACGAGTTGATATAAAATAATAGGGATAAGTAGATGTAAGTCTACAAACTGATAAGAGTTTTTTTTTTTATTGGACACACAAAAGATTTTCTATAATGGTATCTTTTTCTAAGCTGTATGTATAACCATCTGCAATATGTGTAATAGAAATATAGTGACAAAATCCCATCATTATATGACCAAATCCTTTATATGATGTTAAGTGCTTGAATTTACCTAAATTTTGAGCCACATGATCTACTACACCAGAGTTAGCATGAAATTCACTAAAGGCACCTTCATTCACTCGCATAGAATCTAGAACAACATTCTCATCAACAACTCTTGAGACTTTAGTGCTTTGGTAATTGGTATGGAACCTTTGCCATCACTTGTATGCTTCGTATCCCCCTTTTCCACAAATTTGGCAAGTTGTAGTTCATGTTATTAATTTCATATGGATCCTATTTATATGCTTGAGGAAAAACTCTTCCATGTGAGGTAATGTTAATGTTATTGTTGGATGGTCCACTTACAGGAATATTGGTGTTGTAGTTTTTGGTTTAAAAAAAATGATGTCTTCCCATTCCTTAACCATGGTCTCTCTCTACCAGAATTATTGTTATTATACTACTCCTTTGTGTTTCTGATTCAGTAGTTGTTCAATTTATGTTGCTTCTTTTTTCAGTATAGAATACTAGGGATGAGGTAGTAGTCCTTTCTTGGACTTCCTTCTTTCACAGTCTTGAAGGAGAGATATTATTTAGTATATTTAGGAATTGGTGACTTCAACATTGAAATAACAAAAAATTCATATCCAGGTCCATTAAGACCATTGAGAAGTGTAAACACATTTTCCTTCTCAAGTACAACATGACCAATGACATTCAACTCAACTGGTCATGGATGGATTTGAAATTCTTAAGATACTTCTCTAGTGTAGTTGATCCCCTACTAGAAGCTTCTAAAATGTGATACAAGTTAAATCTCTCTTGATTGTGAACTTAATAAACTTTCCACCTAAGGCTTTCTAGACTTAAGTTGTGGTTTTGCATTCAATTGTCTCTTCCATTACCTCCTCTAACATTGATCATTATATTGATCCCTTAACAAACATGTCAATTTTTATCCATGCCTTGTACATAGGGTTGAAATCAGGTTCTCAACCATCAATAACAATAAGGGATGGTTGTTTCTTAGTTACATAGAGAAAACCTTCTAAAAAACAAATCTTGTCTAGTGTTCTTATATGTGCTTCCTATAGAAAGAAGTTATGTTGATCCCGTCTAATAGAAATGAAGTTAGAGACATTAAGTCAATATTATATGGATAATTGGTCTGATTTTCCATTTGACTAGTTCTAGATTCTCCAGATACTTGTCAATATATATTGAGCAATGTAGATGCAAGATTGAATTTTGGGAAAGCAAATACAAACTAAGAAGATCATATGAGATCAGAACAACAATTGTTACCAAAGTCAAATTCTTAAGTTTTAGAAAAGAATAATAGAAGTAGATGTCTCTTCTTGAATACAGAACTCATGAGAGACTTGTTATAGATACAAGATCCAAATATAGATGGCAAGCTAGGGAAACCTTTTGTTGACAAAATTACCTTTCCTCAAAATAAAGATCTGATTCAGGATGCTTATGTGCAGATCAACTTGATTTTGAGAGAAGATGAAGATAGGGAGATATCTAATGAACTTTGTGAATCAACTTGTAGGTGAAGTCACCTTTATTGCTCATAGACCTAAGAAAACAAACTCCCCTGAGTGGCAGCTGAATCAGATGACATCTTATGGAAGGAAGATGTAACACCCCTGACCTGGGTTATACTTTAACCCTAGGTGTTTTGATTAAGAAAGATGATTAAATTCTTAATCTCATCTTTTGAAAGGTAATTAGGGTTCAAGAGGAACTTATATTGCAATTCTAGTCCTTTTTGAACATTGTTGAAATCAATGTTTTGCCTGTTTTGGACTAAAGTGAAAATTACCCAAGTTGAGGGGTTTAAGTGCAAATTGTGCATGATAATATGTTCCTCATGTGTTGAAGCATCATGAGAGTAAAGATGATGCTGAGGTATGGCTTATGGAAGCCTGAATACCAAGAAAGAGCTGATAAAGCAATGTATGTGCATGAAAACCTAGTTTTGGTGTAATGTGCAATTTACCCAAAACCCAGGGTGTAATATGTAAATTACCACTTCAATAAGGTCCCTAATGTTTCTTGGCATCAAGTAGAGTAAATAAAATGAGAGGGGCGCCTCATTTGAATTAAGTTGGAGGAGAGAGAATCTTGATATTAAAATAATCAAGATTTAATCCTAATTGAAACCCTAATTCAATTTAGTGCAAAAAAAAATATAATAATTGAAGGGCCTTCAACCAAAAACGAGATGGTTGAATTTGCTCAAGTGTGAACACCTTTGTGCCTTTTCTAGGCCACGAAAATATCTCAAGCAAGTGGATAACCCACTCACCATTATTATAAAAAAAAGTAATATCCACTCAAATTGGGATATTATTATAATATGATCTAAGGTGCTTAATTTTCTTTTCTTTAAATTGAGGATAATTGAGAGGAATAAGAGGCAAATGGGATAGCCTCGTATCCAAGGAATGAAAGGGGGAAGAGGCGGCACCAATTTTGGAATTAAATGCATTTTTATAAGGCATTTTCTCTCTCATGGAATTTCTTATAAAAGTACCTTTACCAAGCCAAAACAAAGGCTATTTCGGATTATTTTCTTTCCCCTTGCTTGGAAAATGACTAAGGAGCTGTGGAGGAGAAGTAGGACGACCCCAACCTGTTGGTAAGGTCATTGACCTTCGTTCTCCTTGATTCCATGGTGGAAATCAAAAATAAATCATTGATTTCTTCTTATTTCGATCTCCTCTTCAAACCTAGCCAACTTTTTCATCCAAAAGCTTGGGGACGAGCCTAGGGGGAGTTGCAAAAACTTCATCCACCATTGTTGACGTGATCGTGGAGCTTTGAAGCTCAATTGGAGGCGGTTTTTATAACTTGAACCCTTAATATTGTTATTGCATTCAATTCCTTATCAAATGTTGATGCTTTCTTCATTTCCGAAATTTATTTTGGTTGATTGATGAAACCACCATGGAAATCACAGAAAATTTCGTGGGTTTGTAGCTTGAATATGATGATGTCATAACAAGCACACACCTCAATTAATATCTTAGGCAAACAATTTTAAAATTTGGGACCAATCGGCTTCAATGAAATTGGTTAACGATTTCAACAAATTGATTGAAACCAAACTGTGTCAAACTGTTTGGAGTGGTTAACCATTTGCAATGGTTGACCGTTTGAGGAAATATGCTGATTTAATTGGATATTGATCCAATGGGTTCAATTGGTTTGATCTTAATGGTTTCAATTGTGAATGATACCTAAAATGCAAACCCTAATTGTTTATGGAAGCAATAACTTAGTATACTATGTCAAACATAGTTGTTTGTATTTGATCGGATGGTTGATGTAACCAAATCAAGTGGAGAGAATGATAGAAATGAATTCATACATAAGTATGATTCATATGGTGATTTAGGGTATGATCCTTAGTAAAGAGATCAAGAAACCCTAATTGAGAAGGTTAATGAACCCTAACCCTGATTTAGGGAAATTCTGAGTGAAACCCTAATCTAGGGTAATAATGTAACCATAATTAAGGGTAATAGTGTAACCCTAATTAAGGGTAACGACTTGGGTAACTCTAATTTAAGGTAATGAAATGCCAAACCCTAATTGGATGAACAATGAATCCCTAATTTATGGGTAATTGAATGAAACCCTAATTGGGATGATTAGTGAAACCCTAATTGAGGGTGATTCCATGAGAAACTCTAATTGAGGATGATTCCATGTGAAACCCTAATTGAGGGTGATTTCATATGAAACCTTAAACCTAACACAGAGTAAATCTATGTGAAACCCTAAATTTGGGCTATAGTGCATGGAATTCTAATCATGGGCAATATGATGATAAATCATAACCCTAATGTCTGGGTAATGATATGAGTAAATATTAATGATGAAATAATGGGTAATACCCTATAACGATGAAATATCTCAAGTGGTTGACTATAGGCAACCTTATAATAAGCAATGCCTTAACTTGAGATGAGTCCATATCATTGAAGATAGTTGGACAATCCTTGTGTGTGATCTATGCACATCATGGTAAAGGTGATAGGTTAGTGGATGAAAGTATTAAGATGTGAGATTCCTTATTATAAGATAAGTTAATAAACTCAAGTAAGATAGAAGTGATGAGGGAAGTGATATATTGAGACATGATAGATATCACATTTAGCATTTCAGGGTTGATATACCTTGATGCATCTCAAATCCAATATTTTTGGATAAGATACACAAGGAGAGTGTTATGTAAATTGTTACAATGAAATGTAATGAGTTTAACATACTTGATAAGTAAGCTAAAATGAGTATGATGTAATCATACCATGATAAGGATGTGAGATAAACTCATACCTTGTGTTGATGATCATTTAATGATAAATGATAAGAATATTAAATACTTGGAATGTCGATGGATGCTCCTAGATGTATGGAACAATATATTAGGGTTGGATTGATAAAATGAACATGAAACCCTAATTTATGTGAATAGTAAACCCTAACCCTATGGAGGAAATAGTGGTGTTACTATTATATTACATGAGTTAATATGTCATTGTTGCCTAGTGAGAGGTGACAAGATGTTTAATGGCCTTGTGAGCTATATGGTTAGATGTTACCTAGTAAGAGGTAACAAGATGTTTCATGGGCATGATTGAGCCCTGAATGAGGTGTAATCATCTTGTGTTGATAAGAGTTGATTCCCTGTGTTATTGTGAAAAGGATTTATATCATGTGATAGTATGATGGTCTTAATGACCTTTGGGCATGGTTGAGACCTGAATGAGGTGTATTCCTCTTATGTTGATAAGGGTTGATACCCTGTGATATTGTGAAAAGGATTTATATCCTGTGATAATATGATGATTGGTGTAATCTCATGAATGGCAAGTGAATATTACCATGTGATGATGAGATGAGAAATTATGTTTCATATGTTTTATATCTTTTCAGGTTTTGATATTTATATGCTTGCTAGAAATGAATTAGGTTTGTATGTCCACTTGTTTGATGCAGCCTTAATTCACCCAATTGGCATAACTAATCAAGTGCAACTCTAATCATGTAGTGCCCTGTGCCGTAGAACCATCTTCAGTGTCAGAACTTGCTGGATGGTGAAACGAGTATTCCTAAGGGAAACTCAGAGCGCATATTGTTGAATATGCGGGGGTGGCAGGTTGAGGATATATATATACTTGTCATCCACAATTGCAGGTTATGGAGGATGGCTATGGTCATGCCTCAAATATTTGATGTGATTGAGGACAGCTGCGGTTGTACCTCGGATTAGAGGGTTTTGTATACCCTGTTTTCTAGTGTCGTAACTTGTACCAAGTACGGACTAGTTGTTATCAGTTGACTATATGTCACTGTTGGCAGTTTGACTGGTATGTCACTGCAGTTTACTCGTACTGACCGAGGGGAAGAGATCTTAGGATACCGGCACTCCTAGATCTTGTACGGAACCGAATAGCCCTTCGCAGGGGTTGGTTGGACTTTGAATGGTACGATTCAAATTCCCCAGGGCATAATAAAAGATGTAATACAGCCGTATAGCATATCTGTTTAGGGTTATACATGACGCTTCACATTGGATGATAACCCTTGTTTGTTCTCTTTACATAAAGATGATGCTTAGTGCAACTAAGAGATAGTAATTATACTTATGTTGTGGATATGCATAAGAATGTAAATGTGTACATACAATAGTCATGCTTATGTTGATATCTTACTGCTACTGTTGATTATAATCATGATGCTAGATATCTCATGTTGATAGTTATGTTTCGCATGCTATCCATGCCTCTATAATTAGAAATACCTGGCAGAGGCTTAATGCCTGGTTGTGTAATCAGGATTGGTATAGTCCAATGCGTGAAACATTTATACCTGATTGATATAGTTTAATTCTTGAATAAGACATGATGATATATATAATCACATGTCTGGCATAAGTGAATACCCGTTTAGAAGATTGGCTAAGGCCAACAAATAGAAACAAGAATGAATCATGGGTGACACATCAGAATAATGAATGACATCAGCAAAGCTTGAGATGTTGAAAATATATGGTAGATACATGTTATACATGTTCTTTCTATTCCTTATAAAGAGAATAGATGAATTACTATTCAATCATAGATAGGTGTAATACTTTAAAAGATGAGAATGATCTAAACTGCTTATCCTCTTCTCAGTTTTATATTAATTAAACTACAATAATGATGTTTCTGGCGGAGAGTTATATCTCTCGTTGGGGCAATTTTCAATTGTCTCACCCCCGTGGGAACCAACATTTTTAGGTGGATGAGTGCGAAAGAGACTGAGAATATCTTGCAGAGGAAGAACATCAGCAGCTACAGGGACAACAGTGACAACTCAGGTTGAGTGTGCTGTCTGTCGTGTTTTGTAGATAGAAGTCCTATGTGTCGTCTCTGTACTCTCAGGTCCTCGGAGTTAGTACTTAGTGCTTTTAATTTATCGTTTTGAGATTTTGGCTTGACGCCTCGAGGTTATTATGTTGTATGTGTTTAGCTTTTAACAAGGCAGTTGATGTTGTAACCCTAGAGAAGAGATGGTATAAGATATATATTTATAAACCATGATGTAAATGTAATACATTGGTTCTTGTTGAAAGAGTTTTCCTATGATTGGGTCTCTTTGAAAAAGGTATTAATTTTTAGTGATTTTCAGTAATCCGCTGCTTAGTGAACGCTTCCGCATTAGTTAATTATGTTTTTGTGAGTTGGATGCTACAATTTAGTGGTATTAGAGCTCTAGGTTCGCTGAGTCTACAAAGACATAGGACTAAGGTAGTAGAGTCTGTTCTGGTATCATCCAGTGTATCTGATAATGTCTTCTGCTCATATAAGAGAAGAAGAACTTAAAGATGACTGGTTCACATGAGGAGATTGCTGTTGAGAGTATCAATGTTGCACCAAGAAGAGGTGCATGGGAGCAGGCAAGAGAGAGACAATTTCCTAAGAATCTCCTAGTTGATCCATCTATGATAAGAAAATCTTTCTTTAAGTATTACTATTGGAGAATTTAGGGCAACAGTAATGTATATAGTGGATCAAGCATTGGCACTGTAACCCAGATTACCAACCCCAATGATGATGTTTTAGATATCAACATGATTTGTAATCAGCATCTGCAGGTTGAAGCAAAAGGAAATGATGAATTTCTGGACTTAAATTGAGTTTGTGCTCAACCTTAGCCTGTTGAATCAATCTTTGAGGCAGAGTTAGCCTGAGGTAGTGAATAATTCATGAATTATGAGAAGTTAGACAAGATAATGTCATTCAAATATGTCATTTTATGAATTCCATGATTAATTGAGAAAGGAAATGATTGAACTTTCCTTGATTAGTCCTATGAGGACTTATGTTTTGCATAGTAAAACATTACAAATGTTTTATGTTGTTCTTACCTCCTTGAGAAATGATGAGGTACAGAATAGGTGCCTGAATGAAATTCAGGGATGATGTCTTGTGATTGTGATAATATGAAAAGAAGAAATATGATAGTATACAAAGTGCATACCACTTAATCTCAGTATTTATATACCCTGGCCAGGTATACAACTATTGATGATAAAGTGGGTATGGAAACTCTTAGATTGTTGTCTTTTTTATTGCTCTGATCAAGTAGTCATTCTGAGACAATCTAATGAGTATCATGAAATCAGAAATATGGGATGAATAAATGTGTCATATCCCATGCATAAGAAAGAGAAGTTTGAGATAATCTCATATGAGTATGTTGTATGAGGAACTAAAAGTGTACTCCTCATAAGATAAGAATAAGAATGAGGGAGATGAACCATGTTCAATAATGCTGCCAGCATAATAAAGATCTTTCCCATAATAAGGAAATGGGAAATGTGATGAGATCATGAGATAATCATAAACATGCTAGATAATAATAAAGAAAGGGATAATGACATGCAGTCATCCTTAAAAATTTCAATGCTAAAGGCAAGGAACCTAGGATGATATAAAGAGTAAATGGTTCATGAATAGTTGAAAATACACAAATTAATAAGAGGAATATGAATCCTTGTTTTCTTTCCTTTCAGGGACATGTCAATCAAGTGGGTCTTAGGACACTTGATGTGCATAAGATAAATGTGTTCATGTGATGGATAATTAGAAAAGTATCAGTTATCTTGGACTTTGGTCCCAAGATGAAAGGAAGAGATATATATGATGTGTTTCCAACGCATGTGATAGATACCAAGGTGAAAGATTTCGGTATCTGAGAGTTATCAGATGGATTAGGTTGGCTACCTGGATTGGTCAACTGTGAAATTAGTCTGATTATAATAATATGAACATTATATGTTAGGGGTTTATGCTCTGCATAAACATGATATTAATAAAGAATGTATGATGCTTCTCTGAATAATAAAAGTGTTATTTGACACAAAGTTGACTCTATAGTCAATGATGAGGGACAATGGGACATGTGCCTTGTGTATTGATTCTATGAGAATCTTATATGGAAACACTTGGTGCTGATCAAAGTTTTATGGTGTCTCTATAATAAGGAGATGATATGTTAAGACTAGATAGTATGATGAATAAAATACATCTGTCTTCCTTTATCTGGATTTCGAGGACGAAATCCTTGTTAGGGGTTTATAATTTGTAACACCCCTGACCTGGGTTATACTTTAACCCTAGGTGTTTTGATTAAAAAGATGATTAAATGCTTAATCTCATCTTTTGAAAGGTAATTAGGGTTCAAGAGGAACTTATATTGCAATTCTAGTCCTTTTTGAACATTGTTGAAATCAATGTTTTGCCTATTTTGGACTAAAGTGCAAATTACCCAAGTTGAGGGGTTTAAGTGCAAATTGTGCATGATGATATGTTCCTCATGTGTTGAAGCATCATGAGAGTAAATATGATGTTGAGGTATGGCTTATGGAAGCCTGAATACCAAGAAAGAGCTGATAAAGCAATGTATGTGCATGAAAACCTAGTTTTGGTGTAATGTGCAATTTACCCAAAACCCAGGGTGTAATATGTAAATTACCACTTCAATAAGGTCCCTAATGTTTCTTGGCATCACGTAGAGTAAAGAAAATGAGAGGGGCGCCTCATTTGAATTAATTTGGAGGAAAGAGAATCTTGATATTAAAATAATCAAGATTTAATCCTAATTGAAACCCTAATTCAATTTAGTGCAAAAACAAATATAACAATTGAAGGGCCTTCAACCAAAAACGAGATGGTTGAATTTGCTCAAGTGTGAACACCTTTGTGCCTTTTCTAGGCCACGAAAATATCTCAAGCAAGTGGATAACCCACTCACCATTATTATAAAGAAAAGTAATATCCACTCAAATTGGGATATTATTATAATATGATCTAAGGTGCTTAATTTTCTTTTCTTTAAATTGAGGATAATTGAGAGGAATAAGAGGAAAATGGGATATCCTCGTATCCAAGGAATGAAAGGGGGAAGAGGCGGCACCAATTTTGGAATTAAATGCATTTTTATAAGGCATTTTCTCTCTCATGGAATTTCTTATAAAAGTACCTTTACCAAGCCAAAACAAAGGCTATTTCGGATTCGTTTCTTTCCCCTTGCTTGGAAAACGACTAAGGAGCTGTGGAGGAGCAGGAGGACGACCCCAACCTGTTGGTAAGGTCCTTGACCTTCGTTCTCCTAGATTCTATGGTGGAAATCAAAAATAAATCATTGATTTCTTCTTATTTCGATCTCCTCTTCAAACCTAGCCAACTTTTTCATCCAAAAGCTTGGGGACGAGCCTAGGGGGAGTTGCAAAAACTTCATCCACCATTGTTGACGTGAGCTTGTAGCTTTGAATCTCAATTGGAGGCGGGTTTTATAACTTGAACCCTTAATATTGGTATTGCATTCAATTCCTTATCAAATGTTGATGCTTTCTTCATTTCCGAAATTTATTTTGGTTGCTTGATGAAACCACCATGGAAATCACAGAAACTTTCGTGGGTTTGTAGCTTGAAGATGATGATGTCATCACAAGCACACACCTCAATTAATATCTTAGGCAAACAATTTCAAAATTTGGGACCAATCGGCTTCAATGAAATTGGTTAACGATTTCAACAAATTGATTGAAACCAAACAGTTTCAAACTGTTTGGAGTGGTTAACCATTTGCAATGGTTGACCGTTTGAGGAAATATGCTGATGTAATTGGATATTGATCCAATGGGTTCAATTTGTTTGATCTTAATGGTTTCAATTGTGAATGATCCCTAAAATGCAAACCCTAATTGTTTATGGAAGCAATAACTTAGTATACTATGTCAAACATAGTTGTTTGTATTTGATCGGATGGTTGATGTAACCAAATCAAGTGGAGAGAATGATAGAAATGAATTCATACATAAGTATGATTCATATGGTGATTTAGGGTATGATCCTTAGTAAAGAGATCAAGAAACCCTAATTGAGAAGGTTAATGAACCCTAACCCTGATTTAGGGAAATTCTGAGTGAAACCCTAATCTAGGGTAATAATGTAACCCCAGTTAAGGGTAATAGTGTAACCCTAATTAAGGGTAACGACTTGGGTAACTCTAATTTAAGGTAATGAAATGCCAAACCCTAATTGGATTAATAATGAATCCCTAATTTATGGGTAATTGAATGAAACCCTAATTGGGATGATTAGTGAAACCCTAATTGAGGGTGATTCCATGAGAAACCCTAATTGAGGATGATTCCATGTGAAACCCTAATTGAGGGCGATGTCATATGAAACCTTAAACCTAACACAGAGTAAATCTATGTGAAACCCTAAATTTGGGCTATAGTGCATGGAATTCTAATTATGGGCAATATGATAATAAATCATAACCCTAATGTCTGGGTAATGATATGAGTAAATATTAATGATGAAATAATGGGTAATACCCTATAACGATGAAATATCTCAAGTGGTTGACTATAGGCAACCTTATAATAAGCAATGCCTTAACTTGAGATGAGTCCATATCATTGAAGATAGTTGGACAATCCTTGTGTGTGATCTATGCACATCATGGTAAAGGTGATAGGTTAGTGGATGAAAGTATTAAGATGTGAGATTCCTTATTATAAGATAAGTTAATAAACTCAAGTAAGATAGAAGTGATGAGGGAAGTGATATATTGAGACATGATAGATATCACATTTAGCATTTCAGGGTTGATATACCTTGATGCATCTCAAATCCAATATTTTTGGATAAGATACACAAGGAGAGTGTTATGTAAATTGTTACAATGAAATGTAATGAGTTTAACATACTTGATAAGTAAGCTAAAATGAGTATGATGTAATCATACCATGATAAGGATGTGAGATAAACTCATACCTTGTGTTGATGATCATTTAATGATAAATGATAAGAATATTAAATACTTGGAATGTCGATGGATGCTCCTAGATGTATGGAACAATATATTAGGGTTGGATTGATAAAATGAACATGAAACCCTAATTTATGTGAATAGTAAACCCTAACCCTATGGAGGAAATAGTGGTGTTACTATTATATTACATGAGTTAATATGTCATTGTTGCCTAGTGAGAGGTGACAAGATGTTTAATGGCCTTGTGAGTTATATGGTTAGATGTTACCTAGTAAGAGGTAACAAGATGTTTCATGGGCATGATTGAGCCCTGAATGAGGTGTAATCCTCTTGTGTTGATAAGGGTTGATTCCCTGTGTTATTGTGAAAAGGATTTATATCATGTGATAGTATGATGGTCTTAATGACCTTTAGGCATGGTTGAGCCCTGAATGAGGTGTATTCCTCTTATGTTGATAAGGGTTGATACCCTGTGATATTGTGAAAAGGATTTATATCCTGTGATAATATGATGATTGGTGTAATCTCATGAACGGCAAGTGAATATTACCATGTGATGATGAGATGAGAAATTATGTTTCATATGTTTTATATCTTTTCAGGTTTTGATATTTATATGCTTGCTAGAAATGAATTAGGTTTGTATGTCCACTTGTTTGATGCAGCCTTAATTCACCCAATTGGCATAACTAATCAAGTGCAACTCTAATCATGTAGTGCCATGTGTCGTAGAACCATCTTCAGTGTCAGAACTTGCTAGATGGTGAAACAAGTATTCCTAAGGGAAACTCGGAGCGCATATTGTTGAATATGCGGGGGTGACAGGTTGAGGATATATATATACTTGTCATCCACAATTGCAGGTTATGGAGGATGGCTATGGTCATGCCTCAAATATTTGATGTGATTGAGGACAGCTGCGGTTGTACCTCGGATTAGAGGGTTTTGTATACCCTATTTTCTAGTGTCGTAACTTGTACCAAGTACGGACTAGTTGTTATCAGTTGACTATATGTCACTGTTGGAAATTTGACTGGTATGTCACTGCAGTTTAATCGTACTGACCGAGGGGAAGAGATCTTAGGATACCGGCACTCCTAGATCTTGTACGGAACCGAATAGCCCTTCGCAGGGGTCGGTTGGACTTTGAATGGTACGATTCAAATTCCCCAGTGCATAATAAAAGATGTAATACAGCCGTATAGCATATCTATTTAGGGTTATACATGACGCTTCACATTGGATGATAACCCTTGTTTGTTCTCTTTACATAAAGATGATGCTTAGTGCAACTAAGAGATAGTAATTATACTTATGTTGTGGATATGCATAAGACTGTAAATGTGTACATACAATAGTCATGATTATGTTGATATCTTACTGCTACTATTGATTATAATCATGATGCTAGATATCTCATGTTGATAGTTATGTTTCGCATGCTATCCATGCCTCTATAATTAGAAATACTTGGTAGAGGCTTAATGCCTGGTTGTGTAATCAGGATTGGTATAGTCCAATGCCTGAAACATTTATACCTGATTGATATAGTTTAATGCTTGAATAAGACATGATGATATATAATCACATGTCTGGCATAAGTGAATACCTGTTTAGAAGATTGGCTAAGGCCAACAAATAGAAACAAGAATGAATCATGGGTGACACATCAGAATAATGAATGACATGAGCAAAGCTTGAGATGTTGAAAATATATGGTAGATACATGTTATACATGTTCTTTCTATTCCTTATAAAGAGAATAGATGAATTACTATTCAATCATAGATAGGTGTAATACTTTAAAAGATGAGAATGATCTAAACTGCTTATCCTCTTCTCAGTTTTATATTAATTAAACTACAATAATGATGTTTCTGGCGGAGAGTTATATCTCTCACTGGGGCAATTTTCAATTGTCTCACCCCCGTGGGAACCAACATTTTTAGGTGGACGAGTGCGAAAGAGACTGAGAATATCTTGCAGAGGAAGAACATCAGCAGCTACAGGGACAACAGTGACAACTCAGGTTGAGTGTGCTGTCTGTCGTGTTTTGTAGATAGAAGTCCTATGTGTCGTCTCTGTACTCTCAGGTCCTCGGAGTTAGTTCTTAGTGCTTTTAATTTATCGTTTTGAGATTTTGGCTTGACGCCTCGAGGTTAATATGCTGTATGTGTTTAGCTTTTAACAAGGCAGTTGATGTTGTAACCCTCGAGAAGAGATGGTATAAGATATATACTTATGAACCATTATGTAAATGTAATACATTGGTTCTTGTTGAAAGAGTTTTCCTATGATTGGGTCTCTTTGAAAAAGGTTTTAATTTTTAGTGATTTTCAGTAATCCGCTGCTTAGTGAACGCTTCCGCATTAGTTAATTATGTTTTTGTGAGTTGGATGCTACAGAAGATGTCGGGGACAAGTCCTTATCTATGATCCTTAGGGAATTAGAGTTTGAGATTGGGAAGGATCAAGCAACATCGAGCAGGGCTTTAATATCTGGTACTAAGTTTGAATTTAGAGGGTAAGGGAAGAGAAAGCATAGAGCAAAGTAAGCAATGCAAGAGTGAAGCATTGTAATGAGCTTCACATTTTCTCATTAGCACAATAGTGTTGAAATATAGTGTCTAGGTTTGAACTACATGATCTGAACAAGGTAAAAGGGTGTTTGGACATGCCGAGGTCCAATACAATTCTAGACAACAATGAGAGATGATTAAATATATACAACAAACTAAGTTCTCAGGCAACTATCCTTATGTTTGTAATTGAAATAGAACTACTATTATCTCCTTGATACTATATACTACCAAAGGATTGTTGATCTTCATCCATGTCACTCTTGTATCTCCATCAAATTAATTAGCATTTGTACAACACAAATGATTTTCAACATGAGTAGGAAAAATCACTAACATAGTTTTGGGAATGTGGGCCAATTGATGCATGTAATCTATGTGTATCACATGTAAAACTGCTACACTTACAACTTGTTATATAAATATGATGGTAGAAAAGAATATAATCTGTATTATGATGTTTAAAAATCACATTTGATATATTGTTTGTTCATGAGATATATTTGAAAAGCACATCCAATTATTAATGGTATTTGTACAATTACATGATCAGAATATGCACATTTTTATTTCATTAAAGATCTTCCGATGCCTTATATGAGATGGCTTTTGAAACAAATTTTTTGTAAATACTATACAACTAATCTCTAAGATTATATTACATTATAGAGTATCGTCAACATATTAGATATAAAATGGGTGCATATAAAAAAATTAAGTGTAGTACATTTCTCTTTTAGTTTTATTAATATTACAGACTAATGTATATTAGATCAAGTATAATTTCTAAATTTGGAATCAAATGCATCTCCAAATTGATATATATAGGGGATTTATTCGTTACCCGCGCGGGTAGCCTAATTTTTCACTACACGCACATCTAAAAGTGTAACTTTATGGTACACAAATGTATTTCTAAGATCAAAAGAGTAATTGTATTGATAAAAGAGTAACTATATGACTAAAAAAGTAACTACGTAGAAAATATACAATCAGTAAATATATTGACCTATTTTTTATTTTGGTGGGGCAAATGATATTATTTTTGGATGAAATTTTTTGGAGAGCTAGATAAAATGCTCTCCTACAATTGCGAGATTAAAAAAAAAGTAAGCTACCCATGCAGGTATTAAAGATGAGCCTATATATATATATATATATATATATATATATATATATATATATATATATATATATATATATATACATATATATATATAGAGAGAGAGAGTCAGGCTAGAATACACTCGAGTGTATTCATAGCAGAATACACTCAAGTAATTTTTCATGATGCAATATTTTTTTCAAAAATCTAAACCGTTGATCTTCTTAAACATCTTGTGAATAGCTCATATACAAAATTTGAGCACATTTGGACATTTATAGGTCATGTTATAAAGATCACAAAAATTATGCATTTCAAATTAGTTTCACGCGTCGATTTTGTTGCTCTTGGATGAGTGACTTTACACTCATCCAAATGGGCTCAAAATTTGTATGTAGCCTAGTTATAGTATGACAGTGAAGATCAATGATTTACACTTTGCAAAGAAATAGTCTTGATATGCAAACACACTTGAGTGTATTCATGCAATCTGTACACTCGAGTGTATTCTAGCCTGACTCTCTATCTCTCTATCTCTCTCTCTCTCTCTCTCTCTCTCTCTCTCTCTCTATATATATATATATATATATATATATATATATATATATATATATATGATTTTATATAAATGTAAATGCAATTAATCTGTGTATGTGGATTTCTTAGCCTTGATTTACCTCGACCCTGACCCGACCTGTACAAAATTTAGGTCATCATTTCAGACGGACCCAGTCCTACTCAAGTAAATGATATACAATTAATGTGGGTATCTGGATTTTGGGCCCAGTTCAAATTATACAGGTTGGGATATGAGTCGGATATGACCACCCGAATTGATTTTCATCCTTGCATGCACACAACAGCACATAGATATATGCATACATACATATATTCCCAATTAAGCTAAATTTTTGCTGTGGTGGCAGTATGAAAACCCGATTAAGTATTATCTTCAATACATGTTTGTATGGATGGAAATAGGACAAAAAAATTGCATAATTGGACATGTTTCCCTATCTATGCATTATTGGACGTGTTTCCCTATCTACTGATACAATCACATTTTAATAGTCAATAGAACGCAATACAAAATGTGGATAAGTTCTTACACTGCCAACAAAATATTAGGCTGGTTAAGGGTGTGATTGGTCTGGTTTGAGTTAAAACCACAAACCAATTGATTTTAGTGATCTGAAATTTTATTAGTACCGATGAAATCGCCAACAAGGCCAGACTAGACAGCAACTCCTGTGATGTGCTTCAATTTAGATGGCCCCAACCAATAATACTATACCGTACTTACTGAGGTTATCTTTCTAGAATGAACTTGATCTAAAATTATTGGTAATTGATGCTAAGTTATTTATGACACATTAACTGGGAGACACAAGTGAATAGGTGTATAATCATACATTATCCATCAAACTAAAACAACAACACAAATTATTCATCCGAAGAAGATGTAAGCCATACAACAAAATATATACTGGATTAGCATATTCCTGAATGTGTCGTTGGGAGTGGTACATGTTAGAATAAAATCCAAATAATACCATGACATAAGAAGATAAAGAAATAACTAATAAGAAATCGTGTTGGGACAAGGAAAGATGTCCCCCTGTTTTGAACTTATACGAAAAACCTACCTGATCTAACCAGGTATAAGACGTGAGAAAACATGACTCGTAAATTTAACCCGAGTAAACTCATACCATGACCCGTAAATTTAACCCGAGTAAACTCACACACGTGTCCCTACTTTTTTACCAAATATTATCTAAACACTTGTACCATGTGGCACAGATGCAATATAAAGCAACACATACCTAAAAGAAGGGCAACACATACCTAGCTTTACGTGCAGGGCTTTCAAAGCAACTTACACCAACCTTTTGCAGTACTATGTTCATGCTAATCGTACAGGCTCGGTTGGATATGGTATTAGTTGTCAGTCTAGAAAGTTTAAATATTGTTTTGGTTGACGAGGATTAGAAGTACGCTTACAAATTAAGCTTGTGAGCGATCAGGAAATTTATAGACCTAACTGCAAAAAAACATGCAACGTAAATCATCATCACGGAAATAACTTTCCTCGTGATATGCAAAAACTCTAATTTTTAGTTGTTCGGATCCGCTATGTGGACTCAAATCTGCGCTCATTTTGTCTTTATGTATGAAATAAATACAAAATAATGGAGTTAACAAATAAATTCCTCCTCATTTTGCCTTTATGTATGCATAAAGACAAATGAGTGTTGGTTCACGTAAAGCTATAATTTTACTGCAACCAAATGGCACATAAAATGTAACTATAGGCTATTGCATCAGAGGAGCTTTAGTTGTCTAACGGAGCTTAGACTCGCGACATGGAGTTACATGTTTTCCAATTATAAGAAGAAAGTTAGTCATGGCCGAATGAGTGCTCAGACTTGCGACATGGAGTTGCATGTTTTCCAAATATAAGAAAAAAGTTAGTCATGGCCGTTAAACAATGAGTGCTTACAGGCGGACATTTATAAATATATGGAACATTTTCAAGGCATAAATATTATCATAGCTTTAGGCATATCAATACATACACTATTATAATCTGACCAGCCAAATCGACCCACTGATCCCCAGAACCAAACTACTCAACAGAGGCAAATGAGGCAATTTCAGACCAGCCTCTGGATCCAAATAGACTACTTGGTTTTGTTTGATATGATCTATCGTGGTTCTACCAACTTAAGGCCGGAGAGAAAAAGTTGTAGATAGATCGACGCGATGACGAAATTCTGATCCATACGATCATGATAAACACATCAACGGAAGGAGTTAAACAAAAATACGTAATTAAATGAAAATGATTCGTTTCAAATAGAATAACGTAGTACATATCTTTAATGAACTCATTTTTCTGTAAAATAAAGATCAGATTTGATGTGTAGTTACAATGTTACTTGCATATTCGGATGGCACTAGACATGCTTTCATCGGTCGAATTCCGAACCAGAATTCACTCTGTTTAAATCTGGTAAGATGAACACTTGAACATTAATGATGAGAGTTAACATCACCTTGCAAGGTGAAATCACGTGAAACAACCAAAAGTGATGAAATGATGCCGAGAAACTTCATTTGTTATATCTGCGGCATATGACTCCTCAAATAACATAAAGTGACTCCAGTCTATAATTAGCTTGACTGCAAAAAAAAAAGTGTCATCTTATTGTATCCTTGATGAGAATTACACTGTATTCAATAAATACAAATAACTGGCGTAAACATTGCCATATGTACATCAAAAAAGCATCCAAACTTATCCAAAAGTTAGGAGGATGGTGAACTTTTCCGACTGCATCTGTCGGGCCAACTTGATATGGATGAATGTCTGAGGCCAGCCCAAAGAAAGAAATAGAGAAGTTTAAAAATCAGCCCTGCTTGAAAAGCTCTCGTCCTATGATTATTCTTCTGATTTCACTGGTACCGGCACCAATCTCAAACAGTTTGGCATCCCTAAGGAGGCGGCCCGTCGGGTACTCATTGACATAGCCATTGCCTCCCAAACATTGAATTGCCTGCAAGTTCAATAAAGCGATCACTGAATATTACAGTCAGAAGCAGTAATCTACTTGCGTGATGCATTTAGGCATTATAGGCATTTCTTGAGAGGTTAAAGTTTACAAGGAACAACTTAAAAGAAGGCTCAGCACAAATAAAGAATCTTTTTATATAAGCTTCTGAGCGTTAATTACTCGGCAGCTGCCTTATGAAGTAGCAAACATGAAGGGGTTGAGCCATTGGAACACTCACAACTAACGCAGAAGACCATAGTTGCCCAGGGTGCTGAATCAGCCTCAGCCCTGATTAGCAATGACGCACCCTTTCCAAAAACTCAACACATGATGCAAAACTACCAGCAAGTTTGACACTGAGTCCCTCTATAAGGTATCAAAATAGGAATCTATATTAGTTCATCGGACTCCTACTACAAGTCTACGTAGTCTACATAGATTCTCCACATACATAGAAAATATACAATTTTGATAGAGTTACAAGATTATGTCACAAAGCTTGGAGATATCTTATGATGAAAGAATCAGAAAATTCGGAATGCCCTTGAAGTCCCTAAGGTTCTGTTTGGTTGGGTGAAGTTGGAATACAAACTGAGATTTATGGATCAAGGTGCTCAAAGCAATGATTTCAGACTCTGACTAATTTATTGGTTGTTCGTATTTCACACAGTTTATTTTCTATCATTTGGTTAGACGTCTCTACAAAAACTGACTGCTTGTCCAGGCTCTATCACCTGTGCGTTGCAGTGTAGCAGTGCACTTCTGTACCAGACCACAGATTTTGTGGCGCAGTATTAATTCATGGCTTTTCTGACATAACGCCAGCTATCAGAGCCTACAAGATCATCTCTTTCTGTTTCACCACGTCCAACCAAATGAAAATGTAATGCCAAATCAAGCAAGCCTTAATGGGGGAAAAGCTTAACTGAAAAACAGGTGTGTATTTGCGAATTTCATTTTTATTCTTTCACCAGAGAACATTTCTACTCTGGGTTTGACATGGGCTACATAAACTACCTTACCTGCCTACGTTCCCATGTTTTCTTTTACTCTTCAGCTTTCAACTTATTTCAAATTGCTTAATAGTTAACATGAAACAAACAAGCAAAGGATCTGTTCGTTAGACTGGAAGAGCTACGAAATTCCAGCCCAAAGTCCACATAAATGTTTACTTTATTGCCACATATTTGTATGAAAAAAATCATAGATCGAAACACAAGACACTTTTAAATCATGGTTCAATTGATTCATCAAATGAAAATACATCTTTTAAGGAAAGACACAGATACTACAGCATACTGAAAGGTGTCAGAATCCAGCGCGTTCAAATATATACCTGAAGAGCAACTTGAGTGGCCTTCTCAGCAGCAAAAAGTATAACACCAGCACAATCCTGCAAATATAAGTTTGTCATCAGACAATTTTGAATAATACGTACATAGATGCATTCATTATATATTGCCCGCCTACAAATGTGTGGTGTGATAGTCATTAGACCACAGAGCTAAGCTGGGAGGTCCCCAATTCCATTCCTGCTAGGATCAAATCATTATGAGACTTCCACGTAGATCTGTGATCTGTGCTACCAGTACATTAACTAGCCCTCCACAAGTCTACCCATCAATCCTTTATGGGGTTGTAGAGTCCTAAATATAATTGTTCCCCATTTGGGCTTCCGTGCATGACATTCATACATCAATTGCATACCTCATATTACATGCTTACATTGTTTGTAGAACAGATACACACTATACTTAAACATTACAACCATACTACATACTTAATTTGTACACACGCGCATGTGTGTGTGTGTGTGTGCGCGCGCGCGTGCGCACACCCGCGCGGGCAGGTGCATGCGGGTGTGTGCGGGTGTATGTGTGCGTGTGATACTTGTTAAGGCACACCTAAGTGGTCGCCTACGCGGCAAAAGCAAGCCTGGGGATGTGCCTTGCCAAATATATCGTCTTGGTTAATTTGGTGGGACATAGGGTGTATGAATGTGTTTCTAAGTTCTTTTTAATGTCCTAATGTTGAAATTATATATAGTTGTCAATGTTATGTGTCAAGCATCATATTTCACTAGATTTTATACTCTTAATGCATATTTTTGTTGTCTTGTTTGATGCCTTATTAGCTTCTTCTAAAGGAGCGATTCTGCAAAAGATGCTAATCTTGCTAAAAACTTGGGAGTGGTGACATCAAATCTCAGTTTATTATTTATTTTCTTTCTTGCATGTTTATATTTATATTTTTCTTAACTTGGCATTCATCTTGATTAGACATTACTAGAAATTAGTTGTCTTTAGACCATAAAATATATGTAATGTGGGTTTTCTCTGTGGATATATGTATCTAGATATAGGGTGTATGAATGTGTTTGTACCTAACAGGTAAAATGTTCATAAAAATACAGAACATGTATCTAAATGCATAAAATATCCTGGAATTTCAAAAAAAAAATTAGCCGCCAAGGCATGAAGGTGCCCAGCACTGGCCCCCATGACGCGATGCCGCCTTAACAGGTATATGTTGAAAGCATATATATCTACATTACATGTTTGAACATGTAGGTTAAAAAATCGTTTATATTGAAATTTCCAAGATATAGGGACATTAAATTGATGACAAGTAGCAACAAGTTACAAACTTACAATATGACACTGTAGTTCAAAATTTAAGATAAATCATATATCAAGTATGTACACTTGAATCCTAAATTTTCCTTTTTTTGTCATGTTCAGTTTTTTATTGAATTGTTCATCACCAAAATCACAATGAACCCAACATTTGCCAAATTTGCTAGATACACAACTTGGTAGTTGGTGTAGTACGTCTATATACATTATAGTAGAGCCAGTTGTTAGATTCCCAAAAACATGATTATATGATTTTCTTTTGCAAATGCATTTGGGTAAACGGAGTGAAATAGGAGAGGTGACATGGTGTTGGAAGTCTTAGATCTACTTCAAATCTGTTACACCAAGGATAGATAAAGTAGAGGCAGATTTTGTGGTTTTTAATTTGAATACAAAAAAAATAGTAAAGATACTTTCCTTAAGATCCAAACAGGTTTTTTTCCAAGAAATCAGAAGTTGCAGAGCTATTTCATGCATAGCAGCAGTAATGTCAACAAAGTCAATCACATCTAGGTAAATTAACGACATTTCCAACTTTTTTCTACTGGGTCAGTCAAGAACTGGGCCGGCATTGTCAATGTTGGTCGAAATGTCATTGAAGTTTTTGAAAACAGAAGTTCACCCATTATACACTAGTACAAAAAAGTACACTTCAATGATACATTTGGCATGTCTTAGCTTTGACAATTAGTTTGTTTATTTCACGTGGCCCTATGTTCAGTTCATGCTTGGACACACTTCCAGTAGTTGATTGTTCTTTTCTTCCCATAAGAATGTATCCATGTCATAGAATAGCAAAGATCATATAAATTTATATGTGTATATATATACACACACATATAAAGCATGTTTCAACATTTGTGTAGTTGCCTAAATCAAGAGTTTAAAGCTGATAAGATTGGCATTCAAACATAGAACATGGTTAAATAAAAAATAGTTTGCAGGTGAAGATAGCACTGTACCTTCCGGTCTATTTTACCGTTGTCACAATCTCTAGCAACTGAATATACAAAAGCTCTAGAAAAAACAATCAGACAATTAGATCCTATGTTTTATACAGGACATTTTACCAAAAACATGGTTGAGTGCAAACCTTGCAGATTGTAGTGATGTGTACATATCAGCCATTTTTCCCTAAATAGCAATAACAAAATTCATGAATGATATATCAAGTAAACAATTGCCATCTCACAATCTATTTTCATAACTTCACTCACCTGAATAAGTTGATATTCACCAATAGGACGACCAAACTGTTCTCTTTGCCGAACATATGGGATAGCCACATCCAAACATGCTTGCATCAGACCTAGAGGACCACCTGCTAAAACTAGTCTCTCCAAATCTAATCCTGACATCATTACATAGACTCCTGCAGAGAGATAGAAGAGGAACAGTTCAAAGGACCCTCAAAGTTGCAAAACTGTGCAAGAAAAAGTATACACCTCAGTTGATAAACAGTATAAAGATTTGCTGACTTCACACAGAACCAACAGGAGGTAATATTGAACAGAATACAATAAAGCTATTTAGAAAGCACTACTAGGTGCTCATAATCAGCACTTATATCCAATCATTCAAGTAGTACTAATATCATGAAGCTCTAAGAAAGTAGATTTGATCATATTTCCTATGGAAAATTAGTTGGTTCCATACATTATATTTGATACGGATAACTCAGACCTTAAAAAAGCAAGAAACCCACCTCTTTTAGTGTGGTGGTAAATTAAAACATAAAAAGGGCCGAGAGAACAGAGTGTCATTTTTCATAAATATAGAGATATGCTTATATTTCCTATTTACCTGTGCTCTACTCTACATGTTGCTTGTGTTCTTTATCCCATATTGCTTAACTGTGTTTGTTATTTTATTCTCTTGTCCTATAAAAGAGAAGGCACTGTACTCAGTTTTACTTAATAGAAGACCACTTATTCTTCTATATGGTATCAAGAGCAATATGATCCCCCTTCTCCTCCCAACCCTAACTCCTCCTGTTAAAGAGTATCAGTGAATTAAAAAACGGCCAAGCGGGCCGCTTAAGCGCCCATGACCCTCATCTGCCTAATTTAGCCCCTAAGCGCCCGCTTAATCGTTTTGAACATAATCGCCCGCTTTTTGCCCGCCTCGCCAGCTTTTTCCCGCTTTTATTTAAAAATCCTAATGTAAGCATCTAACATTAATTAATTACATAGTCCAAGTAGTGTTGACTATAATATATGAAACTTGTATACATTAAATGTTCTATGATATAGCTAGTCCTAATTTAGAATGCATACTTTGTGTGTAAGCTGTAATAATTGGGTACTGTTGTAATGCATCTAAGTAAATATTCTATTGCTCTATTATATTAGTAATGCATGATTAGTTTTACTGATTTCCTTGCTGCTTTCAGGGATTAATGATTGGTACTACTGGTTAGTATTACTTTAGTGATTACTTTAATTCAACAATTCATAGTTTGTTATTTACAATTACTGATCTGCTTGCTGATTTTAGTGATTAGAGATACTGATTAATAGTAAGTATTGATGAATACTTAGTTAATTACTGATTTGCTGATTAGATATATATAGAAGTTCCTTATAAATATATTTTTTATATACACATACATGTAATTTTGTATAAAAATATATAAAATTTAGACACCCGCTTTTTCAAAAATCGCCCGCTTAATCGCCCGCCTACCGCTTAATCGGTTACAGGGTGTTGTCTGCACGCCTCCCGCTTCCCGCTTTCTGATACATTGAAGAGTATATATTAGCATATTTAGTTAATAGGTTAATTAGTTAGTGGGCCTTTAGTGTCTCGGCCCATTTAGATTACTTGGGACACAAGTCTTAGGGTTTCTCCCTTGCTCCTATATATAGGACAGGGTTGTACCTCTTTTATTCATCTAATTGAATCAGTTCAATACAATATTCTTTCACATGGTATCAAAGCGTGTTCGCTCCTGATGGAACCCTAGCCGCCTCCGCTTCCCTCCTCTCCTAGCCGTCGAAGAACACAGCCCCAGGCCGGTCGCCGCCTCTCTCCGAGAGAGAACAACGGGGAGAGAGCCCGCCGCCGTCGCCATGGCTTAGGCCGACTGCCCGCTAGGCACTTCCGGCCTCCATGGTTCTTATTCTCTCACTTTCACATAGATCTTTACGTCGGCACTAATTCCCGACATGCAATCTATGTTTTCCAAATCCAAAGTTGACCGACGGTGATCTCCTTTCCAGCCATCACGTATACGACGCCATCGTCACCTCCGCCATCTGTCGGCCAGCAGCCATCAGTCTACCGGCCAACATCACCTATCTTCTTTCTCGAAGAGTCGGTGCATCCCGCGCAAGTGTTGCTCGTATCCAGCAGCAACATCGTCGCTCCCCAGCGCCATCACTATCCATCCAGTCGGCTCCGTCTTCTGCAATAGCCGCCACCGTTTTAGCAATTTGCGCCGCCCATCAGCAATAGTCGTCGGACAGCAACAAATAACACCGCCGCAAATCACAGTGGCCATCACCTCTACCGCTGCATCGCGCCAACGTCCTCAGCATCAGCTTTCGTCGCCGCTCATGGAGAGGCTATGTACCCTTGGCTTTGCATGCGGCCTCATGGCTTACAATTATCTCCGGAGCCGCGTAGGAGACTTTTATCATCTCCTTCGTTGCGGCCAAGTGCTACATCAACTGAATGACACAATCCAACCATCTATTGCTCGTCATCTCGCTGCTACAACCACGGTTGGCACTAGCCATCAGCCAATCCGATTAACCATTGTTGCCGCCATCCATTATCTATGCCCATTAAGCAGCTGACTACCACGGGCGATCACCCAACACTCTCCACCGCTACCAAACAACCCCAATATTTTTAAAGCCCCCTATACAATATGCCTGAAGCTATTCGGATCCTTAATCAGTTATATCTTTTGCTAATCGGATCCAAATTAAGCCTAATTGGATTTTTCGTGGGGGTTTTTGGGTCGGGATTAGATCCATTTAATTTTCTATCTGGATCTTACATTGACCCATTTAGCATAATCTCTCTGGTTATTGGTTTCATTCTCCACATATTAAACATCTTCATATCACAAATTCCTCTCAAATCCACCAATTCCTTTTCCACCCACCCATCATGTGTGTATCCCTTTTCCACATGGGGGGTAATATATCAATTTCTCCACACCAAACACTCACTCTCATCGTATTTGGTGTGGGGGGGATAGAGAGGAGAGGAAGAGATGAGAAGAAAGAGAGTATGATAGAGTATGTATGAGAGAGAGAGTATGAGAAGATGATGATATATGTATTCAGGCTACATATTCCAGGTTACCTCTTTTATTCATCTAATCGAATCAGTTCAATACAATATTCTTTCACACCTCCAATCCAGAAATGGGACCCTTTTTGTCCCTACATATGCATAACAACAAAATAGAGGAGGGAAATGGGACCCTTTTTGTCCCTACATATGCATAACAACAAAATAGAGGAGGGAAGTACTCCCTCCTCTATTTTGTTGTTATGCATATGTAGGGACAAAAAAGATCCCATTTCTTGTTCACCTAGCATATTCCTAAAGAATGTGTCAAATAGATTTATCAAAAAAGGGTCTCATTTCTTGTTCCTGTAACAAACCCCTATTCTTTATGGTCTTTCTAACCATAATCACATTGCAATAGATTCACTTATTCTTAGGTTCCTTTATAACCTAATGTCTGATGCTAAATTTTTAAAGGCATTAAAATGTTGTGTAATTTTTGGCTCATCTCTGTCTTTTTTACAAAATGAGGATAATCACCAAGGTGTCTAGGGAATGGGTACAACTCCACCAAAATAGCCAACCTTTGGCCATTTTGTGCATAACTCTTCCTTATGTAGCTCTTTCCTTATAAGTGTCCCTTTTTAATTACTTTGGAAAGCTATATCCTTATACACATTTTCTATCTTCTCTTGAGTGTGTGATTCACACCAAATGAGAGAGCATACTCATGCCTATCCATCTAGAATTGATAAATGTAGGGTGTGTTCACTTGAATCAGTTCATAGTGATGTCAGAAATGATGTAGAAGTCTTGTATTGGATACATCACTATATTACATTTCTAGCTGATTTGTCTTTGCACAAAATAGTGTCAGACATATTTCATTCACTAACCAAGCTCCACTATACTTCAGTTAACAACTTGTGTAACACTAAGAAAGTGATAAAGGTGGCAGGCGTCCATACTTTGTATTTGGAAGGCCATAATATTGAGAACAAGATATTGCGAGAAAATATATCTCCAAGACCTAACACACGCTACAATTTAAGTGTGTTTCTTGAACTGCAATTGTTGCAACTTAATTTCATATTCTTATTGCCGAATTAGTAAATTGATAAGTGGCAACCAAGCAGCAACATGCCTAGCCATTAGCCAATATCTCACTCTGTTGAAAAGAAAAAGCATGTTGAAACCAAATAATGCTTTGTGAAATTTAGTCATAGATACATTACTGAAACTACAATTGCCCATACTGGCAAAAAGCTTGTAGAAAAATTTACTTTTGAGCCCTTAGTTCCGACTCTTCTTAGAGCTATAGTTATTCAAGTTAGGTATCATCATATTGGAATAAAGGATAGCGTTGGTAAAAACAGTTACCAGTAGCGAGGTTATGAACTATTTGAATCTTTCCCTTTATTGCTCAAAAACCTTGATGATATATCTCATATTGAATAATTATGTCACCTTAATCCAAAGTGTAGAATTGAAGAAAAAGAAAAAGTAGGGTTACCCTTTCCTTCCTCCCCTAGTACATTTTCTTTAGGAACAAAGCAATTCTCAAAGACAAGTTCACATCTGCAAAACATCCATTTAAATGACATGAAGCTATCAGTAAAATGCAGAAGTTACCAGTTCAAGATCAAGTAGATTATACGACGTACGTGTCACTGCCTCTCATCCCAAGCTTGTCTAATTTCTGAGCAGTCAAGAAGCTGCAAGTATACAAAATGAGATTAGAATCTAAACATCCATGGCAATAATATAACTATGTACTCATTTATTCCATTACATATATAATTTTTGTTAAGAGTCCATTGTTCAAAGTAAGCTAAATGCAACATTAAAGATTACCATTGTGGTAGCAAACAAGAAAATCTAATTCCCTAAACGACTATGGATAGACACTGGTCAACAATAAACTCTCATTCTTTCATCCATGAAAGACGAACACTGTTAGAAATTAATGTCATTTAATGAGACAATTAGAAATTAATGTCGTTTGATGACACTGATTTATTGTCAGATTCTGAAATTGATATCATATCTTATTCTTGAACTTACCCTGGCATTCCTTTCTCTATTATAAAAGCTGTTATTCCTTTCGATCCAGCAGTAACATCTGTCTTTGCATAAACAACCTGGAATATAGGAGAGGTTAAACAGAGCAATAACAGTGTTAAACACATGAGACTGCTGAATACGGGATTGTTCATTAAGACAACGATATAAAGAAACGAATTGAGGAACTTTGCTGCCAGACTATGAGATCACGTAAACCAGATGGCAGAATAAGATCATAATGACGATGATTTATGCTATCTTATCACCATATCCTAAAAGTGGCAGACAGATTAGGAAAATATAGATTTCCATATGGTATTGACTTTCCTTGTTATCAAGTCTCAAGATTTTCAAATTGAAAATCTTCAGATTAATTAATCCCATCATTGTCTTCATTATCATCATCTAAGAAACATTCCGAAGCAAATTAGATTCGGCTACATGGATTCTTCTTTCCAATCAGCCCTGTTATAGGTCGTATTCTCATTAAGAAGTAAAAATTGTAATCTTTATAAGCTCTCCCCAAGTTAATTTAGGCCTACCCCTTCCTTTTTTAAACTCTATAGCATTACTTCAGATTAGTGTATTAATATGTCTGCATTGTACATGTCCACACCATCTGAGGCTACCCTCATGAAGCTTGTCCTCAATACTCACCACCCTCAATTTACTCCTTGTATAGTTATTTCTCGAGCGATCTTTCATGGTCTTCGCACACATCCATCTTAATATTCACATTTCTACCACATTGGGCACTTTGTTTCTTCACGGCCCGATATTCAGTCTCATACAACATTGGTGGTCGTATGGCTGTTATATAAAAAATACTTTTCAATTTTTCGAAACGATTAATCAATGGGACAGAAATCTTTTATATGTCAGATTGATATATCCTACACAGTACACAGCTTATTTTGTTTGTTATATGTGTACAGACACTTCCTATCATGACATACTGTAGTAATTATTATCTTCTAAATGAAAATCTACAATTGGCTTGAAAGTGTTGCAGCAGTGTGTAGTAGTTCTGCTAATCTGTAATCAAGCAGCTGTTGAAGAAATATTAGCTAATGTTCACTCATGAAAGAGAAGTATGCAATACCAAGGTCTGAGCAACAGGGCCGTTGGTACACCACATCTTGTTCCCATTTAACACATAGCCACCATCAACACGGTCAGCTTTGCATTTCATGCTAACAACATCAGATCCAGCTGTAACATTGAAAAGAAAAAAGAATTAAAGGACCCAAATCAGAATGATCAATTTTGCTAGCATGAATATGCATTTCGATACCGTATGAATAAGCTCAAAAGCATTCAACACTATCGCTTACCATTTGGTTCACTCATTGCCAAAGCCCCTACATGCTCTCCGCTGATAAGCTTCATGTTAAAAGAACGTCCATTAAAACCAAAGCCAAAAGGGCAAAAAAGATTAGCAAAGACAACCAAATATCCAGAGCCCAAATAGGTTGACGAATGTTAGAATGGAAATTGCCTGTGCATTACTGTGGCAAGGCTTTTAAAAGCTTAGATGACTACCTAACAAATGTTTCAAATTATTTTGGCATTCAAGTTTTACCATGAATATCCAACTATTCTCAAAATTGAACTATTATCAAAACATGTGGACATCATTGGTAAAGAATACTACCCTAAGTATTTAGTTGAACAACTAAATGATCAGATTATCAAAGCAGAATTCCAGAAACAAACCTTGGGCAAATACTTCTGCTTTTGGTCATTATTTGCATGCCTAACCTGCAACAAGGTAATGACACGGTGAAACATAATGGTTATTTAACGAATTTAACAACTTCATGATACAGCTCCTCTCACCAACTGGTTTACACAGAGATTTGAATGAGCACCATAAGAAAGTCCAACTGATCCTGATGCACGACTGATTTCTTCCATTGCCAAGCAATGATACAAGTAGCCAAGGCCCAGCCCCCCATACTCCTCTGTCAGGGAAAAATGAATAGCACAATAAGTCATCTCTCAGGATTGCTCAGAAGATGTAACTTTCAGCATTTAATATTTTAAAACGTCATTATCATCTGTAATGGAGACAACTAACTTTCAGAATCAGATTATTAATTAATTCAATCAGATAAGGGCGGATGATAGGTACATGATCACCACTGATGATCAGCTGAAAGTTGGAGATGGACACCAAACAGCATAAGAAGACATAACTTTTTGGATTCCTAACACCAGAAGCAGTGGAGCTCCTCAAAAGAATTCAAAAAGTTATGCCCAGTAATGTCATGACCCATAGGTCTATGGATGTTGTATTTCGGAGGATTGGTTTTGCCATCCAAAAGGGGCTGGCGGCGGAACTTGTTGCCCTCTTGCCTTCTATATAGCCTACTTTTTATAAACTATAACCCGAGTTCCACTACTCACTCCTTACCCGGCGCGGTAATTCCATGAAGATTGAAATCCCCCATCAATTTCCACAAATTCGCCTCCTGCAGCACTCAACCTCATCAGAACGAAGCGCTCGAATGGACATCTCATAGCACAGGAGAACGAGAAGCATAAGAGCAAAAGTGCCTACCTTGGGGAAGTTGTTCGTTGCATCGACCTTGGCCGCGTGAGGGGCGATGTTCTCTTGGGCAAATTGCGCGACACTTTCCTTGAACTGCATGCAGATAGACACAAAAAAGCAGGTCCTCGGCAGTTAGCTATGGATTGACAGAGAGGCCAATAAGGTCGCAGGCGAAGCACCTGTATCTCGGTGTCCTCGAAGAGGAGCGAGCTGGATAGGAGCCGGGAGTTCGGGCGGCGCCGCACAACCGATCGTACAACCGTCGCCGCCGCTCTCTGCATGGCGTTGCCGAGGGGCTTTCGCTTCTTGCGTCTGCCTCGATGAAAGCGGGTCTGAGAGACGATCCCTTGAACCGTAAGCGGGGTCGAGATTTGGCGCTAAGCTCGGCAGCTCACAGCTCCCACCTACTATTGTTACTACAAAAGTAAGCCACGGCACGGCACTCACCAGTGACGCCGATCAAGCCGTGTTCGTCTTGGTGTCCGCCTACGGAGCGCTGGCGTGGCTGTCGCTGCCACACGAGCGGGGTGCTCGAGTCAAAGCACAGTAAGGACTGATTTGGTTGGATGTAGCACGCACTAATGTCATCCCAATACACTCTACCAAACAGGCATAAAGCAGCGATGTCATTTTGGTCCTCACTATTGCGGCCAGACCTAGTTTGGGTAAGTACTTTTTGCCCCCTGTTTGGCACGGGACCGAATTCAGATTTTGGCTTGTCTTTTAATGCCAATCATGCCAAACAATCAACGGATTAGGACTGATTTGTGTTTGGTTGCAAATCCCGATCTCGTCCCGTTTTGGGATAACGAAATCCTGTAATCCGGACTAAGTCAGTCCCGCGGAAGGCGGGATTTCATTTCTCGACTCGGATTTACAATCTTTCCTCCCGTGACCCCGACTCACTTTTTCAAACCATACTCTCCCCTTCGCCTCTCTCATTCCTGCTCACCTCTTCCCCTCTCTCCTCCCGGACTCCCCTCTCCCTCTCCTTCTAAACCTAGCCGCCACAAAGGAGAAGCAGTCACAGCAAGCAGAGGAGGTAGGGAAAAGGCCTCCGAGCTCGAGCCCCCTGCACAGCGACAGGCAACTCGGCCCTAGCAGCGGACGCGACTGGGTCGGAGTCCAGGTAGCAGGAGTAGAGGAAACCCGACCGCGATTCGGCTTCCTTCCTCCCACTGCAGGCCGGCATGCTCCTCTTCCTCCAAATGCAGGAGCAATGCCAGGTCGTCGTCTTCGGACTGGTCATCTTCATCCCCGGTCACAGGAAACTGGTACTGCTTTCCATCATCCTCTACCCAGAAAAGCTACTCCTTGTCACAGCACAACGGGTCAAGGTCACTGAGGTACATTGCGGTTGCGGCGACCATCTTCCCCTTCTTCTTCTCTGCAGTGGAGGAAGAGGTAGTGGTGCTGCTTCTGGCGCCGATGGCCGTGAGAGTGGTAGTGGATGTGGGGTTACGGTCATGGTAGGAGAAGGGATTGTTGGTTAAAGGTAAGTGTGCAAGAGGAAGGCACGGTACGCGTTTCGTTCTGATTCTGCCCCTTCATCTTCTGTCTCTCTCTCTCTCTCTGCAGCTGCAGCTGCAATAGAGGCGCGTTCTAGAGAAGGCGTTGCCGACTCTTGGTTGGTTCTGCCTCCGTTTCCTGGTGTCATACTTCATAGGAATCCAATATATCTTGTAAGGATAAAGCTGCTACTTTTTGAGATATCATCCATCTGCTTTTTATTATATTTGAATCAAGTTGGTAAGGCACACATTTATACTTCTAATATTTCTATGTTTAATTCTGAAATTAAAAGCTATACCTACTTTTATCAGTGCCTAGACCCTTTAATTTTTTTTCTTTGACTTGGCATTCTTTATATCAAGCAGCAAAACCGTCTAGGCTACGAAACTTTGCTATACTTTTCTCTACAAAACCGAACAATCATGAGCACTTTTATACTGTTAACTATATAATGATGCCACATATATTTCACACGTGTAGTTCTTATTGGATGCAATGTTAAATCTGCTAAAATTACAGTCTATTTCGACTAGTAGAATTGGCAGGCTTATTTTGATTGTATCGTTGTTACTTTTAATATTCATGTCTGAATATATGTCTTAATTTGATATATTACAATATAATTTTACAGCTAAAAGATCATTACAATATGCATATGAATAAACTACCCATTCATTTATGTTTTTTAGATGCCTAGTAGATTGTTTGTTAGCATACACTCCATTTTTATGTTAGCATAAACAACTTTCTTGTTATATGAACAATATTTCTTATCCAATATGAGTTTGAATTCTTTGTATTTCTAGAGGTTTGCTAATACATATTTGGCGGATTTATATTTACATGTACATGCTACTTTCTAATGTTACTTTGATTCGTCAATTTTATAACACCACTTGTTTTGGTCTTTGCAATTGGGCAAATGGGCTGATGTTGTGCAATTGGTTAAATGAGCCGATTTTGAAAACAAACATGAAGCTTATCATGCAATATAATATATTTCAAATCTGAAACCTCTTAAATTAAAGGTGTACACACATTGAAAAAAAAGTTTACAAGCATTAACAACAAATTTGGCGGTGAAAATTTCCTTTGTTTTCCAATATAGGATTACGTTGTTCCTTTAACAACAATTTAAAGCAACAAAGCGCCACTCATATCAAGCAAATGAAGGACGGATTTACCATAGATGGTATGGACATTATTTTTTTAGTTGAATGTACTACTTTCATGTGTATTTGTGTGTTAAATAAATGAACATTTAGTTTATTGTAGGCAAATATTTGATTGATGGTTGTAATGCCATACTTTTGAAATTGGAATAGCCAACTCATAAGTGAATCACTGGCTACATCTACATGTCAAACAAATGGTTTAATTTTCTCTCCAGTGAAGCTACAACTAGAAGATGATGGAAAATAAGGTTGTTACCTACCAGAGCTATTCAAATTGCTGTAAACAATTCAATATATATACATGTACATATTCTTTTTGTATTTTCTTGCCTTAATTGAACATGTTGTAAATTCTGAAAAGTTATAATGAAATTCATTATTATCATTTCTAACTTGTGTGTTTTAATGGTGCTTACACTATTGTGATTTGAGTTGCATTAACTCTGACAGTAGAAACTATGTATTGTTTGTGAGCAACTACATCAGGTTTGGTAATGGAAATCGTGTATTGAGTGCTATTACCCATTTTCCAGAATAATGAGAGACGAATGCCTTTGTAGATTTTCAATTTATGTGCCCATACATGTAAATGGAATACTGAGTGCAATTTCTTTACTTCTACTTTTCATCTCATTCTTCACGAGGAGTGTTTGGTTGTCCTTTGTCTTCCTATGCCATCTTGTTCATTTTTTGAGCAGTTAGCTGATATCGATTTTCCTGAATAAACAGGGCCTGGACAATTGTATATTTGCAATTGTGGCCCTTGCAAGGGACTGCAGCCTGTGAATGGTATACTGAATGCAATCCGTGTAACTCCAATTTTTATCAATTTATTCACTATTGTAACCTGAATAACTTCACCATATTACAATCGTTGCTATGTGTGGAGTAGACATTCTTACCTTCCAGAAATTTATTGACCAAGCAAAACATAGATATGAATATATAAGAACTGTACAATCCTTTTTTTTCATTTAGGACTACGTCGCTATCTTGTTTCTCAGCCATCTATCACATAAATAAGTATTTACATTCATATATTGCAACATATTCCTCGAATTATCCAACATACCCTGTAATTTTTTTTACAACAAACGAAAAAACATATTACCTAATGACTGCTACCGAGAGACTACTGAAAAACATTTTATTGTTGTGTAACAAACCTATTAACAACATTACAAATATACCACATGAAAATTCCATTCATGCGGCTGGGTGGGCCTCCGGGTTTACCCTTCCAGGGGGGGTCACAAAGTGGCGCTTTCTGAGGGGGGGGTTCCCGGTCATCAAAAAAAAACATTACAAATATACCACATGAAAATTCCATTCAAGATAACAGTAACGTTTAATTAATTTTGAATGCACACGTAAAAATGAGCATACTCATCTCTTATTTTCACTTTTCTAAATATAACAAGAAACACCCATAAAATACAAATAAATATTTTTATTTATTTATTTTGAACTTATGTTCAAGTAGCATCACAAATACACGTTCTGTGTACTTGTTCAAACAGTTCTACAAGAACAAGACAGAATAAGCAGATCCTGACAAGTTTGCCAAACAGAATCAGACTGGTAGCCAAACAAAATCAGATTGAATTCAGACTCAAATCAGACCAGCTGACCAGAATCAGACTGTGTTGCCAAACAAAATCAGACTGCATCCTGACTACACCAACCCCAGAATCCAGACTAACCCAGTCCAATTTCTAGAATCCCAATCTTGTGCCAAACGCAGGCTTTGAATCCCGATAATCTTGCACGTAAAAAGATATTTTTTGATATTCTGCTGCACAGGAGTTCTGACGGGAGTGGGAAAATCGCCATCTCACATGCACAAAAGACCAGCAAAAGAGAGAGCGCAGGAGCAGAATTGGCAGTCTGGAAACCCGCCGATCCTGGCGCCACTCACGACTACCATTTTTCTGATAAACCATGTACACAACGGTTGAAAAAGAATACAGATTGACATCCGTTTATGCGCTTTTAATGCATCAAATGTTGGAAGTTTAAATGGTGGCGGCCAAACTAGGCCTAGGTTTCTTTCCTTTCATAATTTTGGATAACGAGATTTAGGGCCTGAGGATGTTGTTTATCTTCATGATGTTCAAATGTCATCCTTAGGCTTTTTAATTTTGTTTGGTAGGGTGTAATAGGGTACAATTGCTTTATTATTAATTCCATCCGAGTACACAGTCGTCCAGCAATTCCCAGAATTGGTACTGCGCCAGTTTACTGGGTGGTCGGGTGTAGAACGCTGCAAATTTCTAACTATTTACGGATGTATGCCACCGTCTTATTGCCCCGGCCTTCTTTCTTTGCAAGTATGCCCGCCACAACCATCATGATGTATGGATGAAAAAACAAATGTGATAGTGGTTGCCCGTGTCAGGAGTGCATCGGCCCTGCACGTTCCTCCTCGTATGTTTGTATTTTCACCTAACCAAATGAAAGCAAACAAATTCAACAAGTCCGATCAACATCCAACCAAATAAAATTGGTGAAGTTTAAATTATGTACATTTCATTTCTATGTATTAAACACACACACTTTTCACTCTTACTACACCCTACCAAACAGGGCCTTAGGCTAGTGCGGGACTGGGGAATCCAGATTACTACACCCTACCAAACAGGGCCTTAGGCTAGTGCGGGACTGGGGAATCCAGATTTATTATGTTGGACTTACCCAACCGGGTTGGCTCAAGGCTCCAATATGTAAGTTATATGTTCTTTGAAATTCACTTTCTGAGAGCTCTAGTTCACTTTTCAAAATTTGAGTTTCATTCACTTCCATGAGATTGGTTTGTTGTAAGTGTAGATATGGAAATTATGTAATACATGTAGAAATTATTTAAAATATTATTAAATTTTACTGTGTAATATAAATAAAGATGGAAAAGACATAAAAATAATGTGAAAAATCAATATTCTTAAATCATAATAACATCAACAAGTGATTATGGTGCAGATGTTTTTTTTATTTTATTATGGTACAACTATAATCTTAATAAAAATATTATGATTAAAATCACAATATAATATTTTTATTTCACTTTGTATGTACAAAGTATTGTAATGATTTCCGCATTTCATGTGCTTGTAAGTATAAGTTTTGGTTCATCATTCTTTAACAATGTAGAATATTAATTTTTACATTATTTTGTAAGGAATTTTTACTATATTATTCGTGCATGGTTATAGTTAATTATCATTTTTCACATCACATTGTTTGAACATGAAGAATAAAATATATTAGGTAAATCACATTGTTTTCACATGGTGTGGTGTGTTTATCATGATTATTGTATTTTTTTATTTGTAAGTCGCACTGAAAATGGTGGTTATAGTGTGAAATATTTTACATAGTGTGATTATAATATATGATATTTTGTTATATTATATTATGATTTTAGTAACAAACTATATCCACGTCATTAATATTTCTATTCAAAAATATTTTACATGTATCACTTATGTCAAATGAAGAATATAATTGTATAAGAAATGTTGTTAGTTGTCCCGGAACTCGTTTTCCACTCTTTTTAAGAGGGAATCAGAAATTGTATTTTGTACGTAAGTCTATAACTCACAGGAAGTCACGGAACTCAAGCTCCGACACTTACTTTAAACTAATTATGAAACACTGCTTAAGGAACTCAAGTTCATAAGTTTTTCGGACCAGTTACGACAAACCAATCAGAGCTTAAGGTGCTTTGATGGCAAGCTTACGGACAGGGATGTAACATGTGTTAGCACCTCATTTTTTTGTCCCTCAAAAACCATTATGATCAACTTTACATCCAGGCATATCAAATGTTTCCATATATTTTCACATTTTTACCTATTTTTCTAACTTTTTTTTATCTAATTCTCCATCTATGAGGGATTTATTTATAGAGAGTTATCCCCAGTTTTGATGCAATTTACATTTTAATAGGGCTTTCTATATGTCATATTTTGACAATTGCCCAGTTCACTAAAACATCTAATAGTTATTTTGACTTAGTTTCATTTGCAAATAAAATATATATGATTGCAATAAAGACATTGTTTTCATTGTAATAAAAGAGGGGTCAAAAAAGATAAGGCAGGGATAGGGTAGTGGTTGGTCTCCAGTTCTCCTTTTCACCACCATATTTCCAAAGTCAACTCAAAATAAATGAATTAAGGTTCTATTCGAGTCTAGAAGCATCCAATAAGTCCATATAAACAAAATAGAAAAGAACTATGCAAGAGAAACAACATCACAAAATTGATTGTTCTGCCTTGGATTTTATGGTGTTGTGTTGTGGAACACTTTGTTCAGTTGTTCTATAGGGCCTGTAAAACACCCTATTTTGTGAGGCACCACATCATCTTGAATGCACTAGAGTGCACTTCCCCAAACCCTAACTAAAAACACATACCCTCCATCCCAACTCACACCTTTTTTCACTATTCGATACAGGTAGAAAAAGTGTCACCATCTTGTATTTTCTTGTCGTCTTTACATATAGAAGATATATCTGACCCCTATCCTAGTGTAAGTCTTAACATTTAATTAGTGTGAAACTAGTGTTCAATTGCTTAAGATAATTTGTGGGATACTACATTACTACTTACCATGTTAATGATTTAAGTTAGTTGTAATCCATTCAATTAAATTAGAGTTTAGTAGAAAGAAATACTAGTTTAGTAAAAGTGGAGTTTCATGGGTAATACAGTCAACTTACATGAAAGTTCAGTGCAAAATAACTAATTGCACATACCACATATTTTCTTAGGGATGAAAATTAATTTGGTTGCATTTAGGACCTTAGTATAATCTTAACATAACCTTAGGCTACTATTGAAACTATCAACGGTAGCTACAAGAAGCGGTAGGTTTTGGGCTAAGACAAGGCTTAACTCGGACGACTTGTATCTTAATCAACTGACTAAATTAGAAGTGGGGTTATTCTATTGATAGGGAGGGTGTTGTAGGGGTCATTGTGGACGTCGACCTTACTCGAAAACTAAGCAGTTAGTTCACCGATCATCCCAAGTCAACCATTAGTAGTTAGCAGACTAAATTTGATTAAACAAGTTCCAAAGTAGAGGTTTAAGTCGACCATCTAACGGTAAGTCGGGTTGACTAATATAGTGCTTCTAGAAATATCTAGTGATGGCTATGATGTTGATACCAACCAAGTCCTTTCCATATTAGACCGTGTTAGTCGACCGACTAGCTAGACCTATACCAGTTTAGTCAACTGATGAAATGGTTAGTCAGTTGACCCAACTAACTAAAAATGTGTATAAGTGTAGTGCAAAATGTATCGAAGTGGGTATTAGGGTATATAAGTCTTGTTTGCAACCCTAAATATGCATGCACACTGTTTAGTGTCTATTTTGCAGTAAGAGAGGGAGATTCGAGGTGATTCTTGCATTAATTGCTTTAATCAAGTAAAGAACTTGTTTTTCTCAACCAAAAAAAGTAGATACTTGGGTAAGTTGTTACATTTTTGTATATCTTTATCTATTTTCCCCCTCAATAAGATGTTGATCAATAATCTTCATAATTCTATAAAGAAATCCTAATTCTCTTTTATGAATCACAGTTTCTTTTCTTTCTGCCTAATTGAAGATCTAGGTGTTGGATTTGGCATTAAATATCCAAATTAGAAGAGCTTTTCGAAGGGTAGTCTTTTTTTGATCTTGGGTCAACTTATTGGTTGGGTGAGTGGTTCAGTTCCTAAGCTACAACTCTTTATATACAATTCGTAGATGAATCTAAGTTAAAAAGACCTACTTGAGATTTTTTAAGAAAATTATATGAAAAGTTGGAAGTATTGAATTCAAACTTTTTGATTATGTCTTAATGTTCTTACTATATGAAATCAACAGCTCAGTTGTGAAGTATATTGTATGGAATCTACAACTTCGGCAGTTTAAGCTTATCTTCATGGAAAGTGCATGATCTAATAAGATGTTTGGGTTCATTTAATGTCAGATTCAAAATTAACTAATATATGCAAGTTAGGTCAGTAAAAGGGTGTTTTGAAGCGTGTTACTTATGAAATATACTTTTTTTGTAATACACTTTTCAATTGTAATTTTTTTCTTATAGATAGAAATGAGCTAGTTTAGATACCTTATAAATGTCTTAAGGTGAAAATGAATAAACTAGAGTTTGACATATGTGTTCTTATTAAGATGAGTAACATGATCAATAATGAAGTGAAACCCTAATTCCTTTTAGTTATGCCTACCCTGAGTATCATAGATATCCCCTTGAGTCTTGAATTAAGAAAGTGAATTAAGCATACATGTAGAAGTCTAGAGGGTTGTGAGAAGTTATCCTAAAATTGTATATTTCTAATATATGTGAGAGTTAATGATACCTCACAGATGTGATAATGATAAACTCTATGTAGATAATTAGATTAAGGGGTCTTTTCTAAAAGAGAGATTCCACATATCCATACAAACTTTCTAGGTATACTAATAAGAATGATTCATTCTTTTGTGTATTAGTACATTGAGGATCATGATGCCCAACTTCACAAATCCTAAGCTTCTAGTATCAAGTTGGGACTCGGTTCTAAGTACCCAAAATGCAAAGTCCTCAAGTTATGTAGTGTAAGGACCCTGACCTCCTGAAATGACCATCTCACGAAAATAGGATTAACTAATGCGGAAGTGAATTATTTGCAGCGGATTACTGAAAATCACTGAAAATTTAAAACTTTTTGCAAAGAGATCCATTCACAGGAAAACTCTTTAACCATGAACCAAAGTATTCCAAATTCATCATGGTTCACAAGTACACAACTTGTACCATTCCTTTTCAAGGATTACAACATTGACTGCCATGTTAACAAATAAACACATGCAGTATAAAAACTTCGAGGCACCAAGCCAAAACTCAGATTGATACATTTAAAACTCCGAGGACCTGAGAGTACAGAGACGACACATAAGACTACTATCTATATGACTAGACAGACAATATATCCACCTGAGATTTTATTGCTGTCCCTACTGTTGCTGCTGCTCTTTCCCTGTTCTAGGGTTTCTGCTCTGCCTTCCATGCATACCTAAAAATGTTTCCCACGGGGGTGAGACAATTGAAAATTGCCCCAGCGAGAGATATAACTCTTCGCCAAAAACATTGTTATTGCAGTTTATCAAATTAAAACTGAGTAGGGGTTACTTTTACATTATCAGGCAGAATTATTCATCATAGAACAGAATAAGATAATCTCCATTCTCAAGGAGGTCATTGCATCTACCCATGGTAGATAAGTAATTCAACTGTCTACTTTGCAGAGAATATAAAGAAACATAATTAACATTTATCTACTAAGGAATGCACAAAGAAATGCAACATCAGCCAATGAATCTCCGTATTCAATCCTTAAGCAAACATGCTATACGGCTGATTACATTTTACAATCATACTTATGCTCTGAGGAGATGAGATATACCGCTCATACTCCAACCGACCATTACGAAATTGCCTCGGTACCATACATAGGTCATCAAAAGAGCCGGATTCTTATGACCTCATCTGTCTCGGTCAGTACGAGACCACATGCAGGACATCTCGTGTCTCTGCTAACTAGCTAGCCAGGGTATTCTGGCACCTTCGCTACAGAGTTACAGTGTCAACTGCACTCTCATCGCCAATCGAGAGATTTCTTGTTTATCTCCTCGATCCGACATTAAGTATAATTGGGAGATTCATGATACATCCATCCCGACATATTCATGAAGGATTGAGAGGTTTCTTGATTACCTTCCATCAATCTCTTCAAGAGGACGTAAGGATATTTTCTCCCATTTACCCCCACATATTCAAAATATGTGCTCCGAGTTTTGCCGCGGGCACCCGTTTCACCATCACCTATTCCTGACGATGATGGATCTATGGTTAGAGCACTACATGAATAGATTTCACTTGATTTATTAAGTACATTCTCATATTATTTTAGCATCACTCAAGTTCTCAAACATATTTTATTCAGATAAATGCTATAAAGAGACATGTACCACTTTCATCAGATACTTATTCACATGGCTCAGAAGCCATTCACATCTTGTCACCTCTCACTAGGAAACAACTTTATTCACATAGCTCACAAGGCCATTCACATCTTGTCACCTCTCACTAGGCAACAACTTTATTCACATGGCTCATAAGGCCATTCACATCTTGTCATCTCTCACTAGGCAACAACTTTATTCACATGGCTCATAAGGCCATTCACATCTTGTCACCTCTTACTAGGAAACAACTTTATAACAAGGCTTACAAGCCCATACTAATCTTGTTACTTCTTTTCTAAGTAACAAGAATATAATGGCACATATGGCCAATGAACTCTTATCAAATAAACATCATAGCTCATACCTGGCTATGATCATCACCTCATGAGACCTGCATGATTGTCACACATGATAATAGATTTATCAAGTTCACAACACATCATGCAATACAGGGTAACACCACTATTCCCTTACCAAGGTTAGGGTTTACCATCAATTAGGGCTTTTCATCCTTTTACCCAAAGCTAGGGTTAGGATTTTCCTTTCTTATCAATTAGGGTTTCATATTTGTATTATCACTCCAACCCTAATTTATTGCTACACTCCTCTGGGAGCATTCATTGATATCCTAAGTATTCATTCATACTTATTACATTCATCATGTATCATTAAATGATTATCATCACAAGGTATGAGCTTCTCTCTCATCCTTAGGTTGGAAATTAACAAAACGACCATGTTAGGTCACTTTCAATTTAGCTCTAAGTCAAGCATAGAGCACCACGACCGTGTAACCAAGAACGGCCATGCAAAGGGAAGCCACCACGGCCGTGCTACCGTACACGTTCGTGCACAATGAAGCTACCACGGCCGTGCTACCTTGCACGGTCGTGCAAAGAGAATCCACCACGGCCGTGCTACCTTGCACGGTCGTGCCACAGGGGTTCACTTCATAAATCATATTCAAGTATGAATTCTATTCTTTCATTAGGGATTAGGGTTTCACATACCATCTCCCTTCTTTAGAATAGAGATTGTATATAGCATCACCCTTCATTAGGGATTTCATATCACATTGCCCATAATTAGGGTTTACTAATCATTCCCAATTAGGGTTTCTCATGAAATCACCCTCAATTAGGATTTCACATGGATACACCCTCAACTAGGGTTTCACTTGGATACACCCTCAACTAGGGTTTACTATTCATCCTAATTAGTGATTTCACATGTAGACAACCTCTTATTAGGGTTATACATGGAATCAACCTCAATTAGGGTTTTCATCATGTATTGGATCCATGCATTTGTTAAGAATTCTTAATTAGTACCATTAAGGTATCTCTCACCTAATTACATTAGGTTTCCAAAAAGGTTTGATCAATTGGACCTTCAATAACATGAGGTATCCAATTGAATTAGGGTTTCCAATGTTGATTCCTTCAATCATTGAATTCATGGAACCAATCATCAATTGGACCTATATTCATACTTCAATTGAGTTTGATAAGTCAACCTTCAACTAATTTGACCCTCAATTGACCCTCAATTGATCATCAATTAGGGTTTGATTCAATTGAATTAGGGTTTGGAATCGATGATTCAACAACACTAATCAATGTAAGACTAGTTGCTTTGAAACCATTGAACCATCATACAAATTGGGTATGACCTGACCCCAAACGGTCTTGAGGTCGTTTGGATGACCTCCAAACGGTCTTGAGACCGTTTTCCCATCATATCACTCAAATCTAAGCAATCCAATTGGGGTTTGGTTCATTGGATTGATCACCAAATCAACATTGCATTGTATATCAGCTTAGTACCTTTAGACTGAAAACCTCTAGAGGGGGGGTGAATAGAGTTTTATAAATAATTGAACAATTATTAAACTCAAACAACCACGATGAAGATATTGGACAAGGAGACACAAGGTTTAGAGTGGTTCCAACTATAGCAAATACTATAGCCGTCAATCCACTACCCGGTTGCTTACCCAACCGGGATTTGAAAAGAAATTTATTTTATTACCTCTCAAGGAATTACATAAAATACAATCTCTTTTCCCTAAACCCTTCAAGCAGCCTTCACCTAGAAGTAATCGCCCAACTCGAAGCAGTCTTCCCTTGAAGTAGATGCACCAACTCCCGTTGCACCAGCCTTCTGAAGTAGCTTCCCTTGCGATAGCCTTCTTGAAGTAGCTTGAAGTCCCCTTCTCCACCTGAGAAGTCAACCCTCTCCAATCTGCAGCCTCCAACCCTAGGAGTAGCAAGGAGAGTACAAAAGATAAAAAGGAACAAGAAGGAAAACAGAAATTACAATACCGTTGTAAGCACAAGGCTTGATTTTCCTATATCAAGCATTTAGATCTCCTAACCAATGTGTATGACAATGTGATTGTAGTGGATAGGAGATGCTAGCCTATAGGACACGAAATGAGAGCAATAGGAATGAATGGCAAGTGTAGGAATTGCTCTATTGCTCTAAAACAGATTGCAAGTGTGTATTCAAGCTCAAGTATAGCACAAGTATAGCTTAGGTGTATTTTGGTGTCCTAAGGCATGTCCTATTTATAGGAGTGGCCTATGAATACTTAAGGACGTTCTAGACAACTTCTAGGGGCTTCTAAGTGCTTAACTAGCCGTTAGGTATAAGTTAGGTGCGTTAGTAACGGCTAGTTGCTTTATTCTGCAGTTGCTGTCAGAGACCATCTCGGTCGACAATTTGTCGACCGAGATACCTACTCGGTCGAAGTTTTGTCGACCGACAGGCTCTCTGGATCAAGTGTTTTGCAACTGTCAACTGCTGTGTCTAACGGCTACTTTTGGTCAATCTCGGTCGAGAAGTTTGTCGACCGAGAGTGTCTCGGTCGAGGAGTTTGTCGACCGAGATTGACCCTGTTTCAAGGTTTCAATTTAGGCACTAATTATATGTGTGAGTGTGCATATTGTGATCCTATTGGAATGGAATGACTTGTCTAACTATGGTGTTTAGCTAGGGAAAATCTAACGCTTGATTTACATGCAATTCTAAGTACTTGTACATTATATATTTGTACAAGTTTTTACAATAGTGATTACATTGCATGGAAATATAAATATGTAAGCTCTTTGGATTTTCCCTAGTTGCTTTGTCATCCACCTTAATCCTGCACACTCAAGTAGCTCGTTAGATCAACAAGAATGAAATGTTTGTCATCATCGAAACAAAGGGATTTACCATAATGTCCCATTTATCCAACAATCTCCCCCTTTTTGAAGATGACAAACATTTCCTAAAATATGAAATAAGGAAATATAAAGCATGTGAGTTTCATACCTGTAGATTACCTTTTGTAGCCATTCTTGTTTTGTGGCCATCAAGATGAAACTCATTTATATTTATATTTTTGATTTTATATTCTTTCTCCCCCTTTGTCATTTCAAAAAGATATCCAGTTTAAACATTTTATTTCTTCTCCCCCTTAATTTTATATTAAGCTCCCCCTTAAATAGATATCCTATTAGGAACATGGATTTATGTCTAATTTATCCACAATTTGTTTCTTAATTATTTGCAAAGGATGTTAAGCTTATGATGAATGTATATTTATTTCTCATCTATCAAGGGATGTTAAGCCCTAAATTAAATGAGAGTCCTTTAATCTTAGAGTACATAAAAAAATGTCTCCAACCAAAACAAGGGATGTTAAGCCCTGATTTGTTTAGAGAGTTCCTTTAAGAGCAAGATATGTCATTTTTATGAAATTCATAGATTGTTTCATAATCAAGAGTAAAAATACTAAGGTCATAACAATCTTCAAATGATGTTTACAATGTTTTTCTAAGCTTCTTAATCAATTAAACCATTTTGTTGTTATGAGCTCCCCCTTAATCTTACAAATTAAGCAGTTTGATGCTTCTAAGGTCACAAATAATTTTAAATTTTGATTTTGACCTTTATTAAAAGTATACTAAGATTAAGTGCGATAAAATGATGTCCAAATAAGCATTTTGTCAAAGCTTATTTTAGGTCGCCCTTGACTACGACCATAGCGCCCCTTGGCTAAATTTTGTTTTAACCAAGAGGCATGTTCTGCAGTTTTCCAAGATAAGCATTCATATGGGAAGTATAATTTCTGCAGATAGCTATAGATATCAATTTGAAGCATATTAAGATATACCCATTATAGAAATTTAATATGAGTATCATAGTGAAGTCTTTGACCTAGATTTTTCTAGAATGCATTTCCATTCATTTTAAATGATGTTTCATATGCTTTGCTATGGGTACATAAATATCGAATTTCTGCTTATACCCTTATCATAAGATTCTTTAGAAACATATATTTTGAAAGCAAGAGTCAAGATTTTTTTTTTAATTTCTTAGAACAAGCAAATGGATAAAAACATTAATATTTTGTTCTAAGAGGCACCGTTTGTCTTGTCATAGCAACACCATCATCTCAAGCTGTGTCCACAATTATTATCTATTATGTCAAGATGCTTTTATGCTAATGACATTTGCAATTATTACAATGATTATTCATGGTTTGTATAAATCCAAGCGTATTTTAAAACAATGAAACATAATGATCATGATGAAGCATATCCATGATGTAATGATAGAACAATTGAAGCATGTATGCAATTATGTATTCGTGCTAACACAACATCATCATGAAGGAATAATGACAGTTCCATGAAATACAATGATTGTGATCTTTTAAACTTATGATTTCCATATAGATAGACCAAAATCATGTAAAACATTATAACATAGTGATTTCTAAACATGATCAATTTACATGATGTCATTTATATTTAGAAACATTCATTAACATTAAATGGATAGCCACTTAAAAACATTACCAATTGAAAACATTGTAATGCAAGCATTTCTAAGAGATATATCACCAATAAATTCTTTTGTTTGCCTATGTAATGATAGAATGATAGAACTGAAATTTTCTTTAAAACTAAGAATAATTTTGGTTTTTGATCAAATTCATTTCGCATAATCTTTCAAGGGTGATTTCCATAATTGATACTTTATTTTACAGTCATTAATCACGAATAGACAACAATTTTGAACAATTTTAAAAGAGTTCACCAATTTTTACAGCATTCTGAAAAACAGTGACATGCTCGGTCGACAATTTCTCGACCGAGGTTCACTCGGTTGACAAATTCTCGACCGACTGAATTTCTGGAAAGTGTTCAGAATTCTATTTCAAGTACAATATAGACTGTATCTAATTCAATTATTTCAAAGATCAGTTTGAGATAAACATATGAATATCAAAGTAACATTTAGATTATATCTCAACTAATCATATTCAAATCTTTTAAGTTTTGATTTACCTTATTTGATATAAATTTGTTATCCCTATATGTTAAGTTGAGATAGACATAAAGATATGCAAATTAAAGTCTTTGGTCATATCTCAACTTAGTCTAACCAATTCAATTTGGGGGTTTTGGAACCCATACTAACTCAACATTCTTTTTCTTGTATGGGCATGAAAAAGAGTAATGTCCAAGACGTGAGCAATAATGGCAACATATAGAATCAACCTCAAGTCTTTTTCTATGGTTTTGTTCTAGGTTGTTCTTTGGTACAAATGTGGCTTGATGTGCTCGTGTCTTTCTCCAACTAGGTTGTTGATGTGATTTTCCTTTAGGTTTGTAACCTAGTCCCCTTCTTCCAATTTGTTGATACGGATTATCTATAATTTTATCAAGAATGCCATTGTTACTTAAACTACGAACTTGATGTTGTAACTTGGCAATCTCATCTATTCTCTTCTTGATATCTAGTTTTGCTTGGTCTAGATGAGATGATAAAGAATTCCTTTCTTTCACTATATTGTCATAATCTACATGGGTGCACAATATAGGTTGTTTTTGAAGATCATTTACTTGAGTCTGCAGATTAGTCTTTTCAAGGGAGAGAAGATTGCAGTTAGCTTCTACTGATTTCAATTTAAGATCACAGTCTTCAATTGCCCTTTTTAGATCTTCATTTTCAGATTCAAGAGTAAGAAGTTTAGTATTTAAATCATCATTTACTTTATTTGATTTCTTCAATTTCTTCTTGTACTCAATGTATTTTTCATGCATTTCTTCTAGACTAGCAATTAGATCTTCTTTTGATAAATCTAAAAGACTTACCTCTTCCTCTTCTTCTTCATTGATTGTAGCAATGAGACACTCTTTATGTGCATCTTCCTTCTTTGACCTCCATGGACAGCAATACGTCGTGTGCCTTGTTCCTAAGCACCAATTGCAACTTGTTGAAGATTTGTCCATGCTTTTCTTTTCCTTGAGGTTGTTGACACTATCACCCTCCTTTCTTCAAGACCTTGTTAGGGCTCCTTGAAGCCTGCTCTGATACCAATTGAAAACCTCTAGAGGGGGGGGGTGAATAGAGTTTTATAAATAATTGAACAATTATTAAACTCAAACAACCACGATGAAGATATTGGACAAGGAGACACAAGGTTTAGAGTGGTTCCAACTATAGCAAATACTATAGCCGTCAATCCACTACCCGGTTGCTTACCCAACCGGGATTTGAAAAGAAATTTATTTTATTACCTCTCAAGGAATTACATAAAATACAATCTCTTTTCCCTAAACCCTTCAAGCAGCCTTCACCTAGAAGTAATCGCCCAACTCGAAGCAGTCTTCCCTTGAAGTAGATGCACCAACTCCCGTTGCACCAGCCTTCTGAAGTAGCTTCCCTTGCGATAGCCTTCTTGAAGTAGCTTGAAGTCCCCTTCTCCACCTGAGAAGTCAACCCTCTCCAATCTGCAGCCTCCAACCCTAGGAGTAGCAAGGAGAGTACAAAAGATAAAAAGGAACAAGAAGGAAAACAGAAATTACAATACCGTTGTAAGCACAAGGCTTGATTTTCCTATATCAAGCGTTTAGATCTCCTAACCAATGTGTATGACAATGTGATTGTAGTGGATAGGAGATGCTAGCCTATAGGACACGAAATGAGAGCAATAGGAATGAATGGCAAGTGTAGGAATTGCTCTATTGCTCTAAAACAGATTGCAAGTGTGTATTCAAGCTCAAGTATAGCACAAGTATAGCTTAGGTGTATTTTGGTGTCCTAAGGCATGTCCTATTTATAGGAGTGGCCTATGAATACTTAAGGACGTTCTAGACAACTTCTAGGGGCTTCTAAGTGCTTAACTAGCCGTTAGGTATAAGTTAGGTGCGTTAGTAACGGCTAGTTGCTTTATTCTGCAGTTGCTGTCAGAGACCATCTCGGTCGACAATTTGTCGACCGAGATACCTACTCGGTCGAAGTTTTGTCGACCGACAGGCTCTCTGGATCAAGTGTTTTGCAACTGTCAACTGCTGTGTCTAACGGCTACTTTTGGTCAATCTCGGTCGAGAAGTTTGTCGACCGAGAGTGTCTCGGTCGAGGAGTTTGTCGACCGAGATTGACCCTGTTTCAAGGTTTCAATTTAGGCACTAATTATATGTGTGAGTGTGCATATTGTGATCCTATTGGAATGGAATGACTTGTCTAACTATGGTGTTTAGCTAGGGAAAATCTAACGCTTGATTTACATGCAATTCTAAGTACTTGTACATTATATATTTGTACAAGTTTTTACAATAGTGATTACATTGCATGGAAATATAAATATGTACGCTCTTTGGATTTTCCCTAGTTGCTTTGTCATCCACCTTAATCCTGCACACTCAAGTAGCTCGTTAGATCAACAAGAATGAAATGTTTGTCATCATCGAAACAAAGGGATTTACCATAATGTCCCATTTATCCAACATAGACCTTCAAACACCTAACCATACTCAACCCTAGACCTCCAAACGGTCTTGAGACCGTTTGGATGAGCTCCAAACGGTCTTGAGACCGTTTGCTCATCCAACCTTTGGACTTTAGTGAAAAATCATCATGGATTGGTCTATCGAGTTGATCAACAAATCAGCATTGAGTTGCAGTATGATTTGGTACCTTTGGACCTTCAATTGATCAACTATACTTGACCCCAGACCTCCAAACGGTCTTGGGGTGATCCCCAAACGGTCTTGAACCCGTTTGGATGATCCCCAAACGGTCTTGAACCCGTTTGGGCTAATCAACCCAAAATCTCAACTTAACTCATTGGAATTTCAGCACTGTTTTCAATTAGGGTTTTCCTAATTTAATAGCCTTCAACTCACGATTCCTTGCGAGTTAACCCCTCAAATTTGGATAGTCATTAACCAACATAATTATGAACAGGAATCCCAAACGGTCAACGATTGGTCAACTCACTCAAACGGTCTTGAACCCGTTTGCCCAAGCAGGTCAAGTTAATCAGGTTGAAAATCAGCACTTAATCCAATTAGGTTTTCCTAATTGATCAGCCTTCAAACTATGATTCCTTTGGAGTTAACCCCTCAAATTTGGAGGGTCATTAACCAACATCGTTATGAACAGGAATCCGAAACGGTCAATGCTTGGTCAACCATATCAAATGGTCTTGAACCCGTTTTCCCAAGCAGGTCAAGTTATTCAGGTTGAAAATCAGCACTTAATTCAATTCGATTTGTCTAATTGATTGGCCTTCAACCTATGATTCCTTTAGAGTTAACCCCTCAAATTTGGATGGTCATTAGCCTACATAACTAGGAACGAGATTTCCAAACAGTCAACGCTTCGTCAACTCCTTCAAATGGGTTTGAACCCGTTTTCCACCAAACGGTTTGCAACCCATTTGGTCACCAAACGGTTTTGGTGAAACCGTTTGGTCCCAACTTTTGAGATCGTTTGCTCCCAAGATATTTGGTGAGGTGCTTGCTTATGATGATGTCATCATCATCTTCCTTCGTGCACCCAAGAACAGCAACCGTTCTTGATGGAATTTGCAGCAAAGAAACAAAAGTGTATAAAATTGAAGAAATCAATCAACAAAGCATAGAAGATTGATGCAATAGCAATGTTTGAGGGTTTAAGTTATAAAACCCGCCTCCAATTGAGCTCCAAATCTCCAAGATCACGCCATCAATGGTGGATGAAGCTCTAGCAACTCCCCCTAGGCTCGTCCTCAAGCTTTTGATTGCAAAAGTTGGCTAGGGTTGAAGAGGAGATCGAAATAAGAAGGAATCCATAATTTATTTTCGATTTTCACCATGAAATCATGAAGAATGAAGGTCAAGGGCTTACCAACAGGTTGGGGACGTGCTCCCTGCTCCTCCCTAGCTCCTTGGTTGGTTATGCAAGCAAGGGGAAGAAAGAAATCCGAAAAGGCCTTGGTTTGGGCTTGGAAATGGCACTTTTATAAGGAAATTGATGAGAGAGAAAATGCCTTATAAAAATCCAATTAATCCCAATAAAGTGGCCGCCTCTTCCCCCTCAACTACCTTGGGTACGAGGCACCTTCCTTTCCTTTAATTATCCTTCATTATCCTTCATTTAAAGAAAAAGCAAATTAAGCACCTTAATGCTTATAATATAATATCCCACATGTGAGTGGATATTACTTTTCTTTATAAAAAGGTGAGTGGAATTTCACCTACTTAAGATATTTTCGTTCCTTATCTTGTTAAAGGAACGTCCATCCTTATTCAAAATCCACCCAAAACATTTTGTTTGAAAGCCCTTCAATTATTTTTATTCATTTTTTCCCTAAATCGAATTAGGGTTTCAATTAGGCATTATTCTTGATTATTTTAATGTCAAGATTCTCTCTCCTACAATTTAATTCAAATGAGGAGTCCCTCTCATTTTATTTGCTCTAACTGATTCTAAGAAACATTAGGGACCTTTTGAAGTGGTAATTTGCATATTGAACCATATATTTTTGGTAAATTGCACTTTACTCCAAAACTAGGTTTTAATGCACAACATTGTCCAACAAGCTCTATCTTGGTGTCCAGGCTTGGGAAAACCATACCACTACATTATATTCATTCCTATGATGTCACAACATCATAGGAACATCTTATCATGTGCAATTTGCAAGTTAACCCCTCAACTTGGGTAATTTGCACTTTAGTCCAAAATAAGCAAACATTGTTTCAACATTGTTCAAACAGGACCAAAATTGAAACATAGGTTCCTTTTGAGCCTTAATTACTTTTCACAAGATGAGATTAAGCATATAATCATCTTTCTTAATCAAAACACCTAGGGTTAAAGCATAACCCAGGTCAGGGATGTTACAAATTATAAACCCCTAACAAGGATTTCTTCCCCGAAATCCCAGATAAAGGGAACAGATATTATTCATTCATCATATCATCATGTATCTTCATAACACCTCATTGTTATGTAGACATCATAGAACTTTGATCAGCACAAAGTTCCTTCACACAATATTCTCATAGAGTCAAATGAGAACTTATCTTAAAGACATATTTAGTTGTTATGTTTATGCAAAGCATAAACCCCTAACATATGATGTTCATATCATTTTATATAATCAGACTGATTTCATAGTTGATCACTCCAGATAGCTAATCTAAACCATCTGATAATTCTCAGATACCAGAATCCATTACCCTGGTATCAGTCACATGTGTTGAGAACACATCATATTCTCATCTTTCTTTTATCATATTTACAACTTTATTGAACAGGGATCACCTCCCTTGTTCTCTTTCTCATCATATGAGGGTCATACTTTTACTTCCTCATATACACATACTGATCTGAATTCCTATCAGATCCTTCTTTCTTGTACTTAAGGTATGATACATTTATCCATACCATATTTCTTATTTCATGATACTCATTAGATTGTATCAGAATGATTGCTTGATCAGGGCAATCAAAAAGATATCAATCTAAGAGTTTCCATACTCACTTTATCATCAATAGTTGTAAACCTGATCAGGGTTTACAAGTACTGAGATCAAGTAGTATGCACTTACATGCTATCATATTTCTTGTTTTTCATATTATCATAACATAAGATTTAACATCCCTGGATTTTATCCAGGCATCTCTTCTATACCTCTTCCTCTTTCATAGAGGTAAGATCAATATAGAACATTTAAAAGAATACTTGAATAGAATTCAAATTCTAATTCTCATCATTTCTTCCCTATATGAAAACTAATAGGGAAAACCAAATCAGCAGTCCTCCTTTTTATAACGAAAGGGGTTTAGTGTACTCAACATGTACACATTTATAACATACATTGTCCTCACATCATGGTCTTATTAGTCTTATTACTGATGCAAAAGCTAAGCCATGGAATTTTACAAGTGAAAGGTTAAGACCTTTACACTTACTTAGGGGCTGCTGCCCTGGTACACTAGGCATTTATTGCACTATTTGTACCAAAAACCTTGGCTTTTTAGAACCATTAGGCAAATGTCTCTAAAAGTATAGAGATCATCACCTACTTCTCAGCTTATTGCCCCTTCTTGGGCACTACCATCACATATTTATTATCTGTCTAAGCTCATGGCAGAGTCTACTTTCTTGCCATAAGTTAATCTTTTCCATATTTTCCCTTGTTCCAACATGAATAAGTCATTTAGGAACTCATTTTAAGATCAAGCTTTCTGTATTAAGGACTGATTACCTAGGTTATAAGCCTAGCATCCAGTTCACTCATATGCATTACTGTTGCCCTAATGTACCCAACAAGAGCATGATCATAGGATTCTCTATCTTGATCAGGTCTTAATGGGGATTCTCAGGCACTCATTCTATTCTTGCATGATCCCTTGCACCTCTTCTTGGTGCAACAACATTGCCCTTAGCAATGTGTTCGTTGTACTCTCCAGTCATTTTAAACTTTACCCTTTCTCTACACAAGCAAAAATCATTATAGGGTATACTGGAGGACACTAACACAAACTCAATACCTTAGTCCTATGTCTCTGTAGACTCAGCGAACCTAGAGCTCTGATACCACTAATTGAAATGACCGTCTCGCGAAAATAGGATTAACTAATGCGGAAGTGAATTATTTGCAACGGATTACTGAAAATCACTGAAAATTTAAAACTTTTTGCAAAGAGATCCATTCACAGGAAAACTCTTTAACCATGAACCAAACTATTCCAAATTCATCCTGGTTCACAAGTACACAACCTGTACCATTCCTTTTCAAGGATTACAACATTGACTGCCCTGTTAATAAATATACACAGGCAGTATAAAAACTTCGAGGCACCAAGCCAAAACTCAAATTGATACATTTAAAACTCCGAGGACCTGAGAGTACAGAGACGACACATAAGACTACTATCTATATGACTAGACAGACAATATTTTCACCTGAGATTTTATTGCTATCCCTGCTGTTGCTGCTGCTCTTTCCCTGTTCTAGGGTTTCTTCTCTGCCTTCCATGCATACCTAAAAATGTTTCCCACGGGGGTGAGACAATTGAAAATTGCCCCAACGAGAGATATAACTCTCCGCCAAAAACATTGTTATTGCAGTTTATCAAATTAAAACTGAGTAGGGGTTACTTTTACATTATCAAGAAGAATTATTCATCATAGAACAGAATAAGATAATCTCAATTCTCAAGGAGGTCATTGCATCTACCCATGGTAGATAAGTAATTCATCTGTCTACTTTGCAGAGAATATAAAGAAACATAATTAACATTTATCTACTAAGGAATGCACAAAGAAATGCAACATCAGCCAATGAATCTCCGTATTCAATCCTTAAGAAAACATGCTATACAGCTGATTACATTTTACAATCACACTTATGCTCTGAGGAGATGAGATATACCGCTCATACTCCAACCGACCATTACGAAATCGCCTCGGTACCATACATAGGTCATCAAAAGAGCCGGATTCTTATGACCTCATATGTCTCGGTCAGTACGAGACCACATGCAGGACATCTCGTGTCTCTGCTAACTAGCTAGCCAGGGTATTCTGGCACCTTCGCTACAGAGTTACATCGTCAACTGCACTCTCATCGCCAATCGAGAGATTTCTTATTTATCTCCTCGATCCGACATTAAGTATAATTGGGAGATTCATGATATATCCATCCCGACATATTCATGAAGGATAGAGAGGTTTCTTATTTACCTTCCATCAATCTCTTCAAGAGGACGTAAGGATATTTTCACCCATTTACCCCCACATATTCAAAATATGTGCTCCGGGTTTTGTCGCGGGCACCCGTTTCACCATCACCTATTCCTGACGATGATGGATCTATGGTCAGAGCACTACATGAATAGATTTCACTTGATTTATTAAGTACATTCTCATATTCTTTTAGCATCAGTCAAGTTCTCAAACATATTTTATTCAGATAAATGCTATAAAGAGACATGTACCACTTTCATCAGATACTTATTCACATGGCTCAGAAGCCATTCACATCTTGTCACCTCTCACTAGGCAACAACTTTATTCACATAGCTCACAAGGCCATTCACATCTTGTCACCTCTCACTAGGCAACAACTTTATTCACATGGCTCATAAGGCCATTCACATCTTGTCACCTCTCACTAGGAAACAACTTTATTCACATGGCTCATAAGGCCATTCACATCTTGTCACCTCTTACTAGGCAACAACTTTATAACAAGGCTTACAAGCCCATACTAATCTTGTTACTTCTTTTCTAAGTAACAAGAACATAATGGCACATATGGCCAATGAACTCTTATCAAATAAACATCATAGCTCATACCTGGCTATGATCATCACCTCATGAGACCTGCATGATTGTCACACATGATAATAGATTTATCAAGTTCACAACACATCATGCAATACAGGGTAACAACACTATTCCCTTACCAAGGTTAGGGTTTACCATCAATTAGGGCTTTTCATCCTTTTACCCAAATCTAGGGTTAGGATTTTCCTTTCTTATCAATTAGGGTTTCATATTTGTATTATCACTCCAACCCTAATTTATTGCTACACTCCTCTGGGAGCATTCATTGATATCCTAAGTATTCATTCATACTTATTACATTCATCATGTATCATTAAATGATTATCATCACAAGGTATGAGCTTCTCTCTCATCCTTAGGTTGGAAATTAACAAAATGACCATGTTAGGTCACTTTCAATTTAGCTCTAAGTCAAGCATAGAGCACCACGGCCGTGTAACCAAGAACGGCCGTGCAAAGGGAAGCCACCACGACCGTGCTACCATACACGGTCGTGCACAATGAAGCTACCACGGCCGTGCTACCTTGCACGGTCGTGCAAAGTGAATCCACCACGGCCGTGCTACCTTGCACGGTCGTGCCACATGGGTTCACTTCATAAATCATATTCAAGTATGAATTCTATTCTTTCATTAGGGATTAGGGTTTCACATACCATCTCCCTTCTTTAGAATAGAGATTGTATATAGCATCACCCTTCATTAGGGATTTCATATCACATTGCCCATAATTAGGGTTTACTAATCATTCCCAATTAGGGTTTATCATGAAATCACCCTCAATTAGGATTTCACATGGATACACCCTCAACTAGGGTTTCACTTGGATACACCCTCAACTAGGGTTTACTATTCATCCTAATTAGTGATTTCACATGTAGACAACCTCTTATTAGGGTTATACATGGAATCAACCTCAATTAGGGTTTTCATCATGTATTGGATCCATGCATTTGTTAAGCATTCTTAATTAGTACCATTAAGATATCTCTCACCTAATTAAAGGTTTGATCAATTGGACCTTCAATAACATGAGGTATCCAATTGAATTAGGGTTTCCAATGTTGATTCCTTCAATCATTGAATTCATGGAACCAATCATCAATTGGACCTATATTCATACTTCAATTGAGTTTGATAAGTCAACCTTCAACTAATTTGACCATCAATTGACCCTCAATTGATCATCAATTAGGGTTTGATTCAATTGAATTAGGGTTTGGAATCGATGATTCAACAACACTAATCAATGTAAGACTAGTTGCTTTGAAACCATTGAACCATCATCCAAATTGGGTATGACCTGACCCCAAACGGTCTTGAGGTCGTTTGGATGACCTCCAAACGGTCTTGAGACCGTTTGCCCATCATATCACTCAAATCTAAGCAATCCAATCGGGGTTTGGTTCATTGGATTGATCACCAAATCAACATTGCATTGTATATCAGCTTAGTACCTTCAGACCTTCAAACACCTAACCATACTCAACCCTAGACCTCCAAATGGTCTTGGGTGACCACCAAACGGTCTTGAGACCGTTTGGATGAGCTCCAAACGGTCTTGAGACCGTTTGGCTCATCCAACCTTTGGACTTTAGTGAAAAATCATCATGGATTGGTCTATCGAGTTGATCAACAAATCAGCATTGAGTTGCAGTATGATTTGGTACCTTTGGACCTTCAATTGATCAACTATACTTGACCCCAGACCTCCAAAAGGTCTTGGGGTGATCCCCAAACGGTCTTGAACCCGTTTGGATGATCCCCAAATGGTCTTGAACCCGTTTGGGCTAATCAACCCAAAATCTCAACTTAACTCATTGGAATTTCAGCACTGTTTTCAATTAGGGTTTGCCTAATTGAATAGCCTTCAAATCACGATTCCTTGGGAGTTAAACCCTCAATTTTGGAGAGTCATTAACCAGCCTAATTATTCACAGGAATCCCAAACTTTCAACACTTGGTCAACTCACTCAAACGATCTTGAACCCGTTTTCCCAAGCAGGTCAAGTTAATCAGGTTGAAAATCAGCACTTAATCCAATTAGGTTTTCCTAATTGATTAGCCTTCAACCTATGATTAATTTGGAGTTAACCCCTCAAATATGGAGGGTCATTAACCAACATCATTATGAACAGGAATCCCAAACGGTAAATGCTTGGTCAACCATATCAAACAGTCTTGAACCCGTTTTCCCAAGCAGGTCAAGTTATTCAGGTTGAAAATCAGCACTTAATTCAATTGGATTTGTCTAATTGATTGGCCTTCAACCTATGATTCCTTTGGAGTTAACCCCTAAAATTTGGAGGGTCATTAGAATACATAATTGGGAACGAGATTCCCAAACGGTCAACGCTTGGTCAACTCCTTCAAACGGGTTTGAACCCGTTTTCCACCAAACGGTTTGCAACCCGTTTGGTCACCAAACGATTTTGGTGAAACCGTTTGGTCCCAACTTTTGAGATCGTTTGCTCCCAAGATATTTGGTGAGGTGCTTGCTTATGATGATGTCATCATCATATTCCTTCTTGCACCCAAGAACAGCAACCGTTCTTGATGGAATTTGCAGCAAAGAAACAAAAGTGTATAAAATTGAAGAAAACAATCAACAAAGCATAGAAGATTGATGCAATAGCAATGTTTGAGGGTTTATGTTATAAAACCCGCCTCCAATTGAGCTCCAAAGCTCCAAGATCACGCCATCAATTGTGGATGAAGCTCTAGAAACTCCCCCTAGGCTCGTCCTCAAGCTTTTGATTGCAAAAGTTGGTTAGGGTTGAAGAGGAGATCGAAATAAGAAGGAATCCATAATTTATTTTCAATTTCCACCATGAAATCATGAAGAATGAAGGTCAAGGGCTTACCAAAAGGTTGGGGACGTGCTCCCTGCTCCTCCCTATCTCCTTGGTCGGTTTTGCAAGCAAGGGGAAGAAAGAAATCCGAAAAGGTCTTGGTTTGGGCTTGGAAATGGCACTTTTATAAGGAAATTGATGAGAGAGAAAATGCCTTATAAAAATCCAATTAATCCCAATAAAGTGGCCGCCTCTTCCCCCTCAACTACCTTGGGTACGAGGCACATTCCTTGCCTATAATTCTCCTTCATTATCCTCCATTTAAAGAAAAGCAAATTAAGCACCTTAATACTTATAATATAATATCCCACATGTGAGTGGATATTACTTTTTTTATAAAAAGGTGAGTGGAATTTCACCTACTTAAGATATTTTCGTTCCATATCTTGTTAAAGGAACGTCCATCCTTATTCAAAATCAACCCAAAACATTTTGGTTGAAAGCCCTTCAATTATTTTTATTCATTTTTGCCCTAAATCGAATTAGGGTTTCAATTAGGCATTATTCTTGATTATTTTAATGTCAAGATTCTCTCTCCTACAACTTAATTCAAATGACGAGTCCCTCTCATTTTCTTTGCTCTAAATGATGCTAAGAAACATTAGGGACCTTGTTGAAGTGGTAATTTCAATATTGAACCATATATTTTGGGTAAATTGCACTTTACTCCAAAACTAGGTTTTAATGCACAACATTGTCCAACAAGCTCTATCTTGGTGTCCAGGCTTGGGAAAACCATACCACTACATTATATTCATTCCTATGATGTCACAACATCAGAGGAACATCTTATCATGTGAAATTTGCAAGTTAACCCCTCAACTTGGGTAATTTGCACTTGAGTCCAAAATAAGCAAACATTGTTTCAACATTGTTCAAACAGGACCAAAATTGAAACATAGGTTCCTTTTGAGCCTTAATTACTTTTCACAAGATGAGATTAAGCATATAATCATCTTTATTAATAAAAACACCTAGGGTTAAAGCATACCCCAGATCAGGGATGTTACACCTCCGTTTAGGGCTTATCCTGTTTGCTTTGCTTAACCCTAGTGCTTAGTTGCTTGCTAATCACCTTTAGTAGTGATTAGGGTTTGCTTGTGAGAGATGGAGGTGCTACTTGCAATTAACCCAAACCTAGGGTTTTTGGGCAAGTTTTTCACCTTGTGAGGTGTTCCTCCCTCTCCTTGCTTCCTCTAGTGTTGAGAGGGAGGGTTGGGCTCGTTGCTTGAGTTCCTTTGGGCTTGGTTGAGCTTGTTGGGCCTTGTGTTGCGTTGCCTTTGCTTCTTTGGACCTTGTGCCGGGCAAGAGTGCCTTGTGTCGGCCTAGGTGTGTCGGCATGTGCTTGTGTTGACATGTGGTGTGTCGCCCAGGGTGTGTGTCAGCCATGGTGTGAGTGTGTCGGCCATGGTGTGGGGGTGTGCCGCCCATGGACCCTTTGACCTTCTTTGACCTTGTTTGTGTCACCACTAGTGGACACTTGGCGCTTGATGCTTGCATGTGGCAATGGCCTTAGACATGTGTTTAGGACATGTTAGAGTGGTGGCTTTGCACATGGACAAGTGTCCCTAGGTGGGTGACACCTCGCCTTGTCTTTCCTTGGTTTCTCCTCCATCCCCTTCTATATATTTGTTCCCTTTCTCTTGCTAAGGATCCCTTTAGTTCCTTAGTCTCCCTCTTCCTTGGTGCACGACACCCTCTTCCTTTGCAAGCTTGGTGGCCGATCCTTCTTGGAGTCTCCTTCTTCCTCTAGTGGTGGCCTAACCCGAGAGTGCCTTGCTCTTCTTCCTTGGTGGTGCTTGGAGCTAGGAGCTTCGAGCTTGCTTAAGGCGGGTTACATAACTCCTAACCCTAACTATACTACCTTCTTTTATGATTATTATATGTTGCTTATGATCATATCGGCTATGTATGTTGTTAGTTGAGTTTCTTGCTTAAGTTGTTCTTGTTGGCCGAACCATGTGTTTTAGGGTTCCTTGTTGAGCAACACTCCTTTCTCTCCCTAGTCTAGAGGAGTGAGCTTGAGTTCTAGTAATATGGGCAATACCCCTCTCTCATTTAAGTTGAGAGGTGAGCTTGTGTTCTAGTTTCTTGAGCAACACCCTCCTCTCACCATGGACTTGAAGGGTGAGCTTTGTGGTGGTTGTGGTTGTTCCTAGTGTTGCCTGATTGGTGATAAGAAGTGTACAAGACCCCTCTCTCTTGGTTGTTGAGAGGTGAGCATCTTCTTGATCCATTAGGGTTCTGGTGCCCTTTTGCTTGAGGTTGGTGACGACCTTGTGGAGTTGCATCTTGGTCGATATGGTCTTGATGGTGATGTTGCCCGATAGTCCTCTTAACCTAGAGCCTTGGACGTTGTGTTGTGTCAGGCGTTGCACCCTGCAGGTCCTTGATCTTTTGTGTGTCAGACGTCACACCTGGTTGAGTATCCTACCCGAGACGCTTAGCTTAGATGGTTGCTTAGTGTTGTTACACCTTGAACGATAGGGGGTGTTATGGGCTGGCCTTGTGACGGGTGTCACACCAATCCTTGCCTTGTGTCGACCGATAGGTCATGGATAGGCTGGTTGAGCGACAGGCTCCTTGGTTGCCCGTTAGTAGTTGGTTGCACAACACATGATGGATGTTGCACGATACCATGTTGCACGTTACACCTTGCACGACACGCCCTTGGGCCAAGCAACACGTTATGCTGGTGGGGGTCGTTGTGCTTTGGTTGCCCGATACACCCTAGGGTAGTCCGACACCCTTGTTGTTAATCTTGGCCGATATGTAGCTAGTTGCTTGACCGTTAGGTGGTGGGAGTGTTGGGCGATAGGGGAGAGTGCCATGCCCGATACTACCTTTGGTGAGGGTAGTGGGCACTTCTAGTGAGGGTCTTGTTCCTTATATGGAATCCGATATGCTAGTTCTTGCTTATGCAAACACATTTGGCTTATGATGATGACCCTTGAAACACTTGATGGTAATTGAGGTGGTGGTTCATATCTATGTAACTTGACATGTGTTTATGATCATCTTGATTATATGTATAATGCTGAGTAAATGGTGAGCATATAAGATTCTTTGCATGATGATATGGCCTATGTCTGTGGTCACAGGATGAGGCATGGATGAAAAAGTATATAATCATCAATGTTTCCCTATGCTTGATAATATGATCCTTCTGTAATGACCATGTAGGTGTTTCATACAGATGCATAACCAGATAAAGGGCTATGAGGTATATATATGTTTGAGTAACACTGTTCTGATGGTTACTCTTGATGATGAGATAACATGCATGGTGTGTTTTGGTATGAGGACCTGAGTATGGATAAAGTGTTGGGATTGCTATCCCTTGGTGATGATGTAAGCCTTGAGAGGCAGTGACACTATGTGATGGGGATTGAGATCCCATGGTAATGTGATGATCATTGAGATGGATCAGGATGATGTTGATGACAGTAAAAGCATGATATTGAGTTTCATGTTGTTTATTCTTGTTCTAGTTGCATGTTATACAACTTCGCTGAATCTTGCAATCCATTTAAAATACATTAACTAAGCATAGTGGAACATATCATGTAGTTTTCCCTGGCCATAGATCCATCATCGTCAGGAGCTGGTGATGGTGAAACGGGTTCTCCTGCGGGTTAACCCGGAGTGCATATTGTTGAATATGCAAGGTTTCTCTTAGCCTAAAATAGTGAGGATTCGAGTGCAGCTGCGGTTGCAGACTCAGGATATGTATAGAGCATGGTGAACAGGCCCATGGCTCATGATATGTGATATGGGAGCATGATTGCGTTCATGGCTCAGAGCACGGTGAACATGCCCGTGGCTCAGTTTCACTAGCGCCGAGACCTGTACCGAGGCTGGCTAGGCAGAGGGTAGCCTATGGGAGCTGACCCTGTGGCTGAGGCCACTTAAGCATGAGATTGCGGTCCTGCTTGTATTGTACTCGTGCACTGACCACGAGGCGGAGAGGTCGTGGAGTCCATCTCTTCCATTGACCTTGTATGGCACCGGCTCTGGGTTTTGCAGCCATCGGTTGGATCTGAGCGGTACGGCTCACTTCCTCAGGGCATAATAATACGTAATCCAGCCGAATAGTATTTACTGCTTAAGGCAAAACACAGAACATTGGTTGAGACCTTGCTTGCGTAGTTAATCTTGTTACACATGCAGCTGCTTATACGTTCCTTATGTTATGTAGTAAGATCTTATAAATCTTATCTTGTCAATCATGTTCCATAAAGAGATAATTGGTGGTATGCCTTCCGTACAACCTGGTAAGCTTGATGGTATGAATAGCTTTGCTATATAGTCGTCTCTTGTTATGTACCTTTAATAGTTACCTGCTATTGTTGCTTTCATCTTCCTTTGGTTTTATAGTTTTGGCGGGGAGTTATGTTTCTCACTGGGAATATGTGTCTCACCCCGTTGGTTTATAACCTTTTTAGGTGTTCGAGCTAGACGTGGTGGTGGTCGTGGTGTTGCGGCCGAGCAGCAAGATGAGCAGTAGAAGGCAAGAGTGGGACATTGACGTGTATTTTACTACGCGCTAAAACGCAAGTATACGCGTCGAGTAGTACAGGCCTTGTGAGGCCCGAGTCGAACACAGGGATACTCGGAAATGTTGGAGACTCCTACTAACTATTTGCGATCAGCTAAGTCGAATAACAAAGTGGGGTTGTTGAACAAAATTAAAATAAAATAAAAATAAAACAAGGCAAACAATCGATTAAAGGTTAATTTAATCAATTCAAAAGGATATCTTTAGGATTGCAGTTTCACCGCGGGTTTTCATTGTATTAGATTTCATATAATGCCTCAATCTTCTCTCTCTATCCGGGTAGTGGCCTGAAAATAGAAGTGCCCACTGTCGTGGTGCAATTCACTACTTAGGTTTAGGTCGGTTCTACCGTCGTAGTAACCTATCCCCTAAACTAAGTGCATTACGAACGATCTCTCAGTATCCACCATTAATTTTACACCACCTTGGTCAAGGGATTTATCGATTAATGTAGATTTCGTCTCTTTTCAGCCGTTAATTCTTCTTTCAAAGTGATTAAGGGCATTAGGTTATTATTATGGTGATCAAGCATAACAATATATGGAGAAAACGAAACTATACCACAGATTTAAGAGATAAAATATGAATTACTATTATAAAACTGTCATACAATGAATTCCCGGGCTACTCCCGGTCCTAAAGACAAAGGGGATTAGCCCCGCATGGTCATCTCAATGAAAGATAGAGGAGTAGAGAAGAAAAACATGGGAAACATGGAGCAAACTCGTGTAACCCCTGATACATAGGTGTTTCTGGAGATCCTCCTCGAGAAACGTGCGTTTTGCAGTCTTCTGGCAGCAAAATCGCCCGTTGGAGGTGCCCGGATTGCTCGGTTGACGGCCTTCGTCTCTCGTCTCCTATCTCTCTCTCTCCTTCATGGATGTTGTGCAACACAATGTCCTCTCCCCCTCGGGCCGTCCGTGCTCTTCTTAGGTCATAGGACCACTTTACGGCTCCGAAAAAGCTCAACCGTCGGATTAAAACGCTCCGTTTTAGTGCTGAAAATCGCCAGATACCGATGTTGTCGATAGTATCGACCCCAAGGTCGATGGTATCGACCATGGCACAGGTTATTCCTTCCAAGATCGCGTTTTGGGGTTGCTTTTTGATGAAATGTCGATACTATCGACCTGGGGGTCGATAGTATCGACTCCGGACAATGCAAAAGTGCCTGAAAAAGTGCCGAAACATGTGTATAAGTCCGGGATTATATAAAATCATATAAATATTATAAAAGAAGTATAATTTGATGCAAAAAGAGTTTAAAGGCCAACTATAGTGAATTATGCAAATATAATCAAGAAAATGATAAATACATGCATAAAACAAATATAAAATAAGCCAATAAAAATGACTTAAAACCCATGCATCAAACTCCCCTAAGCTTAAACCTTGCTCGTCCTCGAGAAACAAAACTTTGGATCTGGTTGAGATAAGTCAGCAACAGGACATAAATACATGAAATGAATCTACATCATCCCCACTTTCTTTCCACAAACCGGCCCTCATTGACCATTGAACACTAACTGCCATCCAGGTGACCAAAGACCTATGTAAAAGATGTCTATCCCCCAATCAGTGAAACACTATCAATTAAAGCAGTTAATATGATAAACTCATCCGGTCCATACTTGATGCATCTTGTGATCTCCTATCTACGTTGCTCATTTCCTAACTACCATCTAAATGGAAGCAGATCTCCTGATATTAATGAATGAGGAGAATATCATGGGTGGCCTACCGATTAGAGCAACGGGTGGATGGGATAGGTGGTTATGGAAGAGATGGAAGTACATAATAGTCAATCATGCAATACAAAAATTAATGACCTATCATGATGCAAAATGCAAGTGAAAATGTCCTAATGTTACATTTTTGGTGGAATGATGCATGCACTATCATTCCGTCTCAAGGTGAGATGGAATATCTAAGAAAACTACACCATGTGCTTATTCTTCTTAGTATGTAAGTGAGAACATGTTCCTTTCTCCCTCTCATTCCTACTTACTTCTCAATTCTTTTTTTTCTTTTTTTTTTCTTCTCTTTTTTTTTCAATTTTTTTTCAATTTTTTTCAATTTTTTTTCAAGCCCTTATTTTCATAGATGACAATGAATTATATGTCGGGCTCACTTCTTGTTACATACTTGTGCATCTGAAGCATTCTATTTGGAGGGTATGGAACAAGTTCATCACCTTTAATGTTTTCAGAGTAACATAAGATACATGGTGTACAATATGCTCAAAAGATGTAAATGCAACTACATAATGACAGTTATGCAACTACTATGACATGCACCTAAGGATAATGTGCATGTATAACTACTCTATCTTTTTTTTTCATTCTCATGCAAAAAATTTGAAAATAGTTGTAATGCAAGACCTATCTACATGGTATGCAATCAAAGAGTGAAAGACAGTAATGTGCTCCCATTTCTTATGGTGGAGTGTGAATGAAATTGCGGTGGATCAGATCACAAGACTAATTGACAGAACCTTCCAAAAATATCATATGTCCCTCTCTAAAGACCTGTGTACATGGTAACTGAAGGATTTCTCTCTTAAACTTTAGTCTAAGGTCACGTTAGCGTTTGGTCGGTTTGGGCTCAAACATCCTTGTCAATCACTTTTCCTTAGACAATAAAGATGGTCATTCATGTCCCCGTGTCCTGAAGCTGACTCACCCAAGCACTTCCTCAGTTATGCCACTCAATTACTCACAAGAATAAGCTCAAAAAGTTTTCAATATGCTCATATTTTCATGTGCACACAACCCAAGAGTAAAACTTGCAATTGAAACCATGCATTTATTGCTCCACAGATTACACTAGATAGATGTGGATCCTACAAAAGCGGTAAACCTAGAAATAAAAACAACTAATATCTCAAAAGTAAAATCAACATGAATAAGTAAGTAAAAACTAAGATAGAGGGTTGTTCCAACACCCCCCCTAAGCTTGAATATGACTATGGCCTCATAGTCAACATTCTCACTTAAGAGGTGGAACAACGATACCATTCGCTTTGAAGTGTGGTGAAGAAGGATGGTTAGATGCTCAAGTAGACCAAGTGATGCTTGCTATCTCCCTCCTTTTTGTGGCCCATTTTTGTGTCTTAGTGGTTCTAAGATGTGACTTGCTTCATCCATCTTTCCTCTGCAAAAAACGGTTCGAAAAAATCTCATTTCGATACCTTTTATGGCCTGTTTTATGTAGCTGTCCTGCAGGTGTCGATACTATCGACCAAGGTCGATGGTATCGACACAGACTCAGCCATTTTGTTGAATCGACACATCTAAAAGTCTGGGAACTCAAAAGTGTCGATAGTATCGACCCTAGGGTCGATGGTATCGACTTTACTGGCACCAATTTTTCTGTAAATCTTCAGGAATCTCGATACTATCAACCCTAGGGTCGATGGTATCGACTTTTCTTCAGCGTTTACTTCTCCAAACTTGATACTATCGACATGGGTGTTGATAGTATCAAGTTTAACATTCTGCACACTTCAAAACACGAGTTAGGGTACCATTTTTACAAAAATGATCAAAACCTAAGCAAAAACTAAGTACATAAACATAAAAGAACATAACCAAACATAAAATTGAACCTAAAGTTGGGTTGCCTCCCAACAAGCACCCTTGTTTAATGTCCTAGGCTTGACATAAAGATACCTTTAACCTGGGTTGTCAAGAGATGTCTCCAATGAGTCATGTGGAAATTTGAATTGAACTCGATCATGTCCAATCCCCAAGGTCAATGTACCTCTCCCAATGGCAACGATGACATCAACCGTAGCTTGGAACGACCTTCCCAATAGCATCTCGCAACTTTGGAGCTGTGGCATGTCCATGACAACAAAATCTACTGGGAAGATGAACTTGTCTACCTTGATGAGTACATCCTCGCACACTCCATATGGCCTTACAATGGACCCATCCGCCAATTCAATTGTCGCGGCCGACTTCTTGATTTCTTTTAACCCAAGTTTCTGAAATGTTGCCAGAGGCATGAGATTTATGCTGGCGCCTGAATCACATTGCGCTTGTGGAAAATGTTGGTCACCTATTGAACATGGGATATAAAAACTCCTCGGGTCTTTCTTCTTCTCTGGTAAGCTCCCAAGAATGATTGAGCTCACCATTTCATTCATCCTGCATACATCAGTATCTTTGATCCGCCTCTTTTTGTTGATTATATCTTTAATGAACCTCCCATAGGCGGGAACCTTCTCAATCATCTCCACTAATGGAATATTGATGTGGAGTTTTCGGAATATTTCCAAGAATTTCCTAAAATGACGATGCTCTTTCTTTGGCCCTGGATTTCCTGGACTTGACACAACTGCTGCACTCACACGTCTGTGAGGTGGCACATATCAGCTTTTCGGGGCCAACTCCCCTAAGCTTGCTTCAATCACTCCCTCTGACATGGGCTTGGGTGAGACATCATCAGCAGCAATAGCTTGTTGTTGTTTCTCTCTCGCATTAGATGTTTCCACACATGCACAAACAGCCTTCAATTGTTCTTCCTGCCTAGATGGAGATGCAATATTCATAACTCGCTGTGATTTTCTGAAGAACGAGTTTCCGCCCGGCAGTCCATAGTAAGTGCGTGGATACGGTATCGCCGGTGATGCATGCGTATTAAAAGTCATTTTTCTTTCTTCTTTAGCTTCTTGCACCTGAGATTCCTCCTCATTGCTTACCACAGACATATACTTGACCTGATGGTGTGCTTGGGCCACGTTTGCATTCTCGGCCGGTTTCTGTTGATTGGCATGCTTGATGGCCGCCACTTCACTTGAAATCTGTGCCACAGTGGTTTATAATGCCCGCATCTGTGCTCCATGGCTTTGTAGCGTCTGCCCAAATTTGGTTAGAATATCACCTTGAGATTGCAATTGTTTACCAAACATAGCCATCATCTCCTAGTTCTGTTGTACCATTTGACTCAGTAGTTCAGTATTCTTATCCTCTGCTCTAGGCTGTGGCTTGGCATCCGGATCCTGCAGAAAGTTATTTGGATCCTTCCATGAGAATTTTTTATCCTTCCTCCATGCGTAGTCATTGTTTCTATAACCCTGTTGCTGCATGAATTTCACTTGGGCTTCCTTATCCTCAGATGCATCTTCCTTAGATAGCAACTTCTTGGCTAGCAGATCTAACTTATCGTTCAGCTCCTTAATTACTTTGGATTCACCTGCAACTCTGACTTGCTCCACAACGCCTCTGTCACCCCATGACTGTTTCCTAGCCATGTTCTTTAATATCTCCCAGCATCTGGTGTCTGTATTATTAAAAAAGAATCCAGATCCTGCAGAATCAAGGTTACTCCTATCATGCTCGGAGAGAGAAAAATAGAAGATTTTCACTTGTGTTTCCTTATCCAGCCCATGATGTGGGCATCTCCTCAGCATGACCTGAAATCTCTCCCAGGTCTCCGAATATGTCTCACCAGCCTGTTGAGTGAAATTATGAATTTTTCTGATCATGTCGTTAGTCTTCTCAGGAGGGAAGAACCTCTCAAAGAAAACCTCCACCATATGGTCCCAGGACTCCACGAACTCATCATCTAAATTGTGTAACCACTCTCGCGCCGCTCCCGCCAATGAACTCGGGAAAAGCTTGAGATACAGTGCATCCTGTGGAAACCTATCAATTTTAACCATGTCACAGTTCTCAACAAACTGGCTTATGTGCGCGACGGGATCCTCATTCTTGAGCCCATGGAAAGCATTTGATTTCACCAGATTTATCAACGCCGGATCAATCTTATATGTCGGTATGTTGATCGCCTGCTTTTTTATAGGCCCCTTTGAAGCTGATGAGGAAGAAGCTTTGATCTTCTCCCATATGGTCTGTGGCTCGGCCATGTCTTCTGGTTCAGATTCAGAATCTATCTCTTCTTGGTACTCGTGCTCAGAATGCTCCTCGTCCTCAGGTCCCGGAAACAGAACCTCGGGTGTGCGATTGTCGTAGTCTGTACTACGTGTATGCACCATACACAGTACCTGAAATAAGAAAATTCGAGTTCAGTACTATGCTTAGACGAGTATAACAATTATAGTGCAATGTAAAAATATTTGAATTTGAATGAAAATTAAAAAGAAATTTGTGGCCTAGAGTGGCCGCTCGTAGCACTCGAAGTGCCAACAATTCCGCCGTATCCCCGGCAACGGCGCCAAAAACTTGACGTGTATTTTACTACGCGCTAAAACGCAAGTATACGCGTCGAGTAGTACAGGCCTTGTGAGGCCCGAGTCGAACACAGGGATACTCGGAAATGTTGGAGACTCCTACTAACTATTTGCGATCAGCTAAGCCGAATAACAAAGTGGGGTTGTTGAACAAAATTAAAATAAAATAAAAATAAAACAAGGCAAACAATCGATTAAAGGTTAATTTAATCAATTCAAAAGGATATCTTTAGGATTGCGGTTTCACCGCGGGTTTTCATTGTATTAGATTTCATATAATGCCTCAATCTTCTCTCTCTATCCGGGTAGTGGCCTGAAAACAGAAGTGCCCACTGTCGTGGTGCAATTCACTACTTAGGTTTAGGTCGGTTTCACCGTCGTAGTAACCTATCCCCTAAACTAAGTGCATTACGAACGATCTCTCAGTATCCACCATTAATTTTACACCACCTTGGTCAAGGGATTTATCGATTAATGTAGATTTCGTCTCTTTTCAGCCGTTAATTCTTCTTTCAAAGTGATTAAGGGCATTAGGTTATTATTATGGTGATCAAGCATAACAATATATGGAGAAAACAAAACTATACCACGGATTTAAGAGATAAAATATGAATTACTATTATAAAATTGTCATACAATGAATTCCCGGGCTACTCCCGGTCCTAAAGACAAAGGGGATTAGCCCCGCATGGTCATCTCAATGAAAGATAGAGGAGTAGAGAAGAAAAACATGGGAAACATGGAGCAAACTCGTGTAACCCCTGATACAAAGGTGTTCCTGGAGATCCTCCTCGAGAAACGTGCGTTTTGCAGTCTTCCGGCAGCAAAATCGCCCGTCGGAGGTGCCCAGATCGCTCAGTTGACGACCTTCATCTCTCATCTCCTATCTCTCTCTCTCCTTCTTGGATGTTGTGCAACACAATGTCCTCTTCCCCTCGGGCCGTCCGTGTTCTTCTTAGGTCATAGGACCACTTTACGGCTCCGAAAAAGCTCAACCGTCGGATTAAAACGCTCCGTTTTAGTGCTAAAAATCGCCAGATCCCGACGTTGTCGATAGTATCGACCCCAAGGTCGATGGTATCGACCATGGCACAGGTTATTCCTTCCAAGATCACGTTTTGGGGTTGCTTTTTGATGAAATGTCAATACTATCGACCTGTGGGTCGATAGTATCGACTCCGGACAATGCAAAAGTGCCTGAAAAAGTGCCGAAACATGTGTATAAGTCCGGGGATTATATAAAATCATATAAATATTATAAAAGAAGTATAATTTGATGTAAAAAGAGTTTAAAGGCCAACTATAGTGAATTATGCAAATATAATCAAGAAAATGATAAATACATGCATAAAACAGATATAAAATAAGCCTATAAAAATGACTTAAAACCTATGCATCAGACATGCTGCTGTTTTGGTCATTCTGTAGTAGAGTCTTAGAGTCATTTCTGTACTCTCAGGTCCTTGGAGGTGTTTTGATGTTGTTTCACAATGTATAGCTGTTGAAGCTTTGTATGTCCTGCTGATGGCCGGATGTGGGCTGTTATGTACATAAAATAGGTGATGAACTCATATGATGACAAGACAGCTGATGTCCTAAGCTGTGGACACGTATCAAGGCTTGTATATGTTTATATAACCTGTTTCCTTGTAGGATGAGGATCTGAATGTAATAGTTTCTGGGTTTATCTGCTTTCTACAATCGGTTTTAATTAACCTGTGTTTTTTTATAATATGTGGTTTATGGTGTTTTCCGCATGTTTTTGCATAACACCTCTATGTCTGTGTGATAGTGGGATGTGTTTCCACAAGTTTTGGTATCAGAGCTCTAGGTTCGATGAGTCTACAGGGATTTAGGACTAGTTTGTGTATGTTCTTGTGAGTTTTCTAGATTTTCTTACATTCATCTTCTACCCTCAGCGGAAGAAAAGTTAAGATGTTTGGAAACCATGAAGAACATGTTGTTGAGAACAACAATGCTGCATCGGTTGATGGAGCTATAGGGCAGGCACATGAAGATCAGGTACCTGAGGTCCCCCAACCTAACCCAGCCATTTTTGAAACCCTGCCTATCAACATCTTATAGGGCAGATGATGGCTAAGATGAATCTCATGGTAGAAAGATTTCCAGTGCCTCTGCCGAGAGCACAAACTCCCCATGGTGAAACATCAGGTATTGGGAAGACCTTTGAGCGGCTTCGCTGAGTCAGAGCTTCAGATTATGTTGGGACGGCTGATCCAGTGGATGCAGATCTGTGGCTGACAAGTCTTGAGAAGGCTTTCCGGATCCTCGACATCCCCAAAGCAGACAAATTCAAGTACACTGTCTACCTTATGAAGGGTGGTGTTGGTCACTGGTGGACCATCGAGGAGGAGAAGCGACCCGGTGAGGTGATCGGTTGGGAGGTTTTCCGGCACGAGTTCGTCAGCAGATACTTTCCGAAGACATATCTGGATGAAAAGATTAGTCAGTTTGAGATCCTGCGCTAAGGAACGATGAACATCACCGAGTATGAGGCCAAGTTCATGGATCTGTTGAGGTTTTGTCCTCACATGGCAACAACAGATGACGAGCGGATCAGACATTTTGAGAAGGGTATGAGTGCTGATCTGACAACACCTATTTCTGCATTGGAGAACCGTGAGCGGTTTGCTACATTTATGGAATCTGTCTGGAGGATTGAACGATCAGTAAGGGAGAAAAGAGAATCCATGTCTAAGAAGAGGTCTGCTCAGTTCCAGGGACAGAGGTTTGGTGGCTTCAAGAAGCCAAGGTTTTCAGCACCTTCCATGATGAGAGGTTCCAGTGTACCGTCGTAGTGGTCTCTGAGTAAGGGAAGAGGTTATGTTTCTTCACCATCAAAGGCACATAGTACAGCTTCTGTGGTAGTGATAGGGCCATCTAGGCCATAGTTTGAAGATAAGTCATGCCATCTTTGTGGTCAGATCGGACATTTCAGGTTCAACTGCCCGAATAGAGATGTTGAAGTGACACGGCAGCCAAGGCAGAATCAACGAGGGTCAGATAGACAGCAGCCCGGTAGTAGTAGAGGGCGAGGACGCGGTCCAGCGTCGCAAGCGGGATCGTCTGCTCAAGGAAGAAGAGGACGTGGACAACAAGCAACGACTCGATTCTATGCTATGAGTCAGCCGGAGGCGATAGTCAACCCACGAGTGGTGGCAGGTTAGATGGAGTTATTTCATTCTGATATGTCTTCTTCTTGCTTTATATCTGTTCTGGTGGACTCGGGTGCTACACACTCTTTTATCGCCTATAATATGCTTGAAAACTGTCGTTTACCTATTAGTTGTAAGAAAGATAGCTTGTTGTTAGAAACCCCTCTTGATGGTTCCTCAATGCTTCGAGAAGAGTGTCCATCTGGTGTCTTATCTTTTTCGGGACACAATATACAAGTGGATCTTATACCACTTGATATGCATGGTTTCGATGTGATCCTTGGGATGGATACCTTAGAGAAGTATAAGGCTGTTTTGGACTGTGGTTCCAAGCAAGCTGTGTTTGATGATGGCGGTAAGAAGTGGATCTTCCAAGGTGATAGGAAGATTCTTCCGACGTGCTTAGTGTCAGCTATGGTGGCAGAGAAGTTGTTACGATAAGGATGTGAGGCATTCTTAGCTCACGTTGTGGATACCAAGGCAAAAGGTCCTAGCCTTGAAGAGGATACCAAGGAAAAAGGTCTGAGAGTTTGCAGATGTGTTTCCTGATGAGTTCCCCGGTGTTCCTCCACCCCGAGAGATTGATTTTGAGATCAATATGGTCCCAAGAACACAACCAGTTGCACAGACACCGTATAGGATGGCTCTAGTAGAGATGGCAGAACTTAAGAAGCAGTTGCAAGAGTTGTTGGAGAAATGTTTCATCTGACCAAGTACATCACCTTGGGGTGCTCTAGTGTTGCTCATTAAGAAGAAGGACGGGTCGATGCAGATATGTATAGATTACCAACAGTTGAACAAGGTCACGATCAAGAACAAGTACCCGTTACTGAGGATAAACGATTTGTTTGATCAGTTGCGTGGTGCTACAGTGTTTTCAAAGATCATTCTACGGTGAGGATATCATCCGTTGAGAATTAAGACGGATGACATACCAAAGTCAGCTTTTAGGATGAGGTATGGTCACTTCGAGTTTGTGGTTATGCCGTTTGGGCTAACCAATGCGTCTGCTACTTTCATGGATTTGATGAACAGAGTGTTCCGTCCGTTTCTAGATCAGTTTGTTGTAGTCTTTATAGATGACATCTTGATCTATAGTCAGGACAGGCAAGAGCATGAGCGACATCTTCGACTAGCGTTGACTCTTCTTCGCCAACATCAGTTGTATGCCAAGTTCAGTAAGTGTGAGTTCTGGTTGGAAGAAGTAACTTTCTTGGGTCACGTGATATTTGCTGAAGGAGTCAAAGTGGACCTGAAGAAGGTGGAATCCATTGCAGAATGGGAACAACTGAAGACACCGATAGAAGTTCATAGTTTCCTGGGTTTAGCAAGATACTACCAGAGGTTTATCAAAGACTTCAGTGTGATTGCGTTTTCAATGGCGAAGTTGACTAGAAAGGATGTACCTTTTGCCTGGGATGATCGTTGTCAGCGAGCTTTCCAAAGTTTGAAGGAGAAGCTGACTAGTGCTCCAGTGTTAGTGCTGCCATAGCCTAGAAAGGGCTATGTTGTTTTCTGTGATGCTTCCAAGAAAGGTTTAGGTTGTGTGCTGATGCAGGAAGATCATGTGGTTTCTTTTGCTTCGTGATAGCTTAAGAAACACGAGGAGAACTATCTGACTCATGATTTGGAGTTGGCATCAGTGGTTCATGCGTTAAAGATTTGGAGACACTATCTTTACGGGGAGGTATGCCAGATCTTTACATACCATAAGAATATGAAGTACATCTTTTCACAGAATGAGCTAAACATGTGACATCGCCGATGGATGGAGCTAATCAATGATTACGACTGCACCATCGAGTATCATCCTGGTAAGGTGAATGTGGTAGTTGATGCGCTTAGTCAAAAGTCTTCTTCTCTCTCTACAAAGAAGGCAAAGTTGAGTTCTTTGGCATGCCATAGACGAGATATGTTTGTTACCTTGCATCAGATGAATGTGCAGATGGAAGTCTCCTTGTTAGCTGGACTTTTAGCACATATGCAAGTCAAGCCTACGCTGAGACAACATATCAAAGATGCACAACAAACAGATGATGCGGTACAGTTGATCAGATCAGAGTTTGGCAGCAAAAAGCGTGATGGGTTCCATGAGTCTGAGGATGGACTAGTTTGCTACCGAGATAGGATGGTGGTCCCCATTGCAGATGATCTGAGGAAGTTAGAGCTCGAGGAAGCATACACGTCGATGTATGCTATGCATCCAGGAGTCACCAAGATGTATCATAGTCTGAAGGACTTGTATTGGTGGCCCAGCTTGAAGAAAGATGTAGCCGAGTTCGTCGCTAGGTGTGCGGTTTGTCAACAAGTCAAGGTTGAGCATCAAAAGTCGGAAGGTATGTTGCAACCCCTATCGATACCGTAGTGGAAATGGGATCATATAACCATGGATTTCGTAGTTGGTCTACCCAGGACAACTAAGAATCATGATTCCATTTGGGTAATAGTGGATAGATTGACGAAGTCTGCCCATTTCATACCGGTAAAGATAACGTATACAGCTGAGAAGCTCGCTCGGGTATATGTGGATGAGATAGTGCGTTTGCATGGTGTGCCAGTGACGATAGTTTCTGACAGAGGTCCTCAGTTCACGAGTCATTTCTGGGAATAGTTGCACAAAGCGTTGGGAACGCAGTTGAGGTTCAGTACCGCCTTCCACCCGCAGACAGATGGACAGTCTGAGAGGACTATTCAGACTTTGGAGGATTTCCTTCGGGCTTGTGTTTTGCAGTTCCTAGGAATTTGAGACATACATCTCAGTCTGATAGAGTTCGCCTACAACAATAGTTATCAGCAGAGCATTGACATGGCTCCTTATGAGGCCTTATATGGCAGGAAGTGCAGATCTCTGTTGTGTTGGTATGAGTCTGGTGAATATCAACTTCTGGGTCCTGAGTTAGTACAGCAGACAACAGAGAATGTGGCAACACATCCCATTATCACACAGATAACGAGGTGTTACGCAAAAACGTGCGGAAATCACCATAACCACAGCTTATCAAAAACATCAGGTTAATTAAAACCGATTGCGGAAAACTGATAAACTGAGAAACATATTACATTTCAGTCCATATCCTGCAAGAAAACATGTTATATACATATCCATACAAGCCTAGATACATGTCCACAGCTTAGAGAAACAGCTGTCCTGTCATAACCATGAGTTCACCACCTGTTCATACATATAAAGGCCCACATCCGGCCAGCAACAGGATATACAAATAGCATCGGTCGTACATCATAAAACAACGTCAAAACACCGCCAAGGACCTGAGAGTACAGGGATGACTCTAGACTGTACACCAAAACATCAAAACAACAGCATCTCTAAAGCTTGCCTTCTACTGATCTTCTTGCTGCTCGGTCGCAACTCCGCGACCACCGCCACGACAAGCGTGACCACCTAAAAAGGGTGAAAACCAGTGGAGTGAGACAATTGAACATTGTCCCAGCGGGAGGCATAACTCCGCGCCAAAACTACAAAACCTCAGATTAGCATTTATATGAGCAGATATATTGATAGAAACAGTTTATGAAAAGCAAGGCCATCTGTACAATACAATTTACCAGCTGTACCAAAAAGGGCATATAACCTGCATACCTCTCAATGGGACATGATTGACAAGATGAAATATATATAAAACTCACCACATAGGAGTAATGCACAAGCAACTGCAAGATAATTAAAGTTATCTACACAAACAAGGCCTCAATCAATATATCGTGTTTGTCTTAAGCAATACATACTAAATGGCTGGATTACGTTTTATTATTATGCCCTGAGGAAATGAACCGTACCATTCATTTCCAACCTTCGGCTGCGAAGCCCATAGCCGGTGCCATATAAGGTCAATGGAAGAGCCAGAATCCAAGACCTTCTCCGCCTCATGTCCGTACATAAATAGAACATAAGCAGGACCACAGTCTCATGCTTGAAGTGGTCATAGCCATAGTGTTAGCTCTTCAGGCTACCCTCTGCCTAGCCCGCCTTGGTACAGGTCACGACGCTAGTAAAATTGAGCCACATGTCTAAACAACGTGCTCTGAGCCATGAACGCATTCATGCTCAATATATCATGTATATGGTCTATGTTCACCTCGCCCTTGAGTCTACAACCGCAATTGCACTCTTACCGCCTCACTTTAGGCTAGGAGAAACCTCGCATATTCAAAAATATGCGCTCCGGGTTAACCCGCAGGAGAACCCGTTTCATCATCACCTTATCCTGACTGGTGATGAATCTATGGCCAGGGCAAACTACATGATAGATTTTACTGTGATTAATTAGTATCTTTTAGATGGATTGCAAGATTCAACCAAGTTGTATAACATGCAAGACATAACAAAAGGAAAACAACATAAACTCAACATTATGCATTTCCTACAATTTACATCACATTGATCCATCACAAATATCTCACATCGCATGTTATCACTTGGCCTCTTGCCAACCACCTAAATCCATCTCAAGGACCATTACATATCATGGTATCTCAATCCCTCATTCATGGTGCCATAGCCTCTCAAGGCTTTCATCATCATTATGGAACACCTTTCATAATTCGCATGTTACCACAATAATCACATATAACCATTTCTTATAGTCTTTCATCTGGCTAAGTCTTACCTGCATGGTTAGCCTCATTCAACAACTATATGAATAATCAAGAGCCTCATATAAAATGATAATTAGGGTTAAGTACATTGCCAGCACATGATGGCAATAATAATCATATCCATGCCTCATCTTAATGTTACACATGTAAGCACACTATCAAGCAACCCTAATGTATGCTCAAGATCATATTTGACTTTAAAGAAATAGAGTGGTTACATTCATATGCAAGAACATAAATCTCGTTATTAAGCAATGAATAGTCATAAGAGCATCATAACAGGCCGTGCCCTCACAAAAGAGGTCAACAACCCTCACTAGAAGTCACCCCGGGTAGAACCCACACCTATCCAGCCCCTATCGGGCGTGCAGCCCTAGCAGGCGTACAGAACAAGACTTGTCCGGGTGAGCAGGGTATGGCGAGCAGGTGAGTGTGTGTCGGGCGACATGCGTGCAGAGCGAGCCATTCAGGCGTACAAGGTCATCAGGCGAGCATAGCTCAACTGAGCGGGCAGGTTGTTATCGGGCGAGCCAGATAGAATCGGGCGACACAAGCTGGGCGAGCAGGTTAAAGCCGCATGAGCAAAGAGCCTATGGGGTGAGCCAAGGTATCGGGCGGCACAGGGGCGTGCACATGAGAGCCGGGAGAGCAAAACCAGGTGCGTTGGGTGACACGCATGCAGGGCGAGTCAGGGAGAACCGAGCGAGCAGGCTACTGGAGTGAGTAGAGCAAAGTATATCGGGCGAGATAGCACTGAGCTTATTGAGCGTGCAGCCCATCGGGTGAGCAGAGCCAAAGTGCTCACCCGCTCAATGCACAAAAGAGAAGCTTTGCTCACTCAAAACTATGCAAGGGAAAAACTAGGGCAAGGGCTATCAGGCAGCACCTTCCCAAACACATCTCGACCAAGGTGTATCATATCCAAACCATCTAAACGAGCTCACCATCTTGCTCAAGGTGAGGGGAGAGTCTTGCTCAAGCCACTAAGTCATGAGCTCACCTCAATCGGGTAGGAAAGAGGGGTGTTGCTCATGGCATTAGAGCTCAAGCTCACTCATCTAGACCAAGGGGAGAAAGGAGTGTTTCTCTCCTAAACCCTAGATGTCAAGGATCGGCCAACATGCAAGGTAAACAAGGACCAAGCTACTAACTTACAAGGGCAAGACTAAAGCAAACATATATTGAAAGGAGAGTAAAGTAGTTTAGGGTTAGAGTCATGCAACCCGCCTTAAGCTCTAAGGAAGAAGATGCACTTGATCTCCAAGGGTTGTCGACCACCAAAGCTCCTCCAGGAGGGGTGTGTCGACCTCCACTCCTTCAACTCCAAGGGTGTATCGGCCTCCAAGCTGCTCACACAAGGGTGTGTCAGCCCCCTTAGCTCCTTCTTCAAGGGTGTGTCGGCCACCAAGCAAGGAAAGATGGGGTGTTTCGAGCATAAGAAGGAGAGGAACTAAAGGGACCTCAAGCTAAGGAAGGAACCACCTATATAGATGAGAAAGGAGGAGAAACCAAGGTAAGCTCTTGCTATGTGTCGTCCACCCAAGGGGCACATGTCCACCAACTCAAGCCACCACTCTTGCAAGCCAAAAGACACTTGTCCAAGATGTGTGCCATGTGTCCTCCAAGCATGATCAAGGTTGGCCCCAAGCACCATGGGAGACACACCAAACTTGCTCTAGGGTGACACACTTCTTCCCTAGGCTGACACAAGCTCTTCTTGGCCGACACAAGGCCCAAGCAAGCCCAAACAAGGAACTCCAAGGCCCAAACAAGCTCAACAAAGGCCCAAGGAACTCAAACAACAAGCCCAAGCCTTCCTCTCAACCCTAGAGGAAGAAAAGAGAGAGAAGAACACCTCTCAAGGTGATAAACTTGCTCCCAAAACCCTAGGCTTGGGTTAATTGCAAGTAGCACCCTCAACCTTCAACAAAGCACAACCAAACCCTAATCACCACTCAAAGGTGATTAGCAAGCCTCAAACCATCAAGGTTAAGCAAAACAAACAGGGTAAGCCCTAAACGCAGGTCAGGGTCCTTACAATGTAACCCCCTTTAAGGGATTTCGTCCCCGAAATCCGAAGAGAAAAGTGAGGGGTACTTCCTCCTCATCTCTTCCTCAAGCTCCCACGTGGCTTCCTCGATGCCACGACGCTGCCAAAGAACTTTCACAAGAGCCAGGTCCTTCCTCTTCAGCTTCTTGATCCTTCTATCAAGAATCGCCACCGGACCTTCCTCGTAGGTCACATCTGCATGAAGTTCCACCTCAACTGGTTGTATCACTGTACCAGAATCCGGATGACTTTTTCTTAGCATATTGACATGGAACACTGGATGCAACCTGTGTAACTTAGGAGGCAACTCTATCTCGTAAGCTACTTTTCCAACACGTGCTAAGACTGGGTAAGGCCCCATATACCTGGGTGCCAACTTACCCTTTCGTCCAAACCTCAGCACACCCTTCCAGGGCGAGACCTTAAGATATACCTTGTCTCCTACCTGGAACTCCAACGGTCGTCGGCGATTGTCCGCATAAGACTTCTGCCTGTCTTGTGCTACCTTCAACTGTTGCTGTATCACCTTGATCTTATCTGTCGTCTGTTGTACTAACTCAGGACCCAAAAGCTGATACTCACCAGACTCATACCAACACAAAGGAGATCTGCACTTCCTTCCATACAGAGCTTCATAAGGAGCCATATCGATGCTTCGCTGATAATTGTTGTTATAAGCAAACTCTATCAAACTCAGATGTACATCCCAGCTACCTAGGAACTACAAAACACAAGCTCGAAGGAAATCCTCCACAATTTGAATAGTCCTTTCAGACTGTCCATCTGTCTGTGGGTGAAAGGTTGTACTGAACCTCAACTGCGTTCCCAACGCTCTGTGCAACTGCTCCCAAAAACGACTGGTAAACTGAGGACCTCTGTCAGACACTATTGTTGCTGGCACACCATGCAAACGAACTATCTCATCCACATACACTCTAGCAAGCTTTTCTGCTGTATACGTCGTCTTCACAGGCAGGAAATGGGCAGACTTTGTCAATCTGTCCACTACCACCCAAATGGAATCATGATTCCTAGTTGTCTTGGGCAGACCAACTATGAAATCCATGGTTATATGATCCCATTTCCACTGCGGTATCGGCAAAGGTTGTAACGTACCTGCCGGCTTCTGATTCTCAGCCTTCACTTGCTGACATACCGCACATCTAGCTACGAACTCAGCCACATCTCTCTTCAAACTGGGCCACCAATACAAGTCCTTCAGACTATGATACATCTTGGTGACACCTGGATGCATCGCATACATCGACATGTGTGCTTCCTCAAGCACCAACTTCATCAGATCATCAGTATCTGGAACCACCATCCTATCACGATAGCAAACTAGTCCATCCTCGGACTCACGAAACCCATCACGCTTGTCGCTGCCGAACTCTGATCTGATCAACTGTACCGCCTCATCCGTCTGCTGTGCATCCTTGATCTACTGCCTCAACGTAGGCTTGACTTGCATCTGTGCGAAAAGACCAGACAACAAGGAGACTTCCATCTGCATGTTCATCTGCCATAGAGAAACAAACATATCTCGCCTATGGCAAACCAGGGAACTCAACTGTGCCTTCTTTGAAGAAAGAGAAGACTTCCTGCTAAGCGCATCTGCCACCACATTTGCCTTACCAGGATGATACTCGATGGTGCAGTCATAATCATTGATCAATTCCATCCATCGTCGCTGTCGCATGTTTAACTCTTGCTGCGTAAAGATGTACTTCAGATTCTTATGATCCGTAAAGATCTGACACACTTCCCCATATAGATAGTGTCTCCAAATCTTTAACTCATGAACCACTACTGCCAACTCCAAGTCATGAGTCGGATAGTTCTCCTCATGCTTCTTGAGCTGTCGCGAGGCAAAAGAAACGACATGATCTTCCTGCATCAACACGCAATCTAAACCTTTCTTAGAAGCATCACAGAAAACAACATAGCCTTTCCCAGGCTCTGGAAAGATCAACACTGGAGCACTAGTCAGCTTCTCCTTCAGACTCTGTAAAGCTTGCTGACATCGATCATCCCACACAAAAGGTACATCCTTCCCGGTCAACTTCATCATCGGTAATGCGATCACACTGAAGTCCTTAATAAACCTCCGGTAGTATCCTGCTAGACCAAGGAAACTACGAACTTCTGTCGGCGTCTTCGGCTGTTCCCAATCTGTAACAGATTCCACCTTCTTCAGATCTACCTTGACTCCTTCAATGGATATCACATGGACCAAGAAGGTCACTTCATCCAGCCAGAACTCACACTTACTGAACTTGGCATACAACTGATGTTGACGAAGAAGAGTCAACGCTCGACGAAGATGTTGCTTGTGCTTAAGCCTATCCTGACTATAGATCAAGATGTCATCTATATAGACTACAACAAACTAATCTAAGAACGGATGGAACACTCTGTTCATCAGATCCATGAAAGCTGCAGGTGCATTGGTTAACCCAAACGGCATAACCACAAACTCATAATGACCACACCTTGTCCTGAAAGCTGACTTCGGTATGTCATCCGCCTTTATCCTCAGCTGATGATATCCGGACCGCAGATCGATCTTTGAGAACACTATAGCACCACGCAACTGATCGAACAAATCATCTATCCTTGGCAACATGTATTTGTTCTTGATCGTGACCTTGTTTAACTGCCGGTAGTCTATACACAACCGCATCGAACCGTCCTTCTTCTTGACAAACAGCACCGGAGCACCCCACGGTGACGTACTGGGTCGGATAAAACCTTTATCTAGAAACTTCTGTAACAACTTCTTCAACTCTGCCATCTCTGCTGGAGCCATTTTGTACAGTGTCTGCGCAACTAGCTGCGTTCCTGGTACTAGATTGATCTCGAAATCAATCTCTCGGGGTGGGGGAACACCAGGAAACTCCTCAGGGAACACGTATGCAAACTCACGAACAACTGACACCTCCTCAAGGCTAAGACCTTTTGCCTTGGCATCCACTTCGGTATCTACCACGTGAGCTAAGAACGCCTCACATCCTTGTCGTAACAACTTATCTGCCACCATAGCTGATACTAAACATGTCGGAAGAATCTTCCTATCTCCCTGGAAGATCCACTTCTCTCCAGCAACATCAAACACTACCTGCTTGGAACCGCAGTCCAAGACAACCTTATACCTCTCTAAGGTATCCATCCCAAGGATAACATCGAACCCATGCATAGCAAGTGGTATGAGATCCACTTGAATGCGGTGTCCCGAGAAAGACAAGACACAAGATGGACACTCTTCTCGAAGCAAAGAGGAACCATTAAGAGGGGTTTCTAACAACAAGCTATCCTTCTTACAGCTAATAGGTAAACGACAGTTTTCAAGCATACTATAGGCAATAAAAGAGTGCGTAGCACCCGGGTCAACCAGAACAGATATAAAGCAAGAAGAAGACATATCAGAATGAAAGAACTCCATCTGACCTGTCACCACTCGTGGGTTGACTATCACCTCCGACTGATTCATGGCATAGAATCGAGCCGTTGCTTGCTGTCCACGACCTCTGCTTCCCTGAGCAGACGATCCGGCCTGAGATGCTTGACCGCGTCCTCGACCTTTGCTACCGCTCGGCTGTGGTCTCTCCGACCCCTGAAGGTTCTGTCTCGACTGCTGCGTCACTTCAACATCGTTGTAGGGACAACTTGACCTGATATGCCCTGTCTGATCACAAGCATAGCATGTCCTAACATCATCTCGAGGCCTAGATGGCCCTGTCACTGCCACAGAAGCCGAACTTTGTGCCTTAGATGGTGAAGAAACATAGCCTGTTCCTCTACTCATAGACCATTGAGATGGCCTACCAGAACCTCTCATCGCTGCCGGTGCCGAAAACTTGGGCTTCTTGAAGCCACCAAACCTCTGACTCTGGAACTAAGAAGGTCTCTTCTTAGCCATAGACTCTCTCTTCTCCCTAACAGAATGTTCAATCCTCTGAACAGACTCCACAAACGTAGCAAACCGTTCCCGGTTCTCCAACGCAGAAACTGGTGTTGTCAGCTCAACACTTAGACCCTTCTCGAAACGTCTGATCTGTTCCTCGTCTGTCATTGCCATGTGAGGACAAAACCTTAACAGATCCATAAACTTAGCTTCATACTCGGTGATGTTCATCGTTCCCTGTCACAAACTCTCGAACTGACGAATCTTCTCATCCAGATATGTCTTGGGAAAGTATCTGGTGACGAACTCGCGTCGAAACACTTCCCAATAGATCACCTCACCAGGCCGCTTTTCTTCCTCGATGGTCCACCAATGACCAGCACTACCTTTCAGAAGGTATACAACATGCTTTACTTTGCCTACTTCAGGGATGTCAAGGATCCAGAAAGCCTTCTCGAGACTTGTCAGCCACAGATCTGCATCCGCTAGATCAGCTGTTCCAGCATATTCTGAAGCTCTGACTCGGCGAAGCCGCTCAAAGGTCTTCCCAATACCCGATGCTTCTCCATGGGGAACCTGTGCTCGTGGAGGAGGCACTGGTAATCGCTCAACCATGAGATTCACCGTAGCCATCATCTGCCCCATAATCTGTTGGTAGGCAGGGTGTTCAAGTATGGCTGGGTCAGGGGGACCTCAGGCACCCGATCTTCATGTGCCTGTCTTTCTGCTCCATCAACAGATGCAGCATCACTAAGCTCAGGAGCATGTTCTTCATGGTTTCCAGACATCTTGGCTTTTCTTCCGCTGAGGGCAGAAGATTTCTATGAGAAAATCTAGAAAACACATAAGAACAAACACAACCTAGTCCTAGATCCCTGTAGACTCAGCGAACCTAGCGCTCTGATACCAAAACTTGTGGCAACACATCCCATTATCACACAGATAACGAGGTGTTATGCAAAAACATGCGGAAATCACCATAACCACAGCTTATCAAAAACACGGGTTAATTAAAACCGATTGCGGAAAACTGATAAACTGAGAAACATATTACATTTCAGTCCATATCCTGCAAGAAAACATGTTATATACATATCCATACAAGCCTGGATACATGTCCACAACTTAGAGCAACAGCTATCCTATTATAACCATGAGTTCACCACCTGTTCATACATATAAAGGCCCACATCTGGCCAGCAGCAGGATATACAAACAGCATCGGTCGTACATCATAAAACAACGTCAAAACACCGCCAAGGACTTGAGAGTACAGGGATGACTCTAGACTCTACACCAAAACATCAAAACAGCAGCATCTCCAAAGCTTGCCTTCTACTGATCTTCTTGCTGCTCGGCCGCAACTCCGCGACCACCACCACGACAAGCTTGACCACCTAAAAAGGGTGAAAACCAGCGGAGTGAGACAATTGAACATTGTCCCAGCGGGAGGCATAACTCTGCGCCAAAACTACAAAACCTCATATAAGCATTTATATGAGCAGATATATTGATAGAAACAGTTTATGAAAAGCAAGGCCATCTGTACCATACAATTTACCAGCTGTACCAAAAAGGGCATATAACCTGCATACCTCTCAATGGGACATGATTGACAAGATGAAATATATATAAAACTCACCACATAGGAGTAATGCACAAGCAACTGCAAGATAATTAAAGTTATGTACACAAACAAGGCCTCAATCAATATTTCGTGTTTGTCTTAAGCAATACAAACTAAACGGCTGGATTACGTTTTATTATTATGCCTTGAGGAAATGAACCGTACCGTTCATTTCCAACCTTCGGCTGCGAAGCCCATAGCCGGTGCCATATAAGGTCAATGGAAGAGCCGGAATCCAAGACCTTCTCCGCCTCATGTCCGTACATAAATATAACATAAGCAGGACCGCAGTCTCATGCTTGAAGTGGTCATAGCCACATGGTTAGCTCTTCAGGTTACCCTCTGCCTAGCCCGCCTTGGTACAGGTCACGACGCTAGTAAAACTGAGCCACATGTCTAAACATCGTGCTCTGAGCCATGAACGCATTCATGCTCAATATATCATGTATATGGGCTATGTTCACCTCGCCCTTGAGTCTACAACCGTAGTTGCACTCTTACATCCTCACTTTAGGCTAGGAGAAACCTCGCATATTCAAAAATATGCGCTCCGGGTTAACCCGGGAAGGGTTTTTCATCATCAAGTTCATAGATCTGGATGACTTGAATGACACACTTTATTGTGAGTGCTATGTTAGAAATAGTCTGTTGCTATTGAGAAGATGGAAGATTGGTGATTCTCAAGTCAAGAACAAACTGAAGGAGGTTCGAGTGTGCGTCAGAATATACAACTTACCATTGGAAGTATGGGATAGTAAGATATTTTAAAGGATTGGTTCTTTACTAGGTAATCCCCTGAAGATGGATAACCAAACCTTGAACTATAAGAGAATCGATTTTTCTAGGCTCCAAGTTCTGATTTCATGGAAGGTGAAATACCTAGAGATTATCACTTTAATGAATAATGATGGTGAGGACCATGTGGTGTTCATCGATTATGAATGGATCCCATATAAGCATAGACTCTACGGTTACTTGGGACATGATGATTATCTGTGTTGTGATACTGAGGTTGAACGTAGTTTAGTAGAAAATATGTGAAAAAAGATTATATGGGAGAAGAAGGCCTCATATGAAGTTGTTCAATTTTTAGATGTAATTCAATGTAGGCATTATGAGTCTAATTTGGTATTTATGCAGGTGGATTTCCATGAATCTGAACCAATTCTTTCTAAGTATATCAGGGTGAATGATATTGTGAAACTTCATAATTAGGAACTGGTGAGGCAATCAACAGACTTTCTTGTTATAGAAGGGATATTGGTACCATCCACTCTAATTCTTATTTTCTTGAGTAATTTTCCAAACATTAGTAATAGTTCATAGACTTCAATTTAGAATGAAAATGTAACTATGAAGAAGAAGGATAAATCTCTACCAAAATGTCAAGCAAAAGAAAATGTAGGTAGTTTTCCTAGGATTGAAAACTCTATTTTCTCATCCATGTCTAACAAGTTTGGTCATCTAGAAATTATCAATGAAAATATTAAGACTATTAGTTCAACACGCCAGGAGTTAAATGACTCCCTCTATGCAAATCACCTCTTGGAACGTCACAATATCAATAAAAAGGTCCTTAGTGTCCAAGAGGAAGTGAGGAGGAGTAGAATGACATTATCATCTTAAATGAGTCCAAACTGAGGTCAAGTGAGATTCTAAGTGTTTGAACAAGTATTTCACTGAGTTTAATTGGTTGGAAAATTTGGATTCACATGTTTTTGGAAGGGTTGTTATTCTTTGGAGGAGTGATTGTTGTGATATAACTAAGGTTTTAGAGTGTGACCAAGCCATTCATGTCAAAGTTCAGACTGAAGAAGCTAGTTTTATTCTCTATGTCATATATGGTCATAGTGAAGATGTTGATAGGGGGAATTTATGGAAAGATTTGAAGAATTTGGATAGAAATTCTAACGAGCCTTGGGTTATTATGGATGATTTTAATGTTGTTAGAAAGTGCAAAGAAGAAGTTGGAAGGAAACCTTCAATTAAAAAGCCCATGGATTATTTTAATGATTTCATCTTAGACTATAGTTTGTTTGAATTTGACATAAGTGGTCATATCTTTACTTGGGACAATCATCATGATTGAGACATTTTTTTACGTTCAAAATTAACAAGTGTTATTTAATTCAAAGTTTTAGAATATTTTTGATACTTTTCATGGTGAGTGCATATCCAATACTATTAGTGATCATACAAGGATCAATTTATCCATTGGTGAGTCAAGGAAATTCAAGTCAGCATTTAGATTCATCAATAGTTGGACAAAGCATCTTGATTATCTTTTATTCTTAAAGAGGCCCGGACTAAGGAGTTCGATGGTTTTTCTATGTTTAATCTTTACACGAGACTTGGTTTTTCAAGATGTAAACTCTATGAGTGGAATAAAAAGGTGCATGATGACATTGTTGAAAATGTTGATATTATTAAAGACAATGGTTTGTATGCTCAGAGAAGTGCAAATTTGGATCCTTTGAATGTGGTACTTAGATCTTTTGCCAAGGACTAAGGTTAGAGGCTAAGGAGGCTATGGATGTAGAGGAATCCTTTTTGAGAAAAAATTCTCATGTGTATTGGATTAAAGAGGGTAATTCTAACACAAAATTTTCTATTCATCCTTGAAAACCATAAGAAGTTGAAATTCTATTAAGTGCCTAAAGATTGATGGAGAGATGATTCATGATTCAAGAATTATTCAAAAATCTATGGTGGATTATTATCTGAGTATCTTCTGTAGGGATTTTTCTGGTGGTGTTTGGGAAGGTGAATGTGAAGGACAATGTATATCCAAACATCATAGTATCATGCTTACTAACCCAGTCACTAAGAAAGAAGTGGATAATGTGGCTTTAAATCTAAATGAAGATAAGGCCCTTGGCCTAGATGGGTTTAATGGTCACTTATTTAGAACTCTTGGAAGGTCATAGGGGATGATGTGTTTGAGGTTGTGAAGGATTTGTTTTATAATGGTAGTCTATTGAGATAGGATAATAGAAAATTCATTTCTCTATTGTCTAAGTGTTTGGAATCTTTTATTGGTTCTAACTAAAGGCCAATTGCATTATGCATCATTTTCTACAGAAATATTTCGAAAATTTTAGCTAATAGAGTTCAAAAGGTATCTCCTTCAATTATTGATGTCAATAAATGTGTGTTTGTCAAAGGAAGAGCAATCAAGGATGTTATTCTCTTGTCTAATGAGATTCTTAGTGATACCAAGAAGTATACTAACTCCAATTTTTGTATTCAAGATGACTTATCAAAATATTATGATTCTATTTGCCGGAAGATTCTATTTTCTATTCTTCATAAATGGGCTTTCCTTGTAAGTGGATCAGATGGATTGAGTGTACTTTTCTATCTACCTTGTATCAAATTCTTGTGAATGGTGAGTCGTCTGACCCTGTATTTCCTTTAGTTGGAGCATGGTAGGGGGATCTTATTGCCACATACCTATTTGTTATCACTATGCAGGGATTATTTGAGATGATGAATATCAAAAATTAAAGAGAAGAATATTCTTCCTATTTTGGCATCAAAGTCTTTTTCTTGTTCTCATTTATTCTTTGCAGAGGACTTAATGATTTTTTCCAAAGTTGAAGATGATAATGTCAGAAATATTAGATCCCTTCTTGATAACATCATTAAGTTTTCTGGATTGGACATTAATTACTCTAAAGTGCTATCTTTTGTGGTAATAAGGTGGACTCTTCTTCTGTCTCTAGTATCCTAGATATGAAGGTGGGTGAGATGGAGAATTCTATGTACCTGGGTTTACCTTTATTTGTAGGGAAATTAAGGAAGAAGCATTGTGTTGTTCTTATTGATAAAATTAAGAAGAAACTTGAGAGTTGGAAGGCTAATTTACTTTCTTTTGTTGGGATAGTTGAGTTAGTTAAACCAAATCTTTCAAAGATGAATCTCTATTAGGTTCTATCATTTCCTATTCCATGTTCCACACTGGAGGAAATTGATAAAATATGTATGAATTTTCTTTGGGGTCAGTCTAAAGATAGAAGGAATATGCACCTGATTAAGTGGGATGCAGTCACATTACCAAAGAGGAGGGGGTATGGGTATAAGGAAGAGCAAGGAACTAGCTAAAGTATGTCTTGTAAGAATGCATGCAATGTTGCTAGTAGAAAAGATTCACTCTAGGTGAAGTGGATTGGAGAAACGTATCTAAAGAAGCTTTTTTTTTGGAGTTTATCTTAATCTTCAAATTTTTCTTGGATTTTCAATAATGTTTTGAGAGTAAGAGATGTTTTACTATCAATGATTGAGTTCAAGGTCAGTTCTGGTGATAATTTTAGAGCATGGAAAGACCCTTGGCTTAATCACAAAATTTTGGTAGATTGTATTTATAAAGAGATGATTATCAGGGCTAGTATTTCCTTCAATTCTAACTAGAGTTCTATTATTGCTGATAGAGCTTGGTGTATTCTTGATTCTAGTTGTTTGCGGGCTATTCTGAATATTGTCAATCATATCAACATTTCTTCTAAGGATGTTGATCATATTTCTTTCAAAGGGAGAAGATATGTACATATTAGAAGTATTTGAGAAAATATTAGAATTAAATATATGGAGGATGATGGTTTCATATGGATCTAGCAATGTAAAAGTAAGAGTAATACTGTTGTTTATCTGTGGAAAGCAAGAGATAATAAACTACCTACCTATGATTATTCACAAGAAGGGGGATTTCTATAATATCCATTTGTTTTTTGTGTATGAGTAATTATGAAGATACCTTCCATTTATGCTTTGGATGCCCATTTGTTCAAGATTTTTTTAACTTATCTAGCCAAAGAAGTGTTATTCATATTTTCCCTAGTAATTGGAGTGATCAATTCATCATGGATGATTCTAGTTCCAGGGGTATTAGTCTGCTGATCCTTTTTCATAGTTGGCTTGAAAGGAATAGAAGAGTCCACTATAACTGCAATAGAAGTGTGGGTTCTATTTTGTGGATTATTTGGTCAGATTTTGAAGTATTCTCCTTGTGGTTTGGCTCAATCCCTTTGATTATAGGTTGGCAGTGTATTTCTTTCTTATTATCTTTGGATTAGCTGATGTAAAGAGGTAAAGATGGTACAAATAGGTTTTTGAACATCTAGTTGGATTGGTTCTAAGCTGGAGAGAGACTGTCTAGTTTCTTTTTTGGGTGTACTCTAATGGATCTGAGCCTTTTATCTTTAGTTGGTTGTGAAGATCCTGGGACCTATAGGGTCTGAGTTGGAGAACTTGTTTTTCTCATGCATGGTGTTTGGTATGCTTGATGTTGTCTAGTTTTTTCTTCTTGGAAGGTGGCCTCTGGTGTCCTAATGTAAGTCAAGGATCGTGGCTATATTGCCTTGGATCATGTCGGGTACTTTCATTTGTATAAAAAACATGTTCTAAAAATTTCTATTCAGAGTTCTTGTCTGCTGCGGAGCTGAGTTATGCTCTGATGAAGACTTTTTCACCTTGGTTGTGATCATACATAACATGTTCTTTATTTTGATCTTTGAAGATAATGAGAAGTCATCTATGGTATAGATCAATGGTCACTGGAGATCTGAAGAGTCTGAGTTGTGTGCTTGGTCTCTTTTGATTCATTCTTTTGATGATAATTTATATAGCTAGACATAGTTCCTTAGACAAATATACTTGTATAGCTTTTCTTAATAGTTTTGTAACCATTTTTTCAAAAATACAAAAAATCAAGGTGAGTTTGGATGACAAAAAAAGTACTTGAATAGAATATCATAAATGGTTAAAAGTAAGTGTAAATGAATTATATCTTATAAGGTAATCCTAAACTAAGTATAAGCACAAAAATATTAGAGTTAAGTATTAATTATTTAATATATGGATAATAATAAAAAATTCTTATGCATTAGATAAAAAACAATATAATATGAAAATATAAAAGTAATGGTAGATTCGGATTCTATATGCCTTAATAACGTAGGAGTTCATACTTTGAATGAATATTGTATTCTAGAATAACTAAAATCTAATACAATAACTAGGCAAAAAATGATGATTTAATTAACTAAGGCTTTCTTATAGTACCATTGTGACTACTCTGTAGGCCTCAATTTCACATGGGTTTTTTTGGTTTCCTTTATGCAATTTCTATTATAGCCATGAGATGTAAGATCCTATTTACTTTTGGTGGGGTTTCTTTTTGGCCAAACAATATGCCTGACAGATATCCTCTCTAGTCTCTCTCAATCTCTCCTTTCCTCCCCATCCCATTATTTATTATCACCACTTTCCTTATGTCATTCTACATACAATGATCTCACATTTCCCAAGGAATGGTGGTTTGTATCATTCTACAAGTTTTTAATATATTCTTCACCTCACTTTCCCTTTTTTGGTGAATATCCTCCTTTGGTCAACATGTAAAGTTATACGCATGCATCCTATCACCAATGCGCTACATCTTATAAGCAAACTAAGCACTATATTTTCCTTTAATATTCTTAGATCTAACTTCCCTAACTCCATCTCTTTGGTCATGTTACCTTAGGATGCTCAATATGCCCAATACCATCACAAACGACTATAACCTATGGAATACTTCAATTGTATCTTCTTGGATATTTATGTGCCTTTGATGTTTCCCATCCAGTTTGGTACCTAAATTTCCTATTTTCTATACCCGCACATGAATCAGGTGGTGAGCTATGGTTTTTGTATTTGTCCTTTTTCTTTGTCTATGCCTCTGTTTGTTTTTCATGAAAACTCTAAACTCAATGAGTACTTTTTTGCATTGAGCATTTCCATGATGGTTCTTCTTGGTGGTTTCTTCCTGTTTTGATGTGGCAGATGACTCTCTACATCTTCTAGACATTTTTAACCCATATTTGGTCTTGTTGGGGCCATAATGATTCTAGAAATTCAGAGGAATCCTCTCCCGATGGTGCTTGCTTGAGTTTTGATCTAATCATCTCCGAGCTTCAAGTTAAGTTCATAGAATGAATCAAGAGAACAAAAATATAATATATATATATATATATATATATATATATATATAATATTCCTCTTGATTCATTAAGTCAGGTAGGTAATGGGTACTTCCATCCAATTGTTATTTATTTTGATGATAGGCCATTCTTGTGTTAACTGACCTGTTATACTATTTTAACCTATCACACATCAAGTTTATGATCATGCTGTGGGCTGTTTTTTTTACTTCTACTCATATTTCATCTAGAAATATCAATAATTGAATGTAATTTGTAAATTTTAGAGCTAAACTACAATAACTAAAAAATACAACAAATATTTTTATTTATATAATTATCTCTATGAAATGTTGTAAGTTTTGTAACCCAACTCACCAATGACAATTTTTTTGAGTTTAGGGTTTGTATAATATCTTCAAATTATCAATATATGGTGATGCTAACCCTAGGTGTAGACTAGTACTAAAACTAGTTTGGTCAATACCATGGTTACTACTTGACATGTGTGTTGCATTTTCAATGTGACTACATGTTGTGAAATTCATACATATTCTCCACTATATACAACATTGACATATACTTATTTGAAATCCCTATTTCATATTAATTGACTTATATTGTACTTATTTCTTGGAGATTATCTTCAATTATCTTTGACTTCAAATGGAACCCTAGTTTGGTACATTTGTCCTATTTTCTTTGTTTGCATCATAATTATATAGTTAATCTATATTGATCCACTTTTGTAATGGAAACCCTATTGGTTAACTTGTGTGACTGAAGTTTACTCACCTATAGATTTAAGCATTTTTCAATGCAGTAGTTGTATAGTAATATAATTTATAACAATTTTTTATATATATTTTGGGATGGAGGTAATGGGTCCCTTATCCAAAATTTGTACCCAGCGATGTTATTACAAGCTGGGTAATGTGCTACTATATGGGGATTTTGGTTGTTTTCCATGCTCAACTAGGTTTCAGATATGTGCCTACCGTCATTTTTGTTTTTATTTCACTACTACATTTATGATTATACATGTGGATAATATTGATAGTTTTTGTACCCTAATTAACTATGATTTTTTGGACTATTCGACAATGTGTTCTATGGAAAGCATTCTAGAATATCCATTAAAATTATGGTGTTCATCTATATTATGTGTCTCATAACCCTAATTTTATTCAAGTGTATATTTGTATCTTGATATAATATTTATCCAAAATTTCTTATGTGGTGATGAAACTATGTTTCCCCTATTCTATGGGAACATATTCATCATGCCTATTTGGTTATCCCATTATTTATTTTCCTAATATTACCCATCATAATCAAATAACATATGTACATACCATTTATTTTTGACGTTCCTCTATATCTTTGTTGTTTTTGGGGTAATTTTCTTAACGTTCTAGGTGGAAAGAACTTTGGAAGTGTGGAATAGGTACCTACAATGAGTATGTGACTTGTTAGATATAGACTTGGAATGTATAGGTTGCTATGTACATTGAGTCATTATCTTTAATAATTTCCTTTACCTTTATGTATCTACCCTTGCAAGTATACATAAATATAATACTTTGAGAAACTTGTTGTAGTTCGATTCATTAATTATGCTACTAAAATTTTGTAGATCACACTTGAATATTTTATATCAAATTTGCACCACTTTAAGACAATTTAGTGGGATGTTTTGCATGTCAGATATTCATTTTTATTCGACTTAGTAATGAGTGATGACATTTTGTGCCCCACATACAAGTATGGTATTAGAGCCAAATCAGTCGAGTAATATGAATACTTTAAGTTTTATCTCTCATATGTTCCTTATTCTCATATAATACTTAGATTGAATCTATGAAATTTTTAAATGATATTTGACACTAGAGTCTACCAACAAGTCAATGTCAGCATGAACATAAGATAAAACCACATTAGGTGCCAATGAGCATCTTGAATAGTTAACATACATGTAATATGATAACATATACTTCTTTCATTATTATAAGTTAGGTGCATGTGTAGCCCTAAAGCCATCTCTGAATTCCAACAAGGGCTACACATGCACCTAGCCTTTTTTTTATATGTAAGTGTGCATGAGCATGCTTATAGATAAAAAAAATTAGGTGCATGTGTAACCCCTTGTATAGAATTTAAAGACGAACTTAGGATGAAATCTAGTGACGAGGAGTGTAAAGTAGTGGCATATTCATATTACGGTATTGTGGACATTTGTGACTCACTTCTGACAATGATATTGGGTCCACTTTATATTCTATATAATTGTACTTTTATTTATCCATATAAATACTATATATGTACTAAAAAGGTTATCTAGATTAATCGATGATTTCTTGAACCAAGAGTGTAAATTAATATAGTAATTTGATAGAGGGTGTAACAAACAGAATTCCAGGGTCTTTCCGACAATTTAACCACTTTCAAGTTTTTATTTACTCTCATGTCCTTTTGGACATTTTTTAGAAATTTCACCCAATCTTTGGTATCCTTTTTGGCCTCAATGTGGAAATTGAGCTTTATTTGATGATGAAATCAATATTTACCCACATTCATGTCAATGAATGGGTTTTTGCACAAATATTCCAATTAATGTGATAATTGAGGACTAATTATGAAATATGGCCTTTAATGATAGATAATTAGTGGATAATGTTAATTTGGAGCTTTTATATCTCGTTGGATAAGATATGAGCAATAATGTGTATTTGAATGAAGTTATGAGAATAATTAACCCCTTTACTTTCTCTCTCCTCCAAATGGACCATAATACATTAATGAGAGGATAATATGGTGGGATATGACCCTTAATATTAATATGTGATGTCTAACTAGAATTTCACCCTAATATTGCATTAAAATGTTCTCTTTATATTAACTCACTCTTTTTATACATTAATATATGCTTTAATAGTCAATATAGAAATTAAGGGCCAAAATATGTGTAAAATGAGAAACTAAATGCATAACATTTATCTAGGAGTTGTAATTAACCTATGGTTAAGTTTTGGTGTCTTTTGGACTTTATTTGACCCCTCAAATTGATTTTATAAGCTTTGAATATAGTTAAAGTTTGAAATTCCGCTGCCACACATTAGTTCTTTGTTTGCCAAGTTTTAGTAGAGGGTGATTTTGACACTTTACAACATAAGAGCATCAAGGTAGTCGGAGTCTTGACTAATTCAATTTGTCTCCTAGCTAGAATCCCTTACCTTATATAGTTTCCCATTAGTAAGTTTTCACCTTAGAGTTGACCAATGATGAACGATTGATTTAGGATATGAGAATTTCATGTTAGAAATATAATTGATCAAAATTTTGGTAATTGGTCCATTAGGTTGATACTAGGGCATAAGTTGAAAGCAAAGGTGTCTAGAAAGGGTTAGGGTCTGGGGGCTGGCAATATTTTCCTCCACACCACTAGCTTGGCTTACGAGGACTCCCATATCCATATGACATCGGCCTGGCCTGAGCTGATACTGACTGTCCAAAATAGCATACCTTTAGGAAAATTATGTCATTGTTGAGTATCTTTAGAACCGTATATATATGATGCTTTGGATTACCCAAATAGGATCACCTTATGTTCCATAAGATCCTTCTATGAGTGATATATTTCCATGTTTGGGGATACCCTACCCTATGCTGGATTTTGAAGTTTGGTAATGGTGATTAGTAAAACAATTAAGTGATGAATCCTATGGTTTTATTAGACTTTCTCTTTTACCCATAGTTTATATTGACTTGGTAGATCAACCCTTAAAATAGTGGAGTAATAGAGTAGTAGTGGTGGTTATACCGTGATAGCTTTTGGAATTGCTGATTTCGAGGACAAAATCCTCTTTAAGGAGGTGGAGTCCCTCAATGCATTGAAATCTAGTTATTCTTTTTGGAAACCCTAACTCCATAGGCATGAGATTAGTGAGATTATATGGTTAGTGATGAACAAACAAATTATAATTATAATTCATCTTGTTTGTTTATATACAAATGAATATATATAAAATAAGTCATCTAAGGAATAGTTCATATGCTTGAAACTTAATATATTCTTGATGCACATAATAGTAAGTTACTCATCACTAATAGTATATGCACATAATGTTGAACAAGTCACTCGAATAATATGGAGAGTAAGATAAATGGTTCTAATGCATCCTTAACATGCATAACATGTAATGGTGATGTTGACCCAAACCCTAATGTGTAATCATCTAGCCCTAAGAATGTATATACATCTATATATACCCTTAACACCTTAATGATATACCAGTGAGATTAGGTGTCATCATCACATAAGATATCTTGATACATGTAAATGGATTATAATCACCTAATTATTTTTGAGACCATGTTATCAATATATGTAAGGCAAATCACCTTGTTCCATAATAAACATCTCATTAATCACCTTATCATGATTTAGTATATGAATCAATTCATTAATGTTTAATGTGTTTCATTTTGTCTACTAAAATGCATATAATGACACAAATATGATTATGAGTAATTGGATTCACATGAGTATATGTAAATGCCTAATGTGATGTTAAATATGTATAATTCATATCATGAAGTGTCATAGGAGAAAATGGTTAATGATGTCATTAACATGAGTATAAAAGATAATGTGACAATGTGCAATATAGAGATAAATAATTTACGTGACATTATTTGGAATTATTGTAGATGAATAGCTTGTTGGATAATATTATCTATTTCCTACAAAGTAATCTATGATAATCCCATATGATGGTAATATAAGGATAATGTAGAATGAATTCATGTTATTAAGGTTTGTGACCTAATACATTAATAGATGTTGAGATTATCTTAATAAACTCTAATTGTGCTTAAAACCCTTAATGGGATAAACAAGGGTAATACATATGTGCATAATGTGGAGATAAAATCCTTGTTAAAACAATGTGAGAATAATGTGACACAAGTTATAGAATAATAAATATGATGCTTTTTCATGATGGAAATTATGCTTATAAGCCAAAGTGTTAATTATGTTATGTTTGATAAAAGGTTATATGTGTATGGTGGAAACCTTAGTAGCACTTGGCTTATGTGTAGAGATTTTTGATGTACCCACCTAGTTGCTTAAGGTTGGGATGTTACGTACTCACCCTCTCTTCCCTCTCATTGTGATTTTAGGGACGAAATCCTCTTTAAGGGGTGGAGTGCTGTAACAGAATGAATTCTAGGGTCTGTCCTACAATTTACCCACTTTCAAGTTTTTATTTACTTGCATGTTCTTTTGAACCTTTTTCATAAATTTCCCCTATCTTTGGTATCCTTTTTGGCCTCAATGTGGAAATTGAGCTTTATTTGATGATGAAATCAATATTTACCCACATTCATGTCAATGAATGGGTGACATGAATGGGTTTTTGCACAAATATTACAATTATTATGATAATTGAGGACTAGTTATGAAATATGGCCTTTAATGATAGATAATTAGTGGATAATGTTAATTTGGAGATTTTATATCTCTTTGGATAAGATATGAGCAATAATGTGTATTTGAATTAAGTTATGAGAATAATTAATCCATTTACTTTCTCTCTCCTCCAAATGGACCATAATACATTAATGAGAGGATAATATGGTGGGATATGACCCTTAATATTAATATGTTATGTCTATCTCGAATTTCACCCTAATATTGCATTAAAAGATTCTCTTTATATTAACTCACTTATTTTATACATTAATATATGCATTAATAGTCAATATAGAAATTAAGGGCCAAAATACGTGTAAAATGAGAAACTAAATGCATAGTATTGATCTAGGTGTCGTAATTAACCTCTGGTTAAATTTTGGTGCCTTTTGGACTTTATTTGACCCCTCAAATTGATTTTATAAGCTATGAATATAGTCAAAGTTTAAAATTCTGATGGACGGGGGTCGAGGGGGATGAGGAGGGCATGGCGGCGGCGGCCGTGGGCACGCAAATCGGGGGAACCATGATCCAAGGGGGTGACACAGTTTTCAAGGGGAGGGTAGGGAACACCTTCCTTACACTACTACAGAAACAACCTTTGGCGTCGGTTGTTTAACCCCCTTTGGCGTCGGTTTTTGAGCGACGCCTATGTGGGCGCCGCTAAAGGTCGAACACTTCAGCGTCGGTTTTTTAACCGACGCCTATTTAACATATAGGCGTCGGTCTTTTAGTAGATAACCGACGCCAAAAGGGTTCGTGCCACAGAAAACGGCGTCATCTAGGACACATTCTGCGTCGGTTATCTACTAAAAGACCGACGCCTATATGGACTATAGCGTCGGTGTTTACTTGGTAACCGACGCAGAAAGAGTCCTAGATGACACTGGTTTCTGTGGCGCGAACCCTTTTGGCGTCGGTTTTCTATAAAAAACCGACGCCATACTTCAAGACGACATGGCCGTGCTTCCCTGCACGGCCGTGTTTAGTACTATAGGCGTCGATTTTATATGAATAACCGATGCCTTTTCCACCACGGCCGTGCTATCCTGCACGGTCGGGTTGTTTGTACTATTAGGCGTCGATTTTTATCCAATAACCGACGCTGTAGGTCTTTCCTGACGGTTTTCTGTAAATAACCGACGCCTATATCTATTTTTTTTTTCATATCAGTTTGCAGGCCTGCTGTGGCTGGTCAGCAGGATGAGAACCTGCAGTTCAGTTTTCTAAACTGCAGGTTTACGACATCCATTGATATCAGCCTACAAACAGGCCACAAACCTGCAAAAGTCCCAAGGAAAATTTCACACAAGTAGATACATTCAGACATCAATTCAATTCTCACATTCACACATATAGAAACATTCAAATACATGTATTAACATTCAGAAATATTCATTTACAAAGTATCATTCATTATCGCTATCAACATCCCAATTATATCTTACAGTTGCCACTGCTTGTATGGTTTTTGCCCATTCTTCTCTTATTTCATTTAATGCTTCCATCGTATATGGAACATGTATATTTTTTAAGCATTTACCTATAGTGTGGTCAGTTTTAAACACCTGCAAAGAGAATGATGTATATATATAAGTAATACTATAAAAATAAGATTGATATATTTCATACTAACTAATGAGACTATATATAATACCTCATGTATGGTATCGATGTCCAATGTGGCATGTTTGATAATCATCTGCATAAATCGCATCACATAGTATGCGCATGCCCAGCCATTGTCTTGTGTAGCGCACTATAAATTGAAACATACAAAATAATACAACTAAGCACAATTCACATCAATAATATATACATTGGAGTCGGGAACTTACTTGTACGTTCTGCCAATTTATTGGCTGGTTCTTTTTCCTTGGGACCATTCCTCCATCCTTTTTGAATGCATCTAAACCCCTACATGTTAATAGAACACAATAAATTACATAAGTAAATAGTAATGTAATAACATATGTTAACAGATACAAAAATGAAATATTTCTCACCAGAATAATGGCATTCTCATTACGTGTCCAATTTTAGTGTTTAATGTACTTCCCGCGGGATCTAGATAATAAACAGTGAACGTCCCGGGGACAATAACTAGTAACTCCCAATGTTTACCGCTAGAGGTAAAAAGTTAACAATTAATAACTCAAAATGCACAATAAAAATGGAAATTTCTTAAGTCCAAATTATAAATAAAGTAAACTTACTTGACATTGAATGGAGCTATTATTATCATCTTCTTTTGCTGACCAAAAATTGTAAAAGCATCTATACAGTATTGTTGAACATTATCAGGGTCTTTAGCTACCATACTAATCAATGATGGAATCAAAAATCCCACATGATCAAATGCAAATTGTTTGCAATGATCTTCGACTAAGTAGCTGCAAAACATGTATTACGTATGCATTAATATATAAGAAACCAGATCACCGGATCTTACACAAGGTATATGGATGTATAAACAAGATCTCACCTTATCCATGTCTCTATCATTGATGTATTCAGCCAATCATACATAAACAACTCAATAATATCTTGTATAAATAAAGAGCTATCGTATGATTGACCTGCATAATCTGCATCTAAAGAAACAATTATCGGGCAATGTATATTATGTGCCCGTAGCCAACATGCCATTCCCCTACAAGCAGGACCTAACGGGTATGTTAGGTCAATTGGAACCCAAGTTGGTAATGCGGGAAGTGGAGGTGGAGGCCTAGGTGCTCCTAGTGTCTTCTTTTTAACCTGTATATATAATTTCAGATCAGTTGACATCATATATACACATTAACAGTCTAAATCAATATAAATTTATCTTACAATTTCAGTAGTGTAGACGACATCTGCTTTGGGCCACAATATGATCCCGCCTTCTGCCTCAGCAAGTGTTTCAATATCCGGGTGGGGATATGGCAATGTAGCTTCCCTCCAATCGGGTAACACACGTAATGGGCCCACACGAACGTAGCCCTGTGGCATTGGAGTCCCGTGAAACCTTTCCCCAGGAAGGGACGGGTAAGCCTGCGCCTCTGCAACAACATAGTCTTGTATTCTTAAGCGGCATGGCTTCAATGCCTACAAATTTACGTAAAGAATGTTATACATATATACATATCATCTTGAAAACATATCATCTTGAAAAGACTAGCTACAATGTCATAAACAATACTTACATCAGATGTGTTAGGCGATGGGTCTCCAGGATTACTCGCAGTCTGTGCATCAGGAGAAGAGTGGGTCGCCATAGGCTGATTGGAAGCCTGAGATGCCTGCCACCGCAGCAATTCTTCCTTGACCTTCTCAGCAACTACATCGTTGACCTTCTTAGCAAATATATCCTCAACTCTCTTATTCTCCTATACATGGATAAAAGAAACATTAGCTTCTTATTATTGAATTTCCTTTTACAGTAACATTCTAAAAAAAGAATAGGTTACCTCTTCTTGAGAAAGTCCCGCTCTGGGTTTGCGCTGGGATGGCCCAAAGAATGCTTTGATGCCTACACCAGCGCCTGCACCCCTAACACGTCCAGGATGCTCTGGGTTACCCAGAGCAACTGTCAATTCATCCCTTGTGCCCTGAGGGATGAACGTGCTTTGTTTCCTCTGCTCGTGCAGCTCCCGCTAATCACCATCAACAGAAATTGGTAAGTTAACACCACAAATAATCAATATTCAAACGATTGCTCTAAGAGTTGTATTTTACCATTTTCACAGCCGCCTCAGCAGTTACGGGCTTCTTTATTTCACCCTTCTTGTTTTGCCTCCCAGCTATCCAGATATCATGGCGAGGCATGGGTGTGGCAGACTCTTGAGTAGGAGCAGACTCCTGAGTAGCCGCAGACTCCGCATGTAGTCTTTGGCGAATGCTTGCATAGCCTTTTGGACCCATAGTGTGGTCATGCACATTCAGTGCACGCCTTGCTTTTTGTGCGTCACTGAGGGCCTAGTTAGTATGCACATTAATGATTTGGTTAGTATCACTAAATGTTAATCTTGAATAGGTGAATACAATGTATATTAATTAAATTGGGAGTGACACCTAATACCTTGAATTCTTCAGATTGTCTTGAAGCAACAAAATTGTCCCAATCTTCTTTGTCCAAGAAGTTCCATTGTTCAAGGGCTGACTTCTTTTTCTTATCACCCTCTTTTATGTATTCTCTGTTCAGATTTGTCCTATAATTCCTAAGCATCTTTCCAGCGCATTGCATCACACTTTTACGATGCAACTTCTCATCCAATGCAAACAGATTCTGTAAAATAGAAATGCTATTAACTAGTATCCAAAATAGAATTGCAAATAATAGAATTTGTAATCTACAAAATAGAATTGCAAATAATAATAACTCACGCATAAATCCTTCCATATCAAGTCTTTTTTCCCCTGAGGAACTTTATGCCAGTTATCATACTTAACACCACAATGGCTCCGAGTGGTACACCTAAGATAGTTTAAAAAATTATTGTAATTCACTCCAATTGCATTTCCTCCATTATCAAACTCCACAACCAATTTGGATCCACTACCACTAAGCGCTATTAACTTCTTCAACAGAGTGATGCCCCTTTTCTTGTTAAGTGTTTGGTGCTGCACATCAAGTTGCTCCAGTGCTTCAGTGGGTACATGTGCATCATCAACCTAAAATTTGACAAAAATAAACACACTGAATTAGCCCAATATAGAAATATAAGATATATGACATAACTAGAAGATAATGAATTTTATAGAAATACAGGATATGTTTTTAGAACTTACATTGGTATCATCGCCATGCTCGTCATGGACAACATGCTCATCATGGACTTCATGCTCATCATGGACATCATGCTCATCATGGTCAGCCATCTGAAAATGTCATTAAAAAGGCAAACATTTAGCATTTGTATTAACTAGAAAAAGGCAAACATTTAGCATTTGTATTAACTAGAAAAAGGCAAACATTTAGAATTTGTATAAACATACATGTCTCTAAAATTGTGATCTTTTATCAATTAACAATCCTTCATTGTGATCTCCGAGTACATATAAGTCATCATTAGCTTCAATATTTTGTGGAGTTGGCAACCCAACTGAGAATGGACTGGAGTCATCATACTTATCATAATACTCTTCTTCATCTATAGGATCTTCAATGAACTGTCTTTTACCATGAAGAACAACCGACCATTTATCATTTGCAGGATCATCGATATAGAATATTTGTTTCGCCTGTGATGCCAATATGAATGGTTCACCCTTCTCGCCAATCTTTTCAAAGTTCACCAAAGTGAAACCCAATTCATCTACTATAACTCCTTTTGTGTTATCAACCCAATTACATTTAAAGAGCGGAATTTTGAAATCTATGTAGTCAAACTCCCAAATGTCTTCAATGATACCGTAATATGACTTTTTAGCTTCACGTGGACTCTTATCCTTTGCACTTGCAAAGTACATAGTCGACGCTTGAAGAGTGACCCCACTATTTTGGACGACACTCTTATCATCTTGGCGCTTTGTGTAATATGTGAATCTGTTGGCTAAATGGACATCTATAAATCCCTTTGTTTTGATTATGACAAACATTTCATTCTTATTAATCTAACGAGCTACTTGAGTGTGCATGATTAAAGGTGGATGACAAAGCAACTAGGGAAATCCATATGCTTATATGTTTATGTTTTCATGCAATGTAATCGCTTTGTAAAAATTTGTACAAATATATAATGTACAAGTACTTAGATTGCATGTAAATCAAGCGTTAGATTCTCCCTAGCTAAACACCACATTTAGATAAGTCATTCCCTTCAAATAGGATCACATTTGCACACTCATACATATAGTTTAGTGCCTAAATTGAAACATTGAAACAGGATCAATCTCGGTCGACAAACTCCTCGACCGAGACACTCTCGGTCGACAATCTTCTCGACTGAGAAAGATCCAAAGTAGCCGTTAGACACAACAGACAAGTTAGTTGGCAGTTGGAGATAGACGTTGCAAATCACTTGTTCCAGAGAGCCTGTCGGTCGACAAAAGTTCGACCGAGTAGGTGTCTCGGTCGACCATTCCTCGACCGAGACGGTCTCTGACAGCAACTGCAGAATTAATTAATTAGCCGTTGTTAAAGCAACAACTTTGTACCTAACGGCTAGTTAAGCACTTAGAAACCCCTAGAAGTTGTCTAGAACGTCCTTAAGCATCCTTAGGCCATTCCTATAAATAGGACAAGCCATAGGACACTCAAACACACTTGCTACACTTGAGAAATCCTTGAGCATACTTTGAGCAATCTGTTTGTGAGCAATTTGAGCATTGTGACAATTGGCCATTTCATTCCTTAGCTCATAATTCGTGTCCTATAGGCTAGTATCTCCTATCCACTGCAATCACAAGTTCACACACTTGGTTAGGAGATCTATACGCTTGATCTAGGCAAATCAAGCCTTGGGCTACAAAGGATAAGTTGTAATTTCCTTTTTCTTTCTTGTTCTCTATTACCGTTTGTACTCTGCTTGCTACTCCTAGGTTGGAGGCTGCTGATTGGAGAGGGTGGAGTTCTTCTTGGTGAAGAAGGTGACTTTGAGCTACTTCAGAAGGCTGGTGCAACGGGAGGTTACTTCTAGAGAGGAAGGCTACTTCAAGGGGGAGCTTGGAGTTACTTCAAGAAGGCTACCTCAAGGTTGGTGCACCTTCTTCAAGTGAAGACTGTTCAAAGGGTGTAAAGGAAAGTATTGTATTTTGTATAAATCCTTGGGAAGGTAATAAAATAAATACTTTCAAAATCCCGGTTGGGTAAGAAACCGGGTAGTGGACTGACAACTTTAGTAGTTGCTAAAGTTGGAACCACTCTAAACACCTGTCTCCTTCTTCCAATTTTTAATTGTGGTTGTTTGAGTTAAATAAATTGTTAAAATTATTGAAAAACTCTATTCACCCCCCCCTCTAGTGTTTTTCAATTGGTATCAGAGCAGGCTTCAAGGAACCCTAACCAGGTCTTGAAGAATGGAGGGAAATGGTGATTACAATCACAACAAAAGGTGCTGCTTGGACAAAACTACAACATGTTGCAATTGGTGCTTAGGAACAAGCCACACAACAACTAGATGCCCATGGAGATCAAAGAAAGAAGATGAGAACAAAGATTGTCTCATTGCTACAACTAGCAAGGAAGAAGAAGAAGAGGTAAGTCTTTTTTATTTATCCAAAGAAGAACTAGTTGCTAGCCTTGAAGAAACACATATTAAGTATGTTGAATGCAAGAAGAAATTAAAGAAATCAAATAAAGCAAATGATGAATTACATGCTAAGCTTCTTGATTTTACATCTGAAAACGAAGATCTTAAAAAGATCATTGAAGATCATGATATTGAGATAAAATCTATAGAGGCAAATTGTAATCTACTTTCTTTAGAGAAGAATAATTTGCAAAATCAAGTAAATGATCTTAAAAAACAACCCATTTTATGCAACCATCTAGATTATGATTCTATTGTCAAAGAAAGAAATTCATTGTCATCTAATCTAGATCAAGCAAAACTAGATATCAAGAAGAGAATGGAAGAGATTGCCAAGTTACAACAAAAAGTTAGTAATTTAAATAATAACGACATTCTTGATCAAATCTTAGATAATTTCTATCATCAAATTGGGAGAAGAGGACTAGGTTACAAGCCTAAAGGGAAATCCTATCAACAACCTAGTTGGAGAAAGTCACAAAGCTCAAAGAGTTCTATATATGTACCTAAAGGAACATCTTCACCCAAGGACAACACAGAACACAACCATAGAAAAAGATATGAGGTTGACTCGATATGTTGTCATTATTGTTTGCGCCTTGGTCACTATTCTTTTTCATGCCCTTACAAGAGAAAAGATGTCGAGTTAGTTTGGGTTCCAAAACCTCCAAACTAAATGAACAGAATCAAGTTGAGATATGACCAAGAACCTTAGTTGCATATTTCTACGTCTATCTCAACATAATGGGATAACCAATAAATTTAAGTATCTAAATAATTAACTTGCATAGTTATGTTTTATTTGGAAGCAATTAATAGTTTCAGAAATATTGTCGGTCGAGAGACTGTCGACCGAGACACTGTCGGTCGAGACATAGTCGACCGAGCATGTCACTGATTTCCAGTCTGTTACAAAAAATTGCTAAATTTCTTTGAAATTGATGAAATTGCTATCTATTCATGATTAATGATTGGATATTTATTTTGGAAATCATCCATACAAATTTAAATTAATATTAGTTTATTCCCTAAATGATTTAAACCAAATTATGCTTAGAAAATTTCTATCATTATTCACATGATTTCCTTATTTTCTGGTCTATCCATATAGAAATCATGTGATTAAAATCATGCGATTATTTACTGTTATTACATCATGGATATGCTTTCACCATTGGGTACTGAGATTAGCTTGATAGATAATTGTCTACATGGATCCATGATAGGCAAGCAAATGCTTTATTGGTAATATGTTATGCTTGCAACACATAAGATAAAATCTCTCAAAAAGACTTGAGATATCTAGTGTTTTTCAATTGAGATATTTAGTGTGTTTTTCAATTGATATTTAGTGTGCCTTTAGTAAAGAATTTTATAAGGATACTAAACGACGTGAAATTTGATATTCATATTATTTCAGCAAAGCCTATATTTTAAGAAAAGGACAAATGTTTTCATATTAAGTATTATGCTTCAACTTAATACTTAATCAAATCTTATGCAGATATTATACTTCATAATGTTCAAATTGAAAAATCTGCAAATCTGCCTCTTGGTTAAAATGAAATTTGACCAAGGGGCGCTGTGGTCGTAGTCAAAATTGACCTAAAATAAGTTTTGACACAATAATTATTCGAATATCATTTTATTGTGATTAAAAGCAAAATCAATTTATGATCACAAAATTGTGTCAATATTACTCCCTTAGAAAATATATATATGCTCTACAAATTCAGTCTATCATTTGCATTAAAAATAAGCTTAAAAATTCGTACCCAGTAAGTCTGTCGGTCGACAAATATTCGACCGAAAACCTCTCGGTCTGCCCACCTCTCTCGACCGACAGAATCTAGACAGACCTAGCATCGGACACACTTCCGGTCGACAATTGTTCGACCGAGACAGTGTCGGTCGACGATTTCTTGACCGAGAAAGAGCCGTTGGAAAATGACCATTACAATCCGACCGTTACCGTTAACGGACGACCGTTGCAAGTCGACCGTTGGACGGCCGAAGTGGCGCGTCTGGAATATGACCGTTGCGGAAGCTCGGTCGACAAATTGTCGACCGACCCGGTCACTGGATTGCTATAAAAGGAGCAAAAATGGGTCATTTCTTCACACCTTCTTATTCTTGTTTCCATAGGCTCTTCCTAGTGAATTCTTGTGCAAATCTTTAGCATCCTCATCCCCAAGACTTCCTTGCTTCTTCTCCACCTTCAAGCAACACAATGGCATCATCCTCTGCTCGTGGAAAGAAGAAGGTCGCTGGCAGGAAACAAAGGGAGGCTACTCCACCATTGACGATCATCAACGACATTGCCTTCGTCGACGGAGATGCTGGTGATCGTTATCTACGGCTCTCCTCCAAAGCTCCTCTCCCACGACGACCATTTGAAGTTATGGACTTCCTCAACATCGTCGACTTAGAGGACCTTTTCGAGGTGCAAAAGTTAAAAGAATTCATCAACCCTTCTTTCCCTTCCTATTCCATCAAGGTAGTGAATGAATTCTATGCTAACCTCATCTCCCACTCTGAAAATGAAACCCTCTTCTTCTATACTATGGTCAATGGGCATAACTTTCGATTTTCTGAAGGGGATATTCTTGACATGCTAGATATTGACATAGATGAATATCAAGACACCCTTGACCTTACCTCTGGAAACCCACTTAATCAATTTACCCAAGATGACCATACCATTAGTCTTAGTGACATCAAAAGGACCATTTTTCAATCCAATACAACCTGTCACGAAGATAGAGGCACATACTATGCTATAAATCTCAAACCAGCTGCTAGGATTGTAAACCTTATTGTTTCAACAAACATACATCCTAGAGCCAATAAGTCTGAAGTTCCTATTTTTCGTATGTATCTAATATATGACATTATCCAACGTATTCCCACAAATTTTATCCGCATCATTCTTAAAAACATGCTTGAGTTTTCTGGCAATCCTCCATATGCTGATTTTGTATGCCAAATTACTCAACATTTCCTTAAGACTCAACTTGAGGATATGGGATATACATGGGAGCGTAGACCACAAAAAATAAGTAAGAATACTGTAGAAAAAATGGGGATTGATTTCGATCATAAGAGGGCTAGGGTAGAAGAAGAAACATCTACACAAGACATACCACCTCCACCTCCTCCTACCATCCTACCCTATGACCCCATCCAAAACACTCTAACCTATGTTGCTGGGTCACAATATCATCTTAGTAAACAACTAGATTATAACCACCATGCCATGACTTATCTAAACCAAAGAATGCAAACTCTTTCTCCAAACCAACCGGATGAATATCCTTATTCTTTAAATTATGGCATGCTCAAACCATATAACCCATCTTACAACTACTATCAACCTCCACCTCCACCATCTACAGATCTCACGCATACTCAGTTTTCATCAATGCAACTACAAGATATTGCTGCTCATTTCCGATTTGATCGTGTTCCAACCTTCTTGGAGGCATATGCCTTAACCAAGACAGGTGCTCTGGAGTGGCAAACTTTGGTCCAGTATTATGGAGCTGAGCCTTTTATTGGGAAAGACCCTGATATTGATGTAATTCTTAAGTCTTTCCTGTGAGATTTGGAGTTGTATTAGTTGTAATGGAATCTTTGCAAAATTGTAATAAATGGGTTATTGTTACATGTTTTGGCTATCTTTTCATGCTTGTAATGACATTGGTTATCTTTATAATGGATATTTTTTTGGCATCATTTGAATTTGGATTATAAGACTATTGTAGAGCATACAAAATAAGGGGAGTAATAAATACAAGTAAATCAAAAAGGATGAACATCTTTGCAAATACCTAAAAGTTCAAGTTATGGCTAAAATGACATCTATTGCAAAATACTTATATCTTGGGGGAGCATAGTATAAAATTAAAGGGGAGCTCATAGAAACAAATTTGATTATTTGACTAAGAAGCTTACAAAACCATTGTAAAACATCATTTGGAGCTTGTTACGACCTTAGTATTTTTACTCTTGGTTATGAAGAAATCTATGAATTTCATAAAAGTGATATATCTTGTTCTTAAAGGAACTCTCTAAACAAATCAGGGCTTAACATCCCATGCATTTAGTTAAGAGACATTTTTATGCACTCTAAAACTAAAGGATTCTCATTTCATTAAGGCTTAACATCCCTTGTAAAATGGGTGAGAAATCAATACACATAGGCCATAACCTTAAAAGAAACTCATATCATTTCAAGGCTTAACATCCTTTGCAAATGATTGAGAAACAAATTGTGGCTAATTTTGACAATAAAAATCCCTTGATTTTAATTGGATATCTCTTTAAGGGGGAGCAAAGCTTAAAAAGGAAGACACAAAATCATACTACATGACTATATTGGATATCTTTTTGAAATGACAAAGGGGGAGAAATAATATAAAATCACAAACATAAAATTAAAATGAGTTTCATAAATCTTGGCCAGCAGTCACTTGCAAAATCAAAGATGGGTACAAAGGTAAATTTCAGGTATGAAACTCACATGTTTTATATTTCCTTATTTTATATTTAGGAAATGTTTGTCATCTTCAAAAAGGGGGAGATTGTTGGCTAAATGGACATCTATAAATCCCTTTGTTTTGATTATGACAAACATTTCATTCTTATTAATCTAACGAGCTACTTGAGTGTGCAGGATTAAAGGTGGATGACAAAGCAACTAGGGAAATCCATATGCTTATATGTTTATGTTTTCATGCAATGTAATCGCTTTGTAAAAACTTGTACAAATATATAATGTACAAGTACTTAGATTGCATGTAAATCAAGCGTTAGATTCTCCCTAGCTAAACACCACATTTAGATAAGTCATTCCCTTCAAATAGGATCACATTTGCACACTCATACATATAGTTTAGTGCCTAAATTGAAACAGGATCAATCTCAGTCGACAAACTCCTCGACCGAGACACTCTCGGTCGACAATCTTCTCGACCGAGAAAGATCCAAAGTAGCCGTTAGACACAACAGACAAGTTAGTTGGCAGTTGGAGATAGACGTTGAAAATCACTTGTTCCAGAGAGCCTGTCGGTCGACAAAAGTTTGACCGAGTAGGTGTCTCGGTCGACCATTCCTCGACCGAGACGGTCTCTGACAGCAACTGCAGAATTAATTAATTAGCCGTTGTTAAAGCAACAACTTTGTACCTAATGGCTAGTTAAGCACTTAGAAACCCCTAGAAGTTGTCTAGAACGTCCTTAAGCATCCTTAGGCCATTCCTATAAATAGGACAAGCCATAGGACACTCAAACACACTTGCTACACTTGAGAAATCCTTGAGCATACTTTGAGCAATCTGTTTGTGAGCAATTTGAGCATTGTGACAATTGGCCATTTCATTCCTTAGCTCATAATTCGTGTCCTATAGGCTAGTATCTCCTATCCACTGCAATCACAAGTTCACACACTTGGTTAGGAGATCTATACGCTTGATCTAGGCAAATCAAGCCTTGGGCTACAAAGGATAAGTTGTAATTTCCTTTTTCTTTCTTGTTCTCTATTACCGTTTGTACTCTGCTTGCTACTCCTAGGTTGGAGGCTGCTGATTGGAGAGGGTGGAGTTCTTCTTGGTGAAGAAGGTGACTTTGAGCTACTTCAGAAGGCTGGTGCAACGGGAGGTTACTTCTAGAGAGGAAGGCTACTTCAAGGGGGAGCTTGGAGTTACTTCAAGAAGGCTACCTCAAGGTTGGTGCACCTACTTCAAGTGAAGGCTGTTCAAAGGGTGTAAAGGAAAGTATTGTATTTTGTATAAATCCTTGGGAAGGTAATAAAATAAATACTTTCAAAATCCCAGTTGGGTAAGCAACCGGGTAGTGGACTGACAACTTTAGTAGTTGCTAAAGTTGGAACCACTCTAAACACCTGTCTCCTTCTTCCAATTTTTAATTGTGGTTGTTTGAGTTAAATAAATTGTTAAAATTATTGAAAAACTCTATTCACCCCCCCTCTAGTGTTTTTCAGAATCCATTAATGTCAAACCCTTCATAAGACATAACATTCGGTTTTGGTTTAAAGGCGAGGCATTTGATAGTTTCTGTAATATCATTTGGTGTTTGAGATAGTTGATGTAAGACTTTATCTTCAAACCACTTAGTAAAAGTCTTATTATGCTCTCTAGCAAGCCACATTGAACTTGCTCGAGGATGTTGTCTCTTTATGAAATTGGTATGTTCCTCGATATAAACACTCACTTCGTCCATATTGTGTAAAATATACAAGTGAGCTTGTTCCAACTGCTCACGGCTGATTACTTTCACCCGTGATCCCAAAATTCCTTTGCCCTCCTCAATATTCTTGTCATTATCAGGAGTGTCATTACCACTGAGAAATTCATTGCAAAAATACATAACCTCTCTCACCACATAACCTTCAATAATACTCCCTTCAGGCCGATAACGATTTCGAACATCACCTTTAAAAACGCTCATGTATCGTTCAAAGGGATACATCCAATGCAAGAAAACTGGTCCCAACATTTTCACTTCCCTAGTCAAGTGGACAACAAGATGTACCATGATATCAAAGAATGAAGGAGGGAAATACATCTCAAGCTGACATAGGGTAACAACCACTTCTCTTTGCAAATTATCGAGAGTATCGGGGTCAATAACTTTGCTGCATAGACTATTGAAAAAGAAACAAAGTCTAGTAATTGCAAACCTTACATGCTTCGGCAATATAGATCGAATTGCCACGGGCAATATTTGTTGCATTAGAGTGTGACAATCATGAGATTTAAGACCTATCAACTTCAGATCTTTCATTGATACCAATCTACGGATGTTGGATGAGTAACCATGTGGCACCTTAACATTTACCAAGCATTCAAAAAAAAATTTCTTCTCCTTTCTAGACAACGTGTAACAAGCGGGAGGTAAGTATGTTCTTTTATTATCCATTTCACATACTTCTGTTAATTCTGACCTTATTCCCATTTCACGTAGGTCCAGTCTAGATTTTATCCCATCTTTAGTCTTACCTGGTATATTTAACAGAGTACCAATGATGCTATCACAGACATTTTTCTCAACGTGCATTACATCGATACAATGCCTGACTGTCAAAGAACTCCAATAAGGAAGATCCCAAAATATTGACTTCTTCTTGAATGAAGAATTGTCACTCCGTGTGGCCATACTACATTGTGATTTCTTACCAAATTCATTGACAATGTCTTTTACTCTTGCATAAACAACATCCCCTGGTATAGGTTTAGGTGCACTCCGTTCATCATTCCATCCATTGAATGCTTTGCGCTTCCTACGATACAGATGGAATTTTGAAAGAAACCTTCGATGACCAAGATATACAGTCTTGCCGCCATGTTTTAGTCTTATTGAATCTGTGTTTTCTTCACATATAGGACACGCTTTAGCTCCTTTGACACTATATCCAGACAAATTCCCATATGCTGGAAAGTCATTAACAGTGCAAAACAACATAGCGTGCAAACGAAATGTCTCTCTTGCTGAAGCATCATAGGTCATCACACCTTCAGCCCAAAGTTTCTTTAAGTCATCAATCAAAGGTTCAAGATAAACATCGATATCATTTCCGGGTTGTTTAGGGCCCAATATCAACAACGACAACATAACGTACTTATTTTTCATACACATCCAGGGAGGAAGATTGTATATAACAAGCATGACTGGCCATGTGCTATGTTGGCTGCTCAATGTCCCGTACGGATTCATCCCATCTGTACAAAGCCCAAGTCTTAGATTCCTATCTTCTTCACCAAATTTGGGGTACAATAGATCGATCTTCTTCCACTGTGGGGAATCGGACGAATGTCGTAGGATCCCATCATTATTTTTCTTAACATCTGCATGCCACCTCAAATTCTTCGCATCTTTCGGATTTGCAAACAAGCGTTGAAACCGTGATATTATAGGTAGATACCACAACACCTTGGCAGGAGAACCAATTTTGGACTCCCCCGAAGTCGTCAATTTATACCTTGACGCACCACATTTTGGACAATCTTTCAAATCTACATAGTCCTTTTGAAATAATACACAATCATTCAGGCATGCGTGTATCTTCTTGGCCTCCATTCCCATTGGGCACAACATTTTCTTTACCTGGTATGTTGAGATTGGCATCTCGTTTCCTTCAGGAAGCATTTCTTTCAACAAAGTCAACAATGAAGTGAAGCTTTTGTCGCTCCATCTATTGTTAGCTTTCAACTTATACAATCTCAACACAGCTCTAAGCTTCGTAAACTTAGCACAGCCTGTGTATAACGGTATCTCAGCATCATGCACAATGTTTCTAAAGATAGGAGGTGGATCGGTGTGCTCTACCCTACAACTATCCAACATCGCATCAACAATGTCTGTTGTAACTGGTTCGTTCACATTTACGTCATCGGAGGAAATTTCTTCTTCCACCCAAGCACTGCTATCGACATCTACTGGTTTCGATTTTGAAATCTCTCCATGCCAGTGCCATTCTGTATAGCCTTGTACAATCCCGTTGCACATGACATGACTTTTGATTTCCTCACCTGTGTTGACTTTCAAGTTGTTACCGCAATGCCTACATGGACAATAGAACCTATATGTAGGTTTTTTCCTATGTTCCTTGGAAAATCTAATAAATAGATCAAGACCAGATATAAACTCTGGGGTGCAACGATTACGAATGGACATCCATGATCTATCCATTCTATGATCAGAGAAAACAAGTATATATAAGAAAACAAGTATGTATTAGGAAAAGATTAGGGTATACACTTACATCCTAAGTGTATAATGTGATGTCATTCTTATATATAATAAATGTGTACCACCTATCCCATCCTTAAACACCTAATCTCACTAGTAAGTGTATAATGTGTATTGGGTTTTCAAGAAAATTTCGGCAGCATTTCCCCGCTGTTCTCTAAGTACATATGTACTTAGAGAACAAATGGGGAAATGCTGCCGAAATTTTCTCGAAAACCCAATACACATTATACACTTACATCCTAAGTGAGATTAGGTGTTCAAGAATAGTCCCAAACTGGGGACTATCCAAGATTTACTCCTAATGAGTCAATCTTGGATGGGTTTCTAGGCCAACAAACACATTTAATGTCATTCTTATATATAATAAATGTGTACCACCTATCCCATCCTTGAACACCTAATCTCACTAGTAAGTGTATAATGTGTATTGGGTTTTCGAGAAAATTTCGGCAGCATTTCCCCGCTGTTCTCTAAGTACATATGTACTTAGAGAACAAACAGGGAAATGCTGCCGAAATTTTCTCAAAAACCCAATACACATTATACACTTACATCCTAAGTGAGATTAGGTGTTCAAGAACAGTCCCAAACTGGGGACTATCCAAGATTTACTCCTAATGAGTCAATCTTGGACGGGTTTCTAGGCCAACAAACACATTTGATGTCATTCTTATATATAATAAATGTGTACCACCTATCCCATCCTTGAACACCTAATCTCACTAGTAAGTGTATAATGTGTATTGGGTTTTCGAGAAAATTTCGGCAGCATTTCCCCGCTGTTCTCTAAGTACATATGTACTTAGAGAACAAACGGGGAAATGCTACCAAAATTTTCTCAAAAACCCAATACACATTATACACTTACATCCTAAGTGAGATTAGGTGTTCAAGAACAGTCCCAAACCGGGGACTATCCAAGATTTACTCCTAATGAGTCAATCTTGGATGATTTTCTAGGCCAACAAACACAATAATAGATATGTACATGTTAGGGTTTCATCACAATTGATGTTAGGGTTTCATCAATGTTAGGGTTTAATCAAATCAAATTAGGATGCTAGAATGGATTTAAATCAAATTAGGGTTTAAATCAAATCAAACACAGCCGTGGCTGTGTTGGCCTACCACGGCCGTGCTGCCCAACACGGCCGTGGTAGGCCATTTTTCTCAGTTCTCAGTGAAAGAAGTGGTCAAACCAAGATTTAGATGCAATATTAGGCGAGCAACAACAACTGACCTCCCAGCAGTGGTGGCGGTGACCGGCGAGCTCCAGGCGGTAGGGCAGGCAGGTGCAGCGGTGGCCGGCGAGCTCCAGGCGGTAGGGCAGACAGACAAAGGAGCAACGGCGTCGGCGGCAAGGAGCAGCGGCGTCGGCGGGCGGCGGCAAGGAGGAAGGCGGCGCGGCGGTGAGCTCCAGGCGGCAGGGAAGGCAGACCAAGGAGCAACAGTGGCTGCGGAGAAGGGGGCACGGCAGAGAAGGGGGCGCGGAGAAGGTGAAGAAGGCAACAACAGTGGCAGCGGAGAAGGGGGTGCGGCGGCGGCGCGGCGGCGCTGTCGTGGAGGAAGAAGGAGCTTTCTTGGAGGAGAAATCGGCGGCGTGGTCGGGCGACAGCAGAGAAGAAAAGGGAAATCGGCTCGCAATGAAACAGAAGAAAGGGGAAGAGTCGGGCGATCGCGGGATATTAAGTTCCCAAATAGCGTCGGTTGTTTCCAACAACCGACGCCTAAACCTCTTTAGCGTCGGTTGTTTGAACCAACCGACATCCAATTGGACGATATTTTTCACGAAATTGTTTGGCGGGAACCACTTTCAGCGTCGGTTATAAAAGGTTAACCGACGCTGAAAGTGACACTTTTCACGCAAATTTTCATCGTGCATAGGTGTCGGTTTCTATCTACATAACCGACGCTGAAAGTGACACTATTTTTTTTGCTCAAAAATTGGATTTCGCGGGCGACTTTAGGCGTCGGTTCGTTATTAACAACCGACGCTGTATTCAAAGCGGTACTTGTGTCTGGCTGGTCTTCGAATATAGATGTCGGTTTGCTTAAATAACCGACGTCTAATAGTTTAGGCATCAGTTTTCCTAAAGAACTGACGCCCAGAAAAGCGACACTGAATGATGTTTCTGTAGTAGTGTTACGAGGAGAGCGAGCCGTGGAAGGATCTGGAGAAGCAAGGAGACCCGGGAGGCTATATTAACAAAGGAGTTAGGGTTGGAATTTCGGCAGTCGGGATTGAGTTTCAATACGCAGGCATGAGAGGCACTGGAACCAGTTTGAACAACACAACTCCACCAGAAGAAACGGTGAATACTCCAGCGCCGGCAGAACAGTTCCCTCCGCTGCACGTAAACCCTGAACAACAACCGGTTAGGGTTTGGGGTCCCCAGAAGAACTTGGCGGAGGAAGGAGGGTCGTCGACAGAAAACAACGCAGATCTATATCCAGATGAAACTGATCCTTATGCGAACAAACAGAAGGATGGCTTCCTTGAAACCCTATATGAGAAAACTCTTTCAGTTTCGGACGTCAAGCTTAATCTGGGAGACGTGAGACCATCCCTAAAAATTAATCCGGATGCAGAAGAAATGCTAGCACAGCCATGGATGTATACAGTTGTTAGAGGCTCATCGGCCCAGATGTGGGATATATGACTATGCGGGATAGACTGAAAATGTTATGGAAACCGATCGGCAGGTTTAATATATTTGAAGTGGTCTTAGGACACTATGTGGTCCAATTTTCCTGCGCACGAGATTTCGATACAGCTCTGACTGGAGGTCCATGGAAGCTGTTCGGATGTTGTCTAGCAGTTTGGCAATGGCACCCATCCTTTAGACCTACAGTTGATCTGCCTAATTATCTGGTCACTTGGGTTAGAATCCTGGATCTACCACTGCATCTCTATGTCCCGACTATGTTCGATTACATAGGGCTTGCTCTGGGTAGCCTCGTGAAGGTGGATGCGCACACTATGTCAAGAACTCAAAGCAAATTCGCTAGACTTGCAGTGGAAGTGGATACCATGAAACCTATGATTCACACAATTGCCATCAATGATGTCATATACCAAGTAGAGTATGAGGCTTTCCCTGAAACCTGCAGTGGCTACGGAAAATTGGGACACTCACAGGAGAAATGCACTCGAATTGGGTAGAACAAAGAAGGTTATCTGAACAGAGATCAAACACAGCAGGTTACTAATAATGCTAGCGAGACTTCCTTTAATAAATGGCACACTCAGCGAAGGAAGACTTCTGTTAATAAGCAACGCAGTAATGATAAAGCTAGGCATACTGAAAAGCAACAAGATAAACCAACGCAGACAAATAAATTCCAGTCATTGGTGGATCTCGAAGAAGCTACTCAGGACTCCGCGGCCCAGGAAGGAAATGTTCCGCAGCAGTTGGAAGATGAACGAATAAACACGGAGAAAGACCATACTAAAGAAGGAAGGAGAGAGGATAAGGTGTGGAAGAAGAAACGTATCGAGAGCAGCGACGATAAAAGACATGCCCTGAAGGAGATCACGGTTACTGAAGAGCAAGGCAAGAAGAACACAAGGGATCATATTGCTGTCAACCCAGATGTCGATGAGGTCATAGAGGAAGTCATACAGGTGGAGGAAAATGATGAAATGATAGAAGATATACAAGAGAGGACTGCTGTGAATGAGGACATGAAGGAAACGTCAGGAGACAACCCACCTGTTGAAGGTGAAATCTTTATTGGGGTAAATGTAGCACAGGAAAATAACCAAGGTATTGGGATCATGTCACGTATAAAGAAGAATGGACCTGATGTAATCCCACCTCCTACAGGGGAGCGGAAGAGCAAAGGGAGTATTCCTAAACTAAAGCACACCAAGTTCAAACCACCTAATGAAAAAAGAAGGAAAAGCCAGCGACTAAATTTGGGCCTAGTCTCAGCGTTGGAAGGAGTTGAAGAGGAGGAGGAAGAGAAAGAAAATAGGAATCCACAGGAGAACGACCAGTAAGTGTTGTTCTGTATCCTTCCACCTTTACCAGTTGTTAATGATCAATACGATCTGTTGGAATGTTAGAGGAATCGGCAATAAAGATACATGTCGTGTCCTCAGAGATTTAGTCTCTTTGAAGAAAGCACGTTTGTTCGGCATTCTAGAACCTCAGATTAGTGGTGGAAAGGCTGAAACTACAATCAAGAAGCTTGGCTTCAACAGATCCTTTCGGTGCGAAGCTCGGGGCTTCTCTGGAGGTATTTGGGTCTGTTGGAAGGATCACGATTGCTCTGTTCAAATTATAAATTGTCATCGACAATTCATAACTTGCAAAATCAACAACAAAGTGCTGATCACCTTCCTGTATGCTCATCCACATATTTCAGTTATAAATCTGCTCTAGAAACACTTGGTCTCGATGGGCAGGAGTTTTACCATGCCTTGGATTGCCATAGGTGATTTCAACACAACGCTGCTGCCGGAGGAGAAGAGTGGAAGCAGACATTATAACTTCAGCGAAGCTCATATGTTTAGCAACACCCTGATGGAGGCAGGTCTAACGGACCTCGGCTTCAATGGACAAAAGTTTACGTATATTCATGGAGGATTGCAGGAAAGGCTAGATCGGGCTGTGGCCAACACTGAATTCTTGAATAACTATCCTACCTACATGATCGAGCATCTTCCTAAGATGTTTTCTGATCACTTCCCCATTGCGGTAGGGAATACGCAGCGTATTCAAAGACCCATCCGATTCTTTATCAAAGAATCCTGGACCAATTCTGAGGATTTTCAAAATACCGTCAAAGCCAGCTGGAACTCCAACCTAAGGTTCAATGATGCCTTAAAGAACTCACACGAAAACATCAAAAAATGGGTGGCTAACAACATGAAGAGTACTGCATATGATAAGAAAAGACTTCTGAGAAATATCGACCTGCTGTAAAAGAATCTTACTGAAAATTTTGACGAAATCACTGCCAATATGATTGTTGATATGGAAACTCAGTACGGTGAAATCTTAAAGAAGGAGGAGGAGGATGCGAGACAAAAAAGCCATATTAATTGGCTGACTGATGGAGATCTCAATACAAAGTTTTACAACACTTATGTAAAACAAAGAAGACGTCACAACACCATTACCATGCTCAAAGATGACAATGGCGTGTGGACCAGCAATGAGGAGGAAATGTGTGAGCTCATCATGAATTATTTCAAGAAGTTGTTTACTGAACATGTTATCACTTATGCTCCAGACATTAAAGATTACATTGGTCAGTTTAACAAATTGAATGAGTAAGAACAACAGACGTTGTGCTCAAAGGATTCTCTAGAAGAAATCCACAATATTATTTCCAAGCTTAATCCGCACAAGGCGCCTGGGCCTGATGGTGCGGATGGCAGTTTCATAAAGAAGAACTGGCATACTGTCAAACGTTCCTTACTGTTGACTATCAATAATGCTCTACAAGGTGGTGATCTAGATGAAGAAATGTGCAGGTCGACCATTGTTCTGATCCCAAAGACTCCAAAACCTGAACCGTGTGAACATTTTCGACCTATATCTCTTAATAATCTCAGTCTAAAAATTACGTCTAAGATTATTGTTGAGAGGATTAAATCCCACCTTACTCAGTGGGTTTCCCCGGCGCAAAGTGCATTTGTACCAGGTAAAAAAATATCTGATAATATTGTTATCACTCAAGAAATTATTCACCTTATGAGGAATAGGAGAACTGGAAAAGGGATGATGGCAATCAAAATTGATTTGTCAAAAGCATATGACAAAATGACGTGGCCTTTTATTAAGGATACTCTTGAAAACACTGGTATACCCAGCATCATCTGCAATTATATCATACAGTCTATCTCAACTGGTGAAAGCTCTATTATATGGAATGGAAGAGAAGCGGGCACCTTCAAATCTACTAGAGGTTTGAGACAAGGTGACCCTTTATCGCCTTATCTTTTTGTGCTGTGCTTAGAATGCCTTTGTCAAGCCATTGATAAGATGGTTCTGGAGAAACAATGGACTCCTTTCAAACTCTATAATTTGGGTCCCAAAATTTCCCATCTATGTTTTGCAGACGATATGGTCCTTTTTGGCAAGGCTGATACAAAAGAAATGAAAACTATTCTTTGATGCTTCAAGCAGTTTGGCAGGGTGTCGGGTCAAGCTATTTCAGTAAAAAAGTCATCCATCTTCTTCTCTAGGAATGTAAGCCAAAACATGAAGTCCAGAATTGGTAGGATCAGTGGATTCACCGTTACAAACAACCTAGGCAAATACCTAGGAGTTCCTCTCATTCATGGTAGAGTGAACAAGGATACATACAGTCCAACATTGAAGAAAGTGGATTCTGCTATAGCAGCGTGGTCTGCACGTTGTTTAAATATGGCTGGACGAGTTTGCTTGGCAAAGTCAACTCTCACTGCTATACCTAGCTATGTGATGTAGACGGATGTGATTCCTATTAAAGTCTGTGAACGTATCGACATCACGATCTGTAGTTTTATCTGGGGAGGAAATCATAAAAGCCATCCTCTCTCTCTGGTTGCTTGGAACAAGCTTACCTGCAGTAAGGAGCATGGGGGGATTGGAATTCGGATTATGAAAGAACTAAATGCCTCTCACATTGCTAAAGACGCCTGGGATATTGCTACTAAAAGGAGTTCTAGCTGGTGCAAAAGCCTGGCCCGCAAGTATAGTAAACATACTGAAGGTAAAGGTATCAACTTATCCAGACTTGGGCGCTCAACTCTACAATTTAAAGATTTCATCTCTAATAACTTGACTTGGATACCGGTTAACGGACAGAACATTAACGTCTGGTATGATAAATGGTGTGATCTCGATGGCAGGCTGTTTTAGTACAGCCGCCGACCCATTCCTGAGGAGTTATACGACTTGAAAGTAGCGAGCTTGATTAACTTGAACAATGGATGGGATACTGAGTTTCTTGCTGATTGGTTTCCGAATGAAATTGTCAATCAGGTTACCAGATTTGATATTCCTCGACAGAAGGAGGAGGAAGATGTCCTAGCTTGGGATCACTCAGACACTGGTCAATTTACGATTAAGAGTGCCTACCAACTCTTACGACAAAACAAGGACATTAGAGTCCATGGAAGGTGGAGCATTATCTGGGAAGCAAAGGTTTCTAGTAGAGTTAAATTCTTTATTTGGCTGGTTGGTCATAAGGCGATTCTAACCAACAAGAAAAGGATGAATCGAGGCTGGACTATCAATGCTATGTGTCCCATTTGCGGCGACCAGGAGGAGTCCATTCTACATGCTCTAAGGGACTGTCCCAGAGCCCAAGCTGTTTGGAAAGCCATTTTGAGGAATCAACTTTGGAACAATTTTTTCTCGATTACTAATGTTTGGGGATGGCTGGAAAATTGTATCAATACTGATAAAAGTAGGAGCATGATCTTCATGGTTGGATGCTGGAAAATATGGAAAGGGAGGAATGCACAAGTTTTTGAAGGAACTGTTCTATCAAGCAACTACATAGCTCATCTTATTAGGAAGGATTGCAAGATAACTGAACTGGCTTTCACACCAGCTGAAAGTAATAAGGAAAGGCCTCACCAGGAGGTTGGAGGATGGCAGCCACCGAATCTCAATTGCTGGAAGATAAACACTGATGCAACCTTCAAGAGTAAAAAGAAGTTCTCGACTATTGCTTTTGTTTGTAGAGACTGGAATGGAGAATGGATAGGTGGTTGGAGTAGGATAATATATGCCAACAATTCTCTGGAAGCCGAGGTTAGGGTTGTTCACTGGGCAGTTGAAGTTAGCAGTGATTTTACTTGCAATCAAATCAGTTTTGAAACTGACTCACAGAAGACTATAGAAGCTGTTGAAGGTGATATACAACACTTTCCGAAGCTGGTGCCTTGGGTAGCTGACATCAGGAGTGGGTGAAAGGATAACTGGAAGCTCGTTCATATCCCTAGAGAGAGGAACAAGGTTGCTGATGGCCTTGCTAAACATCACCAAAAATCCAAGGATGGTTCCTTAGTATATAGGGTACCTCCCAGCAGTCTTATTAATATAATCAATTCTGAGTCCTGTAATGGTAGTAGTACTACCAAATTTATTTCTGCGGAAAGAAATGTACGCTGTAACGATCCTAAAGGTTTTGCTTGCAAGAGAGGGGTGAGATGAATAAAAACCCTCTGACTTCCCTAAAAAAAATTTAAAATTCTGTTGCCACACATTTGGTTCTTTGTTTGCCAAGTTTTAGTAGAGGGTGATTTTCACTCTTTACAGAGGGCAACCATAAGACTTTCTAGATGAAGCCCTAAACCCTATTATTGAGTGTGGAATGATTACATATAAATTGTAGTGGGCCTAAACTCCTTAGCTCATGGTATTTATATGATTACATGTTAATATCTAAAATTGTTAGAGAACACACCTAATGAGTCACTAGATGTGAAATGTAAACTCCAAAGTTGATCAGAATATTAGGACGATGTGGTATGACTACTCTTGATTATTTTATGGAGTATTCTATCCTAGTAATGACAAATACACATCTTGAACCACCTAATAAACATAACTTTAAGGACTTATATAACTTACTGATAAAGTCTATATGACCCTATACATAGTTGACTTGAGTATTGGAGGATAACTAGCTTTGTAGCATATGTATATCTAATTTCTTGATTGAATCAAGTAAGGCAAATAATGTATGTAATCTATATCCTTTAGTTACCCCATCTATATATATATTTCCTTTCCTAGATTCTATGGTAGATAATACGATGTAGAACTAAAAGGGAAAGTGGCATATCAGTAAGTCATATTTAATTTGGTTTATTAATTTGGACCTTATAAGAGGTGATAATAATTTCTTAATGGTACATGGATAGGATGATTTTGAGGATGAAATCCTTTTGGAGTGGAGTGATATACATAGTAAAACCTACTACTCTAACCCTATAAATCTTGAGTTCATATATCAAATGGAAATAGTCAAAGTTCTTATCAAACAACCAAAGCGAGGTTCAATGTGTACCCTAATGTATTTCATTATACCTCAGGGAACTAGAAGAAACATGTAAAGATTATGTAGGTCCAAAGACTAACTCTTGTCAACCATGGACCTATCCATTTTTGGTATCCATATGATATGAAGTGATGATGTTTTTAGAGAAATGAAACATATTCTTAGACCCATGAACTCTTGATTATGTATATGTAATTTTTAGCGTTGATTTAAACATAAAAACTAGTTCCTAGATCACTAATTCCAACTTACATATTCTGGTGTAGTGTTAATCATATAAAAGAACGTAGGTGGTGTAATGAATTATCTAAATTATATACATGCTTAATGAACATGGTAGCCCTATGTGACCTAAATATAGATTAGGGGTTACATAGTGGATAATATATTTTATATGATGTATGTAAGGCATATGACCTGGGCTTTGGGGTAAACCTATATGTTTTTCTTAAGTAAGTTCTTATAAACTTTCTCTAATCCTTTCACATGATCTTAGACCTTTTGGAGAGATTAATCATCCTGTTTGAGCTTGTTTGGATGATGTTTGTGCTTTGTGTGCTTATTTTCGGTCAAATTATAATTTACCCATTTGTGAGGGTTATTTTGGAATTTGACACCTTTATAGTGTTCCATATCTCTCTTGTATTCATGAGAGAGAGTTTGGTGCTTTGGGGTTCCTTTTTTGAGCATTGGTTGAGTGGTGACACCTTTATTGGTGATTAGGGATTCTAGGGTTTGGTGTGCCTTGACCATGTGTACCTTGTGGGTTGTCTTGACCTAGGGTGAGTTTTGTGGGTTTTATGGTCGAGACACCCCCTCTAGGTGTTTTGGTCATGACCAACATGGCCTTTGGTGGTCTTGAGTCGAGATAATTGCTTCTTTGAAGATCATCTCAACCTAGGGTGTGCGTTAACCCTTTTGTCTCGACCTAGTGATGCTTCAATATCTTGTCTCGACCATGGATGGTGTCCTTGGTGTGTGTCACGACCGCAACCATGTTGGGTGACCCAAGTGGTCAAGACCCAACATAGGTCGTATCACCATCGTGTGAATGCATGGTTTAAGTGGTTGCATGTGTGTTTCTTGGGTGGACAAGTGTCCCTTTGGAGCCCTATCTTGTTGACACCTCACCTTCACCCTACTTTTCTCCTCGTTTTCTGTATAAACCCTCTTGTCTCCATGCAAGAAACTATTTTCTTCCATCCTCTTTCTTCCTTCTTTCTTGATCATACTTGAAGCTTGTTGGAGCAAGGAGGTGCTGAACTTGGAGCTCTTGGTGGCCGAACTTCCCTTGCATGTGGTGTTTGTGGATATCTTTGCTTATCTTCAACCTTGTAAGTATATACCATTCTTATGCAACATTTTTATTTGGAACGTCCATCTTCATATTTCCCTTTCCTTGGCTGTAGACTAGGGTTCTACCCTAGTGGACACTTGGAGAAAACTCCTCTCCACAAAGGCTTAGACTATGGACTATCCATGGTGGTAACTAGTGGGAGGATGTCTTCTTCTCTTTTCTCCCTTCTTTCTTTGGTTCGACCCAGGGTTCTCTTACCCCTTTTTTTGAGATACCCTTGACCATGATGCCTTCTATTTCTTGAGGTGATTTTGTGGTCAAGAGTGGACTTTTTGGTGGAGCTTCATCCTCCCTTGGAATCGTGTGCTTGTAGTTTTCAATCCATGGAGTGATCTTCCTTAAGGCGGGTGATATAAGCCTTAACCTTCTCTATTATTGCACATTTCATACTTGCATGTTACTATTTTCTCTCTCTAAAACGTTCCCTTATGTGTTAAAATATGATAGTGCGATCTAGATCTTTCTTAGTGGTGGTTATCATGCTTGATGTGTTTGGTACCCAAAACCCTAATTTTCTATGAACCCGGTTTTGGGGATGATAGTTCTATGGTGTTTTTCTTCTTCCATTTGATCTTGGTTTACTCACATGCATGATGGTCGTGTGTCTTGGTGTACTATGGATGTTAGGACCTATTTTGGGGGTTTTAAACGTGGTTTTCTCTCTTTTGCATAGGCTATTTCATTTGTGGATTTCATGATGTAAGTCTTAGGGTTCTTGGCGACCGTTTTGCAGGAGGATTATCCCCCATGCTAAGGATGATTTTCCTTGGTTTAATCTTTTGTTTTCTCATGCTTAGTTCCTATTTTGGTGTTGTTCTCTTTCCTTAATGGTTGCTTTATCAAAGTGGTCTCCATGCCATGCTTTAGTTGAGTTCATGACTCCTTGATGCTTGGTTTGGTCTGGGTTGAGATCGACAACCTAGTGTTGTGACTGCGACCTAACCCTAGTAGGTGGAGGGTTGCAACATGACCTAGTTTTGAGGTTTAGACAACTTTGGTTTTGGGTCGAGTCATGATCTTGTTTTTGAGGTTGATACACCACGGTTGTAGATGGTCGAGACACCTTGAAGAGTGGATGGTCACAACCCCTTATCTTGGGTAAATTGCACTTTTCACTAAGACTTTCATATATTGCACAAACAGTTTGCAATTAAGCTCAAACTTGAAAAAAAACTTCACAAGAAGCCTTGATTACTTTTCAAGAAATTAGAACCAATTGGTAAGTAACTTATTTAAGCAAAACTTCTAGGGTTAAGCCATAACCCAAGTCAGGGGTATTACATATATAAATCCATAACCTTGCAGGAGAAATGAATGCCATAGCTTGTGTATGTTGTGATAATGACCATATGATACATAGTAATGATTGTGCACACTATTGAGGCATACTGTGGTGATTGACATGTAGAGCTTATGTGATTAAATATTAATTATTCTACTTCTTAGTGACAACTACATAATTTTATTTAATCTTATTTTCCTATTACATATCATTTAACTGAATTTGCTCACGTTGCTTAATGCTTTATCTATTTGTTTGGTTATCTATGCTTTAACAGAAGCTGGTAGAGAGTTATATCTCCCGCTGGGACATTTGGTCTCACCTTGTGGGTTTCCACATATTTTAGGTGGTTGTGCAAGAAGAGGTAAAAAATCATGCAGATGATGAAGAGAAACAACAAGAGTAGTAGTTGTTAAAGGTTGGATGTGCTGCTAGTATTTTGGTGTTAGAGTCCTAGAGTAGTCCATATTCACTCAGGTATTTGGGGGTGTTCTTGATGAGTTTGTAGTTATAAGGTTTTGGCTTGTGTTCCGTTTGTTGTATAGCTATGGTAGATGTACATGTTCATATATGTGAAACAAGTATCTCATGTCATAGGTTGATGACATGTAAGATGATGCACAATGATGTAAGTACCATGTTATATATGTTATGGGATGCAAGTGTCATGTTGAGGACTTATATGTGATAAGTTTATGGCTTTGGTGCTTGAGAAAAATGGTTTTTAATTTCCTATTTTTCTGGTAAATCGCTTGTTTAGTTTTTATTCTGTGTTTGGTTTTGTGTTATCTCATCTATGGCGCAATGGGGCATCACAATGTACAACTTTTACTTTGATAGGATAATGATATAGTATTGGACTATATTGTTTCCAGATGTTCAATACATATTGAATAGGCCCAAGTAGTTGTATAAGCAATAATGTGTGTTTTACATTATTTAGGTGATGTTGGTTGATGCTAACTTAAATAATATATCAATTTCGATACTTATAAGTTAATAAATTATAAAATGAAGTGTAGTGTGTTAGTTAGTAAACCATATAACAATACATAACATGTTGTGTAACTGTCAATTTAACATTATGGGAAATGCATGTCTGTATACACACTCTGCCATCAACACCTTCATTAATATCAGCTAAAAGTTTTAGTAATACTTATAAACACAACTAAGTATATCCAAATACACAATAATTATTTGAAATTGTTTAGTAAACACTATTGGAATACTACTTATTTGTTGAAGAACGGGATTATGTTTATTTGTTTTATATTAACTTTAAATGAGAACCTATATATGAAAATATAAGTAGTAGCAAAAAGTGTAAATTAATTTTAATGGGACAATCTAATAGTAGATCATGTCTAATCCCAAAATATTAGAGACATACATAAATCAATACATAATAATAAAAAACCTAATATGCATAATTCTAAAATAGTTGTTTTTAAAATATAAATGTGATGGTATGGTGGATTTAGATTATGCATTCATTAATAAGGTAGGAGATCATGTTTTACTTAATTAGATACTATTTTCAAACCTAAATAAAAAATATAAGATAAACCTAGATTAAAAAATTATAATTATACTAAGCTAAGGTTTTGTTTATTCAAACAATGGCTTGTTTAACCAGTCTCTTCATAGAACACCTTTTGGTGTGGTAGAAACATCTATTGAAGATGATCTTTTAAATGTAGTAATGGATGTGGTCAATCTTTGTCTTGTCGACTCTTATCTTGCCTACCTAGTACCCTATGTCACTAGTGTTTCTCTCACTCCTCTTTTGAAGCTTGATAATGACAACTGACTTATCAATGTGGAAACAATTTGGTCATATTGTCTCCAATGTTTCAATTAAGGGTGTCTTGATGCATTCACTTATCTTAAGGTTCTTTAGTTTGGTGTTGTCATTTTTTGGGATTCTAAAGCCATTTTACACGTTGCAACTTTCCTTGTTCATGATAAAAAGCATAGTACCACCCTCATTATGGCCCTTGTTGACTTTAATAATGCCTTCAACACAGTTGAAGATTCACCATATTTTAGTAGGTTTATCTTCTTTGCCCAACTATTGCAAGTTGGGTTGAATTTTGCTTAGCTCCCTGATTACCCTTTACATTGATTATAGTGAGCCAATTATGTCTACAATTGGGGACCAACAAGGAAATCCATTAGGTCTGCTTATTTTTGTGTTGGCTCTCCATCATCTTTTGTAATTGAAGTATGAATGCTACCTCAAATTTTTTGCTTTATATATAGATAACGACACCCTCATTGGTTGCAATAGGGAGGTTACTAAGGAAATATCTCTTATCCAAGCACGAGTTACATAGTTGTTTCATCATCTCAATACAAAAAAGACATAAATATTATAGACTTCTATTAATTCTATGTGATACCTAGAGTCGGGCATGTTGTGTGCTAAGATATCTTGGCCCAACCATGGAGTGAAGATTCTAGGAGCTCATGTTTCCACAGACACATGTTTTCCCATGGAGCTTTTCAAGGAACATGTGTCTATAACTCTTATCATAATGAATCATTTAAATTTTATTGATGACCCATAGTGTGATCTTCTTCTACTCTAGCGATGTATTGGTGATGCACTGAATAATGGTCATTTTTATAGGTTGTTTTACTGCGTATTGTGTCCACTTACTTCCCACTTTCATATTAATTGTGCATTATTTATCGTTACTAGCATGTGATACTTAATTGCATCAAATATTCATTATTTTTACTATTCCTGATTGATTTATCATTATTTTGGAGCTTATGTTCTTTTTTGTCATATTTCAGGTGATTTTACAAGAAACGACACAACTCAGTACTACTGACATATTTGTCTTTAGTACTGAAATTGGACAAAAAGGAACATGTTGAATTAAATCAATTCAGTAGTACCGACATAAGAATCGGTACTACCAACATTTTAACGGGAGTGTTCAATATAAATCTTAGTACTAACAATGGTCAACTCAGTAGTACCGACATCTTATAAAGGATCATGACTAATTTAGGGCATCGATACTACCGACACCCTGTCTGTAGTACCAACTCGGTGCGATCAGGCCAGATCAAGAATCCGAATTAATCTGATGATCGGGACTTGATGACGCCCTAAGTCAATTTTTGTGACTTACGGGGAGTGCGGCCTGACCTAGGAATCACATTCTTTTCCATTGCAAGACAACCGAGATCCAGGAGAGGAGAAAGAGGAGAAGAAAGTCACATTTTGGTAGATTTAGGCACCTATGGTGGACCGATCTGCAACCCGAGGTAAGCAAATTGGCACGTTTGAGAGAGGGTCTTCCTGATCATCTTCTTCAGGGGTTACTGACGTGGTGCTTACTGCACTAACAAACTCACCCAGGGCTGAAATCCCTAAGTTTTTACCAAAACCTTATGCAATAATACCACACGCAAGAAGACGGGTCTTATCATAGTATAGTTGAGGATCAAATCCCAAGGGATAATTTTTTAAGAATCTTTTACTAGTCAAATCTAGTTGAATCACGACTAATATTTAGAACAAAGGTTGGGTTGAAGTTAATTAAACTAAATGCCAGGAAAGTAAAGAGCAAGATTAAAAGTTGATTAAAGATTAATGATGGGAATTGCGGGGATGGACCCAAGTTTCACCACCAATACACATGCAAACACATCCAATCACAAACATCTAGGAAAGATCTAACTATTCAAATAGAGCTTCTACAAACCCTCCATTAGGATGTTTAGGTTTGCGTAAGCATAACCTTAGGCATCATATTTCTCGTTGCCATACGGATCATGTACTTACGGCTCCGAAGATACAAATATCCAATTGAAGTTGCGGGCCCTCCCATACGGGTGTAAGGCACACAAAAGCATCACCGTGGGTTAGATGTCTCGTCCCCTCATAGATCATACACTTACGACCTCAGGGAATCCCATCTGATTTTTCATCAGGGAGTCAACAACGTTAATCGACATTCAAATTCTACATATTGAAGTTCTCGCTACATAGGAATGAACAAGATAAATGTAAGCAGGTGATCAATCCACAAGCACACATCAATGATTAACAATGACATGAAAAGTTTTATACATGCCATAAATTTTTTAATGAAAAGACATATAAGCATGGGAAGTAGGGCTAGTCCCTGCACCCTAGAGAAAGGAAACTACTCGCTCATGGCGAGAGAAACAAGAAAAACAAGAGAGAGAGAAGATTCCGCCATGAGCATGGTGAAGAAGATGATCACCACTCGGTGGAGAGACGGTCTTCTACTCAACGTCGGGGCAGATCTGGATGAGGAGGGAAGAACACCACGATAGATAGGGTAGATCTTCTTTTTCCACCTTCTCTCTCTTCTTGTAGTCCTTGCTCCCAGTAGGAGGAGTAGCTTGTGGACGTGATGGCGGCGTAGCCACGACGTAGATGATGAAGACGACTGCAGATCTGGGTTTCCACCTCAGATCTGGATAAACGAGTTGGATGGCGTAGATAGATGGATGCACCAGGGGTCGAACGCTTCTTGGGCATAGCCTGGCAGTGGAGGAGACCGTCTCCTTAGACTAAGGACAGACCTGCAGACTAACGGCGTTTGGAGAGGATCCTTTGAATGATGGGGGTGGCTGGCTATTTATAGCCACGAATGGTTGGGCATTGCTGGGACCTTGGTCGAGGTTTTTGAAGCCACATTCATGATCGTTGTTTGTAGGGGGGTCGCGGTATGCTTATTTGGCCTTTGATCGAGGTCTGCTGAGACACCCAGCCACAGGTCATGGTTGTTTTAGCCCAGGTCGCGGTGCGTCTTCTCTCAACTGTGGGCGCGATTTTTGTTGCACAGGTCGTGGGTAGGTTGAAGGAGTTGGAGGGTGAGGCCACAACTGAGGTGAAGTGAAGAAAGGAACTACGAGCAGAGAAGATAGGATAGACCACGGTCGCAGTAGGCAGGTGGTCACAATTCTGGAGAATAAACCACAGGCGTGGTTAGGGCAGGAGGTGATCGCAGTTTCAGAGGTGCTAGGGTAATGAGGATCACGATCTGATGGTTGTTGGTGATCGCGGTTCTGGAGTACTGACGATGGTTGAATGGTCATGATCGAGGAGTCACGATCTTGAGGAGTTTGTGGCATCGCGGGCTAGAATCTGGCCTGAGCTGACGATGGCTGTTGGCATTGTTGTGATTGTCAAAGGATGACTGTTGTTGGTCACCGCCTTAGATGCTAACATCTGGTGCAGACCACGGGCGGAGATGAGGACGACCGCGGGCACAATCTTGGACACCACGAGTTGAGTTCAAACAGACCGCAGTCAAGGTGTAGTGGCTGGATGAGATGGCGCGAGATAGTAGTAGGTCATGGTGAAGGCATGAGGAGGAGAGATGGAGGGTGAGTCGAGGTTGCTACCACGGGAGGTGAAGAGGACCACCGTGGTCGTGGCAAGGTGTAAGGGCAGACCGTGGTTGTTGATGTAATGAAGGAAACTGTGATCGTGGTATTAGGAAGTAGGTCACAATTTTTGACAAGCCATAGGTGTGATTAGGGTAGGGAGTGATGTTGTCGATCGCGGTCCTGAGAGAGTAGCAGGTCGCGATTGTGGGGTGCAGGCACTGCTAGAGCTGGTCGCGGTGCAAAGGTGATTACGATGTTGGTGGAGAGAAAGACCATGACCAGGAGTAGATGGATGGAGGAGAGGTGGACCGCAGTTGGAGAGGGGAGGTCACAGTGTAGGCGGAGGACAAAACCACAATCGGGGTTATTGGTGGATGAGGTCGCGGTGTAGGGTGAAGAGGAGGGAGCCCTCGACGCTCCTGTGACTTGAATAAAGAAGAAAGGCCCCGATGGTGAATGGGCCTTGGAGATAGGGCCCACATGCTCCAATTCAACCTACAAATAGATGCAAAATTTGATTAGAACCATGGATGAACCAAACAAAATTAGGGAGAATCCAATTAGGCTAAGTAAACTTGTGTATGAGAGATTAAGGCAATAAAAGCATAAAATTGGTGCAAAACGGGTCCAACATGGTGAATGAACCCAGATGAATATGCATTCATCAGAATACCCCGAACTTAAATGTTGTGCATCCTCGAGTAATACAAAGTCTGAAACAAACGCCAAATGAATACTTTTAACTTGTGTGATTGCCTCATCTTCACATCATGATTGTTTCTTCTCTATTCTATATGTCTAAGCATCTCAACTTCCTGAGACCACTAAACACATCTTACCATATCTTCGTTCCTGAGTTTGTTTTCCAACATCACTTCCTCCCTACTTTTTCCAACATCAAGCACGTTTAAGAGTTTCGTAAGAGTCCAGAGACACCCACAGAACAACAAGTGTGCACCTGATCTGACACTAGTGTTTTTCAAGATATTTGCACAGTAGGCATTTGTTGTGCCAGTAGGTGGAAAAGGGAGTGAAGGGGGGTATGGAAGGAAGAAATAAATCTCTCCTCTATTTGACTCAAGATTTTTATTATATGGTTGCAATTTCATTGACTGCAACTCTTATTATTATTTTTGTGCGAATCTCTCCTCTATTCGACTCGAGACAACATTTTTTGTGTGTGCGCATTGGCATCTTTTCTTCGTGGTACGCCCCTATTACATAGCGAGGGGTATGGAAGAAGTGAATAAAGAGGGAGGAGTGTGCCACCCTAAACTTAGGGTTTGGCACTATTTTGGCTATTTTTGTTTCTTTTTTATGGATGGTGGGGTAAGAAGATGATAGAAGAAGTGTAGAAGAGAGTTCAGATCAGAATACAACTTGATTTACAATTCAGTGCATCAGATTGTTCTCCTTATCATACTCTACTCAAATAATGACTTGATGAGGATCCAGTGGAGATTCCATGCTATTGTTCCACTAGTCAGTTAGGAAGCACAATGTGTTTGATCCCTCTTAGTTCGACAGATACTTACCATCCTTACTAATCATGATGTTAGGATTCATAAGCTTCACAGAGTGATTTCTAACCATTGTCTAGTTTCAAAATTTGTCCCTCTTGAGACTTTGCTTTGGATAAGGAGGGTATAATGATTCAAAACTACATGGAAAAATGGGACAACTGGCTAGATAAAGGCTTTGTTTGAAACAAAAAGCGTCAAAACTTCATCAAGTTTCTATACAAACTACTTTGAAAATTTGAAAATTTTTGAAAATTTTGAAAATTTTTGCTCAAAATTGTAACGATGAAATCTTAAGTCTAAAATAGATAGGAGTGGGTGGAAAGTAAAGTACGTACCACCCACCCTCCACCACAAACTTAGAAATTTTCTCGTCCCGAGCAAACACTAAATCCAAGATGGAGGGGAAAATTTGCGCCGGTTGATCCACCAATTGTGGTTGCATTCCAATCAGTGCGTGTCCTCCATATGAAAATCTAAAAAATGAAGACTAATCAGAACTTAAGATAGCATCTCAGGTGCGATATCTATTTAGTGCAAAATTTTCTAAAAATTAAAAACAAAATTAAGGAAATTTTCTATTTTAGAATTAAAAGTAAAAGTGAAATTATTAATCAGGTTGCCTCTCGACAAGCGCCTTTTTTATGTTGATGGCTCAACATGCTGATATCATCGCCATGGTGGGGATATAAGTGGAGCTTGAGATAGATTGACATGTTCTTTTAGTGGTTTCTTTCTCAGCCATTCATTAATCTTTGATATGATTCTGGCCTCTTGTATTCTTCCCTATATAGAGAGAGCATTGTCAGAACACATAGGAAAACAACTTGAGTTATGTTGAATTATTCTCTGTTGGTCAATCTGAGGTGGAGAATAGTTGTAGGGGATATGAACAACTTCATTGATAAAGTAGTGTTGTTGAGGCTCGGAAGAAAAGTTCATTTGTTGATTCACTATCCCTTCATTGTAGCAATGCTAGTCATTGATGTCAATCAGATATGGATCTGGGGGATGTTCTCAGTAGAAACTACAGTCCAAATCTTGTTGTGGAGGGAAGATGAAATCAATAGTCTCTGTCTGTTGGGCTACTGGTGGATTCCAGAGGATGGTTGTTTCTAGTTGAGGAGGCTCATGGACACTTGCTGAAGGTTTGGTATGTGTAACAATATGGTTGAGAGGTGTCTCCTCCATAGTTTGTCTCTACATAGACTGGTTCATTCTCACTCTTCCCTTAATCATGGCCTTTTTCTGAGGGAATATCGGATTTTGAGGAAAGGAATTACTGCTGCATTTGAGTAAATTGATTAACACGATCAAAAAAATATGCCTCTTCTTCTTCAGTGCGTTCCTTTGCACTTTTGGATGCATAGAAATCAAAAGATTGGTTTCCCATTCTTAAGGTCAAAATTCCAGCTTCAACATCAATTAGAGCTCTAGAGTAGAGAGGAAAGGTCTTCCAAAAATGATGGGGTAGTGTGGATTCTCCTTGATGTCCATAACTACATAATCACATGGGTCACATAGATTCCTAAGCCTTACGGGGATGTCCTCTATGATGCCAACCAGTTTTGTCATGGAGGAGTCAGCCAGCTCGATGGACATTCTAGTGGGTGAGAAGTTAGTAAGGCCCAATCTGTTGCATAGGCTAAGAGGAATGATGGAGATGCTAGCTCCAAGATTAGCTAGACCCGGTCAGTTGATGGAATTGCTAATCGAGCAGGAAATTCCAAACGATCCAAGATCCTTATGTTTGCAAGGCATCTTATCCATTACTAAATTAGATGATGTTCTTTCCAGTTTCACTATCTGATGTTCTTCACTTTTATACTTTTGACTGAGTAGGAGTTTGAAGAACTTAGACCATTGGGGCATCTATACCATGGCATCTAGGAGTGGGACATTGACATACAACTTCCACATAACTTCCTTGAACTTGTTGAACCTAGTATCGAGCTGGGTAAAGTTGAGTTGACATGGAAATGGTACATGAGGTTTATACATTAGAACAACTGGCTCAGGTGAGTTTTCTGCTTTAGCAAAAATAGGTTCCTCAGAACTGGCTTTGTCTGTCATTTCGTTCTGAGCTGCAACAGCACGATGCTCAACACCTTGGACATTTGTCACAGTGAGAGGAGTCGTGGAATCTGGCAAGATAAAGCTTGAATGAGTCGTCACAGCTTTAAGTTGTTCCATGTGCCTCAGATTGTCTTCTGGCTCCCTAGCTAAAGCTCTAGTAGGTGGCTTGAGGCTAGTTGCAAGTTGAGCTAGTTGAGATTCAATGGCCTTCTGGTGTGCTTGTTGGTTAGCTATCAATGTTTGTGGCGACTGTACCATCTTCTCAATGGCCGAAAGTTTATCATTCTGAGAGATGGGTCTAGCTTGTTGCCCTTGTTGTTGATTCTGGTAAGGGACATGATTGGGGTCTTGGAACTAAGGGTTTTTCTAGTAAATGTGTAGTTCCTATTTTGGAAGTTACCCCTAAAGTTCCCTCGATTCCCAAAATTATGTTGTTGGTTGTTTGAACCAAATTGATGTGATTTTACCTCTCTTGAAGGATTTCCATACTAAAACCGGGATGGTTCCTATTCTGATTCAGGTTATAGTATTCTTGACCAGAGATAGTGTTGACAACGTTCAGATTTTCCATTTGGCCATTATCTCCTTGGGCTCAAGTATTGCCCAGAACAACATCATAGAGGATATTACAGGATAGCGTAGAATGATCGGTGCCTTTACATGCTACACAGAACAGTGAAGTTGACTTGACTTGTTCTTATTGAGGGGTTGAACGTCTTCTTTCATAGGTGGAAAAAGATTATTCAAGTTGGTCTTGCTTGGCAACTACAATCTTGAGAGACTCAGTGATAGACTTGTACTCTGGAGTAGCTTCTGCCATAGCAACCTTAGCACTCCTTTGCCTACGGGTCTACCCCAATTGGCTTGGTTTTCAACTCCAAGGGTGACAACCTTACATGTGCTATCATAACTTTGATGCATGGAGTTTCCTCTAGATGAGGAGTCTAAAAACTTCTTGATATCATCATCCACACCTCTATAAAAGATTTCGATGAGTTGATTTGTAGGAATTCCATGGTGTGGACACTTGCGTAGGAGCTATTTATATCTTTCCCATGCTTCTACAAGGGTTTCACCAGGGACCTGAGTGAACTGTGTTATTCGGCCTCTAATTTCATAGGTGAGAGAAGGAGGATATAATTTTTCCAAAAAAACATTTTTAAGTTGTTCCCAAGTGGTGATGGGTTCACATTGCAAAGAGTTGTACCAACACATGGTTCTGTCAGCAAGAGTGTATTTGAAAAGGTGGAGTCTGATGGCATCATCTATGACTCCAATTTCCTTTGTCATAGCACATAGATTTATAAACCTCAGAAGATGTTCTTGACTATCTTCTCCTTGCTTACCATAGAAAGGGTTGTTCTGAAGCAGTGTAACCCAATGTGCTATGATCTCAAAATTTGGAGCATTGATGGGAGGAGGTTGTATTGGATGATGAACGTCAACAGATTTAGGGATTGAGAATTCTCGAAGGTCTTTTTGTAACTCAGCTTGTTGAGCTGCTTGGATTTATTCCTGAACTACAGCTCAGGCTTCTTGCATAAGCCTATCTCTTTTTGCATTAAGGGCTTGAGCTACCCTTCAGGCAATTTCCTCCTCTTGTGTCATCCTAGCTTGGTTCTCTCTACTCTGATGATGAAAGGTTCTTTCTATCTCAGGGTCAAAGCTAGTAGCAAGGCCGAAACTGTTGGAGCGGTGCATGTACATAGGATGGAAAGATCTTTTGGGAGTAAGATGGATGGAGTAGAGTCAAATCAAGTAGATGCTCGATTGTATCAAAATTAAAATAAAAATCCTAAATTAGCCTTAATAGAACTAGATTTAACTAGATGATTCTGTTGTCCCCGACAACGACGTCAGAATTTGACGTGGTGCTTACTGCACTAACAAACTCACCTAGGGATGAAATCCCTGAGTTTTTACCAAAACCTTGTGCAATAATACCACTAGCAAGTGGATGGGTCTTATCACGGTATAGTTGAGGATCGAATCCCAAGGGACAACATTTTTAAGAATCTTTTACTAGTCGAATCTAGTTGAATCAAGACTAATATTTAGAACAATGGTTGGGTTGAAGTTAATTAAACTAAATGCGAGGAAAGTAAAGAGTAGGATTAAAAGTTGATTAAAGATTAATGATGGGAATCACTGGGATGCACCCAGGTTTCACTACCGCTACACATGCAAACACATCCAATCAAAAACATCCAAGCAAGATCTAACTATCCAAATAGATTTACTACAAACCCTCCGTTAGGATGTTTAGGTTCGCGTAAGCATCACCTTAGGCATCAAATTTCTCGTCACCATCCAGATCATGTACTTATGGCTCCAAAGATACATATATCCAACTAAAGCTATGGACCCTCCCATACGGGCGTAAGGCACACAGAAGCATCATTGTGGGCTAGATGTCTCACCCCCTCACGGATCATACACTTATGTCCTGAGGGAATTCCATCTGATTTCTCATCAGGGAGTCAACCACGTTAATCGGCATTTAAATCCTACATATTGAAGTTCTTGCAACATAGGAACGGACAAGATAAATGCAAGCAGGTGATCAATCCACAAGCACACATCGACGATTAACAATGAAATGAAAAGTTATATACATGCCATGGAATGTTTAATGAAAATACATATAAGCATGGGCAGCGGGGCTAGTCCCCGCACCCCAGCGAAAGGAAACTACTCACTCATGGCAAGAGAAACAAGAAAAACAAGAGAGAGGGAAGATTCCACCATGAGCATGGTGAAGAAGATGATCACGTCTCGGTGGAGAGACAGTCTTCTACACAATGTCGAGGCAGATCTGGACGAGGAGGGAAGAACACCACGGCAGACGGGGTAGATCTTCTTTCTCCACCTTATCTCTCTTCTCGTAGTCCTTACTCCTAGTAGGAGGAGGAGCCCATGGATGTGATGGTGGTGTAGGCACGACGTAGATGATGAAGACAACTGCCGATCTGGGTTTCCACCTCAGATCTATATGAACGGGTTGGATGGAGTGGATAGATGTATGCACCAGGGGTCGAATGCTTCTTGGGCACAACCCGGCGGTGGAGGAGACCATCTCCTTAGATTGAGGATAGACCTGTAGCCTAACGACATCTGGAGAGGGTCCTTTGAATGATGGGGGTGGCTGGCTATTTGTAGCCACGGATGGCTGGGCATGGCTGGGACCTCGGTCGAGGTTTTTGAACCTGCAGTTGCGGCCGTTTTTTTCAGGTGGGTCGTGGTCTACTTCTTTGGCCTTTGGTCGAGGTCTACTGAGACACTGGACCATGGGTCGTGGTTGTTTCATCCTAGGTTGCGGTGCATCTTCTCTCAACCGCGGGCACATTTTTATTGCACATACCACAGGCAGGTTGAAGAAGTTGGAGGGTGAGGCCATAATTGAGGTGAAGTGAAGAGAGGAACCGCAAGCAGAGAAGAGAGGATAGACTGTGGTCGTGGTAGGCAGGTGGTCACGGTTCTGGAAGATAAACCGTGGGCGCGGTTAGAGAAGGAGGTGATCACAGTTTCTGAGGTGCTAGGGTAATGAGGATCATGATCTAATGGTTGTTGGTGATCGCGGTTCTGGGAGTACTGACGATGGTTAAAGGGTCACGAACAACGAGTTGTGATCTTGAGGAGGTTGTGGCATCGTGGGCTAGAAGCTGGTCTGAGCTGACGATGGCTGTTGGTGTTGCTGTGATTGTTGAAGGATGACTATTGTTGGTCGCCACCTTGGATGCTGACGTTTGGTGCAGACCGCTGGTGGAGACAAGGACGATCGCAGGAGCGGTCTTGCACACTGCGGGTCAAGGTCAAACCGACCGTAGTGGAGGTGTATTAGAGGGATGAGATGGAGGGAGGTAGCAGCAGGTCAAGGTGAAGGTATGAGGAAGAGAGATGGAGGGTGAGTCGAGGTTGCTACTGTGGGAGGCGAAGAGGACTACCGCGGTCGTGGCAAGGTGTAAGGGCATACCATGGTTGTTTATGTAGTGAAGGAAACTGCGATCGCAGTATTAGGAAGTAGGTCGCAGTTTTTGACAAGCCACATGTGTGATAAGGGCAGGGGGTGATGATGTTGATCGCGGTCATGAGAGAGTAGCAGGTCGCAATTGCGGGGTGCAGGCACTGCTAGAGCTGGTCACGGTGCGGAGGTGATCGCAGTGTTGGTGGAGAGGAAGACCGCGACCAGGAGCAGATGGATGGAGGAGAGGTAGACCACAGTTGGAGAGGGGAGGTCACGGTGTAGGCAGAGGACAAAATTGCGATCATGGTTATTGGTGGATGAGGTCGCGGTGTAGGGTGAAGAGGAGGGAGCCCTTGATGCTCATGTGAATTGAATAAAGAAGAAAGTGCCCCGATGGTGAAAGGGCCTTGGAGATAGGGCCCACGTGCTCCAATTCAACCTACAAATAGCTGCAAAACTTGATTAGAACAATGGATAAACCAAACAAAATTAGGGAGACTCCTATTAGGCTAAATAAACATGTGTATGAGAGAGTAAGAAAAAAAACATAAAATTGGTGCAAAACTAGGCCCAACATGGCGACTGAACCCAGATGAATATGCATTCATTAGTTACTTTAGTCTTATAATTTTCCCCATGTTTTTCTTTTCCTCTTCTATGTATTTGATAATGGAAATCATGTAGGGCTAATCCCCTTTGTTCTTAGGACCCAGAAATAGCTCGATTTGTATTGTAATTGACAATTATGAATTAATATCCATGTTTCTCTTGATTTATGTACATATCTTTTCTAAATCATCACAAATTATCTATGCTTGACCACCATTGGTAGTTTTTGAGACTGTTAATTGCTTCGAGAGAAGGATTAAGGCTTGGAAAATCATAGATATATAGAATGTATATCGTTCCTTGAGAAAGGGCTTATGATTGTGAAGAGAATAAACCAGAGAATTTGGTAAATCACCTAACTAATAATCAAATTTCTATAAGAGTGGGATTTATATTAGATTAGGTAGTGAATTACACTGCAAGAGCTAATAATTCTTGCTACAGGTCTCTTTGTCCAGGGTTAGGAGAGATTAATATTAATGAAACAATGTTAATTTCAATGTGAACTAAGGTGAAACCATAATCCTAAGGAATTCATTCCAATTGTGATCACAAACAGTAACTTTAGTTTTACTTTATTTTATTTAGTCAATTAATCAAACAATCACTCTTTTTCTTAAGCCTAGCTGATTAGGCCATACTTAGTAGCAGTCTCTAGATACACATTTTCCCTATGTTCGATATCTGGGCCTCTTTAGCCCTATATCACATTGATACATGCACTTGCATTTTGGATGTGTAGTTTATGCACATCAAGTTTTTAGCATCGTTGCTGGGGAAAACTGTGTGTCCAGCACTACGAGTGATGTCCGACCACTCTAGGCCACATAATTTTTCTTTTTCTTTTACTATTCATAATTTGTACTCTAAAATCTTATTCAACCATTCATATCGATTTCTCATATAGATCATTAACTAGAGGTACTAGTGCATGGTGCAAACAAGAAGCACCAATTACAGAGGGTCAACTCGATAGAGTGCATTTTACAAGGAATGCTTATGGAAAGCATAGGAGTATGATAATTCTACACCAAGATTGATTCAAACTCCATCACCTGAAACTCCACCAACTCCAACTAAAAAAATCAAACCAATAGATATGCGTGACGTAGAAGTAGAAGAGAAGACCATCTGGGAAAAGATAAAAGTTTCATCTGTAATAGTCAGTTGGGCCCGATAAAAAGATAGGTTGTCAATGCCTGAGGCTATAAGATAGACCCTAGCTTGGTGGCACCGGTTAAGTCACAAGCGTTTCATGACCACAACATAGAGGATCCAATAATGCACATCAATAATTTTGTTAAGAGATGAGATATGGTGAAGATTGATAGGGTCCCATCAATTATCATCTAAATGAAGTTGTTCCCTTCTTCATTGACAGACAATGCAAAGTCATGGTTCCTTAACCTCCCACCAGAGTCAATAGAAACATGTGAGGGGATGATAGACTTTTTCTTTAGAACTATTTCCCACCTCAAAAGAAGAATGAGTTGGTTAGGAATATTTATAACTTTAAGAATCAGGTAGAAAAATCATATTCTGAAGCATGTGAGAGGTTTCAGAACATGTAGAGGAAGGTCCCTCATCATGGGATCGATCTTTATGGCCAAACAAAGATCTTGTATTATGGGTTGTATCAAGGAGAGAGGACCACACTCAAAAGTGAAGGAACAAGATTATTCTTCAACAACAAGCCATCCAGGTTTCATGAGATTCTGAAGAACATGGCTAAGAATCAGTCATGGGGAGAAAAAAGAGAACGTCCAACAGCCATTAAAAGTGTTGGAGAGTCTAAAGTCATTACGACACTGAATGATAAGTTGGACCTTATTGCCAAGAAATTATATTAGAAGGATGTAAATTCCTCTGGAGGAAAGGAAGAAGAACACATTCATGTGTAGAAGTAGAACTACAAGGGCAATTCTCTAGGAGGAAGGATCCCAAGTTTCCTGGAAGGATCCTTGTAACTTTTAGAAAGACCCATCCCAAGCATAGCAAGCCAAGCCATAAAAGGTTGGTCCACAACAACATGATAGGGCCCTTAGAAAAATAGACCACATTGAAGACATGCTAAGCAAGCTATTCAGTCAGAATGAGGTGATCATTGGCCAGACATAGAGGGAATTACAAAATCAAGGAGCTCATATTTGCACCATAGAGAATCATATCTCTCAGGTAGCAGCAAAAGTTGCTTCCTTGAAGAAGCCAGGACATCAGGGATTCCCAACAAATACTGACATACTGTCTAGAAACTGTTAGGTGAAGGCAGTGTTGCTTTAAATCGGAAAAAAATTGTTGAATGGAAAGAAGATGGTCCCATAGGAGAATAATAATGCATGTGATGCAGGGTCATACCTAGTTGAGCTAGACACTGCATCATAGGACAAATAAGATGAAGAATAATTTGATGAAATAAGGGAGACAAGGGAGGAGTCATATGTCCCACCTCACCAAAGTAAGTTGGTGACACCAATGCCCTATCTAAACATCTTGAAGGCTAAGAAGGTTGACCAACAATTTCAGAAGTTTTTGCATTCTTTCAGAAAATTGCATGTCAACATTCGCCTCATTGATGCAATAGAACATATTCCGTCATATGGAAAGTTTCTAAAAGACATAATCAAAAGAAGAGGTGGATATCTGATTCATATGTAGTGGTGTTGAAAGAGCAAGTTAGCCCCTTCATTTTGGGAAAACTACCACAAAAAAGGGAAGATCCAGTCTGCTTTAACATATCATGTTACATCAGGAAAACCAAGTTTGGGAAGGATTTATGAGACTCATGGGCAAGTATTAATCTCATGCCACTAACCACTTTTAGAAGTTGGGACTGAAGGAATCCATAAAGGTCAACATGACCATACAGTTAGCAGATAACTCAATGATTAGGTCGCATGGTATCTGTGAAGATGTTCTTGTCAAGGTGGACAAATTTGTGTTTCTAGAAGATTTTGTGGTTACATAATGCATGATGATCATGGAAATGAACTACTAGGGAGGTCATTTCAAGCAACAATAGATATGATCTTAGAGATGGATAAAGGAAGGCTGACACTAGGTATCAAGGAAGACCACTTTGAAATCAAGATGCCCATTTTCTTATTAATTTTGCATGATTTATCGTTAGTAGCATGTGGTACTTGATTGCATCAAATATTCATTATTTTTATTGTTCCTGGTTGATTTATCATTATTTTGGAGCTTATGTTCGTGTTTGTCATACTTTAGGTGATTTTACAAGAAACAATACTACTAACATATCTGTTGCTGGTATCGACATTATACAAAAAGGAACATGTTGAATTAAATCCACTTGGTAGTAATGATATAAGAATTAGTACTGCCAACATCTTAACAAGAGTGTTTAGAATGAATCTCGATACTACTGACGGTCAACTCGGTAGTACCAACAGCTTATAGAGGATCGTGACTAATTGAGGGAGTCGATACTATTGACACCCTATCGGTAATACTGACTCAGCACGATGAAGTCAGATAAAAAACCACAATTCCAATGATCAAGACTTGATGACTCCTTAAGTCAATTCTGTGACTTAGGGGGAGTGCGGCCAGACCTAGAATTCACATTCTTTTCCATTGTAAGACAACCAAGAGATGTGAGAAAAGAAAGAGGAGAAGACAACCACATTCTAGGAGATCGGGGCACCTGCAATGGACATGTCTATAGTCTGAGGTAAACAAATTGGAACATTTTAGAGAGGGAGTCATCCATATCATCTTCTTCAGGGGTTACTTTAGTGTTCTAATGTTTCCCACACTTTTCTTTTCCTCTTCCATATATTTGACAATGGATATCATGCGGGGCTAATCCCCTTTGTTCTTAGGACTTGGCAGTAGCCCGATTTGCATTGTAATTAAAAATTATGAATTAATATCCATGTTTCCCTTGATTTATGGACATATCTCTATGAGATCATCATGAATTATCTGTGCTTGATCACCATATGTAGTTTCTCAAACTGTTAATTGCTTTGAGAGAAGGATTAAGGGTTTGAAAACTCATCGAAATACACAATTTATACCGCACTGAGAGAGAGGGCTTACAATTGCGAAAAAAAAACCCAGAGAATTTGGTAAAGAACCTAACTAATAGTCAAATTGCTATGAGAGTGGGATTTATATTAGATTAGGTAGTGAATTACATTGTGAGAGTGGGTAATTCTTTCTACAGGTCTATTTGTCCAGTGTTAGGAGAGATTAATATTAATGAAATGATATTAATTGCAATGTGAACTAAGGTGAAACCATAATCCTAAGGAATTCATTCTAATTCTGATCACAACTGGTTACTTTAGTTTTACTTTTTGCTATTTAGTCAATTAATTAAACAATAATTATTTTGCTTAGGCCTAATTAATTAGGTCATAGTTAGTAGCAGTCTTCGGATACATGTTTTCCGATGTTCCATATTTGGGCCTCTTTAGGCGTATATTACATTGAGACGTGCACTTGTGTTTTGTACATGTAGTTTTTGCACATCAATTGGGATTTTTCAAAATATTGTGTGCTCCCTGTATGACACTGAAACATATATCGACTCTTTGTTGTATGTTTATGATTTTTGTGATAAACCCCCTCCCCATGTGATCACCATTGCAGGAGGACTATGGATTCAATGATCAACTTTCTACTTTCCTTATCAAAATGTAATAAATACCCAACAATATTCAGTTATTCTGAATCATAATATTGTTTGATAATAGAATGAAGATATATTCTCCTCAAAGTAGTTACATAAATTTCAAAGGAAAAATACTCCGTGAAAGGAAATATCAATATTTATCTATCTAAAACTCCAAATGTCTTTAGCTTTATTGTCTTTTGATGCATTCTTCTAGATGTCCATATCTTCAAGCTTAAAATAAGGAAGCTAACTAAAACACAAACAAACAAAAATGTAGTTAACATATTCCTATATTGTGTATGTGGATGCAACCAAATTGTAAGCGTATATGGTTAACTAGACAAAATGCATATCAATTAATTATTAGGAATATACTAACTTTGCATTTTTGATATAATTCAATAACCCATATTTGTTCTATCACCTCAGTTATACCAATTCGTTGTTCCATCCATAGACTATATGGTTTCTATCTAGGATTAGATTTATGGTGATAATCTAGCATTAGAGACTTTGTCATAACATTAACATTGGATTTTGGTAACTTTCTTGATGATGATCCATTAGTTTTGAGGAGTATTTATCTGCTTAAACTATCATTAAAGGACTACATTCTAGGTTTGGAAAATTATTATATATGCATATATCATACATATATGACATTATAGTTGTACATGATCTGAAACAAACAAGTATGTTATGTATATGATCAATCATTAGGAAAACATCCAAAAATCGTCACATATTTATATAAATGATTATTCATAAAGTATCAACATACATTTTCAATGAGTTGTGTTTTCCAAGAAATTTTGATCCCAGCAATCATAGTTCAGATCAAACCAAGAATTAGTTTAAATCAATCAATTTAGAAATATTACATAATAGTAAGGTGTTACCATTGTATTCATATACTATGAATTAGGTCTGTCTTGGTCCCAGAGGTCTTGGTTTAGGGTGAAATAAGGATTGATTAATGGTTGCACTTTAAAACATTAAGTCTTTCATATTACTAGTTTGTAGGATAACAAACCCTAATTAGGCATCTCAGGTAACCCTAACCCTTAAACTTATCATAAGATATCATTATCATTAAGCATGATCACATAATATCACATAAAATCTTATTGAAAAGGATAACAATCACGACTTATGAAATATGTGTTTTCTTGTAAGAATCATCTTATATTTATGCATCAAAATATGTTTTCTGAATATGAGAATGAATTACGTATAAAAACACTTAACTTTATACAATACACAATTTCCATATATATACTATATTTAGAGATATTGTTGATTTTCTAGAACTTTTAAAAAGCTAAACATATTTCAACCAATCACAACCTACCATGTCACCCATGTGTGGTGCAACTTGGTTGGATTTTAAATTGGGGAAAAAGACTGAACTACCAAAACAATCATCAGATTGATGATGCATATTAGAGGTAGTGAGGTAATTCCATCTCGTGGATTGTTTCCCATGGCCTACACACAAGAAAAGGGGAACAAAGTCAACCCTAGGTTTGAATCCAGGATACTAGCCTCAACAACCATATCCAAGGTTTTGATTGAGTTTGACAACATTCCCTAAAGTCAATGAGCCCTTTATCTCACTTTGAGATGAACATTGGTGGAGTTAAACTAGTTTAGGCGTGTGGGAATTGAAAACATGATAGACTAAGAGAATTCAAGGCAGTTTTACTCTAAACAAGGGCTCAAATAAGATGTGAAACTCTTCATGGACCTCCCATGGTGCTTGAGGATAAATCAATTGACTGAGGGTTATCTAAGTCAAAGAATATTTTATCTAAGTCACAAGAGAAATAGGTGAAGTTGGAAAGGGGGCCACACTACTTCTTGCAAGAAATTTGGAGGTGCATTCTGCTCTGGGAGGAGAGGAAATTGTAAGTGGAATTATGTAGACTTGGAACAGGGTGTGGAGGTGGTAGTTTCGAACATAGGTATGCAGATAAATTAAGGACTCGAGTATTATGATGACCGTATCTGAGATTAATTATTAAACTAGGATTTACCTGGATGATTACATGCTTAATGGATTGATCATTGTTAAACATGATTGAGGATGGTAGTTCAATTATGATGTGTTAAATCTAATGAGAACTCTAAGTTTGTCTTTGTTTTGAACAACTAGGGTTTGGAAAGTATAAACCTTACTCGGCTTATATTAGGGTTCTTGCGCAACATGACTGTGCTGGGGTGGAACATGCGAGGTGAGTAAAGGATTGTGAAAATGAGAATTGGAGTCTTGGTTAGAATGGTCGTGATGTGTAGCACGGCCGTGTAGGGATGCTGGTGGCACATGCATTGTTGGCAACACAACTTTTTTTGAAAAAAAAATGAAGCATTCTTCATTCAGTGAATGTTTATGACGCATTAAATCCTTATGTGTGTCATGTGATAAGTGAATGAGGTAAATGAAACCCTAAGGATATGGTGTTCAGTGAATCAAGTACTGTGATATCAATGTTTCTTAGTATGAAATGTGGTGATGCTCAATAATTCAGTTTGTGGTAAATGTTATCAGATGATCTATGAAATGAATGGTTTACAAAGACAAACTAAGATACATTGATGTGATGATTGAATTTAAAGAGTGAATTATACATTTAGATGCCATGAAAACTATATAATCCTCATAGGATGATGCATGTGCTATGAGGAGGAAATGACTTCCTGACTGGAGGTAGTCCAGATCAAGGTAATATGGAGTGCACTAGTATGGTGTGGGGGTCTTGACCAGTAGGCTAGGCTCCTTACTGTTGTGTGGTTCCCAATACCAATTGGGGATTTTGGTGGTACCCGTGTTACATGTTGTAGTGATTAGTGGTCAGTAGGTTCACTGATGCACAATGAGCCTGAGGGCTTTGACTCACCACCTGGGTACCCAGGTTGAGAGGTGGAGTCCAATATATCTGTCCGCTCCCATTAGCCGTCGAGAGGCCGATGTGACGAGGGTCGGTGTAGATAGGGTCTTATTTGAGAGATAGGCTTCGGAACTTGAGCATGATTTTAAGCCTTGTACAGTGAGATTGTAGCTTGTTGTGGTGCTTTCACATGTCATGGTACACTTCATGAGGGTGTATGGCATAATAAGATATATGAGAGGTTCAACAAGTGTGTGCAGTTATTCAATTACTCTTTGTATGTTTCTGAATTATTAGTTCTCTTTGTGATTAATTAATCATGTATGTTCATATATTGATTCACTCTTGTATATTCTGGAGTATCCTGTCATATTTATGTTTGAGAATGATTAGTCCCATAATATTCTATTGTTGTTCTAATTGATATCAGTTGGTCAATAATATATCTCTAATTCTATAAGTGATTTAAACTGGTTCTTTGAAGTAGTCATTTGCTGAGCAAGTAAGCTCACCCCTCTACTCACAATTTTTAGGGAAACCTAGTGGATGGAAGAATGTCAATGCCTGAGTAAATATGCCACAAGATCTATGTATCATAGTTAGTTGAGTTCAATCAGTCCCTGTCACTCTAGGTCCTTGTAGAGCAGTGAGAGAGTTGTTAACAATGTTGTGTAACTTTGATTCCGTAATAATAGAGTATGTATCTGATTATCATGTAATAGTACATGGAAGTGTGAGAAACATAATGAATGTTTAGATATGTATCTTTAATGTTGAGATCAGATTAGAGTAATCAAGGTTTTATTCCCTAGTAAAGTTTGTTTATGTGATTAAATGCGAGAAAACAAAGAGTTTGAAATTGAAAGAAAAATTTGGGAGTGATATTTGTATTAAGTAAAATCCTCAAACTTATGCCCTAGTCTCATGATTAGTGGTAATCATGGGATTTGTGTAACATCCCCAGATTTTTCCGTCTCGAGACTTAGAAGGTCCGATATGACAAATCTGAAAACATTAAGCAATTGTATCAAAGTGCGTTGCGAAAGCAATATGCGCATACATGAACATAAAACCATAACATACACCATGCCATTCTCAACATTCAACATGTATATTTATACAACATGAATTATTACACAATGATTTACAATTACATACTGAATGAAGATTCTACAATCTACGAACATGTATGCTAACAAGATCTTAGACAATAGGTACAACCTGTGCAACTGCTCACTTCCTATCTTTTTTTTGTCCCATGCTAGCTCTGAACCTAAAACATACGTGAAACAATGGATCAACACATGAGGTGTTGTGTACGTGGGTAGAAATATATATACTAATATGTTTGCATAATTGAAATAAATTGAGAAAGAAAGAGTAAAAGAAAGCATTATTTAAAGCAATAATTAGGTAAACACATATGTCATACATTTCATTAGATGCAGTTGTACTAAAATTTTATAAGCACTTCTCATACATCCTATATGGGCAAAATTATTTTATCATACATCTATCATGGGCAATTCATCATACATCCATGTTAGGCAACATACATTCATATTGGGCCATGTGCACTAGTAGCTACAACTCATCAAAATGTCCATTTATGTTTCATTAAGTTTTAGCGAAGCATATATACTAATACGTATCCAATAATTTATATGCAAATAGAAGCATCCAAAGTACATCATATCATTATGCATCCATGAAAACTAGTCATATGCTTAATAAAACCCATGTACCTGATTTCAGAGATTCCTAACATATCCATGATCATCTAGATCTTTGTCCATGAGCTGATTAAAAGCAATATTCGTCATTAATACAAGATTCATTATATGCTTGATATTTTAGGTCTAGTTAGGGTTTTATGCCAAACCTAGGTTCAATTTCATATTATTCTAGTGTTTAATATTTTTTTACTACATCTAAATCATAATTTAGATCTCTAGTTCGATTTCTATATTTTTCGGATTCTCATTTCATTTTCTAGAATTAATGTGATATTAGAGGCACTTATGCATATTTAATGAGAAAAGACCTAGTATTGGGTATGATGACTAGGTCATAGTTCATATTTAGTATCCACATAGAGTTAAGGTTCAGTAACATTTTTCTCAGATTTTATCTCCATCATTTACTAATTATTCTAGTAAACTAACCCTACAAAAAGAAGCATCATCTACTAGTTCAAAAACCATGAACAATACTGCTTCAAAGGTTTGATCTAAGGGTCTTATAATAAAGTAGGCATTATTTGGAGTCCATGGATATTTTTGGGTAATTATTTGGATATAGGAGCTATTTTTAATCGTATTTCTAAGATATGTACATTTGATGAGGTATTTACCTTTCATGATTTATTGTGGCTGTTGGATCCAAAGCCTAGATGCATCAGATGCATACTCAACAGGGGTGCAACTTCCTCTCCTTGACTTGCAATAAACTGATCACTATGTAGAATTAGACACGCTGAACCGGTATGCGCTCCCTTCTCTTGGTCTCTCTGGCGGTCTCTATCCCCGTGAGCGTGAGCTCCATCGCGCAGGGAGGATGCTATGCAGGGCCTTAGTTTCTACTTCATCTATCATGGTTGCCTTTCAAGGGTGCCATCACCTTCAATGCTGGGTGAGAGGGCTGCCAGGCGGTCTTCTAGGTGTTGGGAGATATGTGGCCTTATCGTCACCTTCTCTGCAAATCCTCGACGAACAAGTTTTTGGGATTGGGGTTTTCCGTCTCACAACCCAAAACACGAGATTGAGGTACTCAGAAGATACTAGATGCCAACCTGAACTTGCCCTAACCCTTGGTTGGTGGTGAGTGATGGCAGAGCACTCAACCAGGCTCACCTTCTCCGATGGCAGTTGTGTTGGCCTCTGTAGCCCAAAACTACCATAGCCAAGGTTAGGCAGTTGATCGAAGGGCACCAAGAAGATTGGTGAAAGATCCTCCAGAGTGTGGAATGATGCCATTGTATCACGACAACATTCACACCATAATCTAGGTTTAGAATCGCCATCAGATAGTGATGGCTGTGTTGAGAACCATGCACTCATAGTGAGCTCTGATCACACGAACAGTGGAGCCCACTGCTACCGAGGGCATCGATGGTGGATAGGGTCCTAAATTTAGCTTCATGGGACTTTAGAGGTATCTGCTCCGCCCAATGGTCCAGAATGGTCTCTCTCACTAGGCTCCCTTCTAGCTTCTTTCTACAGGCAGCAACAGAATGCCGTGAAATTGAGAGGGCCAAATCTCCCTTCCTTAGTTACAGAAACTCTATTGTGAAGGGTCAATGGCTCTGAGTGGTTCCGTGCATTACGATTATGGGAATAGAATTCCCTATGACCACCCACCCTCTTCAGATCAACTTAACACCTCAACTAGTACTGCTCCTCCATTTTCGGAGTGAGGGATGACCTGGGGGCTATTCAGTAGTCTTCCTTTATTAGTGTCTAGATCCACACTGTAACCCAAAGATAGTGTGATATTACTAGATTACATTGGATACTCTGAGTTTGTTTGAAAATCATTAGAACCTTGCTCCTTTAATCACAATGTCCAATATTTTCACACTTGCATAACCCTAAGTAGAAACCTCATGCACTCTTGAAATTGTAAACATATATTAATAATATCCTAAAGTAGCTCCTCTACAAGCATACATGCTCTATTGATTTGACAAATCGATTAATTCCTCCAAATAGCCTCATAATAAATATGTAAACATTAAATATAGTCAATTAGTCACTACCTCTTGATTAGACAAGTTCAACTTATATCATTTGACAACTTCAAACGTCAAGGTCCATTATTTGATCATGTTACTCTATATATGTCAAGAAATGATATTTTAGATATCAAACCTAAAAGTTCAGGGCCATTACAATTTGGGTGTAACAACTTGGTATCAGATCTTAGGTTGAGTCATCAGCGACCATTAGGATTTAAAGTCAGAGTTATAAGTGTGGTTGTTAGGTGTGTTAATAGATCTGATAAGTCTGGGTATTTGGATACCCTGGCCCAGTATCTGGATACATAGGTTGACCAGTATCAAGCTACTCTATCTATTCTTCTCTGGATGCCCTGGCCAGGCATGCAGTGGGAGGATGGGCTAGAGAGAAACCCTAGAGATATTAGGGTTAGAAGACTACAAAGTAGTAAAGGAATAAGAGCATAAAGATAGAATCATATAACTCTTGTTTTATATTGTTGTTTTGATTTTGATTGGAGATCACTATAATTGCTCTTATATGTTTGAATTCAGTTAACTAGTTTGTAGAATATATATGGTTCTTGTAGATTGTTGTATATTATGAAGCTACTTTAGTTATTGATTATGTTCTTTGTATTGAAGTTATGTTTATATAAGTTTGCTGTAAGGGTATATCCTTTCCACATGTGTGAGATGAATATGAGTTGGTTAATCCTGAGTAGCTCTTGGCTTCAGGACTGTAGGTTTGGCTTGGACCAGCTGACAAGATGCATTACTGGGATCTAATGGCTCCTAATAATTAGTCTAATAAGAGTAATTAAACTATGGTGAGACAAACTGAGGATGTAATGAGTATGTACATACACTAAATATTGAAACATATGGGAAAGATTGGAACAACTAAGTATCGGTTGGAATTGATTCTAAGATCCAAATTTGGGGTCCCAGATAAGAAACACTAAATTGGGAATAAAGGAAGAGGGAATATAGATACATAGATATATTAGTATGTAACATACAAAATGAAGAAGAGAGGATGGATAATGAGAACTTAACCATATGACTAATAGAGGAACTTCATTCAGTTTGATATCAAGGAAAGACAAGAGAAAACTACATAGGAATCCACAATAGAAAGAATCAATTATTAGGAATGAATCAAATAATCAAGTAAAAATGTATTTATATACTCCAAAACAAAGAAAAAATTGGAGAATGGAGTTAAGTATATGATAAGTACATAGAAGTGAAGAGTCTTCTGAAGAGTTAAAGTGAAGAAAATTATATGAACATGTAAATCTTGAGACTATGATAAGAAACTTAGATGAAACAAAAAGGAAATGATGGAAATGATGAGCTTGATTAAGGAAGCAAGGTTACATGATATAGTTGAGAGCATGGAATGTGTACTTCTGTAATGAATTTTAATGCATTAAACCTTACTACCTTTTAATTTAAAGTCTTTGTAAAGTAACAACCTAGTTTCCCTCAAATATACTCAATAAGTTCCTTGTGATAAAATGGAACTAGTTTTCAAAAGAAGAACAAAGGTGTTGTTAGATAAATGAACAAGTCATATAAAAGTAAAATTGTATGCAGAACATGACAGCCTAATTGAAAGAGACTATGTTTGACTAGTACATGAGTAGTTTGATTTGAAAGAAAGAACATGTAATGCATTAAACATAAGACGAAACTAGTAGGGAGAATACTAATATAGAATTTCAACTTCACATTAGTGAAAGGATAACAAGAAATATATGTGAAATGGAATACATAAGAATACACATGAATGGGAAGCATGATCATAAGAGATAAATAGAAGATAAAAATGATAGATGGAAGAGAAACATATGGTATGAGGATTATGGAAAATAGAGAAGGGTTTGAAACATGAGGGAGTAATATAGATTTTAAAAGAGAGAGGTTCTGAGGTTTGTGGAAGTGATAATTAGTCAAGTATCCTTGTTGATAACTAATTAAACCTAGATACAAGAAATTTGTTAAGTGAATGCTTGAAGATAAGAATTCTAAATCTCAAAATCATCTTCTCTTTTATAACTTCCTTAATGAGAGCAATATTTAAATGAAGTGATAAGAAAACAATGAATTATATATGATGCATAAAGACCATGGTAGAAACATCTATTGAATGTATTAATGGAACATAATATGGTGATGAAACCCTAGCAAGGTAAATAAAGAATGTAACCTATCAATAATCTCAAATAAGAGAAAAGGAATTCAAGTGATAAGATAAGGAAGAATTTAGTAAACTTGAAGAGAGGTAAGGTTTGCAAATCGAAATAAGGGAGTAAAATCATATCACAACAAAATCATGTTGTTGAATAAGGTCCAAACCCTAGAATGTTTTGTGTTGTTGTAATTCAAGGGGTGTCATTAGTGAGTTGATTTTGAGTAAATAAAATAAGATCCTGAGATCAGTATTAACAGAAGAAACTAATAGGGTGTAAAGGTTGCAAATAAGAATGGTAGGTAAACAACATGGAAATGACTATGAATGCATGGTAAGAAATGAATTTTAAATGTAACAAGTGTGTTTTGAACTAAAGGAGACGTGCAACATGAGAAAAGTGTAATTTGATATAAATTCTTGTAGTGATAGAAAGAATGATGAAGAATCCATTTTTTTCTCGAATATATAAATGTTAGAGATGTTTAGTCTACATGATCCAAATGAGAAGGATAAGTAAGAATAAGCAATTAATATTGATTAAGAGGTGAAATTAGAGAACAAATGGCTTTCTATAGTACGTGAATTTGTTTTAGAAAGTATAATTTGTTTATTGTATGCAATGCGATGTAAATTTGTTTTACATGTAACTCTAGTTGTGTGTGTGAGAAATATGTTAATTGAAAGGGGGGTGTTATGGTTTTAGTCATTCATACTAGTAATCCATCTCAGTACTATTCAAATGCAATTAAATCTACTCTTACAGCTTATGAGTGCTTTGCTATTTGAGTAGCACAATAGTAAACTTCAAAACAACAAGGTGAACTCCCTCTAGTAACTCAAGGTGATACAGAACAATAGTTCATAGTGATCCATATGAATTGAAATAGTTGGATCAGATTAACAATGTTGAGGTAGCACCTCAAGAGTATGAAAAGATTGAAAATATTTGTTTCTCTTTCTCTTTCCTATTATTGATTGTGGTATAGAAAATTGTTTTACTATATTTAGAGGCCTTGTTTGAAAATGGTTATGATTATAAGAGAAACAAAGGACTGAATGTTGAATACAATATTTAACAAGGAATATAAGAATAGTGAGAGATAAGATTTTAGATGTTTAAAAGAAACCTTGAATGTACTTTGCTTGTGTATTTATGTTTTAGGGATGAAACCTTTTATGTGGGGAAGAATTGCTATGACCATATTTGAGCTGAATTTGTAAACTAAGATTTACCAAGATGATTACATGCTTAGTGGATTGATTATTGATTAGAAATGATTGAGGTTGGTAGTTCAATTATGATTTGCTAAATCTAATGAGAACTCTAAGTTTGTCTTCATTTTGAACAAATAGGGTTTGAAAAGTATAAACCTTACTCGGCTCAAATTAGGCTTTTTGCCCAACATGCTCATACTGGGTTGGAACGAGAGAGGTGAGTAAAGGATTGTGATAATGAGAATTGGATTCTTGGTTAGAATGGTCATGGTCTGTAGCACGGTCATGTAGGGTTGTAGTGGAATGAACATTCTTGGAAACACGACTCTTTTGAAGAAAATTGAAGTGTTGGCAATTTTTGTACTCAAATCTGATGGAACCAAGCTAGAACAGACTTGGTAGGTAGAACGGCTTTGGTAGGTCCATCTTAGAATGGTTGTGGTACCTTGCACGGCTATTCTGAACACTACTAAAAATGGCTTATAACGTCACATTTAGAGGCGTCAGTTGTATCCCTAAAACCGACGCCTAAACCCTAAAATGTCGGCTGAAAGCACAAACTAACATCTATATGTGAAGATTGGCTAGACAGGTGTATCACTTTTTATTTAGCGTCAGTTTCTTATTAAGAAACCGACGCCCAAAATCACCCGCCAAATCTAATTTTTTCAGTGCAAAAAATTACCTCCAAAATTTCACATATGGTGTCGGTTTTACCAAATAACCGACGACTAAAGATTTTTGCGAGACAGAAATCGGGCCCGCTTTTGTCATCTCTTTTCATGCAAGAACCAATGCTGATGTGTTTTCGCATGTTGTCCGCATGAAAATTTTTAGGGTCTAGGTTGCCCAATTGGCGTCAGTTGTTTGTGGCGACCGACACTTTTGGATCTTAGGTGTCATTTTATGAAACAACCGACGATGATTGTTAACTTAATAGGCACTGTGAAACAGACTCTTCCCCATTCTCGATCTATTTCATCATGAAACACGGCTCTAGAGATTCTACTCAACCTACTGCTCGTCTGCCGCCGCTACTGCCTGCTTGTGTGCTCAACGCCGCTGCCTACTCGTGTGCTCAAGGATGCCACCTGCCCGTGTGCTCAACGTTGCCGCCACCTACTCAACGTTGCTGCCTACCTGTGTGCTCAACGCCACCTCCGAATGCTCAATGTCGCTGCCTACCCATGTGCTCAATACCGCCGTCGCCTGCTCAACGCCGCCACCTGCCTATGTGCTCAATGCCGCCGCCGTCTGGTCAACGTCGCTTCCACCCGCTCAACGCTGCCACCTGCCCGTGTGCTCAATGCCGCTACCACCTGCTCAATGCCGCCACCACCTGCTTGTATGCTCAACGCCGCTGCCTGCCCGTGTCCTCAACACCACCGCCATCTGCTCAACGCCGCCTGAGGAGTTGCTGCACCATTGGAGCTCGAGCCTGAGGTCGCCGGAGCTAGCCTCTGCTTCCCCTACTTCTAGGTAGGTTACTGATTTCCATCAACTGATTAGTATTTACTTATCTACTGATTTATATTTACTTATCTACAGATTTGTATTTACTTATCTATTGATTTGTTCATCTAATGATTTTTGATTCATCACATTATTTAAATTTAGGCCTTTGTATTTGTTCATCTACATTTTCAAATTATTTAATCATCTACTAAATTTTCAAATTACTTATCTACTGATTAGTATTTACTTATCTACTGATTTGTATTTATTATCTATGGTTTTATTCATTTTGTTGGGTTTTAGAGGCGACAGAGAAGGCAGCGGAAAACAAAAATTTCTTCTCCCAAACCCAGAATAAAGGAATTGTGTCAATGTCTATACAATAGGAAGGATGGTTTGTAGAGGCGTACCTTGTCCTGAGGCTTGCTCGGTGACGTTACCTCGCGGCTTGTGCAGTCTTCACCTCCAGTCTTGGACAGTGTCTGTGCAGCTCCTGGTCTGACCGGGACTGTCGGGATTGACAATTGTCCTCCGAGTGGCAGAAGTCTCCCGCCTCTGCAGTCGTCCACACAGACTGCCTGGAACTCTGATCTCCTTATCCCACAAAGAATTGGAAGGATTTTCACCCTCCTGTCGGTGTACCAGTCACCGACACACTCTCCTACAACCAGGTTCCTTTCTACAGTTGTCTTTCCCTCGCTGTGCATCCCTTATCGAGTAACACTTGCTCGGGCTCTCTCGGTTACCACAACCAGACAGAATAACAACTTTGCAGAGCAACTGGTGTTCTGAGTTATACTTTGAGAAGCGCCCAATACCCCTATATATAGGAGGGTCATGGGATAGAGTTCTCTATCCCGGACACTGCGGGATTAAAGCAGGAGTAAGAGGGTTCGACGTTTTCCACAAAACAACCAACTGCGTCAGCTGGACCGATCGTTTCAAGCATGAAACGGTTGGTTGGGGACCTGAGTCGATTGGTTCACACCTGAACTGATCGGTTGGGACACCTGAGCTGATCAGTTCAAGCATGAGCCGATCGGTTCGTGGTCCTGGTCCAACTCGAATTGACTTTCATGTTTGTTTCTGACTAATCAAATATTAGTCCTTGTTCAAATCAAATTTGTATAAGTGAAACATATATGTTTTTGCAAAAAGATTCTTCTATCCAAATGATCTTGGATGGTCACACGAATTGACCGGTTCAACAATTGAGCCGATCATTTCATTGACACATGAGCTGATCGACTCACCACTTGAGACGATCGGTTCACCAACTTGAGTTGATCAGTTCATCACATGAGCCGATCGATTGGAAGTGCAGACTGTGCAAAATCAATCAATTGTAGTTTCAATCAATCTGATACTCTAATCAATTGGTCCAACACCTTGATCACTATGATTTTGAGCTATCAATCAACTGAGTGTTTAATTGAACTACTAAACTCCTTTAGTAATCAATCTAAACATCATTTGTGGATAAATTCCTCTTCCAGATTAAATCCTATGTGTGTGACCCTACAGGTCCATTTCACGTTGACAGTGAAAGTCCATAACACTTATTGTAACATCCCAGGATTTGAGGCCTCAGATAACATGATCTTAAAAGGAATGATTGGACTACCCATATCACCAAGGTGCACCTCCTTTTCCGGGAGCCCATCACTAATGAACTCCATAGTTAAGTGTGCTCAGCTTGGAGTAGTACTGGGATGGGTGACCAGTCGGGAAGTTGATCCTGGCTTGCGCGTCAGTGTGGACAAAGTGCGCAGTTAAGGCTAGTGGTGGTTTGTAGAGCCAGTCGTCATTCCTGAAACTCTACTAGAGCCTTGGGCAGTGGGCCCGGGCGTTACAAATGGTATCAGAGCCATAACCCTTCCAGTAGGTGAGGCCCACATGGGCATGTGGCATGCCAGTCTTGAGCTGTGCGGTCCAGGAAAGTTGGAAAGGGCTATCCGTAGAGACAAGATGGAGCCACCCTTGCGCTGGTAGCCATGGACGGGAGCTGGGTGTCCATGGGCCATTGTGGGTCTGCACTGAAATTGGGTCAGATTATGAGGCCATATAGTTGAGCCTTGACGAGGACGTCAAGAGTCTAAGTGGGGGAGATTGTAACATCCCAGGATTTGAGGCCTCAGATAACATGATCTTAAAAGGAATGATTGGACTACCCATATCACCAAGGTGCACCTCCTTTTCCGGGAGCCCATCACTAAAGAACTCCATAGTTAAGTGTGCTCAGCTTGGAGTAGTACTAGGATGGGTGACCAGTCGGGAAGTTGATCCTGGCTTGCGCGTCAGTGTGGACAAAGTGCGCAGTTAAGGCTAGTGGTGGTTTGTGGAGCCAGTCATCATTCCTGAAACTCTACTAGAGCCTTGGGCAGTGGGCCCGGGCATTACACTTATGACTTTACAATCAAAGAGCGGTGCCTAGTCGCACATCAGTGCTACCCAAGTGAAATAGAAAGTTGGAGAATAACTTTCAATCCTACAATCCATGAATGGTGTTACATAAAATGTATAATTCCTTTGTCACTAATGTCCTGAATGAACTCAAGGCATGGTACATTCATCCTTTCAATGTTCATCCATTTCCTTGATCTCAGAGCAGACTGGGTGAGATGTGTGTGACATCAATATCACATATTGATTCACACATGCATGCGCATGCCTTTCTCAATCCTACTCATCAAGTGGCAATGGACATTAAACTCCCTTAGGAGGGACAAATCCCATATATATCACTCACCCCTCAAAAGCCCCATGTGTCAAAGCCACCCAATCATCACCTTTATAACAATACATGTTTCAGGACTGCGTCTCATGATGTCAAAGTGTACCCAACAACATGTGTTGAGTGTAGTGATTGCAGGTCGAAGAATCACACTCACCACCATCACTGTGAGAGATGATAGTGACTACCAAATCATGGTTCCATGTGTCACTCTCATGGTGGGTCTGTCTGGTACACTTGTTCTCTAACAAGTACCTATGTGCTTGGTTTGATACCACTATATCATGACTAATGAGATTCTATCATCAACCAACACACAATCTAGTCTTTAGTGTTATTGATGTCTATGGTTATTTCCATAATAACAACCGACTAGGGACTAAAAAAGAATGTATACTCTTAACATCCGTATGATCTCATCATTTAGGTCCTGAACCTAAAAGCATACGTCATTGAGTAAACAATTCTTTTGACATCTATCATGTTACACTATCATCTCGGAAATAGTTAAAACATATAGATCAGAAATTGCCTTTATTATCGTTCAAATCATTTACAAAGTATCCCATTACAATCATCACATGACTTTCTCTATGGGCATACATACCAACAGACTCCCACTTGCACTTAGAGCCAGTCACCTAGGAACATGAGTCCTTGTGACCTAGCATGACCATCATGCTTCTGCTGAGAAAGGGCCTTCGTCTGTGGATTAGTTATGTTGTCTTCAGTTGGTACTTTGCAAATCTTCACATCTCCTCGCTATACGATCTCGCATATGAGATGGAAGCGCCACAGTATATGCTTGGACCGTTGATGTGATCTGGGCTCCTTAGCTTGAGCAATAGCTCCATTATTCTCACAATAAAGCTCAATTGCATCACAGCTACTGGGAACTACACCAAGTTCAGTGATGAACTTCTTGATCCACACAACCTCCTTTACTGCATGTGAAGCAGCAATATACTCGGCCTCTGTAGTAGAATCGACAAATGTTTCTTGCTTGGAACTCTTCCATCTCACAACTCCATTGTTTAGGCAAAATACAAATCCTGATTGCAATTTGTAATCATCTTTGTCGGTTTGGAAGCTTGCATTAGTGTAACCCTTTACTACCAATTCTTCCTTGCCGCCGTATACAAGGAATTGATCCTTTGTCCTTCGCAAGTACTTGAGGATGTTCTTTACGACAGTCCAGTGAGAATCCCCGGGATCTGACTGGTTACTGTTCGTCATGCTGAGGGCATACGAGACATCTGGGCATGTGCACAACATAGCATACATGATGGATGTGATGGCTGATGCATATGGGATCCCATTCATACGCTCCCTCTCTTCACAAGATTGGGGACATTGAGCTCTAAAGATGGTGACTCCATGTAGCATGGGGATGTTGCATCTCTTTGAGTTCTCCATGCTGAACCACTTCAACACTTTGTCAATGTACATGCTTTGACTTAATCTGAGAAGCCTTTTAGATATATCTCTATATATCTTAATACCTAGAATGTAGGATGCTTCTCCTAAGTCCTTCATTGAGAAAGTATTCCCAAGCCAAGTCTTTACCTTCTCTTAAGGCTATGACATCATTCCCCATCAATAGTATGTCAACCACATACAATATGAGGAATGTGGTCGTGCTCCCACTAACCTTCTTGTACACACAAGGTTCATCTTCATTTTTAATAAAGCCAAATACTTTAACTTCCTCATCAAATCAAAGATTCCAACTTCGAGACGCTTGCTTCAATCCATAGATTGACCTTTGTAGCTTACATACTTTATTGGCATTCTTTGGATCTACAAAACCTTCAGTTGTGTCATGTACACATCCTTCAGTTGTGTCATGTACACATCCTCATTTATATTCCCATTAAGGAATGCAGTTTTAACATCCATTTTCCAAATCTCATAGTCATAGTAAGCCAAAATAGCAAGCACAATCCTCATGGACTTAATCATGGCAACTGGAGAAAAAGTTTCATCATAGTCAACACCTTGAACTTGTCAAAAACCCTCTACAACCAATCTGCCTTTATAAGTTTGCACATTGCCATCCATGTCGGTCTTCTTCTTGAAGAACCACTTGCACCCTATGGGTTTTACCCCTTCGGGTGGTTCCACCAAAGTCCATACTTTGTTGGAGTACATGGATTCCATCTTGGATTTCATGGCCTCAAGCCATTTCTCAGAATCTAGTCCCTCCATAGCCTCTAGATAGGTAGTTGGATCATCATCTATGATCAACTCATCGCCTTCCTGAGTCACAAGGTATCCAAACCTCTCAGGTTCAAGGTGTGTCCTACTAGATCTACGAGGTCCTTGTATTACTTGAGGAGTCTGAGGTTCCAAAACACCTTGTGAATCTCTATGTTCCTCTTGTACATCTATTGGTTCAATGTTTTCTTATTGGGCTTGAACCTCTTCAAGCTCTATTTTCCTCCCACTGCTTCCTTTGGAAATAAATTCCTTTTCTAGGAACACAACATCCCTAGCAACAAACACTTTGTAGTCAATTGGTGGTATAAGTAATATCCCTTGGTCTCCTTAGGATATCCAACAAAGTAACATTTATCATATCTATGGCCTAGCTTGTCAGGAAACATTTTCTTGACATATGCCTCACACCCCCAAATCCTCATAAAAGACATATTGGGACGCTTCCCAGACCATATCTCATATGGTGTCTTTTGAACCGATTTAGATGGTACTCGGTTAAGTGTAAATGCGGCGGTTTCAAGAGCATGACCCCAGAAGGAAATCGGAAGATCAGCAAAACTCATCATTGATCGTACCATATCCAGTAAAGTGTGATTCCTTCTTTCAGACACGCCGTTATGTTGTGGTGTTCCAGGAGAGTCCATTGTGATACAATACCACAGGCTCGCAGAAGGTCCTCAAACTCCTTGCTTAAGTATTCTCCACCTTGATTGGATCGAATTGCTTTAATACTTTTACCAAGTAGGTTCTGTACTTCATTCATGAAATCCTTAAACCTTTCAAGGGTTTCTAACTTATGTTTCATTAGGTACACATAGCCATACCTACTAAAGTCATCAGTGAAGGTAATGAAGTACTAACACCCATTTCTAACATTAGTTCTAAAAGGCCCACATACATCAGTATGTATGAGACCTAATATATCACTAGCTCTCTCACCTTTACCTGAAAAGGGAGTCTTGGTCATCTTGCCCAACAAACAAGATTCACATGTCTCTATTGATTCATAATCAAAAGAGTCTAGATAACCATATTTATGGATTCTAGAGATGTGCTTCTCATTTATGTGCCCCAGACGACAATGCCAAAGATATGTTTTGTTTGAGTTGTTGAGTTTTTTCCTTTTGGTATTTACGTTGTATACACTTGTCTCTAGATCTATCAAGTATAGACCATAAGATATTGGGGCACTGCCATAAAAGATCCCATCTTTTGAAATAGAACACTTTTCATTCTTAATAAGAAATTCAAAACCATCCTTGTCCAAACAAGAGACAAAAATGATATTCCTATTTATGGCAGGTACATAATAACAGTTCTTCAACTCTATTATTAGCCCACTAGGTAGAGTTAACTCATAGGTTCCTACGACACTGGCGACAACTCTTACCCCATTGGCAACATGTAGTTCAACCTCGCCTTTCCCCAAAGGCCTAATTCTCTTAAGATCCTTCACATTTAAACAAATGTGAGATCCACATCCGGTATCAAGTACCCATGACAAAGAAGTAATAAAGTTAATCTCTATCATGTATATACCAGAAGTAGAGATCTCAATCTCTCACTTCTTCTTCCATCGTTCCTTCCATCCTCTCCATGTTTTGAGCGCAGAATATTCTGACATTAGTTTGGTGAGAGAACCCTTCTCTCCCTCACCTTTGTCCTTAGACTTTGTTCCATTGATCTCCAAATGAACTATTCTTCTTCTTAAGTGCACATAGAGTGGACTCAAAGGCTACCGATATCTCTGGATTGTGCAGAACACTTCTCACAATCCCCAACCAGTTATGGAATTTATTCTCAATTAATTTGCCCATTTTAAAAGATGATTCTTTTGCCATTCTACAAGAGAAAATTGCATTTGTCAAAACTCCTTTTGATTTGTTTTGATTTGAATAAAATTTGAAAATAGTTAATTAGGCTTTTAATTAATTACCGCTCCCACTATTTTGATTCAAATTGACAACCCTCACCATCAATTTAGAAGATTGCAACATACAATCTTCTAGTGGGTCAAGATCCGTATTTCATCAAGTCATGAGTCAGTTTTGGCTGATCGCCCACAACTTGACTATTTAGGTAGGCCATCATGCCAATTGCATCATATGCAACTCTTGATGAATGAAAATGCGCAATACCTTACCATGAACATTCCGTGACTCTGGGCTTAGATGCTCTAAGAATCACCAGTTAAGTCTATCCCAAAAGCCGACACGGTAAATATGCACCCTACTTTGGCAGTACCTACATGTTTACCCTTCACACTTCTGTGAGATAGACGACGCACAACACTTTGGCATTACCTACGATTGGTCGATCAGGTTTTTCATATGTGTCGCTAATGGAAGGTGTGAAAGACTTAATATTTAGATGAGGGATTTGGTTCTTATAGGTACATATACATATCCAATCACCACAATATAGTAAGTATCATATACATGCTATATACCACAGAAAACATGCAAAATGATAAAAGTAATGATTATGGCCATCCTAATGTGATTCCTCGAGCCAAGATGAATCAAGGTCATCTAGGTCCACATCACATGCAACCTGTACAAGATCAACTCTATGCTTTTCCTTTCTGGGTTTGATCAACTCATCTCCATGATTGATCGGCTCGCCATCAGTCCGGTCTGGTGGGTGCCACCAGCCGATCGACATACGCCTCCAGCTGATCAGTTCATTGGTCGTCGTGCATCTCCTCAGGCCGCCACCCACTCATCTCGCTCCTCGAACCGGTCGTCAAATTGTCCGCCGTTCTTTGACATAATAGGAAATAAAAATGTATCATATTTTACATTTGAAAAAGGAAACCCTGAGTTACATTCGGGGGGAGAAAAGGTAGGAAAGAAATCTCGAGTTATCTAGAGTTACATCAGGAATAAGAGATAGGGAATCAATGCGTAGACTGAGATGCAAGAAACCACATTCAACCAAGAACACATACATAGGGTTTATTGGCCATAACCATGCTATACATACACCAAAAAAACTCATTTAAGGGCGACGCGCATCGAGTGCATTTATATTACATATCATATATGTATATTGGGATTTGTGGATTTAGGATTGGATCTGCATAAAGCCAATTTTATTCGCATCGTATGCAATAAATAAAGGCGACAAACCAAAATCGATCACATCGATAATCCTAAAGTATAGAGCAGTTGACGTGGCTCTAATACCACTGTTGGGTTTTAGAGGAGACAGAGAACACAGTGGAGACCAAAAAAATTTCTCCCAAACCCAGAATAAAGGAAACACGTCAACATCTATACAATATGAAGGATGGTTTGTAAAGGCGTACCTTATCCCGAGGCTTGCTCAGTGATGTTACCTCACAGATTGCGTAGTATTCACCTCCAGTCTTAGACGATGTCTGCGTAGCTCCTAGTCTCAATGAGACTGTCGGGATTGACAACTATCTTCCAAGAAGCAGAAGTCTCCTGCCTCTACAGTCATCCACACGGACTGCCTGGAACTCCTATCTCCTTGTCCCACAAGGAATCAGAAGGAGTCGCACCCTCCTATCAGTGTACCTGTCACTAACACACTCTCCTACAACCAGTTGCCCTTTTGCAATTGTCTTTCCCTCGATGTGCCTCCCTTATCAGGTAGCACTTACTCAGGCTCTCTCAGTTACCACAACCAGAGAGAATGACAACTTTGTAGAGAAACTGGTGTTTTGAGTTGTACTTTGAGAAGCCCCCAATACCCCTATATATAGGAGGGTCATGGGATAGGGTTCTCTACCCAGGCAATGCGGGATTAAAGTAGGAGTAGAAGGGTTCAAGATTTTCCACAAAACAACCAACTGCATCAGCTGAACCGATCGTTTCAAGCATGAAATGGTCGGTTGGGGACTTGACCCGATCGGTTCACACCTGAACTGATCAGTTGGGACACCTGAGCCGATCGGTTCAAGCCTGAGCCGATCGGTTTGTGGTCCTGGTCTAACTCGAATTGACTTTCATGTTTGTTTCCGACTAATAAAATATTAGTCCTTGTTCAAATCAAATTTGTATAAGTGAAACAAATAGGTTTTTGCAAAAAGAGTCTCCTGACTTTCCAAATGATCTCAGTTGGTCACACGAATCGATCGATTCAATAATTGAGTCGATCATTTCATTGACACATGAGCCGATCGACTCACCACTTGAGCCGATCGGTTTGCCAACCTGAGCTGGCCGGTTCATCACATGAGATGATCAGTTGGAAGTGCAGACTATGCAAAATCAGTCAATTGTAGTTTCAATCAATCTGATACTCTAATCAATTTGTCCAACACCTTGAACACTATGATTTTGAGCTATCAATCAACTGAGTGTTTAATTGAACTACTAAACTCCTTTAGTAATCAATCTAAACATCATTTGTGGATAAAATCCTCTTCCAGGTTAAATCCTATGTGTGTGACCCTGCAGGTCCATTTCACATTGGCAGTGAAAGTCCATAACACTTATGACTTCACAAGCAAAGAGCGGTGCCTAGTCGCAGATCAGTGCTACCCAAGAGAAATAGAAAGTTGGAGAACAACTTTCAATCCTACAATCCATGAATGTTTTTACAACAAATGTATAATTCCTTTGTCACTAATGTCCTGAATGAACTCAAGGCATGGTACAATCATCCTTTCAATGTTCATCCATTTCCTTGATCTCAGAGCCGACTGGGTGAGATGTGTGTGACATCAATATCACATATTGATTCACACATGCATGCGCATGCCTTTCTCAATCCTACTCATCAAGTGGCCATGGACATTAAACTCCCTTAGGAGGGACAAATCCCATATATATCACTCACCCCTCAAAAGCCCCATGTGTCAAAGCCACCCAATCATCACCTTTATAACAACGCATGTTTCAGGACTGCGTCTGATGATGTCAAAGTGTACCCAACAACTTGTGTGGAGTGTAGTGATTGCAAGTTGAAGAATCACACTCACCACCATCACTGTGAGAGCTGACAGTGACTACCAAATCATGGTTCCATGTGTCACTCTCATGATGGGTCTATCCAGTACACTTGTTCTCTAGCAAGTACCTATGTGCTTGGTTTGATACCACTATATCATGACTAATGAGATTCTATCATCAACCAACACACAATCTAGTCTTTAGTGTTATTGATGTCTATGGTTATTTCCATAATAACAACCAACTAGGGACTAAACAAGAATGTATACTCTTAACATCCGTATGAACTCATCGTTTAGGTCCTGAACCTAAAAGCATACGTCATCGAGTAAACAATTCTTTAGACATCTATCATGTTACACTATCATCTCAGAAACAGTTAAAACATATAGATCGGAAATTGCCTTTATTATTGTTCAAATCATTTACAAAGTATCCCATTACAATCATCACATGACTTTCTCTATGGGCGTACATACCAACTCATTTATCTACTGATTAGTATTAATGTACTATTTTAACTTGTCTAATCCTCATGCTTGACCTAATTCAGTAAATTTTGATGCATGTTGTAATAAGATTCAAACTTGTCCATTCTAGCATCCTAATTTGATTTGATTATGTGCTTTGAACTTTGAAACATGTGTGTTAAAGATACATTGAAAATTAACTCACATGTGGGTCTTCTATTTCTAAAATGATTATATGAACTCCTAAATCTGTAACATATATTATTCTTTGTGCACCCAAATACCTTGTGTATCATGTATGCGCCCTAAGGTGATTAAATGCCTCAATCTTGACTTGAAATATGACCTAGTATGTATGTTGATATATGAAGCTCTAGTTAGAACTTCAAGATTGACCCCTAAATAATACATTATAACATAATTCAATCGTGCATTTGTGTTGTTGCAGGTGTTGTTGACTACCTGTTGATTTGCATATATTTCTTCTTCAGCCTTCAAGTGAGGTTTAATATTCTCACTCTCCCAATGTGCCATTAGGCTTCATTTTGATTCAAATCTTTGATATACGGAATCATGGTTTATTTACTGTTTAGTAATTATTGACAAGCACGATTAAATGATGTTACACAAAACTTGGGATATGAATGATGAAACTAGGATTGTAGGTATAAGAATGACAACATACATGTATTTCTTGGCCAAAACGGTGAGTGGTTAATTAATCAATACTAGATTTGAACTTAGGATTAATGATGCCACCATATAGTTTATTACTATTTAATAATTAGGGTTAATGATGCATTAATGAACTTAATTAATTGGATTTGTACTTAGTTTCTCTAAGATTGTGTAGTTGATTAATATTGATTAATCAGGGTTAATGATGCATGAATGAATTTAATTAATTGACAGTGCTTTCTTTATTTCTGTCTAACGATGATGATGATGATGACAACGATGACGACGATGATGATGCTCTAGTCGCCACCACTGACCACCGCCTGCACCTCCTCTACTTCACCTCCAACGCCGACCACCTTCCCCTCCATCCCAGCCACCTCCACCTCTGGCCGCCGCCACCACAACCTGCTCGATCCACCAGTGCGGTGAGTGGTTAATTAATTAGATTTGTACTTAGTTTCTCTAAGATTGTGTAGTTTATTAATATTGATTAATCAGGGTTAATGATGCATGAATGAATTTAATTAATTGATAGTGCTTTATTTCTTTCTTTCTTTCTTTCTTTCTTTCTGATGATGACCATGTATACACCCATAAGCTCTGTTTTTGACATTCAAAACTAAAAGACAGAGTACTACAAAGCAGTTTGGTAATAGGATAGAGCATACATAACAAATTGTTATAGACTTATGAAACTAGACAACTTAGAGGAGAGGGGAGAGGCATCCCCACCTTCATTTTCTTGTCGGCGGTTGAGGCCGAGAAATGGTAGCACGGAGAGAAGAGAGTGGAGCTCGAAGTAGGGAGAAGTGGAAAGGTCTAGAGAGATAGAGGATGTGATTGGGTGAAGGCCCCATGTGTAGGTGTGGGAAACAGGAAGAATGTGCAGAGAGGCGGGAGAGAAATTTTTATGTTGGTACTTGTTCCTGCATCGGCGGAGGTTTACTGTTGGTGCATGAAAACCAAAGCAGCATGCAGGCACAACTCTCACCTCCACCCATGACCGCCGTTGACTACCAACCACCTCTCACGCCTCAAGCACCACTTAGGTATGGTATAATTCTAATAGGACTTGTCAAGTCTAGGTCCCCTAGGGTAAGTGGTACAGTGGGAGAAGGGTTAGGGTGGAGGGACAGTGGAGGGTGAGGGGTGTGGTAGGGTGGGAAGAGGGTAGGAGTGGGGTAGGGTGGAGGGCCAGAGGACGAGGAGGGTGGTGTGAGGATGGTAGGGGTGGGATAGGTGGGAGGAGTGAGGGCCAGGGGAGGACGGTAGGGGTGGGATAGGTGAGATGAGGATCAAGAAAAACACAAAAGCAGAGGGAAGAAGGGACTTTTATTAGTAACTCTTACATGGTGCCCTAGTTTGACATATATGGCTAATGTAAGGATTAGTGTAGATAGTTTAACAGATACTATGAATAACTCAGTGCAATGAATAACTTAGTTATCATCCTCATCATCCTCATCATCATCAATTATTTCTCCGACATGAATATGAAATAACCCATCGTTGTTGTGTGATGTTAGTACTTACATTTATATTACTTTTTCTCAACATTTTACATTGTTGTAGGCATAATGGCTTGGGCCTCTACCCCAATGTTACTATTCCCTATTGAAGAACATTTGGACATTATTCTGGATGATCGTTCATTAACACAACTCACTATACCTAAACATTGGCGTTATCTAAACGGAAGACACTACACGGCTGGTGAAGTGACCCTAAATTTTGGAATTTCAACTTTTGTTATCGAGGTTAAGTATGATGTTGACATGAATCTTATATCCACATCCAGTTGGTGTGAGTGGGTTTGGAAGATGCTATTGGGCCATAGTGACAAGATTTTTCTTCATCCGGTTGGCCATAATACCATCAAGGTTTGCATAACCAACATCAACAACGAGACGCCCGATCATCTGGTCCGATTTGAGTACTCCACAGAGGATAATAATGACGATGATGATGATGATTGCTGATTCTGGACCATGTTGTTGTTGTTTAAGTTGTGTATCTAGTCTGGTGTATCTCTCTTCTTAGTTATTTTACTTATGCACATGTTTAGGGGTACAACAACCCCCTTGTTTAGTTACTATTTTGGACTACAACACCGCTGCATGTTCATAACTATATTATGATGATGATAATGGAACAACATGTTTCTACATGTGTGTGATGAATCATGTGATTAAATGTGCTTATACATGTGTGTGATGAATCATATGATTAAATGTGCTTATATATGTGTGTGAATCACATGATCCATATATAATATTGTCCATCTTGTTAATTTTGTAGGTTTGTGGTCTGTTGTTGGCTGATATTAATGGATGTTGTAAACCTATAGTTCAGAACTCAACTGCAAGTTCTGCATCCTGCTGACCAGCCATACAGTAGGCCTGCAAACTGATAAGAAAAAAAAATCAGAACATCGGCGTCAGTTATTAGTATAAAACTGACAACAAAGACATACAACGTTGGTTATTAGCAACAAATTGACGTCTATGTGTCTATGGGTGTTGGTTATATATAAAAACTGACACTGATGGTGCCCTTGCTGGCGTGTTTTATTGGTGGTGGGAAGAGTTATACAATGTCAATTTTTTGTGAAACGCCGACGTCTTTGACTGGATACAGTGTCAGGTTTATTAAATAATCGACGCCTATAGTGCCCTTGCTGGCGCGTTTTTGGTGACGGGAAGGGTTATGGCATCAGTGTTAAAACCGACGTTGATGGGTTTGACTTTTGGCGGCACCCACTTGGGTGTCACTTTGAAACCGATGCAAAAATCCTTTAATAACTGGCACTAAAGGTTGGTTCTGTACTAGTGGAGGTATTTTCTGTTCAACTGATTGTTCTGTAGACTACACTATAGTAGTACACCATTTGATTTTTATGTATTTATTGAAATCTCCAAATGATATGAAATTTTACAAGATATCTGAAATTACATTTCACACAACATGTTAATTTTTCATAATTTTTGAAGGAGCTTTTACCTTTTAAGTAAATGATTTATAGTAACTTTTCAATGACATAAAATTCAACTAAATTAAGAGAAAGTATAGTGAGTGGTCAATGTGCAAATTACCAATAACCTCAATTGATCTATATGAGTAAGATAGAATCCAAGGAGCTCTCATATTTCGTGACCCATTTCATAGAAATGAAAGTCTAGAGAGAGGAGAGCTAGAGTTTTGAGAGGAGAAAGTGGTGGAGATGTCGACCTAGGGTTTCTCTATCCGAGATATGATGAAATCAAATAAGTTTAGCTTCTTTGCATATACTTCCATGGTGAATCTTCTCTCACATGTCAAGATTTCTTCCCTCATAAGATATGATTTGAAATGATATCAAATCTCTCACTCTTTCTTCATAATTCCCCATTTCTAGGGTTTTCAAGTTGAAAGGAAGAAGAAAGCGGTGATTTGCTAGGGTTTTGATATGAGTTAGAGATTTTCAGATGTAAACTGAGTTCTTAAGGTTTTTTAACACCTTAGGGTGAGTGGGTACTTCCTTTAAACATTATATTGCATAAAAATGAGTTAAATCATCAATAGTCTTCAATTATTTAGTATGCGACTACAAGCCCTAAATTGTCTTCTTGATCTAGCTTTTGCAAAATGATATGAAATGTTTTATATATCTATTGGTGATGAATTTTAGATGATGAAATCATATTTGAAATGGATACAATCCATTTAAATGAGAATTCCCTAAGTAATTGAAGAGATTATAAGATTAAACTAAAATCAAGGATTTCAGCTATGACTCAAATTGTTGTATAATTTAATAAAGAAATTTTTCTATCTGAATCTCCTTGTTTATGAATGATTGTTTATATAAATGCATAGTACATATATGTCATATAGTATCTTGGATTTCATGTGATGTCATCAATGTTTGCTTGATATCACAGTAAAGAGGGTGAAACCCTAGACGAGTGGAAAGTTGGAAATTTGTGCATAGATATTGTTCAAATTCATTTGAAGTGCTTCTATTTGACATTATAGACTTTATTTATTCAATTTTATTCTTAATGCATGATATCTCAATGAATGGTGTGGAAATCCTAATTCAACACAATTCTAGGGTTTTATATATATGTTGATTGTATGTGATTTGGTGAAAGCAGTCTTTATTAGTGAATGTTTATGAGGCATTAAATCCTTATGTGAGTCATGTGATAAGTGAATGAGGTAAATGAAACCCTAAGGATAGGGTGTTTAGTGAATCAAATACTATTATATCAATGTTCCTCAATATCGTATGTGGTGATGCTCACAATTCAATTTGTGGTAAATATTATCAAATGATCTATGAAATGAATGGTTTACAAAGACAAACTAAGATATGTTGATGTGATGACTGGATCATGAATTTAATAAGTGAATTAGATATTTATATTCCTTGAACACTATAGAATCCTTACAAGATGAGGCCTGCATTGTGAGGAGGAAACAACTTCTCGACTAGAGGTAGACTAGACCAAGGTAAGCTCGAGCGCACCAGTAGGGTGCAGGGGTCTTGACTAGTAGGGTAGACTCCTTACTGTTGTGTGGTACCCAACACCAACTAGGAATTCCATTGGTACTTGTGTTACATGTTGTAGTGATCACTGGTCAGTAGCTCCACTGATGCACAATAAGACTGAGGGCTTTGACTCATCGCCCGAGTACCCAAGTTGAGAGCTAGAGTCTGAGATATCTGGTCGCTCCCATTAGCCATCGAGAGGTATACATGCCAAGGCCCAGTACAGACGTGGTCTTAGTCGAGAGATAGGCTTAGGAACCCAGAGATGCTTATAAGCCTTGTATAATGAGATCGTAGCTTGCTGCAATGCTTTCACATGTTGTGGTATGCTTCATGTGTGTTCAGAGCATAATAAGGTATACGAGAGGTTAAACAAGTATGTGCAATTTTTCAATTATTTTTTTGTATATTTCTGAATCATTAGTTCTCTTTGTGATTAATCAAGTATGTTCATATATTGATTCACTCTTGTAGATTCTAGAGTATCCTGCCATATTTATGTTTGCAAATGATTAGTCCCTTTATAGCATGTTGGTATTCTAATTGATATCAGTTGCTCAACAATATCTATGGAATTATATAAGTTCTTTAAACTATTTATTTGAAGTACTCATTCCCTGAGCAAGTAGGCTCACCCCTCTACTCATAATTTTTTTGGAAACCTCTTGGATTGAAGAATGTCAATGCTAGAGTAGATCTGCCACAAGAGATAAGTATTAAAATTAGTTGAGTTTAGTCGGTCCCTGTCACTCCAGGTCCTTGTGGAGTAGTGAGAGAGTTGTTAATGATGTTGTGTAACTTTGATTCCTTAATTATAGAGTATGTATCTGATTATCATGTCATATGTACATGGATGTGTGAGAAACAAAATGAATGTTTAAATATGTATCTTTAATGTTGAGATCATATTAGAGTAATCAAGGTTTAATTCCCTTTTAAAGCTTGTTTATGTGATTAAATGTGAGAAAACAAAGAGTTTGAAATCAAGAGAAAAAGTTGGGAGTGATCTTTGTATTAAGTAAAATCCAAAAACTTGTGCCATAATCTCATGATTAGTGGTAATCATGGGATTTGGGTGTAATAGGTATTACTATATTTCTTGAGGAAAATGACCAATAAAGGGTGGTATGGATTCATCATGATCCAATAAAGCTAATGGCACAAATTTTGAGTGAAGAGGTTGTATATATAGAGAGAGAAAGGGTCAAGAAGCTAAGTAGGTTTCTTAGTCTATAGGAAGCTAGATGCTAGGTGAGAGAGAAGACCTCTCTTCTTGTTGATTTTCCTAGATCTCATGTCTGTGTATGGGTGGACTCTACCAACATTATTTTTTATTTTATTTTTAGATAAAACCCTACTTTACAAAATTATTTTCCAAAGACACATCATAACCCCTATTTATCTCAAACTTTAGGATAATCACTATCTCGTGATTCTCTAGCCTTAAACTAAAGACCCAAAAAAATAACATTATTTGTTATTCAAAACTTGATTCTCAAGCAAATGGGAGATATAATTCAATAATAAAAGCAACTAATTAACTAAGAATCTTCTAGAATCTCATTCATTATTTCAAAATTCATTTACTTGTCAGTTAAAATAATCCTTGGCATTTATAGATGGCACAGATTATTGATTTTGCAAATTTTCACATCAAGGACTCAATTGCAAAACAAAAGTGACAAATTAGGCAATCAGAAAACAATACCTTTAAATAAAACAACTAAACCATAAGACAAGATCTTACCAAAATACAAAATTCCATGATGCTACATCCTTCCCTCCTTATTATGAACTTTCCCTCAAAAGTTGGCCTATAGATAACATAAATGACATTTTGCACATTTCCTTCAAGAATAAGGTATTGTACCTCATTATAAAATTCCAAAACCAAATCAAAATGGTGCAACTAAAAGAAGGAATTTTACACTAAAGAAAATGGTCCATGTTATGTTGTATAATGCATCCTTCCCTATACATTGTGCAATGAAGCTTTAAAGATAGAAATGCATGTACAAAACACGATTCGTAGAAAGTATGATCATAAAACCTCATATGAATTATGGGCATGAAGGAAACCATCCTTGAACTATGAGCACATATGAGATTTTCGTCCAAAAGCTAAGATATACAATCCACATTAGAAGGTGTTTGACCCAATAACCACTAGTGGTTTCTTCAGTGGTTATCTAGAAAGGTCATGGGATACATATTATTGTACATCCACCCACAAAAGATAGTTGTGTTTGGTAAGGATAGATTCAAGGAGGATCATCAAACCAACATAAATGATCTACTCCAAAATTTTCCTTTGATGAAATGCAAGATAGTCATCGTAGACATGTACCTAATGAAATTCATTGACTATCTCATTATTTTTCTCATGAACAATTGTCCAGTGGACGATCCATTAGAAGTATATCATGCTCCTAATCTGGTAGAAATTGAATAAATTTTACATGCTCATCATGAAGAACAACCTGATGAGACTAAACAAAATGTCGAACATGATGTCAAATTAAGAAGATCCACAAGACCAAGAAGGCCATCCATCTCATTTGACTATGTTATATACATTCAAGAACCAAGTTTTAACGTTGAATCTATTTCTCTGTTACCTTAATTGTATTGTGAAAATTCTTCAAAATCATTTAATGTTATGAAATAAGAATCACCTTCAATATATAAGATTCACATTCGGGATCTTGTACCTTTGCCAAATAGTATTAAGCCTATTGGTTGCAATGGGTCATTCTAATCAAAAGAAACTCAACTAGCAAATATTAGTAGTGAAAAGCTTGACTAGTTACATAGGGTTTCACTCAAAAGGAAGGAATAAATAACAAATAGACCTTTTCTCGTATCTCATCAAAGGACTCCTTTTGAGTAATAATGACTTTAGTGTCTCATTTTGATATTGAGATACACCAAATGGATGTGAAAACTATTTTTTTAGATGGGGATTTGACTGATGAAGTGTATATGGAACCACCATAAGGTTCTATTGATAAAAAAGAAGTCGTATCATTTGAAAGTCATCAATTTATAGACTTAAACAAGCATTCTAAAAGTGGTATATAAAATTTAAAATTATCATGTCAACTTTTGGGTTTAAGCCTAATATTGTTGATTAGTATGCATACCTAAAGGCTAGTTTGAATAAGTTCATAATATTGATTCTTTTACAGATAACATCCTCATTGCAACTAATGAATTTACCATTTTGCATGAAACCAATAAATTTCTTTCTTCTAACTTTGAGTTGAAAGATATGGTCGAAGCCACATATGTACTCCTTATGGATATTTATCTGGAGCGAGTTCACTTGTAATATCTGAATGGCCTTTGTATGTCAAGTTTTAGACAAATATGGAATAAATAATTGTTTACTCGACCCTGCACCTATAGTTAAAGGAGATAAATATATCTACAAGAAGTGTTCCAACAATGACATTGAAAAGAATGAAATGAGGTGTATGCATGCATATGCATTGGAAGCCTACAATATCTCCAAAAAAAATGACCTAAGATTACTTTTTCTACTTGAAAACTTCGTCAGTATCAAAGTAACTTAGGAATTGACCATTGGAGAGTATCGAAGAAGGTGATCCTCTACCATCAAGGAAAATATGATTACATGCTTACATATAGAAGGATGAACCACCTTGAGATTACATGATATTCGAATGCAAACTTTGCTTGGTTTCTAGAAAGTACAATATCAAGAAAAGACTATATCTTCCTTCTAGTTGGTGGTGTAGTGTCATGAAGGTGTGTCAAGCAAAGGACTACATCTTCATCTACTGTAGAGGATGAACTTAAAGATTGTCATGAAAAATCATCACAAGTGAATGTATGAAGAATATACTACAATATCTTAAGGTTGTTGATTCAGTTCATAATCCAATACAAATATACTATGATAGTGAAGTTGTAGTTACTTATACTAATAATGATGAAAGCAACAATTCAAGTAGACATCTCCACATAAAGATCTATGTTGCTAATGAATTAGTTGACAACAAGATGATGATGATTGAGCACAATGATACACAATACATGATTTTTGATTAGCTGACAAAAGGGCTAGCTCCATGATTGTATATATATCTTGTAGAGAATATGGGTCTTAAAAGTTTATTTGATGTGTAATGATTAATGTGATTTTACAATGTAATATTTATTATGTGATCACATATTTAACTTGATAAATCTATTTTAATACTAGTTGTCAAAAAATGTTAGTTCTAACATAAAGTTGGACCATGAAATAGGTTTTAGGTAGACCTATTCATAAGGTTTATACTATTAAAAATAAGATGTTTAGATATAGTGGTGCATAGAAGGGTGTACTCATACATTGGGTATCTACCGATATGAATCATATCTTATTCTCATATAAGGAAGTGTTTGTGATGAGCATTAACAAAAAAATATTAAATGTTGTTGCCATGGAATTTTGGGACACGTTGATAATTGTGAAATATCCTCTTTGGTGTGGACCAAAATAAATAAAATGATATTATTATTTGATGGTTGTTCTGTAGGGATGCATCAATTGGTGATAGATATATTCCCATTAACATTGTTCTCTATGGTGGAATGAGAGATAAATAAGATATTATAAATGCTATCTTGATCTTCATCCTACATATTTTATAATGATATACACAAGGACAAAAAAACCAAATCCCTAAGGGATTTGAAAGTAACTCCCACTTTTGATTAGGGCACTCAGTTGCTTTAGGCATCCTCCACTGTTGCTATCAGTTATGCCACTATGATATCATTTTCGACCATTGTGTTGTCATTTCCTCTCTTGCCATCACTATCATTGTCACTGTGATATTCTAGAGATATTGAGGTTTTGATAAACTTGGGTATGTTTTGGGGTTAGTAACAACAACTTGTGAATACAAATGGAGATATGGAAAAAAAATCAATACATGTTAACATTGCTCATCACTAATAATACAATAACTTTAAATGAACACTAAAAAACTACATGAACAATTTTCTAAATGAAAAACCACACCTTGAACTAAAATAATCAGAACAGAGTATTTCTATTGTTTATACTACCGCTTCATAATGTCGTATACAATTTGAATGTATCAATTCAGTGCACTACTCAATGTACCATAAGAAGAGAACTGTTAACATTATGGTGATGTGTGAAAATAAATGTCACAGTTACCTCCTACTTCCACATGTGAAGTCTCTATTTTAAAGTTTCCTAAAATCAATGGACAATAGTGAGGCACGATCCATCAGTGAGTGTAGTGTAAGATCATATGAGTGAGAATGAGAAAAATATATAGAGGGGTTCATATCCAGTCCTGAGGGGTATTTTTCTTAGGATATCGTAAGTATGATCCAACCAATCTGTGGCATAGAAAGAGATATGGATGTGTCTCTTCCATTAGAATGATGATGGGAATTTAGGTAGAAAGATTTCCCCTTGTGCATGCCACACCAAAAGAAACTATCCCACTTTAGTAACACATTGTGATGTATATGGAAGGGTGTCATTCCATGTTCCCATATTATATGCAATGGACATCTAAACCCTGATGTGTATATAAGATACTATTTATCAATTTTTGCTTCTCATATCCTCTTCTCTCCTACTGCTCATCCTCCTTTGAGGTCAATCATCTCTATTTCTCATTTTCTCTTCAATTTCTCCTCTCCATTGAATTCATAATGGATGAATCAACTATTCCTCTGTGATGTCCACAAGCCAAGTTGGTAACATAGATGAAGCAACAAAGGTGAAAAGGATCCCTTTGAAGGATCAATTTTAATAGGAAGAAAGGGTAATCAGTCGACTATAATAGAACCCTACATATAATAGTTAGTGAGTTTTACATCTTCACTTAATTCTTATTTAGACAATTTAAAACCTCAATGTGCATGAAAATCCTATATGTGTTCATCTACCTATTTGAAGAACGTTTATGTAGGATCCAAGACGACCTTTTTAGAGTACTGGAAGGGAATAACAAGCTCTATGATACCGGCATTGAGTCATATGCTCCCTTTTTGAATAGGTGGAAGTTTGAGCACACTTGAGGTAGAGTAAAAAAGTTAGCCTTAAACTAAACGTTATAGTGTGTAAACGTCAAGCAAAAATGAGGTTTCTCAACTTCTTGGACAAGATTTCTCATATTGATGCACTAGGATTTCCTTTTTCTTTCACGTTCCTATAATATGCACTAATTTCACATTTATTTGCACCAAGTTTCCTATATTTATGAAGTAGGTTACTATATTGGAAGTATACTACCTAAGAAATCAAGAATTTAAAAAAAAATTGTAGTACATACGAATACAAAATTATTAGTGGCATTTATTATTTGACTGATTATCTTAAATTTACCAGATAGAACATGATTAGATAATTTATCTACAACTTTATAATATTATATTTATGTTTCGCAAACTTTTTGTATTGTAAGATTCCTCATAATTCTCACAGTATATGATTCCTATGTTGTAGGGAAATCACTATTTATGTATTTATGTACACTTCAACCATAAGACGTATCTATTCATCAATAGCATACCTTGCTAGGATACGTTTGATGCTCATCACAGTGTGATCATAATTATGTACCATTTTATATTCAGTTTTTGTATCTAGGGATTGCAAAGAAATATACTTCCTAGGGCGACTAGTGTCGGGAAGTTTTGGTGGTACCCGTCTAGTCTAATAAGATAATTTTATCTTGTTCTATGATAATTATCAACAACTTATCCCATCATAGTTGTTAGATTCTCAACTTTTTCCAGACTCCTATTCCCAATACCAAATCTATCAAAACAATTCTTAGCAATTATCCTACATATTCAATGGTCACATCCCCCTACAACTTATATTTCTTTCATCATTAATTCTACCTGAAGATATTTTAGTTGATATGGAAGTGTTACTTGCATAAACCTATGAAACATAGAATTGTAATTTCTTGTCATCATAATAGTCTTCTCTAATTTTTCAAACCAAGAAAGTAGATAATTTATATGTAACAAGAATATGTATGGTTTGACAATTTGAATTTTATAAAAATCGAAAATGAAAGAAGATGACACATTTATTACCAAACCACCAATATTAAATGTCTACAAAAAATAGGCATCACCAATCTCTTGAATTCTGAAATGTGTTATTAGGTAATTTTGTTTGTATTATACAATGTGACTCAAGTAATCTACATCATGACCATTAGAATTGTGAATTTGAAATCCTTTATAAAGAGACCATATTGAAATTATTATTTCCAACAAAAAGGTGGTAGTTGTTGACCTCATGAATTCCAAACTTGGTCTTTTCATGATGTTTTCACGCAAAAATATACACAAGTCACCAATCATTTCTATAAATTCATTTGGAATTTTCTTATCTTCTACTAATTTCATGACTTTAAGAAGGAAAATAAATTTCCTTGAAGATGAGATTTAACTCAAAGAGATTACTAAGTCATAGAACATGCATTCCTATATAAGGTGGATAAGGATAGAGATATGCCATACATGAGATTTATACTTATCTTAAATATTTTGAAGTCTGATGAATTATTTTTGCAAGTTTTACTCATAATTATGGCAACAGTTCTAGCAAAGATATATCCTAGAAGCACTGATGACAATAAGAAAATCCAAAAGTACCACATGTATAGACCACGTCTATTTTGAACTCAAATTTTTTTTCAAAGAGCCTAATGGTTTATTTTCTCTCTTTAATACCACGTTTTATTCTCTATATTGTTTTAATATATAGAATTTTTGGTATGTACTTGTAGTTAAATTTATGAACAATTAGTCTAATGATGAATTTAGTAGTTACCGCTTACTTGCAATGAAGGGTGGTGCCAAGAAAGAGGTGTGTAAATTACATAGATGAATAAACAAAAGATATCATGTTAGTGTAGTGTACCTCAAATATAATAATGCTACAACATGCTTCTAGACTTTTACTTCTATATATTACTATACAACATTTGATAATTTTTGTATCTAGGGCAATATTTCTTACAAATTAATACTGATATCTACTTTCCAAACAATATATTTCATAGATATGCATGAGATATTTTTCATGTTATATTGCATCAATATATTTATTTGCTATAAATTTAAGATAATTTCAAGAGTACATAATGTTTTGCATGTATCTTGACAACCATGAGTAGATACATATTTATTATATACACCCCTAGTTAACATTTATTAGTTTGGGTTTATTGTTTCCCAATAGGTTATTCTAGTGACTTTTCATATTGGAACCTCAAACCATGCATCTAAAAATTAAAAATTAATCTCAATAGTTGATCTGTTATCTAGACTTCACTTATATTAGAAAAGTTGATGATGATCTGACTTATACACCATCTAGATTATTGAAGACAAAATTTTGGAGTTGTATGAATGAATATATTGAAGTCTAGAATAAATTTTATTACCCATGAACATTAAATTTTGTCACTAGATCTACATATTACAACAATATAATAAGAGAAACATGTCTCATATTATCCTCAATTTGCATTTTAAATATGGCTAGGTATAACCACTTCCTAGACTATAAACAATATGCAGTCCATTCAATAATCATATTTTATTGTCCAATATTTTCATATATTAATGTTGGATAGTTAATTGAAAAATACACCAAATACATGTTGTATAATTTATCTATGATATTTTTATTACATTTATGAAGGTTTATAATATCTCATAGTATACATGTTAAATCAACAAGTGAACTAAATCAAATAGAGAACCTAGTAGGTGAATGATTTATGGAAAATTATAATCACTATTTACTAACTCAGACACTTATCTGTCTTATTTAAATGTATCACTAAAATTTCACACATATACCGTACATAAGTAATTGGAAGTAAAAAAAACATTACATATTGGCTTCAAGCCTTCAATCACACAAGGTTCTGTCTCTTGTTGCATATATGCACCAAATATGTGTAATGCTATTTTTTACAAAATTTGAAAATTATGTTAGTCAACTTATACCAACAAAATTCTTCACATTTATATAAAAATGAAAAAGGCGATAAAAATACAAATAATAAGATTATAGTGATCATAGAAGTTGATTAGGTGAATCGCCAAATTTTTTTAAAAGGAAGTTGATTAGGTGGTTATATTGGAAAAGTGTACCATGGATAGATTGCTTAGTAGTATTGATGGGAACAAACAACAAAACTAGGAAGAGATTTTAGGGAGGGGTGACCCATTTTGCATGGGGACAAACTTTCCTCCTCAACATGCTTTATTTCTTGTGTAGCATTCCTCTAGAAAGACGACCCATTATTAAAAACAATCTCCTTTTATATACCTGGTTTTCTATGTCATATAGACTAATTGAACTTATTTTTTACTCATTCAATTTTCATCTCATGGATACATGAGCAGCGTGATAACATTACAAACATCCTTTATTTGTCATTGCAATATTAAAATTCTTCTATTGTCTAGTCCCAACAACCTATAATTAATCTCTCTTTATTGATTTATTAGTTATATCAAAAAGGTCCTTCAATATAATATCATAGTGGAGTTATTTGATATACTAGGTAACATCACCATTATATTTCTTTATTTTAATTCATTTACCAAGATGTAGTTGGATCTCTTATATTTTATATTAATCTAGATTTCATAGAAAAAATGAAAAATACATATTGATTGTATCATTGTCTTGGTTTTTTCTAAACTCAGTACACTCATATACCCTAGTGAATTTAATATTATTTTTAATGTATAAGATACAATTACCCATTTCCAACTCCCTTCCTCACTTTGTATTAATTGATCTTATGCATTGCACCCTAATAGCATGTCCCTCCCTACGTCTTTGTCCTCGTTGCATGTTTACTAAAATGCATAAGCTCGCTCCCGGTTGTCTACTAAAAGTTTTATGGTAAATAAATCTAGATTTGAATGAAAACATATCAAAATTATTTGGTGTCTTAGATACTCTATTGAATATATATTTATAAATTTTGTCTTCCTATCAATTCCTTTTTCTTTAGACCCTCTATTTCCTCCTTATAATGTAAATGATTTTTCATTTACCTTCAATATCAAACCTAAACTGGATACCATCAGATGTTGTTCTGTCTGTTGACCAAAAAGGAATGGGTGGAGTCATTTAAAAAGGAATCTATTGCCATGCCACTAATAGAACAACATTCTCTGAGTGCGCTATATGAATTTCTTTTGTATATGACTTTTAGAATAAAGTGGAATAAGTGATAAAAAAATTATATCAATGCTTCCTTGACTCATCAAGAAAATTTATATATTAAAAAGGAGTAGCCCTCATCAATTATCATTAAATAAAATATATAAAAAAATAAATGCTAACTTTAATACTTTATACTTATCATTTAACATCATAAAAATTCAACTTATCTTCAAGTTATACAATATTTGGTGTGCTTATCAACAACCTATATATAACTTACCCTTTAAAAAATCATCATGTGCTCAAATGATATGTTGTTGGGCATGGACTCAATAACATAGATAATTCAAGCTTATCCTAATTATAAAATACATTCCTAAAAACTTCCAGAAAAGGAAACAAAATTACACCGATAGATGGAAACTCCTTATTTTATTATTGACAAAATAGATATAGGTCTCATTGTCTGCAAAATAATCATATAACACTACATATATTCTTTGGAATTTTATATATGTGATAACATATAACTCAATAATAATTATATAGATTAGGCTTACATAAAATTTCAAGCCCGTAACAAACTTTGGTCACAAATTAATTAGCCGAGTTTAAAACAAATGACTTCCATCACATTGAATTAAACCCATGGCGTTGTGTAGCATCTAGGTTGTGCATGATGTTACAATCTGCTTTACATGTCAGATTTCATGTTCTACCTATGACTATAGTTGAATCCAACCCAAACTTGGTCAACTACTATCCACACAATTGAATAAAAATTGCAAGGAAGGACCGAGATCGATGAACTTTAAGGGGTTTATGCTGACATAGAGATTATGGTTTTTTGTGATGCTAGTGTGCAGAAGGGAATATATAAATCCATGTGTTTGTGAAAAATCAAATTTCATTGAAATATAATTGAAAATTATGTTCATTTATTCTCATGTATATGAAAGTGAAATTAATTAGGAAGAACAAAAGATATAAGAGTGAATGATATAAAAATACAGTTGTGTATCTGCATAATGGAAAAGATACAAGAGTGAATGATATACAAATACAATTGTGTATCTACATAATGGAAACATTCATGGTCACATCCCATAACTCTATGTGCCAAAAATTCATGTGGGTGTCATATCAACATGTGCATTCCAAGTAATGGTGGATAAAAAAAGATGTATAGTATGGGGGCATGGGTTAGTATGGGTAGTGGATGGTATTTGACACAAATATAAAAGGGAAACAAAATGCTTACCAAGGGTAAGACTTAACTAGTTAGACTCCATATCATTTATCATTGCCTACAAAATTAAGCATGGAATATGAAATATATAATATAATTAAAAGTCAATGACATGATATGTATTGTAAAAACTAGTGCATTTGTTTAGATGTTTAAAGTCATAAATGATAATTGCTTGACGATGTCTCTTTCAAATTGAACAACAATATCATCAATAATGTGGCCCTTCTTCAACACCACTAGATTAGTGACATATATATATATGATATTACTAATACATATGGTTAATACCAATGAAATTAAAATGAGAATGAATTCACTCTTATTACGATGTTTAGTCACCCAAATAAAACATGGCACCGTTTAGTAGATGGTGTCACACTAGAAGATCCAGATAATGCTTTTCTAATAGTCAAAGCTTGTTCAACCACAATATATGATTGTCATATACTAAATTAAACCAACTACATTATATAATGATAACCGAAATCAATGGAATAATATATTATATTAAAATAAGCATTTGTTTTTATTTTTGAAATAAAAAATAAATTACTTGACCAATTTCCTTTCAAATGAACACTAAGATTAACAACAACATAGTCCTCCTTCACATCATCGATAAATATAGTATGCATAGTATTACTAATACATATGGAGGGTGCTAATAAAATTGAAATGGCAAAAAAATCTTGATTTTAATACTTAATTACTCAACACCACTTGATACCTTTTAGTAGTTATAAGATCTAGATATTTCTTTGTTGTAAGTTCAATCTTATTGAACTAGAGGATATGATTCTAATATAGTGGTTAGCGACAATTTCTTATAAGTTCTCGAGGCTATGTTTGGTATAAGGGTAAGTCTAGGAGGATAGAAGAAGGAAAAATATTTATTGAGTTGTTATAAATGATAAATGATCAAGAAGATAAGGCGGTGAATAGAAACTAAAAGGACTAGAGAAGAAATATCCATATTAGTATTTACTTTTTATTTTTAGGTTGAGGTAGAGAGGAGAGGAGATGTACACCAATATGCTCCTTTTATGTAAAGTTTTCTTTTGTCCTTCTTCCTTTTCTTCCTCCATCTCATTAAAATTATATCTGGAAGATGGTTTGTCCTTAGTTTCCTTTTCCCTCTTAACCATTATCTCACATGTATTTACCACATATATTTTTTCTATGTTTCGAAGATAAATTTTGATTTTATTCAATTTTATCATTTTATATATAGATGGAAGGATTACAATTGTCTTCTCAAGTTTGTTTAATGTTTCCATTATTGGGGTTTTTTCTAATCAATGTCATTTCAAATACCATGTATCAAAGAATGTACTTTGGATAAATTGTATCTAACATATAGAGTGATGATTGATGAAGCTTTGAGAAGGACAATTTTGAAAATAAAAGTTGATTTGTCCAACATGTGTGGCCATCATGCTTTCCGTTGGAACTCTAAACATAATTCAACATGCTAATTTTATTTATAGTTATTCACGTCATGCAAATAATTCCTCAATAGCATTGTGAAAGTATCGTAATATCCTTACAATGATATTGATATTGTATTACTACCTTTTCTAAATCTAGGGGCAACACACCTCGTAGGCCCTAAAAGTTCTGATTATGAGTATAGGGGAGTGGATTCCATAAGACATGATAGAAATTGATGACATTATTAAACTAATCTTAAGAGGACAGACTAGAGGTGAAACAACTTCAACTCATCACCTAAATTAGTTAGTAGTGGTATACATGTTACAACTAGTAATGTTGGGATTTGTGAGGGAAGTAAGAGATCTCATGGTCAAATTTTTTGGATGAACACTTAAGCTACATGAAAAGAAAAGAGTAATATGATCGGTTCTAAAGGACAAGGTGGTCACTAGTAGACTATGTGGTGTCATAATACACACTAATGTATTCGATACATGGTATCCTAGTTTTACCATTGTTTTATTTTGTGGGGGATCAGTTGGGGAAGCGCCTCGCCTAGATGCACTCTTAATTCCAAGGCCATGTTAGTTTTTTCCCATTACCATAAGAGAATAATCCTTTTTATTTTTTAATGAAATGAATTTTGATATGAAGCATGGGTCTTCAATCATATGAATCCTGACAATGCGGTCCACCATATGTAAATACTCTGAATTAGCATGCCTAGTGTTCGTTTAACCACTCTCAAAGTAGATCTAGCCTAATTGGTTGTCCAAATAGAACAAAATAGAAACTAAAAATACACACTATGATAAGAAAACATTCACAATAATAAGGAGAAAAATGATGCAATGGAGCACCATCCCCAATTTTATTATAGTTCCCTATTTCTCCCAAATATTGGTGCAATTTTATAATTTCGCTGAAATAGACTCCTCATCACACATGAACACTAACAAAAATGTTAATGCACACATAACCATTGGCATCAACCAGTCTTGAATTCATTCAACATGTCCACACACACACACACACACACACAGAGATATATATATATATATATATATATATCTGTGTGTGTTTGTTTATATAATGCATAAGGTTGGCCCAACATATCTAAAAACAAGATTTTGTCTCATGAGTTCCCATCTATAGTTGTGAATGATTTCTTATTTGGAACATGTCGCGTAGTAGGTTTCTACGTCGTGTCTAAATACAACCAAGTTCAACATATTCCAATTCAACCATAATATCATTTTTATATTCTTTATATGAGACAACAGTTTCATTTCATTCTCATCCTATCTATTTGTTTGTTATACTTGGTAAAGTTAGTGAGTTATGGAAGAGATACATACATATTCATATAAATAAATATATGTTATTTGACTCATTGGAGAGTGAAAATATTGTTTAGGAAGTGAAATGTTGTTTTTTATACATTATACCAATTGATTGAAAATAATGACTTTATATTTTCCTATCCAAAAACGTTTTTTCTTTTATTTTGAGAATGTTTCTAATTGGCCCCAATTCATGATGATAAGATGTTGAATAGTCCTTGATATGAGGTGATTCATTTTGATTCACTCATCATCATCATCATCATCATCAAAGCCCCAATCCCAACCATATTTGGTTCGGCTACATGGATACTTCTTTTTCAATCAAATATGTTAAGGGTCATATTATGAACAAGATGTAAACAGGGGCTATAATAAGTATTTCTTGACTCATGAGAGATATTCATGATCTCGTAATCTTATTAAAGAAACCCATTATCTGCACAGCTCCTTCATCTCCCATACTCTTCCATACATCAATGAGAATATCGTTTGATCAGCATGCATTTCTCATTTCCATCTTTTTCAAAGTATTCTTGACCTCAATAGTGAAAGTAATAATCTATATATGAAATTTCTTATAATATTGCCACACAAATCTCTTACATTATTCATATCATCCTATTGAAAATCTTATAAAAGTAGTTTCTCCATTAGTTCTTGATGTTGTCATCCTTCACCACCACTCTACCATCTTCGTTCTTAATGTATTTTATTTGAGTCATTTATATAATATTCTTCCCCACCTTCTCTTGTGTCCAATTTCTTAAATATTTCTTCAATGTATCTATACCTTGCATCTTGAACTACCTTCTTAGCTTCTTTCATTGCTTGCTTGTTTCTCTAAAAAGTTGTATCATCTTGAATCTTGGGCAAGCTCATGTTAATATATGATGTGAGTTTAATATCCTTTTGTACTTCATCATTCTAGCATCAAGTGTCTTCATGTAGAGGACCACACCCTTTAAACGCCTACAAAACCTCTTTGGAAGTTTTTGTTATGTAGGAGCTCATATTTTGCCACATAGTGTTAACATCAGTCTCCAAGTTCCAAGTTCCCTCCTTGATTATCAAAAAAGTTGGATTGATTTTATCCTATAAGATTCCACAACTTGATTCCTCTATCTTGGCATCTATGATTCTTACCTTTTTTATCTTCATATAATCATTAGTGTTAAATCCATCAAAAAGAAATTTTAGCATCAAAGTAAAATCAATTTTGGTCTTGAAACTGAAATTTCAGGAAGCCAACATAGCACGTTACAAATGGTATACAAAGTAAAGTTCAATTCATATGGGATAAAGAATATCTAAAGGAATCAATCGTGGAAGGCTACCCCTAGGAAGAAGGGATAGATTGTCTTGAGAAATTTAGTCCCATTGTTGGATCACCTACCACTAAACTATTGCTTACTCTTTAGTATTGCTAATTCAAGAAAATGGACTCTCAAACAACTTGACATTTGTGATGTCTTCCTCAATGGAGATTTTCTAAAGAGTTAGGTGTTCATGGAACACCCTTCAAGGTACAACAATATACAACAAACTAATTTTGTCTTTATGCCAAGGAATTTTGTGTGTGGATTTAAGCTAGCCTCGATCACCCGATACATCAAATTCACAAAATGTACACTTTATATAGCTAATCTCAAGGGCCTCGTACAACAATTCTATCAAACAACTGTGGGTATAAGGATTTATGAGAAAGCAACAAATTCCTCTCCTTTTGTGTTAAAAATTAAACATTTGATCTATCTATCTTGTACTTGAAGGAGATAATATTGATTCAAATATGAAAGCATTAAAATGTCCATTTTATCTTTAACATCTAAGAAATATCCACTTATTGTAATTGAAGTCCCGACACATAAAGAGTGACTCTCATTCATTTCTCCAAATATGCAAAAGAAATATGGATCATGAATCATAGCTCATTCTATTCCCTTTGAAATATAATTGTAATGACATTACAACACTCATCTCCTATATGTGGTAACTTAGAACCCCAGTAAGTAGAATTGCAAGTCCTAGAGTGAACCTATTGATGAAAAGCCCATAAAAATTTTAAGAGGACCTTTGTCATGAGCTTAAATGTGGCTCCATGAATAGATGCCCAAACAACCACAGTAGGTTCTTTGCCGCTATACCAAATTTAGAACTAGAAGGAGCTTGGTTGTTATTACCATTGGTAATGCAAAAAGGAACTACAATACAAAAATGGAAAATGACAATGTGAGATTGCACTGTTCAATAAAGCATTGGAACAAAATGATGCTAACCTGGTGAGTCAGCAATGAATGGTCTCTCAGATCAACAACTATTATAGGAAAAGGAGATGACTATTAACCATTAAACTTGAATTAGCATAATGAGGCCCCATGCTGGGGAATTCACTATCAAATAGAAGAAATGGAAACTGTAACACAAAAACAAAAAACCACATTGTGCATGCATTTGTGTGAAAGAGAAATTATAATAATAAGACAAAGAGAAACTATTTTAGGAAAATGTGTGAGAGAGAAGGATGTTAGTTTCTACTATCACCCTCTTCAACGTCTAGGGTTGAGCTGAGCGCACCACCGTGGAGCTATTATCCGATGACAAGTCTGATTTGTTTCTTCTCCGCTTGTTCCCCTGTCTTGGTCTAAGAAAAATTGGTTGGAATGCACAACTTTGTATATTTTGTCCATTGTTCCTAATCAAGCAATGTTTTAAAACACAAATTATTCACAACGACATGCCATTCATGGTGAATATTGATATTTTCCTTGTGATATCCAATCATGACACATCGAGGTCACAATCACAACAACAAGTCGAGTGCATGCGAGAAAAACAACTTCGTCCTCCTCGTGCAATGTTCTTTACCCATTTCCATGCATAAGTAGGGATGCTCAATGCAATACTTATAAGGATTCATATTATAAAATGAGTGTAAAAGTTTTATGGTTGGTTGTCAGCGTACCACCAACTCCCCGCCTTTATTTGGAGACGGAAGTGACATATTTGCACAAAACATACAAAACGTAGACATTTGTATTCATTATAATTAAATACTAATACAAATTATGATGCATTGTAAATTTTGAGTGGGAGACAAGGAACATGATGAAAAGAAGATTGTTTCTGCAACCTATAAAAGCTTGAGTTTACAACTTTATCCAACTTGAAAATCAACCTTTTACTTTAATCGTGTGTTCTTTTGAGACATGCCACCAAGCATGCTACAATAGTTATCTAAGATTAATTCCCATATAGTGTGTTCAACAACAAATCTCCATGTCCAAAGAAGAAAAACCTTAAGATTTAGCTTCCATCATTGTTTTAAAGATGAATCAAGTTTTTTGACATTTTAATTGTTTGAACAATTTTCACCCCCTAGAAGACTTGACAGTCCTTCTACTTTTTCTGGATAATGGGGTTGTGTATGAAGGTTCCATAATAAGTTGTGTAGATCTATGGAAGTCATTAAGTCCTAACACATTCTATGACTCATTAGTTTCTTAAATCCAAATCATGATGCAGTTCCCAAGTTAAGAATTATGGAATCTTATGAAACTTCACATTCTGGAAGGAAAAATGTAGGAGCCTGCGAGTGCATGGATCTTTTTCTATCTTGTAGTTAGAATGTTGATTTAGAGGGACAACAATGTCACTAAAAATATTGGTACATTCATGATTTCTCTCTGCAACAATTTTATCTATGATAGGTAACCAAGAGGTATATATATTGAAACTGCATGTTAACCAATCAAGCCGACCGCAAGCAAAAGAAAACATATTAATATATAAGAACGATACATCGTAGTTACGTTCCACAACAGATGCTAAGCAGAAGGCGCTTTTTCAGCTAAAGCTAGGTGGTGCCACATCATATTTGCAGACAAGGAAAGCCGGAGAAACAACTTGTTTTGGCAAATTAGTGCTGTGGGTGAGCTGAGCGGGAAAAAAGTAGGTTAAAGCCTTAATCTACCTTTTATAAACTGTGATACATGTAAACGCGACGCCGCTATCATAAGGGGCCGTTTGCGTCCGACCTTTTACACTGCCGGTATTATAAAATAGTTTATGTTGCGGCAATGATGTATCAGAGGTCCTCCGGCGAGCCCAATCAGGGCAGAAACGCAGTAAGAGGAAAGCATGTCGATCTTGATGTGTTTTGTAAATACGAATTTTTAATTTTTAAAACTGAACAATACAATATTTGTTATTATCAGCTACTATATTTACTACAGCTGCTGCTGTATAAGAATGCCACAGTGCGAGAGTTCTTATATTTACTCGTATAAGAGTTTCTTTTCCCTGTCCAACATACAATGATGTTACATAAGACCTGTATACGAGTGATATGTCTATGTATTGTTTTTCTAATTAGTTATATATAAGAGACACAGGCACCGGTCTTTAAGTCAAAGGGGGAGGTGTTAGTTGTGTGACGTTTATATAACGTATACATATATATTGCATATAAACAGTGATTGTGACCCTGTTGGTCAATCGGACACGCAAAGCCGTTCAGCATTCGCCATGAATGGCACAAGGTTTCAAAGAACTTAGTCGTTTATTTAGACGTTGCTGATCAGGAATAATGGAGCAGAGCTACATAGCGCTGCGCGATCCAGTCGACTATTATAGCTTGGACCAAGACAGTGTCGAAGCGGAGGTGGAACAAATTGGACTTCTCATCGGCGAACAACTTCACGGTGGTGAGCTTAGCTCAAGCCAAGTCGTTGAAGAAGATGATGGCAACACCTAATATATCTCTTCTCACCTGCTGTGGCTGATATCAGCTGTAGCCGAGCATGCTGCTCCGTATTAGGATAGATGTCGGGGCAAAGCTCCTCTGACTTTTCTGTGGGCTGCCATATATGGTTTCGTTCTGCGCCTCGCAGTTCTAATTATTAGGGTTCCAAATCAAAGCCCCACTCGCACAATCCACCGGCCCGCCACTACCATAGTCCGTTACCATTGCCAGCCAATCACTCAGACGAGGATCAGGGGAGATGCGGGTTCTCTCCCATGTTCGGCTTCCTCAGATCAAGCACCGCGGCCTCCTGCCAAAGGCGAATCGAGCACGTCGTGAAACCGCGGTCAAGGGGCTTGTTTTGGGGAAAAAAATAAAATATACAATTTGGTCAAATTAATATCCTAAACAAATGGATCCGTATTAAAATTCTAACAATAGACAAGTTTGGGGTGGACAGATTGGAAAAGTGATTTGATCCGGCCTCTCTATTCCAGTTGGCCCATGCCGGCTTTTGAAAAATTATTTTTGGACCAATCGTGCCACATATTGGCCCACAGGTAAAGATGTCAAATAAAATGGCGTCTTCATCCCCAGACACCAGGTGGTGTCGCCACTCGCTAGTTTTTATTTTTTTTAAGGTTTTAATTACTTAAATATCAGTTGTTCAATTAATCAATATTTTTTTATTTTAATTACTCTACAACATTCAATTTTGTCTAAAGGTGCTTCTTTTTCATACATGTACTCTACCTGTTGTTAAGATTGCGACCATGTTGATCGATGAGAGACGCAAGACCGTTCAACATTCGTGATGAATGCCATAAACATTTAATGAATTTGTCTTTTAGAGCATTGCTAAAAGAATACTTTTCAGGAATATTTTATAATTGAGATGGAAGATAGGTGAGCAATAAGTTGCGGTGTCAACCGTTTTCTAGATGATAAAATTTATCACCTTGTGTTTAAAGGTACCCAAATTTTGTAGAGCATCCATTAGCAATACCGGCAGCGAGAACAAGAATTAAACGTCTTGGCACAGAAGAGCGGAAGCGAGAGACGTCCAAAAAACCTAGTGGACGAACATACATCAAGAACAGGCGTTGATTTCTCTCTCATGTGGATTCTTTGATGGATAGATATCGATTACAGGATCACATCTATGGAGAGAGGATCAAAACCCATATATAGAAATAAATTTATTGTCACTCTTTCCATCATGAAGAGACATGACAGTTATGGTGTCACATCCCAATTATTTCATAACTATCTATGTGTATGGTTTGTCCAATTAAGCAAAGTTTGAGACAAGTGGGCCATGTTTTATAGAATTCTACTCATATTGGAGTCATTTTATGTATAAATAGAATCCAAGGATATTTTTGATAAATTTATTATCATGAGATATTTTACCAGTCTAATTAATATGATGAGACTAAGATTCTTCTATTATTTGATGGCGGCCTGATAATTTGAGGACATGTATCATTATTGGAATTTTGGGTATTTAGTTCTATCTCCATAAGTGTAAGTGTTGATTTATCGTATTATGTTATTATGATATAGGTGAGAAATTCTATTTTTTGTGACTTGTTGTTCTTGAAGTTTTTAATTTAAGGATATAATGATATTCATAGAACGTATTACATATTAGTAGTATAAGATCATAGTTTGCATATGTATCAACATTTAAGTCTATCAATGGATGGATAAAAATATTTTTTTAGATAGACAAATTGATTGGTGATTAGATAAAGCAATTGTAGAGAGAAACTGATTCTTAATACTTTTGGGTCAGTCAAACTAGTGGTTGATTGACGTTTCGATAATGTTTTAATAAATAGGTCGTGCCATTATGGGATTAGTGAAGTCTAATTAAAGAAAAGGAATAACGCTCATTCCTTGCGGAGCACCGAGAGTTATGGAAACTCCAATCCTGATTCAAAATCTGTGTACAATGAGAACATGGACTTCTGAGAGGAAGAGTCTAGAACAATGTTAGACTATAAGTTATGGGGGCATAAGGTTTCAGTCCTTCACGGAGTCATTTGCCGCCGTCTTCTTCTCAACGTTAAGAAGACTTATAAAAAGGGAGGAGGAAATATGCATGCTTGTGGAGCGATGCCAAGAGGTGCCAAGAACAATGACAATTCCCTTTCTTCCTCAGCACCATCCTCTTTCAGAGGCTCACATGTGGACGACGGGCATCACAGAAGATCACATAGGGGTCTACGGTAGTAGTTGCGTCCATGAAGACACTGTAGACTTGGGGTCAACTTTGAGTTCGCACAGATCTGCCCCCCAATACTACAAAGGTGATGTCCATGGCCTAGGATTTCCAATGCACCTAGAATAGAATAATGCTTACTCTACAGTTTGTGAAGCCTTGGCAAAGTAATATGAGGCAAGCATAACGCAGGCGAGTTATTGGCAGTCTGAACATGGAGGTAGCCACTGAACAAGTTGGAATCTGGGTGAGGAGGCTTCTTCTTGTGTTAACAGAGCGGTGACTGAGGTTGGACTCGACAAAATATCGAATGCCTTCTCAGGGGATAACCTGCAGTGCAATACGACATAGTGCATGCACAGACGAGGTGAAGAGGAGGAGAAGAGCCTCCATCGGTGGTGAGGTTTGCAGGTTGGATCTGTGATCATGACTGCTCTTTGGTCCTAGAAAGTGCTTTCCTAGTTGCTGAAGCATTATCGAAGATTATGAAGGCCACTATGTGAACCAACTTGACCGGAGAGGCGAGACCATCCTCACTAGAGGCAGCCACAACAATGGCTTTGTTCTATCCCATGAACAGAGCAGCCATGATAGATGGTCGTTGCCCAAGGTTGGGTCAAAGTGGGGATATAAAACCCCTCGATCTTGGATGCTTGGTGGCAGCCGGACCCTATGCTAGGGTTTTGACATAGATCGAGAGAGAAAGAGAGATATGGGACATGGAAGAGGACCATGATGGAAACAACTCTAGGGTTCGGATGAGGCTTGTTTTGACAGCCATCAAGGTAGCATAGCATCGATGGAGATGAAGGGGAGGAGGATCGGCGGCCAGGTCAACCTTTGTCGGGTTCATCGCCAACCAGAGACACGAGCACGTTCACCGTCAGAAGCAAGGTCTTCGTGTTCTGTTCTTACGGAAAAATAGGGGAGAAACCCCCCTTTTTTTCATCAGGTGAAGAAGACTCCGCCTAGATCTGGGAAGTCGGGCACTCAGCCATCGGATCAATCTTGAACGGTTAGCTTTGTTTTGTTGAAGTAGTTCTTTTAAAATTCATATCTTGAGATTGGGAAGTCAGATTTTATCAAACAAGATATCTTTAGAAAGCTAATGATGAGGGCTATCACATAAAAATACTTCCAGATTATGATTTTGATATCTAATATTTATTAAAAATAGTGTATTCAAAACTATATGATTTTGATATTTGGTTAATTAAAAATAGTAAATGCCTTTAGAAATTTATGCAAATTTTACTAAATGTGTATTTTGATATATTTAACATTAATTCAAAGCCTGATATTTCATATATGAAATTTTAATGAAGTTTTTAATGTAAACACTAATAAGGGTATTTTGGATAATTCACCCATGATATGATTTTTAAATGAAGAGATTTCAGATTCAAAACTAAGTATGTGTTGAGTACTCAGTTTCAGATAAGTTCAGATTTAGAGTTTAGTAAAGATAGACTTAAGATAATTAATTTAAAACCTTCACATAATACATTATATAATAAGTCCTCACCAGAGAGTCCCAGGAAGATTCAGAGGGCGCATTGCGCCAGACACTGCGGGTGTCACAGAGGGCATGTTATGCCAATAGAGGGTGTGTTGCACCATCGAAGACATTTTTGTGTCAACAGAGGGTGCGCTGCACCATAGAGGACACTTCAGTGTCACAGAGGAGGACTTATTGTATAATGGTGGCCACAGTCAGATAAAAATCATAAGTAAAAGATACCATAGATTAGAGATGCCCATATTCTCAACCATGAGTAATGATGAGAGGGAATTAGATAAGATAAGTAAGACCTAGGCACTTTGGCGTAGGTTATGAGGTCCATGTACCAGGGTACATGTCTCTAGAGAAAGATAAGATAGAAAGATATGAATTTCAGATTAAGAAATAAGAGATTTTATGTTTCAGATTTTACTCAGAGCTTGATAGTAATTTCTCATTTATAATGTCAATTTTAGATTATTAGTCATGTACATTTTTAGAATACTCATGCCACTTACACTAACGACTATTTTTTTCCAATGCTTGGCTGGGGACGCGATGTCTGCAAGGCTTGGAGCAGTTGAAGATTTAAAGAATAAGAAAAGGTGTAGCAGGTTTTCAAGCTTGCCTAGTGGAGTGCCATCTACAGAGACAATCCAGAGTTTAGACATCTTCTTTTATGCATGGTCTTATTACCACAGTATATTAGATTATTTGTTTCCCTTTGTTAGAACTATGTATGAATCTGTTTTATAGTTATGCAAAGTGTTTCATTTAATTTCATTGCAATGATAATCATGTTTGTGACACTCCCATATGATGAAAAAAAATGCTTCCGCTCATGTGATATGAAAATATGGGTGTAACATATGGCAACCTGCCCAACCCAATAGAAGCATCCCTTCAAGTATACATAATAGTAATATTTATTTTGGACCACACTAAAAAGGATATTTTAACATTTTTCCACTTAGCCCAAAATGTCAGGACATTAATATTTATTCATTTTTTATTGATACTCAACACTAACACTTCTATATAAAAAAGTCAGATATGAGTCATAGTAGTTGATAATCAATAACTGAGTACTCCCATCTATGCACCACAATATCTAAATATTTTATATTTAGTGATATAAAATTTATGAATATGTCAACCTCAAAACCTATTTCTTGGTCCAACTTGATGTCAAAAATGGCATTTTGTATAACTAGTATCAAACAGAAATAGCGAGTCAAATATGTGATCACACAATAAATATTACAATGTCAAATCACACTATCCATTATAGATCAAATAACTTTCTCAAACTTATATTCCTTAGATATATGTAATCATGGAACTAGCCATTTTGTGAGAGAATCTTAAATCATATATTGTGTACTAATGTGATCAATTATTATCATCTTGTTGTCAACTCGCTTATTAACAACATAGAACTGTATGTCTAGGTGTATGCATGTCATGGTACTTTTATCATTGTTAGAAAAAGTTACTGCAGCTTCACTATCACAATATATCTGCTAGCTTATGAATTGATTCAACAACTTTAAGATCTTGTATCATATTCTTAAGCCATATTGCATGTGATGATGTTTCATGGTAAGCTATAAGCTCAGTCTCCATAGTGGATGAAGCCGTGGTATTTTTCTTGACACTCCTCCATGATACTACACCACCAGCTAGTAGGAATATATAACTTGTTATAGACTTTCTACTATCTAGACATCCAACAAAATTTGCATTTAAACATCTTGTAACTTCAAGGTGGTTCGTCCTTCTATATGCAAGCCTGTAGTCATTCATCCCTTGCAAGTTGCACATCACCTTCTTTAGGGTTCTCCAATGGTCAATGTCTGAGTTACTTTGGTAACGGTCAAACATTCCAATAGAAAAAGAAATGTCAGGTTGTGTACATATTTGAAGATATTGCAAGCTCTCAACTACAGATGCATACAGTGTTTTCCTCATCTCATTTTTCAATATCACTACTAGGACACCACTTAGAGTTAAATTTATCTCCTTTAACTATAGGCGCATGTTCATGTGAATAATTTTTCATTTCATACTTCTCTAAAATGTGAGATATGTAAGCCTTTTGGGATATTCCAAGTATGTCCTTAGATCGGTCTCGATAAATCTCCATATCGAGTACATATGTGACTTCACTCATATCTTTCATCTCGAAGTTGGAAGAAAGAAACTTTTTGGTCTCGTGTAATATGCTCAAGTTATTACTTGTAAGTAGAATGTCATCTACATAAATAATCAATATTATGAACTTATTCCCACTAACCTTGAGGTATGTATACTGATAGATAATATTAGGTTCAAACCCAAAAATTGATATAATGGTGTCAAACTTTATATACCATTATCGGGATGCTTGATTAAGTCCATAAATTGATTTCTTTAATTTGTAAACCATATGACTTCTACTATCATCAATGAAACCTTCTAGTTATTCCATATAGTTCTTTAAATAAATACTCATTCAAAAATTCAATTTTCACATTGATTTGATGTAGTTCAAGATCAAAATGAGCCACTATGGTATTGATTACTCTAAAGGAGTTCTTTGATGAGACCAGAGCAAAGGTCTCTTTGGAATCAATGCCTTACTTTTGTGTGAAACCCTTCACAACTAACCTAGCTTTCTACCTCTCAATTTCACCATTTGAGTTCCCTTCGATCTTAAAGACCCATTTGCAAGCGATAGGTTTAACACTCTTTGGAAACGGTATAAGGTCCCAAACTTGAGTCTTATCCATGGATGTTAGTTCTTCCTTCATAGATTCAAGCCACTTAGAGGAATTTTCGCAATCCATTATTTGAGTAAAAGATAAAGAATCAATATCTTCTAAATCTATATTTAGCTCTTGAAGGTATACAACATAGTCAAATGCGATGGAAGACCTTCTCGGTCCTGTGGATCTTCTTAATTCAAGATTAGATTATGCATCTTCTACATACTCCTCAAGTTGTTCTTCATTATGAGCATGTTCAACTTGTTCAATTGCAAACTAACTAGGATCATGATCTACTTAAATCGACTCATCCACTTGAAAAATTGTTCATGGGAACGGTAATTGGATAGCCTTTGTGATTTTGATTACGTGCAGGTGGAGGAGAACTATCATGTATTTCATCAAAGAAAATGGTTTGAAGTAGGTCATACCCACTGAGACGACGATCCTCTAGAAATCTAGCATTGCCTGTCTCAACTATTTTTATGAGAGAGATGGATAGTAAAATTTATATCCATTTGACCTTTCTGGATAACTAATAAAGAAACTACTAGTGGTTCTTGAGTAAAATATCTTATCATGTAGATTGTGGATTCTATCTTCTACAGAACATCCACATATGTGCATATAGTTTGGGGTGGTTCCCTTCCTTCCCACAATTCATATGGAGTTTTCTAGATAGACTTGTTAGGATCCTTGTTTAATACATACACTGCCATCTTTAAAGCCTCACTCCACATTATAGAAGGAAGGGATGAATTACAAAGCATTGCACGAACCATCTGCTTTAGTGTTTGATTCCTTCTTTCAGCTATATCATTTTTACTTGGTTTTCCTAGAATTTTATATGGAGTTACAATATACTCTTCTTGATGGAAATGTGCAAATGGTCCCTTTCTTTGACCCATCTCAGTGAACCTTTTATAATACTCGCCTCTCTATCTAATCTGACTATCTTATTAATTTTACCTAATTGTTTCTCCACTTCAACCTTAGAGTTCTGAAATGCTTGAAAAATCTCACTTTTGTCATTCAATAAGTAGAGGAACATATATCGTGAATAATCATCATTAAAGGTTACAAAATACATATCCCCTATAAAACAATATAGAAAAGGTCCATGAACATTAGTGTAAACTATTTCTAATGTTCCATTACTCCTCTTGGCACCCTTTTAAGAAGTGGTTGCTTTCCTTAGTCTTTACACATTCAACACATGTTCTAAAATCAGTAAAGTCCAAAGGCCCTAAAATACCTTTCTTTACTAATCTTTGGATTCTTTCTTTGGAGACATCTCTCAATTTTTGGTGCCAAAGAATTGATGATTGCTCATTTAACAATGTGTGTTTATTACTAACAATATTATGTTAGACTATTAAAGATTGTTCAATATGTGGGCTTAATTTAATTTGATAAAGATCATTTATTAAAGAACAAGACCAATTAAATTAGAATTTTTATACAATGATAACTATCTACTTTAAAGAATGAAAGCACAATTTACTTTTTCTAATTTAGAAAAAAGAGACTAAATTTCTACCATAGTTTGGTACATAAAAAGTAATTTTTAAGTCCATCAACTTTTTATTGTCAAAGATGATCTACATGTGCCAACGACCTTTACATGAGTGTTCAATTTATTTCTTGAATAAAGGACTTTTTCACGCTATGTTGGTTCCCTTTGATTCTAAAATTTCTACAATATACTAGAAATGTGCACGATGTCACTAGAGTCAAGCCACCAGCTATATACTGGAACGTTAGAAAGATGACATTCATATGAAACAAGAGAGATAGAACCTTTCTTTTCCAACGATTTCTTATACTTCCACCACTCCTTTTTATCATGTCCTTTCTTATGGCAGAAGAAGCATTTCATATTAGCCTTATTTTCCACTGTCTTGTCATCACTTAGCTTTGACACCCCACCTGATATAGGAGCAGTTCCTTTCATTTTTTCTTTACCCTTACGGCCACACTGATCATCAGTGCTAAGATGTACGGTAACAATCTCTTTATTCTTAAGTCTATCTTCTTTTTGAACACACATGGTCAATGAATTATTTATTGACCTTTTTCCTTTTGTGTATTGTAAGAGAATTTAAATGATCTGTACTGACTAAGCAAGGAAGTCGAAATGAAATGAACAAGAAACACATCAGAGATGGACAACTTCAACTCATTAAGTTGTGCATCAAAATATCTCATTTCCATGATGTGTTCACGGATCCAACTAGAACCATGGTATTTCATAGAGCACATCTTGACCATTAAGGTGTTGGCCCTAGACTTACTAGAAGGAACATATTGTTCCTCCACTGCCTTTAAAAAGCATTTTTGCCAACTCAGAAGTGTGAATGGACCACCTAATATGTTTTCCTACATGTGCTTACATAAACAATAAGCTAAGCCTATCAGAATGTCCCCACTTCTCATAGTTAATCTTTTCAAAAGTGTTACTTTCCTCTATTAGTGATTGTGATTTTTCCACTCGGAAAGCTAAGTCTAAGTCAATACACCTTAATGTAAACATCACTTTTTCTTTCCATTCATTAAAATTTAAACCGTTGAGATTAAGAATGTTGTTACCAGCACACAATGATGAAGCAGCAACTAAAATAATTTATAAAAGAATTACATTAAAACTATAGAAAAATGTAAAAATAAATATAGAATCTACTTTAATTTACCTTTAACTACTAACTCCAATTAGTCATTACATTCATCTTTGGCTAAAATGTAACACAAAATAAGATTAATCTCTTAATGTGAGTTACACTCACTTGACAAGATCGACTCAACCAAAATTCTTACACTAATAAAATATTTACACCTTTGGGTTAAATATGTCATTAGTTGTATTTCGATATATTTGTCCTAGTTAATTTATCCATAAAAATCCTCCTTTGAGTTGTATATGTTATTAATCTAGAACATGTACAACACAAAGCACAATCTAGCCTTCTTTGATATTTATGATAATGATTTTCCTCAAAAGATCACTCTATGTAACTCACTTTGATGAGATACTAGATAAAATAAAGTTTGAGTAAGTCGTCCACAAAACAAAATAAAAAAATATCATATATGGTTAACAATGTGAACGCTTTTACAAACACAATATCTAACACACATATACAAAGGGACAACCAATATGAATCAACACTAAAACACAACGCCCGTTTCCGATATAAACAATATCAATAGATTTAAGACATGTATTCGGATCGATGCCGGTACTAAGATGAAGACTATTGGGATGCCCAATGACAAATCATAACTCATCCGTCAAACGATATCCATTACAGTGAATTAGATATTAATAATAACGAGTCAACACTTGTTTCCCATAGTTTTTTATCCTGTGAATCCACATGAAGATGGGCGACAAAAAGTCTAATTATAAGACTACAAAGTTGTGTCTTGTTTTGTTTGTCTTGTTGACGTTTGATTAAAATATATGAAATCACAATCATAAGCATTACTATGTGAATAATCAAAATGTAAATATTGACAAAGACGATACAAGATTGGGCATTGTTTCTCATGGCTGCCGCAAAGGAAAACTTGTCTGCACACAGTGACGGCAGCATGGCTGCTAATACTTTTGATTGCTTTCTAAATGAAAAAGACATAACATAGTAGGTCAGTGACTACGCCCCCAACTATAAAGACACAGACTTAACGAATACGAGAAACACCCGTCGTTGCAGACAAGATACAAAATTTATCTGTCGTCTACAAATTGATAGCTCTGATGCGTATCCAAATTTTGTTGGGCATTCATTAGCAATACCGCAGCAAGAACAAAGATTGAGCCTTTTGGTACAGAAGGATGGAGGCGAGAGACGGCTGAGAGACTGAGCGGACGAACAAACATAGAAAACGGGCGTTAATTTCTCTCCCATAAGGATTCTCCGATGAATAAATATCGGTCACATGATCACATCCATAGAAAGAAGATATATATATATTTAGTTTTCTTTTTCCATCATGAAGAGACATGACAGTCCGAGAGATGCATCCCTTCAAAATTACATAATAATAAATATATTTATTTTGGACTACATTAAAAAAGATATTTTAACACCTTGGAGTATTACTTTGATTAAGAATAATGGAGCAGAGCTACGAAGCGCTATATAATCCAGTCGACTATTACGACTTAGAGTAAGAGGGGGAATTAGTGGAGGAAACACAAGTTGGTCTTCTCACCGATGAACAGTTCCAAGACGGTGAGTTTCGCTCAGCCCAAGACATTGAAGAAGATTTTTTTTTAATATAAGATCATTCATTAATAAAAGACAATAGCAAGCTAGCACCTGCTATGTCGGTTGTTACACTACTGGTATGTTAAAATAAAAGGTGGGAAGTTCTGCAGAAAGAAGAAAAAAGTCTGCGGGAGAGACACCCCATAATAAGCCTCAAAGCATGACAACTAGAGTTAAAATGCTGAAACACCAGTCTATGGAGATAGTGCAAAATCCTATCTATTGCTGCAGCAGGCCGATTCCAGTTTCATCATCCATCATCGCCTTCAGGTCACATAGAAATCGAGCCTCTGATTCTCCCTCCTGTGAGTCATCTGAGCCCTCCTTTATCTTCTTAAAGGATATGAAGATATGTAATAATCTGGGTGATGATGGTGCTCTTTGGTTTTGTGGTGTTGTTGAATATTCTGTTGTTTTTTTCTCTCCATAAGTTCCAACATATGGTGACTAAGAAATCGTCTCCATTGAGGGTGTAGTTATTTCTGATCGGTGTGAGACCAGTTGGAAAAGTTGTGAAGTTGTGGTTTAGTTTATCAACCCTAAGAAAATGCGAGAAGATGTTGCTGGAAAAACTGCAATGGAATAACCAGTGATCCACAGAGTCAGAGTTACCAAGACATAGAGAGCATCTCGAAGGACCATAGAAACCTCTTTTGAAAAGGTTTTGGTCAATTAGCAGTTTATTGTTAAGCAGAAGCCAGAAGAAGGTTTTGAGTTTTTGTGGCCACTTTTGTTTCCAGATATAGGAGGAAAGCGGGGAAATACCTCTAAAGGTCAGGTGGTTGTAGGCAAGTTTGACAGTATAGAGTTCTCCCCATCTCCAAGAAATCTGGTTTGAGGAGTTGTTTTCTAGTTCTAATGTCAGGTTCCTAATGTTCTCTTGATTAAGGTTTAGAAGCAAACACCTCTTTAATGAGTTAGATCTCCTACTTGTTAGGAGGCCAAGAGCTTTGGCAGTATTTAGATTTTTGAGTTTATTTGGTATAGTCCAAGAAGTATGCATGTTGAGGATGGTTTGGTGTTTATACCACGGGTCTTCCCAGAAAGAAATGAGTTTGTGTGAGTGAGGGGGTGTGTTGATGATTTATTTTTTTTGGTCGGTCAAAAAGCGTGTTACTATATTACCAAAATTTTGGGCACAATGTACCCCATTACAGCAAGAACATAAACCTTGATACCAATAGGTTGGTAAAAAAGGCCAAACCTTTGGGTACAAAAGAACTTGCGCCCCCATAACAACCTGGATGTCAGAACACCCAAAAAGAAAACAAAAAAGACAAACTTTGTCTGAAGATTAAGCTACATACAGTAGCCTCCTATCTAGGAAAAGGACAAAGGTGCCCAACCACGCTAGAACAAAGAGAAAATAGAAGGTAACCAAAGAGATCATCCTAAGCTACACAGATCGCCACTAGCAATAAAACCATCCTATGAAAGAATGACGACATGGGTAGCCGAATAAAAGCTTCAGCACTTCTGGATATCTCAAGAGCAGCATAGATGACTAGATCGCTACCTATAAACCAGACCTTAGAGCATCCAACACGCAAAAGAACACACCAAAGGGCCTTCCTCGCTGGAATAATCAATCCAAATAGCCTCAGCAGACCAACCATGCACACACTAGCAATGCGCCCATTAACTGAAATTGTGCGGAATAGAGAGCCAGTAAGAAACAACAGAGACCTTTGAAGTCAACGTCTAGGGCCCAATGGTAAATCCTTTATACATATCAGAGGCCAAACAACAAGAAAGAAACAGAAGCAGCTGGGAACACCCTCTTCCCTTCTCTTCCTTGCTCCACCAGATGTGACTACCCTCGTGGAGAGGAACAAAGCACATCCTACAACTTTGCTCTTGCCCATAGGGACAACCATCGAACTCCTTGTGGTCGGCCTGCGAACAAGCCATTCGAACACCTTCAGGTGTTCCTGAACGCATCAGCAGAGGGGACCAAAGAGAAGGAGAAGATGCGTTTTGCCTTCCCTTGAACCCCTACCACCAGAAGCGTCAGAATTCAAAGAGACATTCCATCGAACAGTATGAGGGTGACCCATCCACGCCTGTAGTGAAGCACGAGAGTATCACCAACTCCAGCCGCAGCCCCTTGATGGTCGCCCATCTCCATTGCCCAAATATGAGGAAGAGGCCTTACATCGTGGTTCCCTGGTAGAGAGGACACGCCGCCGAACCACCCAACATGGGCTCTGCCACCATCTCCACCGCCAGGTGCTTCTAGGTCGATGCCTTGGATCACCTTTACACTAGACAACACCAGAAATCAGCTCGGGAGGAGGATCACATGTGTTTGACGAGGAGATCTAAGAACCCCTTTTCTTTGCCTGGACGGAACAACTGTACAGAGATAGATTTAGGGTTCGACTCCTCTCCACCCGTCACTCTTGAACGGGATGGAGTCGACAATGTCGAAAGAAACACCGCTTCACGCCCTAGATCAAGCTCCGAAGCCACGCATCATGTCTCCTCCCCAACCGGCCTTGAGGTGACCCAAGAGACACCGTCTGGGAGCACTGTTAGGTTCCCTAACTCCATGATCACTGCTATCTTCGGACGAGGGCCTTACTGAGACAAGAATGCCAGGGGGAGGGAGGCATCGGGGAGGCACTCCCTCCCCCCAGCGGCTGCCGAGAATTCTAGAGAGAAGGTAGAGTGAAACCTGGAGAGAAGGTGCTGAGGAGGCTTCTTAACTTAGATCAACCTAAGTGTTGATGATTTGTTTAATGTGAGGAATGTGTTTGTTTATGTATTTCCAAAGAGGGGAGGCGATCTTGTTGTGTGCTTTATGCCAGGGAGGGAGCTTTTTGTAATATTTATTTGTCAGCATGTTTCTCCAAATTTTGTTGTTGTTATTGGCCAGGCAGTTAATTACTTTTGTGATCAAACAAAAAGCATGAGTTTCTAGGTTGATAATTCCCCATCCCCCCTGATTAATGGGGGTTGTGATGGTATCCCAGTTGACCAGGTGAAAATGTTTGCTTATGTTAGGGGATTTGTGGTGATTGTTCTAAAGGAAGTTTTTTCAAATTTTATCAACGGTCTTTCTGGTCTTGGAGGGAAGTGGAATGCAACTTAAGTAATGGGTGGTTATTGGTGTGATGGCACTATTGAGAAGGAAGAGACGGCCGACCAAATTAAGGAAATTATTTGTCTAAGATGATAATTTGTTGTTTATCCTCTCGATGATCGGGGTCCAAGTGTAGTGGGAGATTTTGAGTGGAGTGATAGGAAGGCCTAGGTATGTAATAGGGAAGTTTTCTAACTTGCATCTCAATAAGTCTTTGAATCTAGTCAACAAAGATTGTTCGATGTGGACCCCAAAAATTGAAGATTTTTGTAGGTTTATCTTGAGGCCCAATATGTATGAGAAGATTCCTATAATTCTGATTGTTTTGATGATGGATTTATCCTCAGGGGTGATAAGGATGATAGTGTCATCTGCAAATTGTATTATGTTCTCATGGCACTCTGGGGGAGAGCTAATCAGGCCTCCTTCGACACCTAGTTGTATCATTCTACTTAGGATAGAAGTGACAATGATAAAAAGGTAAGGGGATAGATGATCCCCTTGTCTAAGGCTATTTGATATTTTGAAGTAGCCAAAAGGTACTCCATTTATTATGGTTGAGAAATGATTTGTGGATATACAAGCTTAAATCCAATGGATCCATTTTGTAGGGAAATAAAAACCCTTGAGGGTATGAGTTAGGCATTGCCAATTTACAACATCAAAGGCTTTTTCAAAATCCAGTTTAATGGCTAAGACTGGAGATTTATTAATATGGCAATGGTGGATGGTTTCATTGACGATCTAGTAAGCATCATGAGTGCTTCGCCCTTTGAGGAAAGCATTTTGATTTAGAGGGATAATATGGTTGATGTGTAGCTTGATTCTGTTTGCCAAATTTTTTGCAACGATTTTATAAGATGTGTTGATTAGGCTGATAGGCCTGTATTGTGAGATGAGGTTTGGTTGTTCAGTTTTTTTGATGAGAGCTATGAAGGTTCTCTTTATGTGTTTGATGATATTGTGGGCATTTTTACTCTGGTGTAAATCCATCAACAAGGATAGGAAGTCTTTTTTGTAGTGATCCCAATTGTCTAGGTAGAATTCCACATTTAATCCATCTGGTCCAGGAGATTTGTTTAGACCTAGTGATTTAATGGCCTGGTTTAGTTCGTCTAAGGTGAAGGCTTGGATAAGGGAGTGTGATTGAGGGATTTTTTTGGGACACAGAATAGTCCAATCTAGCTCATTTAGGCGGTGAGTGTTGAAGATTTTTTGAAAGTGTTCAGTAATGTGGGTAGTGATAGAAGATTTCTTCATAGTGATAGAGCCATGGATTTTGAGGTATGTGATGGTGTTTTTTCTGTGATTGTTTTTATAAGTTTTATGGAAGAATTTGGTATTCATGTTTCCTTCTTTAACCCAAGTTATCTTCGATATTTGTCTCCATTTAATGTCTAGGCAGCTTTTTATGTGTTCCATCTCATATCTAATAGTTTGGACAAGAGCGGGGTCCGCTGAGGGGTCTTGGTCTATGAAATGGAATTGTTGTTCCAGGTTTTTTAAGGTGTTGTTGAGGTTTTTTGGGTGTTGGAGGGTCCATTTTTTGATGAAGATTTTCACTTGTTTAGTATTTTGGAGAATGTGTAGTCCCATATTGGTGGTATGAGGATCAGCTAAGCTCCAGTGGTTAGCACATTGGTTTGAGAAGTTTTTGAAGGTGAGCCAGAAATTGTCAAAGCGAAAAGGTCTTTTTCCCCATATTACATTGGTAGTGTCAAGTATAATACGAAAATGATCTGGGATGGCTCTATGGGCCGTGTGGACTATGGAAAGGGGGTATTTGTCCTCCCAAAGAGGGGAGCAAATGAAGTGGTCAAGTTTGGCGAAGGTTTGGTTTCTGGACCAGGTGTAACTTGTGTTAGAAGGTTTGATATAGATCATGTTGTGTTTTGTTAGTTGGGTTGTAAAGTGTTTATCAATTGTTGACATGGTTTGGGAAGTGTTGGAGATGTTAATTTTGTCATAGGGCTAGGTAATGAGATTTAAATCCGCTCTAATAATCCAAGGGGTTTGATGGCATTTGGTGAGGATTTTATCCAGTTCAGAAAGATAGGTTGCTTTGTTATTTCCCAGTTCCCCATAGATCCCTGTAAAGATCCAGTTAAAACCATCCAGTCTATTTTTGATAGAGAGAGTGATCGAGAATTCAAGACTGGTAGATTTAGTGATAGAAAAGGTCTGGTTATTCAGTCCGACTAGAAGCCCCCCTTTAAACCCAGTAGGAGGAATCTGAAACCACATAGTGATTCTATTTCCACCAATAGTTTTGAGGGAAAAAGGTGTAAGGTAAGATTTGGTCTCTTGAATAGTAATGAGGTCAATGTTGTTTTTATATATGTGGTAGCAAATTTCTTTGTGTCTTTTTAGGCAAGCTGCACCATAGACATTCCATGAAGAGATTTTTATTGGAGTCAAAGAAGAGATTCTATCTATCCAGTATGATGTGTTTACTGGATTTTCGTCTTGTCAAAGAAATTGTTGGTGTCTTCTATTTCCCTACAATTTTTCCACCCCATGTAGTTTTCTATATCGTGTAAGGCTTTATGTGCATTATTGTCCTCTTCAAAGTTTATACCTATTTTCTTTGTAAATTTTGTGAAGCTAGTGATATTTGACCAGGATGCAATGTCTTCAATGTTGTCAAGATCATAATTTGATGAATCTATCATAGGAGAAGTTATATCAACTAAGTCTGAGTGGGATAAATAAAAGGATTGAGTCAAAATACCTGTGTCCTGGCGGTTGATGATGTGTTTTATCTTGACGCCTTCTGGACTAGGCAGCAGGGCTTGAGTTGGCTTGTTGACACCTTCTCCTTGTTCTTTGCTTTTCTGATGCGGACTCTGCGAGGATCTAATTTCATCAATAATGACTGATTTGAGTTTATGCATGGTGCTAGGGTTGAGGTTGATGGTGTTGTTGTTTTCCTTGGTGGTAGAAGGGAAAGAGTGGTCTTGTCTTGGGATTTGTTTGAGTTTCCTGATGATGTAGTCGATGTGTTTTTCCTCTCCCAGACAAGATGTCTTTCACCTGCTTTTCTGATGGGGTTCTGTGGTTTTTGACCTTTAGAAGGGCAGAACCAAGAAGGTGGGTGGGTTGAGAGGTCTGAGAAAGCTGTCTTTATCTCAAATGGGTGCTCAGTAGAGAGCTTGATATTGTATATGGATTCTCCCAGACTGATGTTGATGGAAGTTGGCAGAGAGATTGCTTGTTTGACCACAAAGAGATAGTAAGTTTTGGTGTATTGTGTGGGATAGAGGGCTTGAGGGTTGATGTATTGTAGAGTGGCTCCTATGGAGTGGGCTATTCCTCTGAAGATCTCAACTTCCCAAAGGTGAGGTGGGAGGTTGGAGATAGCAACCCAGTCCGAACCACCTACAGGAGCTTCAAAAGCCCCGAGCTTAGCTGACCATTTTGAGAGTTTAGCTTGGATGAAGCTAGAGCCGCAAGGGATGGTCAAGACTTGGTTGAAGAGATGATTTATATTTATTCCTTCAGGGACCGAGTATATCAATTGGGTAGGTGAAAAGATCTTTGGTTTGAGGACAGTGTGTCCTGGGATAAGCAAGGCAATGGCTCTGGTGATGTCCAGAATGTTAACCTAGTTGTTGTCTATGTTGTTGTCAACGATCACCAAGATTCTTCTAAGAGTAAAAACTTTAAGGAGTCTCATGGAGTTGGCTGGAAGATCAAGGGCTATGGCATATTCCAGGTGTGCAGGTGCTTCCATAGGGGTAAAAGGTTTTTGGTAGCTAGGTTTTGGTTTCAGAGAGGATGAGATGTTCTTGGGAGGTTGATGTGCAGAGGGGTTTGATTGATCTTTAGGTGGGAGATGGTTGTATAGAGCTGTGGGTTTTGAACTTGTAAGAGGGGTATGGTATTTATGCATGTGTGGGTTAAGTGATACGTTTGCATGTTGAGGCGAGAGTGAGGTTCTGCTAAGCATGCAACATGGTTGTTGGAAAATAGGGAGAAATGATTTGTTTTGTTTTGGAGATTGGATTGATCCTTCCTGGGTAAGTGGTGGATAGTTTGAAAAGCAGTGTGGGAAGTAGATTTTGTTCTGGGGAAGTGTCGTCCCTTTCTATGGAAAGGGGTGAAAATGGCAGATGTGGTGTTGGTTGGGTAGTGATTTTTGATGTGCCCTTTTTGCAGGAACCTAAAGCAAGTTAAGTGATTTGGGCACCTGTGGGCTGAGTGGTTTCTATTTTTACAGATTTTGTAGAGAAGCGCTCGAAAAGGTCGTCAAGGGGGAGCTTTTTCCATGTCTATGAGGGGTAAAAAATTTCTAGGCACTCCTGAATAAGGGAAATCGAAGAGGTCTGTCCTAACCGAGGGAAAGAGATATTTAGTTTATTTTTATCTCTAGGTATGATTTCTTCATTTGGGGGGATCTTGGGTCTATTTGGAAGTAGAGAAGGGGGGTCAAATAAGAGAGTGTATACCTAGCCGTGATTGTGTCTGGAATGAAAGTCGATGTTGTCGTGGATGTTGTCATGTCTTCTATTTCTTCATCTTCCAAACAAGATGAGATTGAGATTGGCCAGTTTTTTTAGCCAATCAAAGGTTGATGAACATCTCTGACGAAGAGTTGATCCGTTAAGTTTGAAGATGGTGATATCGAACATGACTTCAGTTTAGCGAAGAAAGGAAGTAGTTGCTGAGGTGTTTCATTGTTGAAGTTACAGACCCAAGCCGAGAAGGTTCTGTGGTCGACCGGTTTGAGGTAGATGGTCTATTCCTGCCTGAGACCAAGATCGGAGATCATCTGAGCCCAGCCGTTAGAGATGAGCAAGGTTGATGCTTTTTTTGACCAGCTTTGATAGTCTATCTTGGACCGTTCGACTGTCACCCTGAAAGTGCGGTGACCTAGTCGCACAGAGCATGGACCCAACAAAATGTCAAAGTGGTAGTAGATATAAGCCCTAGGGAGAGGTACACTGGTGAGAAACTCAGGGTTGGAGAGGTGGTATTCCATGAAGGAGAACATAGATTCCATGTTGGGAGAGATAGGTGTCATCGGGTGAGATATGAGCTTCTCCGATGGCTTCTTTTGGTGTAGTGCTCTCTTGAAGAGAGGTGATTTACCCAGAAGACTCTGGGGGTTTTTTGTAGAGACACAGAGCCATTATGAGAGAGCCCCCTGTTCTCATGATGGGATGGGAGATATGGAGATCAGCGAGAGAGGATAAATGTGGTGCTCAGTTTTCACTAAGATTTTATTCATCTACAAGAGAAGGTGGATATTCAGGGAGCTGTCAGGTGGAAAGAGAGGAGAAGAACCTAGAGTTCACCCTAGAGTCTAGAGTCTTCCGCACTATGGGGAAGTTTAACAGGTGGTATGAAGATCTTGCATGTAGCCTCTAAAAGGGTGGGGAGTCATTAAATGTTGTTCTGAAGGTATCACCCACCTCCGATCTTCCGTAGTAGCAGTAAAGAGGAGGGATGATCTAGGTTGGAGGTGAAAGGGGAGAGAGATCGGATGTCACTGGGTCTCAGGGTTGTAGAATATACCTGGTGTGGAGAAGCCCTGGTGTTGTGAAGGTCTGGGACGAGTTGATGGATCTACTCGACTGGTTGGCACTGGAGCAGGTGAAGTTTCTTACCGGAGACGGGAGTTGCTCACCGGAGACAGCAGAGGGATCTGATCGTTGGGGGAGAGACCCAGGGGTTTTCTAGAGAGAAGTTGGAGCTTTCTCTCTCTTGAAGAAGATGGTGGTAACACCTAACATATATCTCCTTTTCTCTTTATCACACACACATTTTTCTATTGCATTCCTACTGCTGCTGATATTGGCCGTAGCCGGGCCAGCGGTGAAGCTCCTACTGTGGCTGGTCAGGGCTTCTATTTTTGTGGAGCCTCATTTGAGCTTGGGGCAAAACTCCTCTTCTCTTGACGTTTCCGTGTTGTGTCTCACAGTTCTGATTATTGGGGTTCCAAATTGAAGCCCACCTACACAATCTACTTGCCTACCACCACCACCACAACCTATTAATATTACACCAACCACACAGAGGAGAATCAGACCAGGAGAGTTGCCGTTCTCCCCTCTCTTCCTCATCATCTTCATCTTCTTCATCTATTACATCACTCCAACCACACACGTCAGCAGAAGAAAATTCCATGTTGTCCATAACATGGGTCACTTGGCTTGAAGAAAAATTACAAAATAAGATATTCATAGGAAAAAGATAAATGAGACACCATACAACAATTGGAAATATAGATTCATAAATTGTTCTTTCAAAGAGAAAACTAATAACATAGACTATCTCATCCTAAACTAAAATCTAATACATGAAGGATAGAAAAAATTTGTGGCACAAATCTTCTTTAGAAACTTGATGAAGATCTTCTATGGTGTAGATGGCACCCCACCAGCTAAGACCTGGGAACTTCTACCTTAAAGAACTCACTTCAATTCCTTTGCTCCTTGATCTACATACATCTCATCCCATGACCATGTGAAAACAAAGACACACATCAACAAGCAGCACTATCCATTTATAAGAATTGAAAATAAGCATATATACTTAACTTGAGAGAAAATCTTGACATGTATTTGACTTAATCATTCTTATTTACATTATTCTTATAACATGAAGAATTGAGAAGTAATTATATACATCTCTCCATGATGTCCACTTAAGAAAACATGATTTCTAGGAAAGCTCAAAATACTTGAAAAGCCCATACTTGGCACGAATGCATGTGATTTGGCTAAAAAGCCCATAATTGGCACTAATGCCCATAACAACCCCTTGAGATCCATGATTCGAGAAGCATATAAAAGTGGTTCAATTCCATTTATCTTAACATTAACATTACCGAAATCCTTTCATTACTATTTGTTATTGATAAAAGTAAATTATTTTGTGAGCAAAAAAAAAGTAAATTATTTTGAATTAATTTTGGAATTTTGAATTTAATATTTAACATGATGGGATTTCTCCCTATTGAAACTTGAATGTTAGATTCATAAATCATTAGCCATTAATAATAATCTCTAATCTTAATGTGCCTGATAACCATAACACATAGGATGTAGCAAACATAAAATAATTTATATAATGAACATGATTAGAGCATGGAACTTGAAATTGAAAGCATAATCCAAATATCATACACATCAAAAATTCAACCAAGATACTTATGTATAGTGGCATGACCCACTTACCTGGAGAAAAGAAAATCCCAACTTGGTTTCTTTGATCTTCAGTCAAATCCTATGTCTCTTGAAAATAATGTGATTCCTATAATTATCACTATATTTATCATCTTAAACCCTAATTTGTCCTTTAAGAAAACATGGTTTGTCATTATTGATTGGGGTTTCAAAATATGGAATCAAATTCTAATCGAAAAATCCTTTCACTATTTTTGCAAAATTTGGGAAAATATTTTTTATTATCGTGAATTTTTAAAATTTGGAACTAGATACCAATTTTAAATTTTACCTTTAATTTCAAGTTTGGTCGGCCAGGACCACAAACAAGGCCCAAAGAATCTTTCTTTGATCTCCAGTAGTGTGAGACGACTGTCTCCCCCGCTACGCTATTCTGCAAAACTGGGGTCTCCATTTTGCATCCCACAGAGGACGGATCTACCTTGCCTCACCTCCCTCTACATGTAGCTGGAGTGGAGCACTTGTTGTGCTCCTCAGGCGTGGTCGATAGTGAACACCCATGAAGGGTTGTCGAGGTACCTTGGCCTCTGAGATAATCCATGGATGACTAGCGTAATGACCCCACCTCCCGGTAACCCCCAATTAAGGGATACCAAAAGGTCAGAGCCGTTAGCCCAACTTTCTGGATCAATTGTTCGACAAGTAATCAATAATAATGACTAAATTCTACCAAAACTATACTGAAAAGCTAGAATAAAATAAAACTTTGCATACCTTTTTAAAATCTTAGATTTGTAAACTACTTTCCACAACTGGAGTCTATTCTAACTAATCCTCTGTGTACTTTAATTCATATCTTCACATTGTATCAATTTACTGTTTGTCCTTTTCCATTTCGTACCTAAAATGCCGACAAATAAAATGCCAGTCAACATAAATGAATATGTCAGTATGTGGGGACAACCAAAATTTCACAAATATTGCTAACAACCTAAATATCACAATCAAGTTAATTAACAATCCAATTTACGTCTTCAATGTGACATTCTCCACCGCTTTTACCCTAACCCTGGAATACCCTCTTTAGGGTTTCTCTTTTGCAATAGACATAAGGCCACCTTCTCCATCCTGAGCTTGGTGCCTGGGGTCACCTCTCATGGTGCCCATTAGTCATGCAATATCATAAGGCCACCTTCTCTATACCAAGCTTGGTGCCTAGGGTCACCTCTCATGGTGCCCATTGGTCTTCCTTCTTGGGCTTGACCTCATTGCATCATACATCAGGGTGGCATGTAGGTGTGAGAATACACACTTCTAAATTAACTATGATAATCATAGTGACTTTATTTGCATATATGAACATCCAACAGTTAGGTTGCATTCAATTCGATCAATCATCTGAGAAAACCCCATGAAACTAAAGTGGTTAATCATAAATAACCACATACCTAATCCAGAGAAACTTGATGTCCAAGTAAGAATAATCAAGAACATTCAATCAAGAAATCAACAATATCCTAAAATTAATGCATAACATCCATGTGTCATTATTTTATTCAAAACATTCTCAAGATTGACTTGGATTCCACCTTAGGATTTCTAGGCCAACTTTAGGGTTTTATTAGGGTTTTAGCCTCCATAATTCTTTTATCACGTTTAATGCTCTTTTAGTCCACAAACCCTAATTTCGTCATCATAGGCATACTTGAATGTTAATTGAATCTAATACATATCTTTTACACTAAAACTACCATCTTTATCTTTTTAAGTCATGTCAAGATCATTAAACCCAATTATCATGTTCGGTTTCTTTCGAATTGACAACTCATATTTCATTATAGTCCAATTCACATATGAACCCTATTTATCACTAATTCCACATTTATCCACTAGGAAACCCTAATCACCAAATTAAGGGTATTTATCCACAATTAGAAACTTTTATACTCAGAATATCTTAGAATCATCATATCTCAGCTTTATTCATGGATTTGAACAATTAAAGCCATTAAGAGTCATAATTACCAAAATTAGGGTTTTAAGGCCCATTAAAGCATACTCATGTACATGGAAACCTACATTAATCAAACTATGCATAAAGATCATCCTTTTGGATCTAATGTGTCCTTTTTATAATCAACAGGTTAATATTGATTAAAAGCACCCACAATACCTTTCTCAATCTTATTAACATCAATATTAGGGTTTCTTAATCATTAATGCATTAAAGTTGACAACTTTAACTACTTTTCGAATTGCAAGAGGAATTAGGCTCTAAAACTATTTTTAATGGATTCCACGTATTTTTCTGAGAAAATTTCATATATTATATGTACCAATATGTACCAATCCGAGTTACCATTAATTAAATACGAATTTTGCAAGATTCACTTACTTGGACCAATGGGATGTTGACACGTCAACCATCCCATGCATCACGTAACTCGACCGAAACGTAACGCAATGACCCTTTTATCCCCGCGTAAAGATCCGACTCTTCAACACCCAGAGGGGCAAAACCATCCAACAAGGCTAGGTCATCTTCCTCCTTTCGACACACGCTACTACTGCCGGGTGCAGCTCGTTGCGGGGCCACCCCCTCCTCCCTAGGGCTCGAAGGTCGCCAACGGCCACCGCCTTGGCTCCTTCGCACTTCTGTGCACACGGGGCACCTCCATCTCGCGGCCAAGATGGCCAGCTCAAGCTTGTCGGGCCTGCAATGTGCGGCTGGTCTTGCAGTCGTGTTGCTGTAGTTGCACATGGCTAGGGTGAAGGGATGATCATCGAGCTTCCCCATGGTGTCGCAGGAGAAGCATGCCTCCATCGTAACCCCTTCATGGCCCCTCGTTGCTCCAGGGGTTTCATTACTCTCTTATGCTAGTGTTTTGAGTGAAAACAAAGTGAAGGAGAGGGTGGGATACCCAAGATCCTCTTGGACTCGAGGCTAAGGGTCCAACCCTTATATAGGGGAGGGCAACCAAACCCTAACATGCTTTCCCACAAAGAAAACAAGTCCCCCTTCAACTATGGCCACCATACTTTCCTTGTTTAAAAGTAACTTCTCTTTTTTTTAATTATTTCCTTATTTATCTGTATTCCTTGGTTATCAAGGAATCCGAAAATTATTACTTTTACTCTCTTTGTGCTTGGCTTTTAATCCATTGGCCATGAAGTTTTACTTCCTTATAGCAAATTGTATCTCTTTTTTTTATAACACTAGAAAGTCATTAACTATATAGCACCATATTCACATATTATAACTTTTGTATTATTTTTATTTTCTCTTTCTTCCTCTCCATTGGGACTCCTTGGACCCCAAGAAATCCTAAGATTTTGAAATCCTTTTTGAAGGATACTTATTATCCTTCTAGATGCATCTACATCCATTATTTCTCATTATCTTACTTATTTCTCATTATCTCATTAGAAATCATATGTAAACAAAATTTACTAAATTGTGGCCATTAATGCCACTTTCTAGATATTTCTATGTATTTCTCATAAATACATTGCTTAATATCCATTATCTTTTATCTTTTTATATTATTTTGACTTTTCTTCTTTTCTCCTCTTTTATATCCAAAATAGTGGATACTACAAAATTCCAATCAAAAGGGAGATTTGCAAGGAAATCCATCCTTTGAAGCAAAGCATACAACCTTCTCAATTCAAGTCCATATTCATAAAGTTATTACCTTTCAATTATGAAAACACATGTAAAATTGAGGTTGTAACATCCTTCCCCTCTTATAGGAATTTTTCCCTTAAAATTCCATCAAACATACAAACAAGCAGGATAAGACTTCCTCATGTCCGTCATGGCTCCCATGTGGCTTCACTCTCTCCATGGTGCTTCCAAAGAACCTTCATCATCTTATATTCTTACATCTGAGTGCTCTCTCACCTTAGTATCTCGTACCCTCGTAGGTGACTCAGGACATTTTATCCTCTCTCTCGAAGCTTAATAGGTTCATGGTTCAGCACATGGCTCGAGTATCTCACATAATGCTCTAGATCAGACTCGTGGAACAAATCATACGTCACATTAACTTGAGGGGTAAGGCTACACACAAGCATCTCCACCAATCCATCTCAAATGGACTCATGTATCGGGGACTCAACTTCCTCAGCTATAGCTTAGAGGGGTTGGATTACCATATCACATATTTTCCCATAGTGATCTGCATGTCAGTCTGCTTCACATCATCTCACGACTCATGTCGCCCCTGGGCTTTCTCAGCCATCACATGATCAAAGCGACTTCATCTACACTCACTGTGGTCTCTCTAACCTTCACAAGGTCTTTCCACCAACATCATCTTCATGAAACGGTGACTGAAACAACCTTCCTTATAGAGCTTCTTACATCCCAATACTGGCTATAGTGGCTGTGGCAACACATCCCACTATCACACAGACAACGAGGTGTTACGCGAAAATGTGCGGAAAACACCATAATCCACAGATTACCAAAAACACGGGTTAATTAAAACTGATTCTGTAAAGTGGATAAACTATGAAACTATTGCATTCAGATCCACATCCTGCAAGGAAACAGTTATATAAACATTTACAGGTCTTGATACGTGTCCACAGCTTAGAGGATCAGATGTCCTGTCATCTCACAAGTTCATCACCTATTTATACATACATAACGGCCCACATTCGGCCAGCAGCAGGATATACAAAACATCAACATCTATACATCACGAAACAATGTCAAAATGTTCCCAAGGACCTGAGAGTACAGGGATGACTCTAGACTCTACTACAAAACAACCAAAACAGTAGCATATCCATCTCTTGCCTTCTACTGCTCGTCTTGCTGCTCAACCGCAACTCTGCGACCACCACCACATCTAGCTCAAACACCTAAAAAGGTTACAAACCAGCGGGGTGAGACACACAGTCCCACGAGAAACATAACTCCCCTCCAAAACTATAAAACCAAAGGAAGATTAAAGAAATAGTAGATAACTGGTAAAGCGTAGAATAAGAACGGCCTATATAGCAAAGCTATTCATACCATCCGACTTACCAGATGTACAGAAGGCATCTAACCAAATATCTCTTTATGGAACATGATTAACAAGATAAGATTTATAAGATCTTACCACATAACATAAGGAACGTATAAGTAACTGCAAGTATAACAAGATTAACTACACAAGCAAGGCCTCAACCAATGTTCTGTGTTTTGCCTTAAGCAGTAAATACTATTCAGCTGGATTACGTATTATTATGCCCTAAGGAAGTGAGTCGTACCGCTCAAATCCAACCTTCGATTGCGAAACCCAAGCTGGTGCCATACAAGGTCAAAGGAAGAGCCGGACTCCACGACCTCCCACCTCGTGGTCAGTGCATGAGTACAACACAAGCAGAACCGTAATCTCATGTTTAAGTGGCCTCAGCCATAGGGTCATCTCTCATAGGCTACCCTCTGCCTAGCCCGCCTCGGTATAGGTCTCGACGCTAGTATATCCGAGCCACGGGCCTATTCACCATGCTCTGAGCCATGAACGCATTCATACTCCCATATCACATATCCTAAGCCATGGGCCTGTTCACCATGCTCTATACATATCCTGAGTCTACAACCGTAGCTGCACTCGAATCCTCACTATTTTAGGCTAGGAGAAACCTCACATATTCAGCAATATGCGCTCTGTGTTAACCCACAGGAGAACCCGTTTCACCATCACCAGCTCCTGACGATGATGGATCTATGGCCAGGGAAAACTACATGATATGTTCCACTGTGATTATTTAATGTATTTTAAGTGGATTGCAAGATTCAGTCAAGTTGTATAACATGCAACTAAAACAAGAATAAACAACATGAAACTCAAAATCATGCTTTTACTATCATCAACATCATCCTGATCCATCACAAGGATCTAACATTACATGTTACCACTTGGCCTCTTGCCAATCCTCTAGATCCATCACAAGGATCATCACATTGCCATGGGATCTCAATCCCTCATTACATAGTGTCACTGCCTCTTAAGGCTTACATCATCACCATGGGATAGCAATCCCAGGTCATCATCAGAGGATAACACCTCAACTGGGCACATTAGCCATCTCAGGTCCTCAGACCATAACACATCATGCATGTTACCTTATCAAGAGTAACCATCGAAGTAGTGTTACTCAAACATATATACCTCATAGCCCTTTACCTGGCTATACATCCGCATGAACCCTGCATGGTTAGTATGCATAATCATCATAGATTAAAAAAAGGAACATATTATTAGGAGGTGATATTTGATGATTGTATGTCTTATCATTCATGCCTCAACCTGTGACCATAGACATAGGTCATATCATCAAGCAAAGCATCTTATATGCTTACCATTCTCAGCATTTACATATGATTCAAGATGATCATAAACACAGGTACTATCATAGCAGGATATATAGATGTAATCTACTATCACGATTACCATCAAGTATGTCAAGGGTTACTATCAAAAACCAATGTGATTCATGAACAAGAGCTAGCGTATATATTCCCATGAGAGACAAGACCCTCACTAGAGGCATCCACTATCCTTACCAAAGGTGGTATCGGGCAGGGTACTCTCCCCTATCGCCCAACACAACCTCACAATGGGTAGCACCTAGGGTGAAACGTGCAACGCTGTGTGGTGCACTTTCAAGCGTATCGTGCAACAAGGTCTATCGGGAAACTGAGCCCAAGGGGCGTGTCGTGCAAGGTGTGACGTGCAATAGGTATCGGGAAACGTCCAGCATGTGTCGTGCATCACCATGATGCCATGACGCCGAGCACGCAGCTAACCACTGAGCCCCATATCGTCCAAAGGGTAACAGGCACTTGAGCTAGGTGTGTTGCGCTGCTAACGGGCAACTAGGGCATGCAACTCAACCAAAGGGTGTGTCATGTGACGGCGCATCGCACCCCAAGGATATCGGGCAACACACACCCAACAAGGCATAACGCCCAAGGGATGCCACTCTAACAGGCAACAAGGAAAGCATAACGCCTAACTGATCTCATGCTAGCGGCCAACACACACTGGGCAAAAACTGATGTGATGCCCATCACAACATCACAGAACTATCTAACAAACTCCACATCTCAAAGCACAATGACACCAAGCCATCAAATAAGCTAAGTGTATTGGGCAGGATACTCATCAAGGTGTGATGCCCGACACACACAAGGCAGGAACCAGGTGCAACGCTCGACACAGCCACAACAACATGACGTCCAAGGCTCTAGGTCAAGAGGGGTATCGGGCAACTCCAATCCCGAGCCATATCGGCCAAGACGCAACCCGATAGGGTCACCACCAACCTCAAGCACAAGGGCACCAAAACCCAAATGGATCAAGAAGATGACTCACCTCTCAACTATCAAGAGAGAGGGGTCTTACCAAGCTTCTTAACAGCAATCGGGCAACACAAGGATCGACCACAACCAAGGTCTACAACCACTACCAAGCTCACCTCTAGAATGCATGGTGAGAGAAGGGTGTTGCTCAAGAAACTAGAACACAAGCTCACCGCTCAACTTAAACGAGAGAGGGGTATTGCCCATGATACTATAGTTCAAGCTCAATTCTCTAGACCAAGGAGGGAGAGGGGTGTTGCTCAACAAGAAACCCTAGAACACATGGTTTGGCCAATAAGGACAACTTAAATAAGAAACTAAACTAGCAACATGCATAGAAGATATGATCATAAGCAACATATAAGAACATAAAACAAGGTAGTTTAGTTAGGGTTAGGAGTTATGTAACCCGCCTTAAGCAACCTCCAAGCTCCTAGCTCCAAGCACCACCAAGGAAGAAGAGAAAGGCACTCTAGGGTTCGGCCACTACTAGAGGAAGAAGGAGACTCCAAGAAGGATCGGCCACCAAGCTTGCAAAAGAAGAGAGTGTCGTGCACCAAGGGAGAGGGAGACTAAGGAACCAAAGGGATCCTTAGCAAGAGAAAGGAAGCACATATATAGGAAAGGATAGAGAAGAAACCAAGGAAAGACAAGGCAAGGTGTCGCCCACCTAGGGACACTTGTCCATGTGCAAAGCCACCACTCTAACATGCCCTAAACACATGTCTAAGGCCATTGCCACATGCAAGCATCAAGCACCAAGTGTCCACTAGTGGTGACACAAATGAGGTCAAAGAAGGTCAAAGGATCCATGGGCGACACACCTCCACACCATGGCTGACACACACCCTGGGCGACACACCTAGGCTGACACAAGCACACTTGCCTGACACAAGGTCCAAAGAGGTAAAGGCAACGCACCACAAGGCCCACCAAGGCTCAACCAAGCCCAAAGGATCTCAAGAAATGAGCCCAACCCTTCCTCTCAACACTAGAGGAAGCAAGGAGAGGGAGGAACACCTCACAAGGTGACAAACTTGCCCAAAAACCCTAGACTTGGATTAATTGCAAGTAGCAGCTCCAGCTCTAAACCCTAAACCCTAATCACCACTAAAGGTGATTAGCTAGCAAGCAACTAAGCACCAGGGTTAAGCAAAGCAAACATGATAAGCCCTAAATAGAGGTTAGGGTCCTTACAAGCTAACCCCCTACAAAGGGATTTCGTCCTCGAAATCTGAAGGAAAAAGTGAGGGATACTTCCTCCTCATCTCTTCCTCAAGCTCCCACGTATCTTCCTCAACGCCACGATGATGCCAAAGGACCTTCACAAGAACCAGGTCCTTCCTCTTCAGCTTCTTCACCCTTCTGTCCAGGATCATCACAGGACATTCCTCGTAGGTCACATCTTCATCAAGCTCAACTTCGACTGGCTGTATCATTGTTCCTGTATCCGGATGACTTTTCTTCAGCATACTGACATGGAACACTGGGTGCAACCTGTGCAACTCTGGCGGCAGCTACAACTCATAAGCTACCTTGCCCATACGTTCTATGACCGGGTATGGCCCCATATATCTGGGTGCTAGCTTACCCTTCCACCCAAACCTCAGTACACCCTTCCACAGTGAGACTTTAAGATATACTTTGTCTCCTACCTGTAGCTCCAAAGGTCGTCGACGATTGTCTACGTAAGACTTCTGCCTGTCATGTGCCGCTTTCAATTGTTGATGTATCACCTTGATCTTCTCGGTTGTCTGTTGTACTAACTTAGAACCTAAAAGCTAATATTCACCAGACTCATACCAACACAACGGAGATCTGCATTTCCTACCATATAAGGCCTCATAAGGGGCCATGCCAATGTTCCACTGATAACTATTATTGTAGGAAAACTCTATCACACTGAGATGTACGTCCCAACTGCATAGGAACTGCAAAACACAAGCCCGAAGGAGATCCTCCAAAGTTTGAATAGTCCTCTCAGACTGTCCATCTGTCTGTGGATGGAAAGCGGTGCTGAATCTCAACTGCGTTCCCAACGCTTTGTGCAACTGTTCCCAGAAATGACTCGTGAACTGTGGACCTCTGTTGGAAACTATCGTTACTGGCTCACCATGCAACCACACTATCTCATATACATATACTCGAGCAAGCTTCTCAGCTGTATACGTTGTCTTCATAGGTATGAAATGGGCAGACTTCGTCAATCTGTCCACTATCACCCAAATGGAATCATGATTCCTAGTTGTCTTGGGCAGACCAACTACGAAATCCATGGTTATATGATCCCATTTCCACTGTGGTATCGGCAAGGGTTGTAACGTACATGCCAACTTATAATGTTCAGCCTTGACTTGCTGACATACCGCACACTTAGCCACAAACCCGGCTACATCTTTCTTCAAACTGGGCCACCAATACAAGTCTGTCAGGTTATGATACATCTTGGTGTCTCCTGGATGCATAGCATACATCGATGTGTGTGCTTCCTCGAGTACTAGCTTCCTTAGATCATCAGCATCGGGGACCACCATCCTATCATGATAGCAAACTAGCCATCCTCGGACTCATGGAATCCATCACACTTTTTGCTGCCAAACTCTGATCTGATCAACTATATTGTATCATCCATTTGTTGTGCATCCTTGATTTGCTGTCTTAGTGTAGGCTTGACTTACATATGTGCTAAAAGTCCAGCTAACAAGGAAACTTCCATCTGCACATTCATCTCCCGCAAGGAAACAAACATATCTCGTCTATGGCATACCAAAGAACTCAACTGTACCTTCTTTGTAGAGAGAGAAGAAGACTTTTAGCTAAGAACATCAGCTACCACATTCGCCTTACCAGGATGATACTCGATGGTGCAGTCGTAATCATTGATTAGCTCCATCCATCGACATTGTCGCATGTTTAACTCATGTTGTGAAAAGATATACTTCAGATTCTTATGATTCGTAAAGATCTGACACACTTCCCCATAAAGATAGTGTCTCCAAATCTTTAAATCATGAACCACCACCGCCAACTCCAAATCATGAGTCGGATAGTTCTCCTCGTGTTTCTTAAGCTGTCACGAAGCAAAAGAAACCACATGATCTTCCTACATCAGCACACAACCTAAACCTTTCTTGGAAGCATCACAGAAAACAACATAGCCCTTCCCAGGCTCTGGCAGCACTAGCACTGGAGCACTAGTCAGCTTCTCCTTCAGACTCTGGAAAGCTTGCTGGCAACGATCAGTCCAGACAAAAGGTACACCCTTTCTGGTCAACTTTGTCATCGGCAATGCAATCGCACTAAAGTCCTTAATAAACCTCCGGTAGTATCCTGCTAAACCCAGGAAACTACGAACTTCTTTCGACATCTTCGGTTGTTCCCATTCTGTAATGGACTCCACCTTCTTCGGGTCCACTTTGACTCCTTCTGCAGATATCACATGACCCAAGAAAGTCACATCTTCCAACCAAAACTCACACTTACTGAACTTGGCGTACAACTGATGTTGGCGAAGAAGAGTCAACGCTAGTCGAAGATGTCTCTCATGCTCTTGCCTGTCCCGACTATAGATCAAGATGTCATCTATAAAGACTACAACAAACTGATCTAGAAATGGATGGAACACTCGATTCATCAAATCCATGAAAGTAGAAGGTGCATTGGTTAGCCCAAATGACATAACCACAAACTCAATGTGACCATACCTCGTCCTAAAAGCTGACTTTGGTATGTCATCCACCTTAATCCTCAACTGATGATATCCAGATCGTAGATCAATCTTTGAAAACACTGTAGCACCACGCAATTGATCGAATAGATCGTCTATCCTCGGTAACGGGTACTTGTTCTTGATCGTGACTTTGTTCAACTGCCGATAATCTATACATAACCACATCGATCCATCCTTCTTCTTAACGAACAACACTGGAGCACCCCAAGGTGATGTGCTCAGTCATATGAAACCTTTCTCCAACAACTCTTGTAAACTTCTTCTTTAGCTCTACCATCTCTACTGGAGCCATCCTATATGGTGTCTGTGCAACTGGCTATGTTCCTGGAACCAGATTGATCTCGAAATCAATCTCTCGGGGTGGAGGAACACTGGGGAACTCATCAGGAAACACATCTGCAAACTCTCAGAAAACCATCACCTCCTCAAGCCTAGGACCTTTCGCCTTGGTATCCACAACGTGAGCTAAGAACACCTTACATCCTTGTCGTAACAACTTTTCTGCCACCATAGCTGATACCAGACACGTTGGAAGAATCTTCCTATCTCCTTGTAAGATCCACTTCTTACCACCATCATCAAACACAGCCTGCTTGGAACCATAGTCCAAAACAACCTTATACTTCTCTAAGGTATCCATCCCAAGGATCACATCGAAACCATGCATATCAAGTGGTATAAGATCCACTTGTATACTGTGTTCCGAAAAAGATAAGACACAAGATGGACACTCCTCTCGAAGCATCGAGGAACCATTAAGAGGGGTTTCTAACAACAAGCTATCCTTCTTACAACTAACAGGTAAACGACAGTTCACAAGCATACTATAGGTGATAAAAGAGTGTGTAGCTCCCGGGTCAACCAGAATAGATATAAAGCAAGAAGAAGACATATCATAATGAAATAACTCTATCTGACTTGTCAACACTTACGAGTTGACTATCACCTCCAGCTGACTCATAGCATAGAATCGAGCCGTTTCTTGCTGTCCACGTCCTCTGCTTCCTTGAGCAGACGATCCTGCTTGCGACACGTGGCCATGTCCTCGCCCTCTGTTACAACTGGGATGCTGCCTATCTGACCCTCGTTGATTCTGCCTTGGCTGCTGTCACTTCAACATCTCTATTCAGGCAGTTGAACCTGAAATGCCCGATCTGACCACAGAGATGGCATGACCTATCTTCAAACCGTGGCCTAGATGGCCCTATCACTGCCACAAAAGCTTTACTATGTGCCTTTGACGGTGAAGAAACATAATCTCTTCCCTTACTCAGAGACCACTGTGACGGTACACTGAAACCTCTCATCATGGAAGGTGCTGAAAACCTTGGCTTCTTGAAGCCACCAAACCTTTGTCCCTGGAACTGAGCAAGCCTCTTCTTAGACATGGATTCTCTTTTCTCCCTGACTAACCGTTCAATCCTCCAGACAGATTCCACAAATGTAGCAAACCGCTCACAGTTCTCCAATGCAGAAACAGGTGTTGTCAACTCAGCACTCAGACCCTTCTCAAAATGTCTGATCCGTTCCTCATCTGTCGCTGCCATATGAGGACAATACCTCAACAGATCCATGAACTTGTCTTCGTACTCGGTGATGTTCATCGTTCCTTGGCACGGGCACTCAAACTAACTGAGCTTCTCATCCAAATACATCTTTGAAATGTATCTGCTGATGAACTCACGCCGAAAAACCCTCCAACCGATCACCTCACCAGGTCACTTCTCTTCCTCGATGGTCCACCAGTGACCAGCACTACCTTTCAAAAGGTAGACAGCATGCTTGACTTTGTCTGCTTCAGGGATGTCGAGGATCTGGAAAGCCTTCTCAAGACTTGTCAGCCACAGATCTGCATCCGCTGAATCAGCCGTCCCAACATAATCCGAAGCTCTGACTCAGTGAAGCTGCTCAAAGGTCTTCCCAATACCCGATGTTTCACCATGGGAAGCTTGTGCTCTCGGTGGAGGCACTGGCAATCTTTCTACCATGAGATTCATCATATCCATCATCTGCCCCATAAGCTGTTGATAGGCAGGGTTTTTGAGAATGGCTGGGTCAGGTTGGGGGACCTCAGGCACCCGATCTTCATGTGCCCGACTAAAAGCTCCATCAACTGATGCAGCATCGCTGTTCTCGGCAGTGTGTTCTTCATGATTTCCAGACATCTTGGCTTTTCTTCCGCTGAGGGCCGAAGACGATGGTAAGAAATCTGGAAAACTCACAAGAATAGACACAACCTAGTCCTAAATCCCTGTAGACTCAGTGAACCTAGAGCTCTAATACCAAAACTTGTGGAAACACATCCCACTGTCACACAAACAGTGAGGTGTTACGTGAAAACGTGCGGAAAACACCATAATCCACAAATTACCAAAAACACGAGTTAATTAAAACCGATTTCGAAAAGTGGATAAACTATGAAACTATTACATTCAGATCCACATCCTGCAAGGAAACGGTTATATAAAGATTTACAGGTCTTGATACGTGTCCACAACTTAGAGGATCAGCTGTCCTATCATCTCATGAGTTCATCACCTATTTATACATACATAACGGCCCACATCCGGCCAGCAGCAGGATATACAAAACATCAACAACTATACATCGCAAAACAACGTCAAAATGTTCCCAAGGACCTTAGAGTACAGGGATGACTCTAGACTCTACTACAAAATAATCAAAACAGAAGCATATCAATCTCTTGCCTTCTACTGCTCGTCTTGCTGCTCAGCCGCAACTCTGTGACCACCACCACGTCTAGCTCAAACACATAAAAAGGTTACAAACCAGTGGGGTGAGACACACAGTCCTAGTGAGAAACATAACTCCCCGCCGAAACTATAAAACCAAAGGAAGATTAAAGCAATAGCAGATAATTGGTAAAGCGTAGAATAAGAACGGTCTATATAGTAAAGCTATTCATACCATCAGGCTTACCAAATGTATGGAAGGCATATAACTAAATATCTCTTTATGGAACATGATTAACAAGATAAGATTTATAAAATATTAACACATAACATAAGGAATGTATAAGTAACTGCAAGTATAACAAGATTAACTACACAAGCAAGGCCTCAACCAATGTTCTGTGTTTTGCCTTAAGCAGTAAATACTATTCGGCTGGATTACATATTATTATGCCCTGAGGAAGTGAGTCGTACTGCTCAAATCTAACCTTCGATTGCGAAACCCAAGTCGGTGCCAAACAAGGTCAAAGGAAGAGCCGGACTCCACGACCTCCCACCTCATGGTCAGTGTACGAGTACAACACAAGCAGAACCGTAGTCTCATGCTTAAGTGACCTCAACCATAGGGTCAACTCTCGCAGGCTACTCTCTACCTAGCCCGCCTCGGTATAGGTCTCGATGCTAGTATATCCGAGCCACGAGCATGTTCACCGTACTTTGAGCCATGAACGCATTCATGCTTCCATATCACATATCCTGAGCCATGGGCATGTTCACCATGCTCTATACATATCCTAAGTCTACAACCGTAGCTGCACTCGAATCCTCACTATTTTAGGCTAGGAGAAACCTCGCATATTCAACAATATGTGCTCCGGGTTAACCCGCAGGAGAACCCATTTCACCATTACCAGCTCCTGACGATGATGGATCTATGGCCAGGGCAAACTACATGATATGTTCCATTGTGATTATTTCATGTATTTTAAGTGGATTGCAAGATTCAGTCAAGGTGTATAACATGCAACTAAAACAAGAATAAACAACATGAAACTCAAAATCATGCTTTTACTGTCATCAACATCATCCTGGTCCATCAGAAGGATCCAACATTACATGTTACCACTTGGCCTCTTGCCAATCCTCTAGATCCATCACAAGGATCATCACATTGCCATGGGATCTCAATCCCTCATCACATAGTGTCACTACCTCTCAAGGCTTACATCATCACCATGGGACAGCAATCCCAGGTCATCATCAGAGAATAACACCTCAACTGGGCACATTATCCATCTCAGGTCCTCATACCATCACACATCATGCATGTTACCTTATCAAGAGTAACCATCAGAGTAGTGTTACTCAAACATATATACCTCATAGTCCTTTACCTGGCTATACATCCGCATGAACCCTGCATGGTTAGTATGCACAATCATCATAGATTAACAGAAGGAACATATTATCTGGAGGTGACATTCGATGATCGTATGTCTTATCATTCATGCCTCAACCTGTGACCATAGACATAGGTCATATCATCAAGCAAAGCATCTTACCATTCTTAGCATTTACAGATGATTCAAGATGATCATAAACACAGGTACTATCATAGCAGGATATATAGATGTAATCTACTATCACGATTACCATCAAGTATGTCAAGGGTTACTATAAAAAACCAACATGATTCATGAACAAGAGCTAGTGTATAGATTCCCATGAGAGACAAGACCCTCACTAGAGGCGTCCACTATCCTTACCAAAGGTGGTATCGGGTAGGGTACTCTCCCCTATCGCCCAACACATAACCTCACAATGGGTAGCACCTAGGGTGAAACGTGAAACGCTGTGTGGTGCACTTTCAAACATATCGTGCAACAAGGTCTATCGGGCAACTGAGCCCAAGGGGCCTGTCATGTAAGGTGTGACGTGAAACAGGTATCAGGCAACATCCAGTATGTGTCGTGCATCACCATGATGCCATGACGCCCAGCACGCAGCTAACCACTGAGCCCCATATCATCTAAAGGGTAACAGACACTTGAGCTAGGCGTGTTGCGTTGCTAACAGGAAACTAGGGCGTGCAACTCATCCAAAGGGTATATCGTGCGACGACGCATCGTGCCCTAAGGATATCGGGCAGTACACACCCAACAAGGCATAACGCCCAAGGGATGCCACTCTAACAGGCGACAAGGAAAGCATAACGCCTAACTGATCTCATGCTAGCGGCCAACACACACAGGGCAAAAATTGATGTGACGCTCGTCACAACATCACAGAATTATCTAACAAACTCCACACCTCAAAGCACAACGACACCAAGCTACCACATAAGTTAAGTGTATTGGGCAGGATACTCATCAAGGTGTGATGCCTGACACACACAAGGCAAGAACCAGGTGCAACGCTCAACACAGCCACAACAACATGACGTCCAAGGCTCTAGGTCAAGAGGGGTATCGGGAAACGCCAATCCCGAGCCATATCGGCCAAGACGCAACCCGACAGGGTCACCACCAACCTCAAGCACAAGGGCACCAAACCCTAATGGATCAAGAAGATGACTCACCTATCAACTATCAAGAGAGAGGGGTCTTGCCAAGCTTCTTAACACCAATCGGGCAATACAAGGATCGACCACAACCAAGGTCTACAACCACTACCAAGCTCACCTCTAGAATCCATGGTGAGAGAAGGGTGTTGCTCAAGCAACTAGAACACAAGCTCACCTCTCAACTTAAATGAGAGAGGGGTATTGCCCATGATACAAGAGTTCAAGCTCACTTTTCTAGACCAAGGAGGGAGAAGGGTGTTTCTCAACAAGAAACCCTAGAACACATGGTTCGGCTAACAAGGACAACTTAAACAAGAAACTGAACTAGCAACAAGCATAGTCGATATGATCATAAACAACATATAAGAACATAAAAGAAGGTAGTGTAGTTAGGGTTAGGAGTTATGTAACCCACCTTAAGCAAGATCCAAGCTCCTAGCTCCAAGCACCACCAAGGAAGAAGAGCAAGGCACTCTAGGGTTCGACCACCACTAGAGGAAGAAGGAGACTCTAAGAAGGATCGACCACCAAGCTTGCAAAAGAAGAGGGTGTCGTGAACCAAGGGAGAGGGAGACTAAGGAACCAAAGGGATCCTTAGCAAGAGAAAGGAAGCACATATATAGGAAAGGATGGAGGAGAAACCAAGGAAAGACAAGGAAAGGTGTCACCCACCTAGGGACACTTGTCCATGTGTAAAGCCACCACTCTAACATGCCCTAAACACATGTCTAAGGCCATTGCCACATGCAAGCATCAAGCACCAAGTGTCCACCATTGGTGACACAAACAAGGTCAAAGAAGGTCAAAGGATCCATGGGCGACACACCTCCACACCATGGCCGACACACACCCTGGGAGACACACCTAGGCTGACACAAGCACACTTGCCCGACACAAGGTCCAAAGAGGCAAAGGCAACACACCACAAGGCCCACCAAGGCTCAACCAAGCCCAAAGGAACTCAAGCAACGAGCCCAACCCTTCCTCTCAACACTAGAGGAAGCAAGGAGAGGGAGGAACACCTCACAAGGTGACAAACTTGCCCACAAACCCTAGACTTGGGTTAATTGCAAGTAGCACTTCCAGCTCTCAACAAAGCACCAACAAACCCTAATCACCACTAAAGGTGATTAGCAAGAAACTAAGCACCAGGGTTAAGCAAAGCAAACAGGATAAGCCCTAAACTGAGGTCAGGGTCCTTACAGTGGCTATCATCACAACTGTCACAGGACGAGAACTGTCCCCATATATCACCCTGAATGAGCACACACGCTCTCATCAGACCCTCTAATCTAGATCATGCTAACCATTAGATAGGGGTGATAAGTTGTACTAACATTGAGTTCTTCATGTACCTACTTCTACCACATGGAAGTGAACCTTTAGATCACACTCAAGGACCTTTGAACTCGTATTATGGTGTAGTTGAACCATCTCTCTCTCTTACATGTAGTTCAACTGAATCTGTCCCTTGACAATACTCCCTCTTTCTCTTAGATTATGTCATCTAGGTAAAGCGATCTTACCATAACCAATATTGCATCTTGACCTCCCTTGGTCTATGGGAGACTTACCACAACATCCATAGTGATTGAATAGCAAGTCATTTAATCAATAAGGAATATGAATAACATGTATATTATTTATCCAACTAGGACTTAATAAACAATGTATCATCAATCATTGGTTCTCGTAGTTCAACCTAAGCAATTATGCTACACAAATGATTACATTTTACAAACATACTTATGCCCTGAGGAGATGAGGTATACCGCTCATACTCCAACCGACCATTACGAAATCGAAATTGGTACCATACATAGGTCATCAGAAGAGCCGGATTTCTATGACCTCATCCTCCTTAGTCAGTGTGAGGAACAACATGCAGGACATATCATGTCTCTGCCATAATAGCTTTCTAGGGCATTCTGGCAACTTCTCTATTAGAGTTATAGTGGCATGCTGTACTCTCTTTGCAATCGAGAGATTTCTTGTTTATCTCACATCGATGCGGCATTAACAACATCATCGGGAGATTAGTGATACATCATCCCGACATATACATATAATGAAGGATTGAGAGATTAAATGTTTATCTCACATCAATTCCACCATTAGGACGTAAGGATATTCGCGTCCATAACCCCCACATACTCAAAAGTATGCTCTCCATGAGTTCCCTTAGGAAAACCTGTTTCACCATCATCTAGCATCTGACGATGATGGATCTATAGTCAGGGATCTACATGATATCATTATACTTTATTATTTAAGTAGATTATAGCATTCTTTTAGCATCGGGCATGATTTCAAACAAAAACCATTAAAACAATTGCTATAAAGAAAGAGTACTATTTGTATCAAGTTCATTTCACATCTTGTTAACATTGGGATCTCAATCCCTAACCATTTCATCATTATGATTCAAGAATATGGGTGTTCAAATCCTTAGATCATCAAATCACTTGTTACCACTTTAACAGGTAACGTAAAGCCATTAAGCCATTTAACAATGTAAACATAATAGTGACAATGTAGATATTTTCACATGACTCATACATCTTATCAATCTCTTGTGTTACCTCTCACTAGGCAACATAGCATATCATTGCTTTCAAAGATTATAAAGTGCTTTCAATGAATATAACATCATAGATCTTACCTGAATATGCTCACTACTTCATAAAAACCTTCATAAATAATACAAATGATATCAGGCACATTATTTCTATACCAGCACAATGCAAAACAAAGATAACTTTACTATTCAAGGGTTACACCACTATGCCCTTACTAGGGTTAGGGTTTCACTTTTTCAATTCAATTAGAGTTAACCAACCCCTTTATCTCAAAAAGAAGTAGTGATTCCTCATTTCATTATTTTATTATAGAGCTTTATGCCATAAAGCATAACCCAGAATTAGGGTTTCACACTTTGATATACCTTATTTGGAATTAGGGTTTACTATTCACCCCAAGTAGGAGTGATCATCAAAGTACCTTGAATTAAGGTTTACCATGTCATCATTATGAATTAAGATCATGCCTTCATCATGTATTAGGAATACTTCCATTATTACCCTCAATTAGGGTTAAGATTCATTAATCATTATAATTAGGGTTTCATGATCTTACTATTAAGGATCATACCCTAATTAGATATTCATTCATATTGGAAGTCCATTACTTAATTATCATTCATATAAGAAGTCCTTTCTCTCTCATCCCCTATAGGATGATATTAGCTTCAGCCTTGATTAGGTTAAGTCAACTCAATCATGAAAGAGAATTGACTTCATGGTTTATATCATTACCATTGTAATCATTAAAGATTAACTACTTAATGGATATTATTCACACTATCCCATTAAGATACAAGTATCATAATCATCTTTGATTACATTATGTATTAGACAATTAACCAACTTGACCTTTAACCACTTCAGGTATCCATGCGGTTTTGGTTAAACATCCACCAAACGACCTTGGCCTCTAAGACCCCAAACGGTCTTACATAGATCATACCTCAAGCAGTCTTGCATACTTAACCTCCAAACGGTCTAAGACCGTTTGGACGTTCATGCAGTCTTGGACTATCCTTGAAACTGTTTGGTAAAGTAGACCTCCAAGACCGTTTGCTAAAGTAGGAGGTGAAGACTGTTTGCCCAAGTTTGACTTTTGAAACCTCATGGACACAATCGGTTTTGAAACCGCATGAACCCTCAACGGTTTGGGATCGTTTGGTCCCAAACGGTCTTGAGACCGTTTGGTCCCAAACGTTCTTGAGACCTTTTGGACTCAAATGGTCTTGAGACCGTTTGGTCCAAACCTCCTCAAAATCGCAAGGACCAAAAAGGGTCTCAACCACTTCAATTGAATTAGGCTTTCCAATGTTGATCCCCTCAACGTTTGTGTACATGTATCCAATCATCAATTGGACTTATCCCATCATTCAATTGAGTTAATTAGGTCAACCTTCAACTGATTTGACCCTCAATTAATCATCAATTAGGGCTTGAATCACTTGGATTAGGGTTTGGAATCGATGACCCTTCAACATTAATCAATGTGAGTCTAATTAATTTGAAACCATTGATCCATCATCCAATTTGATCATGACCTGACCCCAAACAGTCTTGGGATCATTTGGATGACCTCCAAATGGTCTTGAGACCATTTTCCCAAGTCAACACCAAAAACCAAGTCAACCAATTAGGGATAGGATTATTGAGTTGATTACCAAATTAGCAATTAATTGTACTTCAACTTAGTACCTTTGGGTCTTTAATTGGTCAACCAAACTTAACCCTAGACCTCCAAATGAGGAAGAAGGAGACTCCAATGCAATTAATTGAGGAAGAAGGAGACTCCAAGGCAAGGATCGGCCACCAAGCTTGCAAAGGAAGGGGATGTCGTGCACCAAGGGAGAGGGAGACTAAGGAACTAAAGGGATCCTTATCAAGGGAAAGGAAACACATATATAGGAAAGGATGGAGGAAAAACCAAGGAAAGACAAGACAAGGTGTCGCCCACCTAGGGACACTTGTCCATGTGTAAAGCCACCACTCTAACATGCCCTAAACACATGTCTAAGGCCATTGCCACATGCAAGCATCAAGCACCAAGTGTCCACTAGTGGTGACACAAACGTGGTCAAAGAAGGTCAAAGGATCCATGGTCGACACACCTCCATGCCATGGATGACACACACCTTGGGCGACACACCTAGGCCGACACAAGCACACTTGCCCGACACAAGGTCCAAAGAGGCAAAGGCAATGCACCACAAGGCCCACCAAGGCTCAACCAAGCCCAAAGGAACTCAAGCAACGAGCCCAACCCTTCCTCTCAACACTAGAGGAAGCAAGGAGAGGGAGGAACACCTCACAAAGTGGCAAACTTTCCCACAAACCCTAGACTTGGGTTAATTGCAAGTAGCACCTCCAGCTCTCAACAAAGCACCAACAAACCCTAATCACCACCAAAGGTGATTAGTAAGCAACTAAGCATCAGGGTTAAGCAAAGCAAACATGATAAACCCTAAACGTAGGTAAGGGTCCTTACACTTTAGGTTTTTATGGTATATGAAAATCTGGAATGTATCTCCATAAAGATAATGTCTCCACATCTTCAAAGCATGGACTACAACAGCTAGCTCTAAATCGTGTGTTGGATAATTCTCCTTGTGTTTCTTAAGTTGTCGAGAAGCAAAAGAAATCACTTGTTTATCCTAGATCAACAAACATCCTAGCCCATTCTTAGAGGCATCATAGAAAACTATATACCCTTTCCCTTGCTCAGGTAACACAAGCACATGTGCACTTGTCAACCTCTCTTTCAACAGCTGGAAAGATTGTTGACACTTGACACTCTAGGTAAAAGGAACATTCTTCCTGGTCAACTTAGTCAAGGGTAAAGATATAGAATTGAAGTTCTTAATGAACCTCCTATAATAGCCTGCCAAACCTAAGAAACTACGAATCTCCGTCGGTGTCTTCGGCTGCTCCCATTTTAGGACAGATGCTACCTTTTTAGGGTCAACACGAATACCCGAAGCAGATATTACGTGTCCAAGAAAAGAAACCTCAGGTAACCAGAACTCACACTTGCTAAACTTAGCATATAACTCATGCTCTCTTAGATAAGTTAGAGCCTGACGAAGATACTGCTCATGTTGCTGAGCATCTCTACTATAGATCAGGATGTCATCTATAAAGACAACAACACACTGATCGAGAAAAGGTCGGAAGATTCTATTCATGAGTTCCATAAATGCAGTTGGTGCATTAGTTAGTCCAAATGACATAACTGTGAACTCATAGTGACCATACCTTGTCCTAAAGGAAGACTTAGGTATGTCACCTTCCTTAATACACAGTTGGTGATATCTCGACCTCAAATCTATCTTTGAGAAGACTGTTGCACCGCACAATTGATCAAAAAGATCATCGATACTCGGAAAAGGATACTTATTCTTTATAGTTACTTTATTTACTTGTCTGTAATCAATGCATAATCACATCGATCCATCCTTCTTTTTAACAAAGAGGACCGGAGCACCCAAGGTGAAGTACTCAGTCGAATGAAACCCTTCTCAAGCAACTCTTGCAGTTGTTTCTTGAATTCTTCCATCTGAACAGCTGCCATCCTATATGGTGTTTGTGCTATAGGTTGCGTGCACAGGATTAGATTAATCTCAAAATCAATCTCTCGGGGTGGAGGTACACCTGGAAGTTCTTCAGGAAATACATCTTCAAATTTCCTGACTATAGGAACTTCAGTAGGATTAGAACTTTCCATGGTGGTATCTACCACATGGGCCAAGAATGCATAACATCCTTGCCTCATCAGCTTCTCAACAACCATAGCTGACACAAGATAGGTCGGAAGAAACTTTCTATCTCCTTGAAAGATCCATGTGTCACTTTCATCAGTGAACACATCTTGCTTAGATTCACCATCCAAGACCACCTTATACCTTTCTAAGGTATCCATCCCAAGGATTACATCGAATCCGTGCATCTCAAGTGGTATACATTCCACTTGAATGTGATGCTCAGAAAAGAAGAGGATGCAGGGAGAACACACCTCCCGCAACACAGCAGATCCCATCAAAGGAGTCTCCAACTTCAAACTCTCTGCCCTATGACTAACCGTCATATTGCAGTCAAGAATCACCCTTCGAGTGATAAAGGAGTGTGTAACACCCGGATCAATTAAAACAGATATGACGCAAGATGTAGACATATCAGAATAAAACAATTCCATCTGACCTGCCACAACCCGAGGGTTGATCACTACATCAGGTGGATTCATCACGTAGAATCTCGCTGTCACTTGTGGTTGATTCGGTGCTCGATGACTAGGTGTCGATAATCCAGCTTGGGTCACTTTTCCACATCCTCTAGCTCCTCCTGGAAACTATCTCCTTTGAGATCCTTGCTGACTCTGCCTTTGGGGTTGAGTCACAGTCGCCTCTCGGGCTCTGCAATCCTTCATCACATGTCCCACCTTTCCACATATATAACAGCTTCTGACCCCTTGCTGTGGTCTAGATGGTCCTATAACTAAGACAGATGCTGAGCTATGAGCTCCTTCTGGTGGTAGACTTTGTCCTCTACCCCTATTTGACGTCCACTGTGTCAGGGTACTGAATCTAGGTGGTGGTGTAGGCACAGAAAACCTTGATTTCTTAAAATATTTGGATGAGGATCCTTGAAACTGGGGGTACATCTTCTTGTTCTTGGTTTGTCGCTTCTTCGTCACCGACCTTTCTACCCTCCTGACTGACTCCACAAAGGTAGAAAATCTTTCCCTATTCTCCAAAGTAGACACAAGGGTAGTCAACTCAGTGTTTAACCCCTTCTCAAAATGCCTAATCCTTTCTTCATCTGTAGTTGCCATGTGCAGACAGAACCACAAAAGCTCCATGAACTTAGCCTCATATTCGCTAATGTTCATTGGTCCCTGCCTTAACCTCTCAAACTGAGAGATTTTCTCATCCAAGAACGTCTTAGGAAAATATCTATTGACAAATTCTCATCGAAATACTTCCCATTTGATCTCCACACCTGGCCTTTTCCCCTCCTCTATGGTCCACCAGTGACCAACACTCCCCTTGAGATGATACACAACATGTCTAACCTTCTCAGCTTCTGGGATGTTCAAGATTCTAAAGGCCTTCTCTAGTTCAGTTAGCCACAAGTCAACATCTGCTGGGTCAGCTGTTCCAGCATATTCTGTGGCCCCAACTCGGCGAAGTCATTCAAACGTCTTGCTGGATCCTTGTCCTTCTGGATGGGTAGGTGCCCTAGGTACATGTATAGACATCCTATCAGTCATGTGTCATGGCAGTCATGAAATGCCCAAACATGGCTTGGAAGGTTGGATTCTCCATGTCAACTGGATTGAACTGGGGTTGTTTAGGCACAGGTTCCTCCCTTCCTTGGTCTCTTGCACCTCCTCCAGGTGTAGCAACACTACTCTCTACAACGTGTTCCTCGTGTGATCCAAACATCTTTAGGTTTTTCTTCTCCTCCTATATGAGCAGAAGACACTATCCGATATACTGGAAGATACTAGATCAAACTTTACAACCCTAGTCCTATGTCTCTATAGACTCAGCGAACCTAGAGCTCTGATACCACTAAATTGTGACGATCTACTCGTGAAAACTAGATCAACGAATGCGGAAGCGAATCATTAGCAGCAATTACTAAAAATTAAAACTTTTGTAAAGAGATCCAAAAACTGTAAAATTCTTTCATAAAGAAACAAGGTAAGTTAACTACATGCTGATTCATCAGTACATCTCTGTATTATCTCATCTCGAGAGTTATATCACTGACTGCCCTGTTAAACTGTACATGGGCAATATACAAAAATCTCGAGGCATTAAGCCAAAAATCTCAGATCTATATCAAACCATCTACTGACTCCTAGGACGTGAGAGTACAGATACGACACATAGGACTCTCTATATACAAGACTTGACAGATAGTGTCTCCACCAAAAGATCACTGTTGTCCTTGATGTTGTTGTTGCTGTTGTTGCTTCTCACCCACTAAAGGGTTCCTCCTTCCTCTGCATCTACCTAAAAAGTTGAATCCCATAGGGGGTGATACAATTGAAAATTGTCCCAGCATGAGTTATAACTCTTCGCCAGAAACATTGTTATTGCAAATAATAAAATGATACTAAGAAGAAGGATTATAACTATTCAACAGCAGTTAATTCATTGAATAACTAAGTAAAGCAGTATTCCTTATGCAATCATTTCAATTATAACTTGATTGAATAGCAAGTAATTTAATCAATAAGGAATATGAAGAACATGTATATTATTTGTCCAACTAGGACTTAATAAACAATGTATCATCAATCATTGTTTCTCGTAGTTCAACCTAAGCAATTATGCTACATGACTGATTACATTTTACAAACATACTTATGCCCTGAGGAGATGAGGCATACCACTCATACTCCAACCGACCATTGCGAAATCGAAATCGGTACCATACATAGGTCATCAGAAGAGCCAGATTTCTATGACCTCATCCTCCTCAGTCAGTGTGAGGAACAACATGCAGGACATCTCGTGTCTCTGCCATAATAGCTTTCCAGGGTATTCTGGAAACTTTGCTATTAGAGTTATAGTGGCATGTCGTACTCTCTTCACAATCGAGGGATTTCTTGTTTATCTCACATCGATGCGGCATTAACAACATCATCGGGAGATTAGTGATACATCATCCCGGCATATACATATAATGAAGGATTGAGAGATTAAATGTTTATCTCACATCAATTCCTCCATTATCACGTAGGGATATTCGCATCCATAACCCCCACATACTCAAAAGTATGCTCTCCAGGAGTTCCCTTAGGAAAACATATTTCACCATCATCAAGCTTCTGAAGATGATGGATCTATGGTCAGGGCTCTACATGATATCATTATACTTGATTATTTAAGTACATTATAGAATTCTTTTAGCATAAGGCATGATTTCAAACATAAACCATTAAAACAATTACTATAAAGAAAGATTACTATTTATATCAAGTTCATTTCACATCTTGTTAACATTGGGATCTCAATCCCTAACCATTTCATCATTATGATTCAATAATGTGGGTGTTCAAATCCTTAGATCATCAAATCACTTGTTACCACTTTAACATGTAACTTAATGCCATTAAGCCATTTAATAGTGTAAACATAATAGTGACAATGCAGATATTTTTACATGACTCATACAGCTTATCAATCTCTTTTGTTACCTCTCACTAGGCAACATAGCATATCATTGCTTTCAAAGCTTATAAAGTGCTTTCAATGAATATAGAATCATAGCTCTTACTTGACTATGCTCACTACTTCATAGAAACCTACATAACTAATACAAATGATAACATGCACATTATTTCTATATAAGCACAATGCAAAACAAAGATAACTTTACTATTCAAGGGTTACACCACTATGCCCTTACTAGGGTTAGGGTTTCACTTTTTCAATTCAATTAGAGTTAACCTACCCCTTTAGCTCAAAAAGGAGTAGTGATTCCTCATTTCATTATTTAATCATAGAGCTTTATGCCATAAAGCATAACCCATAATTAGGTTTTCACACTTTGATTTACCTTATTTGGAATTAGGGTTTACTATTCACCCCAAGTAGGAGTGATCATCAAAGTACCTTGAATTAAGTTTTACCATGTCATCATTATGAATTAAGATCATTCCTTCATCATGTATTAGGAATACTTCCATTATTACATTCAATTAGGGTTAAGATTCATTAACCATTATAATTAGGGTTTCATGATCTTACTATGAAGGATCATACCTTAATTAGATATTCATTCATATTGGAAGTCCATTACTTAATTATCATTCATATAAGAAGTCCTTTCTCTCTCATCCCCTATAGGATGATATTAGCTTCAGCCTTGATTAGGTTAAGTCAACTCAATCATGAAAGAGAATTGACTTCATGGTTTATATCATTACCATTGTAATCATTAAATCTTAACTACTTAATGGATATTATTCATACTATCCCATTAAGATACAAGTATCATAATCATCTTTGATTCCATTATGTATTAAAAAATTAACCAACTTGACCTTTAACCACTTCTGGTATCCATGCGGTTTTGGTTAAACATCCACCAAACGACCTTGGCCTCTAAGACCCCAAACGGTCTTGCATAGATCAAACCTCAAACAGTCTTGCATACTTAACCTCCAAACGGTCTAAGACCGTTTGGACCTTCATGCGGTCTTGGACTATCCTTGAAACTGTTTGGTAAAGTAGACCTCCAAGACTGTTTGCTAAAGTAGGAGGTGAAGACCGTTTGATTCTCTCTCTTCCATTATAATTCAAATGAGGCTCCCCTCTCATTTTATTTTCTCTACTTGATTCCAAGAAACACGAGAGACCCTCAAGAGGTGATATTTTGCATGTTGAACCCTAGGTTTTGGGTAATTTGCACATACACCAAAACTAGGTTATAATGCACAAAGATTGCTCTACAAACTATATCTTAATTTCCAAGCTTGTGGAATCCATAACACCACATCATATACATTATTATGATGTCTCAACATCATAGTAACATCTTAACATGTGCAATTTTCAAGTTAACTCCTCTACTTGGGTAATTTGCACATTAGTCCAAAATTCACAAAACAATGTTTCAACATTATTCAAAAAGGACTGAATTGAAATATAAGTTCCTCAAAAAATCTTAATTACTTTTCAAAAGATAAAAACAAGCATATAATCACTTAATTAAGCAAAACACCTAGGGTTAGTACATAACCCAGGTCAAGGATGTTACAATGGTGACCTACTTACCTCGGTCAGGCCCCATACTGGTTACTTCCATGGTAACATATCCATATGCACTTAGAGATGGTTATCTATGGGTCTGTAAGTTCATCCTCATACTATATACTCTCCACATAGCTTCTCAAGATCTTACAAGACCCCTTTAGGTTACCTCAAACCCAACAAAAGCTGGTACATACCCTACAAAAGGGTGTCTCTCCCAGGATGGGAGGAAACTACAAAGGTCACAAACATCCTCGCGTCTAGGGTTTACATCTGCATGAGCATGCGTAGTCCTATCAAGCTACTAAGTCACGTAGCTAACAAACAGACCACCTACTAAACCTTACTAGGTCTCCATGGTAGGTCATACTTGTTCTCATTCCTCAACATTGGACCATCATCATACATGCCCATGTCACCAACCTATATGTGAGGGGTTCATCAAACATATGCCTTAGTCTAAGGGGTTTCCTTTTCCTCTAAGAATGAGGAGTGACATGCTCCATGCGTAAGAACTCAAGCATCCGTGTGAGCATTAGGTGCACCAGGAAATACTTCCCCTCTTTAGGTCTAGGAACCCTAGGTTCACTTTTATGCATCAGCCGTCTAACCGCATGCTCAGCTTTCCAACCATGAACCAAACATGTATGAGGTATATCATGCACGCCCTATAATCCTTCCACTTAAAAAACACCTCAGAGTTGAGCCCTCCTCAAGGACAAACAACTAGGTATGAGGTCTTCCAACTTGATACTATACCTTCTCATGGTATAAGGAACTCTTCTTCCTATCCTTAAAAGGTAAGGTAGACACCTACTACTTCCATAGATTAGTTCAAGAAGTCTCTTCCCCTTTCTAGGGTTTGGTTCCTCTAAAGGCAACCTAGATACCACAAGCCTCCAAGGATCATGCACGAGACAAATGTAAACATCCACTTAGGTCGTACATATTTGACTTCTCAGGGTTCCTTATATCCAGAGTCCAAGCTTCCAACCTTCTTGCTCGGTTCTCTCTCTCGCTCTCTCTAGAGCTTAACCCTACAAACAACCTTACCACTATAGGTTTTCTCTCTAAGGTGGGTCAAGCTCACATGCATACACCTACCTGGGTGAAACCTACATTCACTCACAATTATCCATAGCTCTTTATGCTTATCTGATAAGCTATCCAACATGCCCTTCTGGCTCGGGTTTTAACCTACTTCCATCACTACTGATGTACCCGAGGTTCATACTCTGCCATGCTCATATAAACCCATAAGGGTTCTATATGGTCATCACTAACCTCATCAATGAAGGAGTTATCCTTCACCCTAACCTGCACAACCCTACTAAGGTTGGGTTGCCCAAAAGACACTAGGTCAACCAACGTCACATGGCTCATACTTCTTATAGGTATAAAAAACCAGAAGCATGTCAACCCACACACATGACATCTAACTCATCATGCCATCTCTCTCTAACCACCACTTAGGGTTAGGGTTAGCATCATCCTCAGAGGATGTGCCAGATCTCTACCTTTACTGGAGGTCTCTTCCTCCAAGACCAACTCTCTACTCATCCTCCTGACAAGAAGGTCTAACCTCAGGTCTCTCCTGAGGGTATGACAACACATATCATACAACCTATGCATGCAACTACTCTTTAGTCTATGCTTCAACTATTACGCTTATGTCCATGACATCTTATTTACATGCTTTTCATTAATTTGGTGGAGGATTCTTTAACCTTATCATTTGTACCCTATCCTCAAGAGGGTGAGGAAGAGAGAGAGAAAACCCTAAACCTTATAATCTTATTTGAATTAGGGTTGAGAAGGGATGAAAATAGATGAGATAGTCTTAAAGGTATCTTATTTCGAGTCAGAACCTCAGACATTGGTCAGGTACTCACACTGCATTCGGGAGTCCTCATGACTGACTAGTGGGGTGGAGGAATATATTGCCAGCCCCCAGACCATGATCCTTTTCTAGACACCTCTGTCATCAGAAAATCCTCTAATAACTCCCTTGGGTTCTAAAGAGTTTGTAAAATTTAATAATTACTAAGGATTAAATGAGGAACCAATGCTCTGATACCAAATGTAATTACCCCACCTCCCGGTAATCCCCAATTAAGGGATACCAAAAGGTTAGAGCCGTTAGCCCAATTTTCTAGATCAATGGTTTGACAAGTAATCAATAATAATTACTAAATTCTACCAAAACTATACTGAAAGTTGGAATAAAATAAAACTTTGCATACCTTTTTAAAATCTTCGATTTCTAAACAAATATCCACAACTGGAGTCTATTCTAACTAATCCTCCTTGTACTTTAATTCATATCTTCACATTGTATCAATTTACTATTTTTCCTTTTCCATTTCGTACCTAAAACGCTAAAAAACAAAATGTCAGTCAGCATAAATGAATATGTCGGTATGTGGGGACAATCAAAATTTCACAAATATTGCTAACAACCTAAATATCACAATCAAGTTAATTAACAATCCAATTTACGTCTTCAATGTGACATTCTCCAATGCTTTTTCCCTAACCTTGGAATACCCTCTTTAGGGTTTCTCTTTTGCAATAGACATAAGGCTACCTTCTCCGTCCTGAGCTTGGTGCCTGGGGTCACCTCTCATGGTTCCCATTACTCATGCAATATCATAAGGCCACCTTCTCTATACTAAGCTTGGTGCCAGGAGTCACCTCTCATGGTGCCCATTGGTCTTCCCTCTTGGGCTTGAACTCATTGCATCATACATCAGGGTGGCATGTAGGTGCGAGAATACACACTTATAAATTAACTGTGATAATCATAGTGACTTTATGAATTTGCATATATGAACATCCAACAGTTTGGTTTCATTCAATTCGATCAATCATCTGAGAAAACCCCATGAAACTAAAGCGGTTAATCATAAAGAACCACATACCTGATCTAGAGAAACTTGATGTCCAAGCAAGAATAATCAAGAACATTTAATCAAGCAATCAACAATATCCTAAAATTAATGCAAAACATCCATGTGTCATTATTTTATTCAAAACATCCTCAAGATTGACTTGGATTCCACCTTAGGATTTCTAGGTCAACTTTAGGGTTTTATTATGGTTTTAGCCTCCATAATTCTTTTATCATGTTTAATGCTCTTTTAGTCCACAAACCCTAATTTCATCATCATAGGCATACTTGAATATTAAATTAGTCTAATACATATCTTTTACACTAAAACTACCATCTTTATCTTTTTAAGTCATGTCAAGACCATTAAGCCCAATTATCATGTTCGGTTTCTTTCGAATTGACAACTCATATTTCATTATAGTCCAATTCACATATGAACCCTATTTATCACTAATTCCACAATTATCCACTAGGAAACCCTAATTACCAAATTAAGGGTATTTATCCACAATTAGAAACTTTTATACTCAGAATAGCTTATAATAATCATATCTCAGCTTTATTCATGGATTTGAACAAAAAAATCCATTAAGAGTCATAATTACCAAAACTAGGGTTTCAAGGCCCATTAAAGCATATTCATGTACATGGAACCCTACATTAATCAAACTACACATAAAGATCATCCTTTTGGATCTAATGTGTCATTTTTATAATCAATAGGTTAATATTGATTAAAAGCACCCATAATACCTTTCTCCATCTTATTAACATCAATATTAGGGTTTCTTAATCATTAATGTATTAAAGTTGACAAATGTAACCACTTTTCGAATTGTAAGAGGAATTAGGATCTAAAACTATTTTTAATGGATTCCTCACATTTTTCTGAGCAAATTTCATATATTATATGTACTAATACGAGCTACCATTAATTAAATAAAAAAAATTCAAGATTCACTTACTTGGACTAATGGGATGCTGACATGTCATCCATCCCATGCATCACGTAACTCGGCCGAAACTTAACACAATGACCTTTTGCCCCCCACGTAAAGATTCGACTCTTCAACACCCGGAGGGGCAAAACCATCCAATGTGGCTAGGTCGTCTTCCTCCTTTCGACGCACGCTGCTACTGTCAGGTGCGGCTCTTTGCGGGGCCGTCCCCTCCTCCCTAGGGCTCAAAGGTTGATAGATGCCACTGCACTGGCTCCTCCACACTCCTGTGCACATGGGGCACTTCCATCTCACAGCCAAGATGGCTAGCTCAAGCTTGTTGGGCCTACAATGTGCGGCTGGTCTTGCAGTCGTGTTGCTGTAGTTGTGCATGGCTAGGGTGAAGGGATGATCACCGAGCTTCCCCATGGTGTCGCGAGAGCAGCATGCCTCCATCGTAACCCCTTCATGGCCCCTCGTTGCTCCAGGGGTTGCACTACTCTCTTATGCTAGTGTTTTGAGCAAAAACAAAGTGAAGGAGAGGGTGGGATGCCCAAGATCCTCTTGGATTCGAGGCTAAGGGTCCAACCCTTATATAAGGGAGGGTAACCACACCCTAACATGCTTTCCCACAAAGAAAACAAGTCCCCCTTCAACTATGGCCACCATACTTTCCTTGTTTAAAAGTAACTTCTCTTGTTTTAATTATTTCCTTATTTATCCATATTTCTTGGTTATCAAGGAATCTGAAAATTATTACTTTTACTCTCTTTGTGCTTGGCTTTTAATCCATTGGCCACATAGTTTTACTTCCTTATAGAAAATAGTATCTCTTTTTTTATAACACCAAAAAGTCATTAACTATATAGCACCTTATTCACATATTATGACTTTTGTATTATTTGTATTTTCTCTTTCTTCCTCTCCATTGGGATTCCTTGGACCCCAAGAAATCCTAAGATTTTGAAATCCTTTTTGAAGGATACTTATTATCCTTCTAGATGCATCTACATCCATTATTTCTCATTATCTTACTTATTTCTTTATTAAAAGATTTCTTTTCAAGGATTTCTCTTTATATTTTATTTCCTTTTTCCTCTTTCATTAGAAATCATATATAAATGAAATTTACTCAATTGTGGCCATTAATGCCGCTTTCTAGAGATTTCTATGTATTTCTCATAAATATATTTCTTAATATCCATTATCTTTTATCTTTTTCTATTATTTGGACTTTCCTTCTTTTCTCCTCTTTTATATCCAAAATAGTAGATACTACGAAATTCCAATCAAAAGGGAGATTTGTAAGGAAATCCATCCTTTGAAGCAAAGCATACAACCTACTCAATTCAAGTCCATATTCATAAAGTTATTACCTTTCAATTATGAGAACACATGTAAAATTGAGGTTGTAACATCTGGGAAGAACTCTCAAAACTTCATCTGCACCCCTGAAGCTAATGCTGACAGTGAGGATCTATGGTCTACTTCAGATGCAGACGAGATGAAGATTATAGAGACTTTTAGGATTCAATTGAGGGTTGAAAAGATCCTCCAAGATGCATTAAAGTGAATTAGAAAGATAAAGGAGGAAAATGAGATCTGGTTTCTCATCTTGGGTTATTAGTGAGGGGAATTACTAGGTAAGGTTGGAAGGAGGAACCTTCATCATCACTGATGATGGAGAAGATGACCTATCGGACAAGACTCCTTGAGTTGTATGCCACAATGGTGATCTAGGATGGTCCGAAGCCTGCACATGATTTGTAGTGATCACTAATACTGGATTGAATTGTCGTATAGGACTAGAGATGGTGGAATATCTCTGATAGAGACGAGACCCATGTAAGGTAAGGCTTTATCTATTCAATTAGATGATGTCTACGATAGGGGATCCCAAGGATTTTTAGATCACAAGTCTTAACAAGCACAATGTGTACATATATAGGGATTCACCGTAGATTCAAGATGACAAAGGCAATTGGAGAGGATCTTGGGTCCTATGGAATCCTAGTTGAACTGGACGGGAATGAGAAATGCCCTCTTGTATGATGTTTATGTGGAAACAAGGAAACCTCCTCTGTCCTTAAATCATATATCAGGCACATGAAACTAAAAAAATAATTAATTTTATTTAGAATTTGTTTAATTTATTCGGCTAGGTCCTTTCCTAGATTAAATGGGATTGGTAACATTGTACAATTGAGACCAGATTGGTAGGTTACCTTATTGGACCACAAGGATTCCTAATATTAATTAATATTTAGTCCTATGAGTCACAATAGTTTCTGCTTTCCTTTGTCAGTATTTGAGTCTAGATTTGAGTTAAACAATAATTGTCTCCTAGAAATTCATATCACATTTATTTTATGCCTTTTTGAGAAAATTTCATGGAGGAGAGAGAGAAAAAGAGGATATTTATATACTTTTCCCTCATACTTAAAATCCATAAGTGAAAAAGGAAAACTTCTTGACCAAGTTATCTATTTCATATTCATATTTTTAAGTTCTAAGTCTTTTATCTTTCCTATTTATTTCTTTTAAACATTTTTCAAAGATTCAGAGAATAATGCTAGTTTTCCTTTTATGCGTATTGAACTCATTCAATCACAAAGAAATAAGGGAAACATATTTCATTTTATTTCTATGTCAAACTTCATATAGATAATTCAATATTTTGGGTAACTTACATTAAAGTCCAAGTTTAAAATTTTATAGTTAAAATTTTGCAATTTAGACCCTAATTTTTTTAATTTGGGATTTTACCATTCTATCAACCTTAAATAAATTTTGTCCTCTAAATTTTCTCATAGTAACCACCTTAGGGTTTTACATATTCTATGTGTACTAATTCCTATTATCATCTTAAAGTCTCATCCTCATGGTAAAACACTATCTAGACCTCAAGCATGTAGGTACAATCCTAATGAATCTATTTCACATCATCGTTGACATGATAAAGGACCTCTCTTACCTCTTCTCTAGGGGTTTTGATTCTACCATGGATCTTACTTTCTTACCTATGTGAAATATCTACTCTTTGTATACATCCTTTGTCTTACTATGTGTTTGATTAGGTTTAGGTGACTATATGTCTCAAATTCTTAATGCAACTCCTATTTTCTTTATTACCTTTGGATACATGTCGGTCGGTCATATATTTAGAGGTGACTTATCTTATCACGCTTATCTTAGTACCTCCATCATACACATATCACATACCACATGCACTTAAAAGGACAAGACAAGCATGATTATGCATATAACATTCTCTCTACAAAACCCCATGAGAATGTGTCTCATATCACAAACACATGGGAAAAAGAGAGAGCATGCTATATAAAGTCCTAGAGTTCACATAAAAGTCCAAAACATCTAGGCACACAACCCTAATCTCTATCTTATCTTTTGTCTCCTAACTAGACCTCCACTTTGATTTCTAATATCATTAACTTAATCCTATATGCCTAGGGTGTAGAACATATGAATTTGGATTTTTTTGTGTGGCCATCTATTTATTTTCTCAGATACCATCTTGTAACACCCCTTCAAGTTATATATATATTTCAATGGAAGCAAACCCTATGTTGTCCATAACATGGGTCACTTGGCTTGGAGGAACATTACAAAACATGATTTCATAGCAAAAAAGATAAATGAAACACCATACATTAATTGGAAATATAGATTCATACTTTGTTCTTTGAAAGAGAAAACTAATAACATAGACTATCTCATCCTTGACTAAAATCTAATACACAAAGGATAGAACAAATATATTGTACAAATATTCTTTAAAAACTTAATAAGGATATTCTATGGTGTAGATGGCACCCCACAAGCTAACAGAAGGGAACTTCTACCTTAAATCACTCACTTCAATTCCTTTTCTCCTTGATATAGGGACATCTCATACCACAACCATGCAAAAACAAAGACACACATCAGTAAGCGGCACTATACATTTTATAAGAACTGAAAATTAGCATGTATACTTAACTTGAGAGAAAATCCTAACATGTATTTGACTTAATCATTCTTGACTACACGATTCTTATAACATGAAGAATTGAGTAGTTATTATATGCATCTCTCTATGGTACCCACTTAAGACCACATGATTGCTAGGAAAGACCATAATGCTAGAAAACCGATAATTGGCACGAATGCCCGTGATTTGGCTAAAAATCCCATAATTGGCACGAATGTGCATAACGACCCCTTGAGGTCCATGATTAGAGAAGCATATAATACTGGTTCAATTCCATTTATCTTATCATTAACAATACCACAAATCTTGAACTTAATATTGAACTTTAATCTTTAACATGATGGGATTTATCCCTCTTGAAACTTGAACATTAGTTTGATGAATCATTAGCCATTAATGATAATCTCTAATCTTAATGAGCATGATAACCATAAGATATAGGATGTAGAAAACATAAAACAATTTATATAATGAACATGATTAGAGAATTGAACTTGAAATTGAAAACATAATTTATAGATCATACATAGCAAACAATTCAACCATGGTATTTATATACAGTGGCATGACCCGTTTACCAGGAGCAAAGAAAATCCTAACTTGGTTTCTCTAATCTTCATTCAAATCCTAAGTCTTGTTAAAATAACATGATTCCTATTAATTATCACTTTATTTAGCATCTTAAACCCTAATTTGGTATTTAGGGAAAACATGGTCTTTCATTATTGATTTGGGGTTTCAAAATACTAGAAAATCAGATTCTACTCAGAAAATCCTTTCCAAAGAATATTTTTGCAAAAATTTAGGACAATGTGTTTGATTACTGTGAATTTTTAAAAGTAGGAACTAGATACAAATTTTTACTAATTAAACTTTACCTTGAATTTCATGTTTGGTCTGCTAGACCCACAAACAAGGCCCAAAGACTCTTTCTTTGATCTCCAATAGAGTGAGACGAGTGTCTTGCCCTCTACGTTGCTCTGCCAAATTGGGGTCTCCATCTTGCGACCCATAGATGGATTTGCCTTGCCTCACCTCCCTCTACGTGCGGCTGGAGCAGAGCACTTGTTGTGCTCTTCAGGTGCGGCTGATAGTGAACACCCATGAAGGGTTGTCGAGGTACCTTGGCCTCCAAGAAAAGCCCTAGATGACTGGGAAGAACTCTAAGAACATCATCTGCACTCCTAAAGCTAATGCTGGAGGTGAGTACCTATGGTCTACTTTGGATGAAGGCAAGATGAGGATTTCAAGGAATTAGGATCCAATTGAGGGTTGTAAAGATCCTACAAGATGCATGGAAGTAATTAAGAAAGTTAGAGGAGGCATGTGAGATCTAGTTTCTCATCTTGTGCTATCAATGAGGGGGCTTACTAGGTAGGGTTGGAAGGAGAAACCTTCATCATGGATGATGGTGGAGAAGACAACACATTGAACAAGATTCCCTGATTTGTATGCCATAGTGATGATCTGGGATGGTCCAAAGCCTCCACACAATCTGTAGTAGTCACTAGTACTATTGAATCATCATACAAGACCAGACATGGTGGAATGTCTTAGATAGTGATGAGACCCAGGTAAGGTTTTATCTCTTCATTTGGATGGTGTCCAGGGCATGGGATCCCAAGTATTTTCAGATCACAGGTCTCAGAAAGGTGATATAGTGTCAATAATAATGTGTACATATATAGGGACTCACCACCGACTCAAGACCACAAAGGCAATTGGAGAGGGTCTCATGCCCTGTGGAATACTAGTTGAACTGGACAGGCATTAGAAATGCCCTCTTGTATGATGGATACGTCGAAACAAGGAAATCGCCTATGTCCTTAAATCAAATATCATCCACACAAACTCAAAAATAGAATTACTTTTATTTAGAATTTGTTTATTTTATTCATCTATGTCCTTTCCTGGATTAAATGGAATAGTTAACATTGTACAATTGAGACCAAATTGGTAGGTCACCTTATTTGACCACAAGGATTCCTAATATTAATTTAGTATTGAGTCCTATGAGTCATAATAGTTTGTGCTTTCCTTTGTGATACTTTGAATCCAAATTTGAGATAAACAATAATTGTCTCCTAGAAATTCATATCACATTTGTTTTATGCCTTTTTGAGAAAATTTCATGGAGGAGAGGGAAAGAAAAAGAGGATATATATACTTTTCCCTTATACTTCAAATCCATAAGTGAAAAAGAAAACTTCTTGACCAAGGTATCTATTTCATATTCATTTTTTTGAGTTCTAAGTCTTTTATCTTTCCTTTTTTTATTTCTTTTAAACATTTTTCAAAGAGTGATAGAATAATGCTAGTTTTCGTTTTAGGTGTATTGAACTCATTTAATCATAAAGAAATAAAGGAACATATTTCATTTTCTTTCTATGTTAAACTTCATATAAATAATTTAGTATTTTGAGTAACTTGCATTAAAGTCTAAGTTTTAAATTTTACAGTTGAAAATTTGCAAATAAGACCCTAAACATTTTTTTAAAAATTGGGATGTTACAGGTTCCTTACTCGATATGGCTTCTTGTAGTGTCATATTATTGGTGCCCCACCCACTCTTTTTTCCTGGCTTAGCCACTGGCCTCATGGCGACTCCTGAATGAAATGGTGCCTTCATCCTTGTGTTGTCATGTGGAACGTGTTGGGCTTTAGGGGAGGTAGAGAAGGCAGCGGAAACAAAAAAAATGTCTCCTCCCCAAACCCAGAACAAGGAAACACATCAATGTCTTTACAATAGGAAAGGATGGTTTGTGGAATCATACCTTATCCCGAGGCTTTCTTGATGACATTACCTCGCAACTTGCGTGGTCTTCACCTCCGGTCTTGGACGGTGTCTGTGCAGCTCCTGGTCGCACCGGGACTGACAACTCCTGGTCTCACCGGGACTGTCGGGATTGACAGTTGTCCTCCGAGCGGTAGAAATCTCCCGCCTCTGAAGTAGTCCCCACGGATCACCTAGAACTCCAATCTCCTTGTCCCACAAGGAATTGGAAGGATTCACACCCTCCTGTCAGCGTACTAGTCACTGACACACTCTCCTGGCACCAGTCGCTTTCTGTAGTTGTCTTTCCCTTGTTGTGCCTCCCTTATCGGGTAGCACTTGCTCGGGCTCTCTTGGTTACCAAAACCAGAGAGAACGACAACTTTACTGAGCAACTGGTTGCACTGAGTTGTTCTTTGAGAAGCCCCCAATCCCCTTATATATAGGAGGGTCATAGGATAGGGTTCTCTATCCCGGGCAATGCAGGACTAAAGCAGGAGTAGAAGGGTTTGAGATTTTCCACAAAAAACAACCAACTACGCAACCTGAACCGATCATTTCATTTCTGAAACGGTCGGTTGGGGATCTGAGCCGTTCGGTTGACACCTCAACCGATCAGTTGGGACCCATGAAATGATCAGTTCACTTCTGAACCGGTCGGTTCGTGGTCCTGGTCAGTTCCCGATTGACTTTTCATCTTTTGTTTCTAATTGGTATCAAATATCAATCCTTGTTCCAATCAAATTGGACAAGTGAAAAAAAAGGAAATTTCTCACCAATCCAACTTTCCCAAATTGATCGGTTGCATCAGTTGAACCGATCGTTTCAACACTTGAAGTAATCGTTTCACCCTATCCATGAGCCGATCAACTCACCACATGAGCCGATCGGTTCACCAAGTTGAGCTGATTGGTTCATCACATGAGCTGATTGGTTGGGAGTGCAGATTGTGCAGAATCAGTCAATTGCAGTTTAAATCAATCCGATACTCCAATCAATGTGTCCAACACCTTGAACATTATGACATTGAGCTATCAATTAATTGAGTGTTTAATTGAACTACTAAACTCCTTTAGTAATTAATAATCTAAACATTGTTTGTGGACAAAACTCCTTTTCCAGGTTAAATCCTATGTGTGTGACCCTACAGGTCCATTTCACATTGGCAGTGAAAGTCCATAACACTTATGACTTCACAAGCAAAGAGCAGTGCCTAGTCACACACCAGTGCTACCCAAATGAAATAGAAAGTTGGAGAACAATTTTCAATCCTACAATCTGTGAATGGTGTTACAGTGAATGTATAATTCCTTTGTCACTGATATCCCGAATGAACTTGAGGCATGGAACAATCATCCTGTCAACGTTCATTCACTTTCTTGATCTCAGAGTAGATTGGAAGAGATATGTATGACATCAATATCACATACTGATTCACACATGCATCACGCCTTTCTCAATCCTACTCATCAAGTGGCCATGGATATCAAACTCCCTCAGGAGGGACAAATCCCATATCTATCGCTCACCCCTCAAAAGCCCCGTGTGTCAAAGCCACCCAATCATCACCTTTATAACAACCCATGTTTCAGGACTGCATTTGATGATGTCAAAGTGTGCCCAACGACATGTGTTGAGTGTAATGATTTCAGGTCAAAATATCACACTCACCACCATCACTGTGAGTACTGACTGTGACTACCATGTCACGGTTCCATGTGTCAAACTCACGGTGGGTCTGTCCGGTACACTTGTTCTCTAACAAGTACCTATGTGTTTGGTTTGATATCTCTATATCATGACTAATGAGATTCTGTCATCAACCAACACCACAATCTAGTCTTGTGTGTCATTGTTGTCTATCTACCTTCCACAATGACATCTGACTAGGGACATAATGAGAATCTACAAACTCTTAGCATATGTATGATCTCATCATTCAGGTCCTGAACCTGAAGGCATACCTCATTGAGTACTGTCATTCTCTAGACATTCAATCTGTTCTATCACTATCTCATATGATTGAACCAGAAAGAATTGGAAGCTTGCCTTTGATGTTTATCAAATCAATCTTAATGTATCCCATCAATCATCCCATTATTGGCTCTCAGGGCATACATACCAACAGACTCCCACTTGCACTATGAACCAATCACCCTTGAATCATATTCATAGTGATCTTCAAACATGTCCCACATGTTATTGTGCTCTAGTGCGATCATAGTGAGTAATGGCAACACCTTACCAAAGTTAGTTTTTAACTTCATGTCTCTCATCTCTTCGTTGTACGTCACACGTATGAGATGGAGTTGCCGTAATATGCGATCTAGTATTCCTTTGCTAACCTTTAGCCGCATTACATGATCAAGGATTCCATACTTGTCATCAATGAGCGGAATATCTATAAGTTCATCTCATGAACTTCCAGATCCATATAGTATTCACTGTTGTTCTCTAACACATAGATACTCGGCATTTCCTTTTAAATGGTTTTATTGGAACACTTCCAATTATCAACAAACTTTCACTTTTATATATCCTATATATATTGTGATTAATTTTTTGTCCTTTCGGAAGTTTGCATCAATGTAACTCTTTACATTGAACTCTTCCTTATCTCCATAGAACTAGTACTTCTCAAGTACTTATCAAGTTCTCATGGTATTCCAGTAACCCTTAATGGAAGTAGACAGGCATCCACTCGTAATGTCTCACATACGAGTTATCAGGATGAGCACATCATATTGCCATGTCCTACATACAAGATGATGAATGCATTTTGTTCTTGCCATGTCGATACATGCAAGATAATGGGATGATTACATACATGATAGATCCATTTCTATTCTTAGTGTTCCCATTCTTCATAAGAATTGGACACTTGGCCTTGGGATACTAACTCCATGTAACATGGACACGTTTTCTCCCACTGAATCTGTGCATACTGAACCCTTCAATACAGATTACCAATGTATGTTTTCTCTTTTCAGGTCAAGAGGTTTTCGAGAACTATCTCTATAGATCTCTATTCCTATCACATAGGAAACATCTCTATCTTCCTTAAAGATACTTTCCACTTTTGTATTTCCATTCAAGAACATTTCCATTTCACATCAACATGTGGAATGTGAACACGCTCCCACTAAATCACATATCCCTTCTTTATCTTTGACATATCAATCAAACCCTTTGACTATATCATTAAAGTAAAGATCCAATTCTGAGTTGCTTGTACTCAATCAATCACATTGATTAGTCCATTGTAACTTATAGACTTCATTTGCATTAGTGGATTCATAAACCTTATAGGTTGTGTCACGTACACATCCTTGTTTTATTCCTCATAGGAATGTGGTTTTAGTATCCATATGTCAAATGTCTTAGTCATTAAGTTGCAATCAACAAGCATCATCCTTCTCAAAATGTTATCCATGTGTCTTAACACTTAAGATTCATTTCCACTTATGGATTTCATCCAATGGGTGCTACCATCATGGTCATACCTTATGGTTCACATGGATGTCATTTAGGATGTAATGGTCATAAACCATAACTCAAAATTCGGTTCCTCATATTCATTTAGATAGTTGACTCATCACATGAACAACTCATCACATAGATAATTGAGGTGTAAGGATATAAGAATACACAACCCTTGTGATTCTTAATTTCTTTTATTAGTGAGGGGTATTCTTTTATTAAGAAGAATTTAGTTATTTGATAATCATTCTCTAACTCCTTAGAGTATGATTCCTTCTTGATTTAGACATCACCATGCCTTAATCATGAGTTCACTATGATTCACTATCATAATCACTCATAAGGATCTCAAACATTTGGTCCAAGTATTTCATTCATTGATCTCATCAAGAATTAACACTTTACCAAATTTGCACTTCATCTATAATAATCTTGAACACTTCAAGATATTCATATTGGTATTTCTCTAATCACCATTTGAAGTATTAGCATTTGTTCCAATAGGTATGTAAATACATCACATGTATCATACCTAATAGGATAATCATCCTCCCACTACCTTTAGTGAGGATTGATTAATCATGTCCAAGATATTCATGTCTCTTACTGGTTCTCTAACCAAAAGAGTCTAGATTTATCCATCACATGGAAACTAGAAATGAATTTCTCATGATTGATGCTAATTTGATTGTTTGAGTTATCTATAACTCTTAGGTATCACTTTATCTTATGCATATCAAATACCACAAGATAAACAAGGTATTTCCACAAAGATCATATTGAAACATCTCTTTATTAATTGCCATCATTGTCATACAATATGCAAAAATAAAGTGTTTCTATCTATTGGAAAATATGAAATAACAGTTCTCAACTCTATTTCGTGCCCTTTAGGCTGAAATAAACTGAAAGGTACTCCTATCTATGGCAGCAACACTTTCTCCAATGATGGGTACTCCTTTCTTGGTCCTTTCACAAAAGCCATCACTTCTTTGTGGATATTGCATATCATATATGACATATCCATATCTTGGTATCATATACCTCAGATAAAGAAGCAGTTCATTTCATGATACCTTAGGTGGAGATCTCCATCCCCTCCTACATCTTCTTTTGTTCTTCTAGATATAGAGGGAAATTCCCTCACACACCCTTTCCCCATGTGCCTTGAGGTTGAAGACGGCTTGGGCTGCTGGCTAGCATCAAAACACTTCTTTTCTTTGCCCTTGCCCTTGCCCTTAAGACTTACCTTTTCTTTGATCACATCAAAGATTATGGTTTGTCTTTCTTCATCTTTGCCTCTACTATCCTCAACATGTCCAACAACTCTATCAACGCTCGTCAAAGTTGTTCATGTTGTAGCTTATCATGAATTGTATGGTTCTCACAACATTTGCAGTATCATTCCAATAGTCAACTCTTGGCTCAGAGGGAATCCTTCTTAGTCAGGTTTTCCACATACCCAATCACATTGAGTGTGTGAATACCTTACTAGATCTCCTTCTGTCATGACATACTAGGACAGTGTCTTGTAGACATCATATGTCTCATGTTGTCTCTGCAACTCATAGTTCAGAGAACACAACATCAAGCACTTCTCATCAATGTCTTCCTCGGTATGCTTCTATAAGCATACTTTCAGCCATTGATATGGTGGGATTGAGTTCATCTGGTTCTGGTATAACTAGGACTTAGAGCTTTCACTCTACGATTGAGAACACCTCTCAATGTCCTAACCAGTCGTGGAAAAATTCCCATTTAATTTTTTGGTCTCAAAGACTGATCGCAAATAAGTGATTATTGTTGATCAACCATTTATTGTACAAACGGAAATATATGCAATTTTAGCCAAAACTCATTTTTGACTTATTTGATTGATTTGAAAAGTTGACGATATAATTAGGCCTTCCATTAATTATCACTCCCACTATTTTACTTCAAATTGATAGCCCTCACCATCAATTCAGAAGATTGCAGCGTACAACCTTCTAGTGGGCAAGATCCTGAAATCCTCTAACTCATGGACCAGCTAGGGCTGTCACCCACAACTTAGATCTCTCAGGTAGGCAACTCTTGCCAATTGCATCATATGCAACTCTTGATAAGATGTCATATGCAACTCCTTGCCATGATCATCTCCATGCCTCAAGGTGCTAGATCCTATCTAGGTCACCTTGTTAAGTCCGACCTAAAGCAAACACGATGAATATGCACCCTGCTAGGGAAGACCCACACATTCATCCTTCACGCTTCCACGAGATAGATGGTGCACCATGTTAGGGTGTGCCCACACTTGGTCGATCAAGCTTTTCATGTGTGTCGCATTTGGAAGGCATCTAAAACTTCATATTTAATGAGGGATTTGGTTTTTATATACATATACATATCCAATCACTACAATACATAGTATGTATCATATACATGTTGTATCCCACAGAAAACATGCAAATTGATCAAAGCGATGATTATGGCCATCCTAATGTAATTCCTCGAGCCAAGAGGAATCACAAACATCTAGGTCTACATCACATGCAACATGTATAAGATGAACTTTGTGCTTTGCCTTTCTAGGTTTGATCAACTCATCACATGACTGATCGGCTCGCCATCAGGCCGGTCAGCTGGGTGCCACCAGCCGATCGGTTGGCTCCTCCAACCGATCGGTTCGCCTGGTCATCATGCATCTCATCATGACCACCACCCGCTCGTCTCGCTCCTTGAACTGGTCATCAACCGATCGGCTCACTCCTTGAACTAATCGTCTGGAACATCAACCGATCGGTTCATGCCTTGAACCGATCGTCTCAGTTGTTGTCAGGATGTCCTCCATTCTTTGACATAACAGGAAATAAAATTCTATCCTATTTTACATTGTAAAAGGAGAAACCTCGAGTTACATTAGAGGGGAGCAAAGGTAGGAAAGAAATCTCGAATTATTTTGAGTTACATCAGGAATAGGAGAAAGAAGATCGGTGCGCAGACCGAGATGCAAGCAACCACATACAACCATACACAGATAGGGTTTATTGGCCATAACCACGCTATACATCCACCACAAAACTCATTTAAGGGTTACGCGTATCAAGTGCATTCATAATACATATCATATATGTAAATTGGGATTTGTGGATTTAGGATTGGACATGCATAAATCCAATTTTATTCGCATCATATGCAATAAATAAAGGCGAAAAACCAAAATCGATCATATCTATAATCCTAAAGTATAGAGCAGTTGATGTGGCTCTGATACCACTGTTGGGTTTTAGGGGAGGTAGAGAAGGCAGCGGAAACAAAAAAATTTCTCCTCTCCAAACCCAGAACAAGGAAATGTGTCAACGTCTATACAATAGGAAAGGATGGTTTGTGGAATCATACCTTGTCTTGAGGATTGCTTGGCGACAATACCTCACATCTTACGCAGTCTTCACCTCCGGTCTTGGACGGTGTCTGTGCAACTCCTGGTCGCACCGGGACTGACAACTCCTGGTCTCACTGGGACTGTTGGGATTGACAGTTGTCCTCTGAGCAGCAGAAATCTCCCGCCTCTGAAGTAGTCCACACAGACCACCTGGAACTCCAATCTCCTTGTCCCATAAGGAATTGGAAGGAGTCACACCCTCCTGTCAGCGTACTAGTCACTAACACACTCTCCTGCCACCAGTCACTTTCTGTAGTTGTCTTTCCCTTGTTGTGCCTCCCTTATCGGGTAGCACTTGCTCGAGCTCTCTTGGTTACCAAAACCAGAGAGAATGACAACTTTATAGAGCAACTAGTTGCACTGAGTTGTTCCTTTAGAAGCCCCCAATACCCCTATATATAGGAGGGTCATGGGACATGGTTCTCTATCCCGGGCAATGCGGGACTAAAGCAGGAGTAGAAGGGTTCGAGATTTTCCACAAAAAACAACCAACTGCGCAACCTGAACCGATCGTTTCATTTCTGAAACGGTCAGTTGGGGATCTGAGTCGGTCGGTTGACACCTCAACCAATCGGTTGGGACCCATGAAACGATCAGTTCACTTCTGAACCGGCCGGTTTGTGGTCCTGGTCAGTTCCCGATTGACTTTTCATCTTTTGTTTCTAATTGGTATCAAATACCAATCCTTATTCCAATCAAATTGGGCAAGTGAAATAAAAGGAAATTTCTCATCAATCCTACTTTCCCAACTTGCTCAGTTGCATCAGTTGAACTGATCATTTCAACACTTGAAGCAATCGTTTCACCCTGTCCATGAGCCGATCGACTCGCCACCTGAGCCGATCGGTTCACCAAGTTGAGCCGATCGGTTCAGCACATGAGCCAATCGGTTGGGAGTGCAGATTGTGCAGAATTAGTCATTTGCAATTTCAATCAATCCGATACTCCAATCAATGTGTCCAACACCTTGAACATTATGACATTGAGCTATCAATTAATTGAGTGTTTAATTGAACTACTAAACTCCTTTAGTAATCAATCTAAACATTGTTTGTGGACAAAACTCCTTTTCCAGGTTAAATCCTATGTGTGTGACCCTGCAGGTCCATTTCATGTTGGCAGTGAAAGTCCATAACACTTATGACTTCACAAGAAAAGAGTGGTTCCTAGTCACACATCAGTGCTACCCAAGTGAAATAGAAAGTTGGAGAACAACTTTCAATCCTACAATCCGTGAATGGTGTTACAGTGAATGTATAATTCCTTTGTCACTAATATCCCGAATGAACTCGAGGCATGGAACAGTCATCCTGTCAACGTTCATTCACTTTCTTGATCTCAGATTAGATTGGAAGAGATATGTATGACATCAATATCACCTACTGATTCACACATGCGTGCATGCATTTCTCAATCCTACTCATCAAGTGGCCATGGATATCAAACTCCCTCAGGAGGGACAAATCACATATCTATCGCTCACCCCTCAAAAGCCCCATGTGTCAAAGCCACCCAATCATCACCTTTATAACAACCCATGTTTTAGGACTACGTTTGATGATGTCAAAGTGTGCCCAACGACGTGTTGAGTGTAGTGATTTTAGGTCAAAGAATCACACTCACCACCATCACTGTGAGTACTGACTGTGACTACCATGTCATTGTTCCATGTGTCAAACTCACGATGGGTCTGTCTGGTACACTTGTTCTCTAACAAGTACCTATGTGTTTGGTTTGATATCTCTATATCATGACTAATGAGATTCTGTCATCAACCAACACCACAATCTAGTCTTGTGTGTCATTGATGTCTATCTACCTTCCACAATGACATCCGACAAGGGACATAATGAGAATGTACAAACTCTTAGAATCTGTATGATCTCATCGTTCAGGTCCTGAACCTGAAGGCATACGTCATTGAGTACTGTCATTCTCTAGACATTCAATATGTTTTATCACTATCTCATATGATTGAACAAGAAAGAATTGGAAGCTTGCCTTTGATGTTTATCAAATCAATCTTAATGTATCCCATCAATCATCCCATGATTGGCTCTCAGGACATACATACCAACAGCTCGAGCACCCACTAGTCTTGTTTTATTTTGATTTTTTTCAAAATCTTTTAATTATTTAGCAACAATATATTCAATTAATGTATAATATTCTAATTTTAATTAACATATAATTTTCAAATTTAATTATTTATATATAATTATCAATTTAATTATTTAAAAGCTTCTAATTTAATTATCTATTTGCATTGAATACATAACTAAATTTGTATGTATAAATTAATTAACACTAGAATAGTATAATTAGTTGAATACATGATATCTAAGTTCCTTTTTCTAAAAAAAATGAGCATTGGTTGGCGACGCCATGTGGCATCCTAGAAATGAAGATGCCATTTCATTTGGTGTCTTCATTCATGGGCTACCGTACAACATAGTTGTCACATATATGTTTTTTCTTAAAGATTACGTGGACCAACTTGAATGGAGATACCACATCAAATGGCATCTCCACTCGCTCTCCTACCCCCACACTCATATATTTTGAAGCTTTTAATCCAAATCCATCTAGATTAGTTTTTTTTTCCAATATTTTGATTCTTTTTCTAATGTTAGTTGTCCTTTTATTCAACAACTATAGGAGGGTATAAATACTTCATAACATTTATTAATAATAGTAGTATATATAAATATGTGTATTTTATGAAATACAAAATCTCTTTTAATTTTGTTCCTAGTATTGGTGTTTGTAATGATCAATTTGGTTTAGCTTGCATGAGAGGGGCGAGATGAATAAAAACCCTCTGATTTCCCCCAAAAAAAATCTCTTAAAAGGTTCCAGGTATTCAAGAATAATGTAATAAACCAACTAGGAAATAAAACTAAGATCATTCCATCATGTCAAGGTGGTAAATATTTCATCCAAGAGTTGAATGACCTTCTCAAGGAGAATTTTATTGTATCACCATTGACTCCACTTGTAATACCATAGCATAATCTTGTTTTTGAGAGAAGGGATCACACATTATTGGACATGGTTTGATCCATAATGATTTGAGTTGTACATATCTAGAAACCACCTCACTTGTAGTTAATAATGTTCCTTCTAAGTTAGTTAAGATAACATCATATGAGATAGGGATTGGGAAATTCCTCAATAAGTCTTTTATATGAAGGTTATATGTTGTGAAACTTATGTGAAGTGTTCATTCCTATAAACTTGGGATCCAAGTCTGACGTATGATATTCTATGGGGTGTCCAAGGAAAAAGAGAGAATAATAATTCTATAATTCGTTCTAAAACAAAGTGTTTCTTGTTCGAACCGGTAACTTTTTTTAGGAATATTAGTGGGATAATGATATTCTGAAAATAAGTTTAGGAGACACAAAATGATAATGATCCTGCAGTGGAACTCGAGGAGGTGTCACAAAGCTATAATCATAACCCAGCAAACCATATGTGATACCTAACACAAAATGAAGAAGCATGAAATACTAAGCATACAAGAACAATAAACTAGATACACACACCTACATATCAACAAGTGTATAATTACAACACCATTTAGTACAACTTACAATTACACATTTGAGAGTACATTATTCCACTCTAACTATTCACACCAAACTAGGATCGTAAGGTAAAAGGCACAACCTGAACACTTTTTCACAATCCAACTTCTCCCAAGCTATCTCTTACCCTAAAATTTATGAGAAACAAGTGTATGAACACACAAGGTGTTGAGTATAAGACATAAAGATACATAAAATTAAGATTTGAATAATTTGAAAAGGTTTATAAAATTAAATCAATGAGAGCACTAAGTATTAATTTTTTAGCAAAACATATACCTAAGTTTTGGTCATTTTACTCCATATTACCAAGTGAACAATATCATAAGGCCTTTGGTGATCCCCCCACTAGAATGGGTTTGTGATGGTTCTTAAGTGTCAAAGCTATTAGCTAACCATGTTTCTATGTAATAGACCTCAAATGACCAAAATCTTTGAGAAAACCATGTTTCAAATTTGTATAATGAAGATCTTATTATGTGTTCAAGTTATATAATCTACGAGTTAAAACATCAAGTATGATACAACAATACTATATGACAATATTTTGCAAGTACAAGAGCATACATACTTATCAAGATTCAAGAAATAAAACCCATAATCATACAATTATTAAAAGCCACATACCTTATTAAGAGATTCTTAACCTATCCATAACCATATCGATCATAAGAAACACCTATTTAAGAACATGTAACCCTCATTAAGTAAAGTTCAACATATTACTTACTTGTTTGGCCCATGATTAGGGTTTTGATCAAATTAGGTTTGAAGTTGATTATTTACATATTTGATGATTGTTTACTAAAGTAGGATTCACTATGAAGGTGTGGTCCAAGTTTCATGTTGTTTTATGGTTCCATTCATCTTATATGATTATTTCAAGGTTTAAATCATTTAATTACATTCTAGGGTCAAAAGATAATAATAGGTAAGAAAGACTAAGATTCATCAAGTCATGAGGCTAAGAGAATATATGAGATTAGATCAACATATTAAAGATATAAGAAGCATATTTCAAGGTTATATGGATGCCCCCCTAGAGTCTAGGCATCATTATCAAACCTTGGTATCAACATATCAACATACATTTAATTATCAACATATTGTATTAGGGTTCAACATAAGAGTAAGGTGGACATACATATCAAAAGGACAAAAAGATTAGAGTGAACTTTGATTTTAGAGGGGAGAGAATAAGATGTACACTCTTTAAAAAACTTTTTTTCATAAAAAAACTAAAAATATTTAGAAAAGAATAAGATCTTCAAAATAAATAGAAAAACTTTAAGTAAATTTTTTCAAAAATATCGACAAGTGTTGAACCATTTTCAGAACTCAACAAATTTAAGAATCCTTTTTTTTATCAAAAAAGTTAAAAAAATGCTTTCAAACCTCAAAAAAGTTGAACTTTCTTATAGAACTCAACAAAATTGAAGAATATATTTTAATAAAAACTCAATAAATTTGAAAAGTTCTTTTAAAAGTTAGCAAATTTTAATTGAATTTTCTTTCAAAACTAAGAAAAAGTTTGAAAATATTTTCAAAACTCAACAAAAAGGAAAATCTTATCAAATTTGAACAACCTTTTCAAAGATCATCTGACTTGGTCCATGACGCAAGGATGTTTGATTGTAGTATCTTCTCATTAGCCACTACTCATAACTGAAACCTTTGATATCTGCTAATATGCTATTCATATCATGTGAGTGCTCTTAAATTTTTTATTTGTGATCACAGATGAGCCAAAGGGCCATCTTTTTCCATGACACTTCTCCATGATATCTTGATATTTTGAGGATTTTGTTTTCAAACTTTCATCCTTGCTCCATAAGGCTGCTAAATTTTACCTACAAGTTGTATGCACTCATGATAAAAAAAATCTATCTTTGCATCATTCACTCCAATCCTGAGCTACATACACTCATGTTTATTCAACAAGTATTTCCTTGAAGGGCCTCTAACTGAACTTGATCCTTTTAAGACAAAGCTCCACCATTACGTCGTCAGCCTATTCAATCCTCAATCCTGGATATAACTTACAAATCATGATTGAAAATAGTGATTCATTCCCAAAGCATACCACTTCATTTGATCCAAAGGATTTTTCAACATGAATGATATGTCACCTAGGAGAATGTTGTCCCCCATATTTGCATATTGTACACTATATATAGCCCTATACAAAGACCTAAAACTAGACCATCAACCTACTTATACCCATTTTCATATGGTCTCATACCATGACCTAACTAGAGAAACATACCCCTATATCATGTAAGTACCCATAAAGAGAGAGGGATCTTACACACCCATATCCAACCACAATGTATAGCTTGAGTTGGTCACCTTGTCCCTAGATACCCTATTTCTTATGTGTATTTCTATGACAACATGGCTTTCGTCACTCCTCTCATTTAATATTTCTCTCTATATTATTACTCAAATGACTCAAGTGCACATTAATCCGATAGTTGAAATATGGTGATGCTTTATTTTTATTACATCAATGGCCAATTTTCCAGTGTGTGCCTTGGTTTTCTTTTTCAATCTAAGTTTCACTCTTTAATGAATCACCACTTTGCAACTAAAATTGAATCTAGTTAATATGATCAAATTTCTCTATAATATATTTAATGAGATGGAGGATTCAATTAGATTTCCAAAAGTAGAAAATCACCTCAATTGGACCTCTAGAGCCCTAGTTATGAATTTTGGAAGCTTGACTAAAACTATACTTGATTTAATCAATTTATTTTGCTTTTGAGCTTTATTGGTATGAACCTCTAGCATGCAACCTATGTGCCTCACATATCCTATGTGATCAACTGAGAGTGTTTCATTGTGATCTAATGGCCTAGGGGTCATCACTTATGTCTGTACCACCATCAGAGCATGGAGCGTTGCTCCTTTCTTTCTCCCTCCAATCATGCCTCTTCTCACCTTTTTTTTGGTCGATCAAAACTCTTGTTGCTTTTTTTTCATTTTTGGTTTTTGAAAAATGCAAAACTTGTTAGCTCTCTAAATGGGAAACCAACTGAAGAGAAAGAGTCTTTTCTATACATCAGAAATATTGTAAGTGAATCCCTAAGAATCCATCACCATCAGAAGCTGAGCATCAACAATCCAAGCATTGCACTCAATAGGCCAAGCATTGCACTACAGAAATCATACTTCTTCAATTGAAAATAGAGAAAAGCCCTTTAATAAAGATAATCAAAACTTTTAGCAAGAGCCCATTAAAGCAAATCACCAACCCATATGATCATAAACTGTCCCCAGGGCATAAAGTTTGAAAACCCCATAACAAAAACCCTGAACTTAACACAAGGAATAGGAAAACTTCACTCACCAAAACATAGCTTTTCACCCAAAGATGCAGGTCAAACCATGGTATCAGAAACTCAGCAAAACTACCAACTTTTCAATGAATGAGCTCTGCCACTCCAAATAGGATAAGCTCATCCACTCAAAAGACCACTTCAAAAAAGGAAACTGAGCTACATCTGTCCCCAGGGCATCAACTTCAATAATGAGAAGCAAAGACCTCTTGAGATAAAATCCTAGCAAACCAAAACTTTCATAGAAGAGATCCAAGAAGCCAGAAAAAAACCTCATGTAATGAAGATAGTGATAACCTCATCAAAAAAAATTAGAAACCATACATGAGTGAGCTCTGCCACTCCAAGAAGGATAAGCTCATACACTCAAGCAACCACCAGAAAACCCTACCTTATCAGAGGGAAAAAGTAAGAGGACAGAAAGCATCTCCCAGCAAACAAAAGTTCATAAACTAACTCTTCAGAAAGAATCCAGGGAGAACTCTATCTCAGAAACCTTAGAGGAACTTACTTCTGGATACAAAGAAAGTGTAACTAGAACCAAGAACAGACAAGGAACTGAAAAAACAAAAGACTTCAAAAAAGGAAACATCATAATAAGGCATCATAATCTTTCAAAATAGAGGTCCATAAGAATTCAACATCCTTATATCTATCATCATGGACTCTGGAATTTCTCTCAATCCAACCATGATACATAATGAGAGGTGAAATAATCATTTCAGAAAAATATTTCATGCAAATAAGATCATTCCAACCAGAAGGAGCAATACTGATAAGGCCTGCAAATTTAGCTTAGTTCCAAAGAACTTTCATAAAGGAGCATTCAAGCGAAACATGGCTTGAGTCTTCATATGCATTCATGCAAAGGAAACAAACAGAAGCCACCGAGATCCCCCTTCTTCTAATATAGTCAGAAGTAGGCAATTTGTTATGTCTAACTTTCCATAGGTGGATGATAGCATTGGGATGACATCTACATTTCCAAATCCAATCAAAACTAGGATCTTCCACAACTTTAACTCTAATATTATCCCATATGAGTTTAAGGTTGACCTTTTGATCATCTTTGAAACTAAAAATCAGATGGTCAAAATCCAACTGTCCAATAGGAAATTGTACCAGCAGAGAAGAAAGCATGGATGAGCCTCTATGCAAAGGAACCTTCCATTTCTTATCAACTATAATAGCACTTAGGAAGGAATAAGAAGAATTACCCAACTGAATGACCATATCCTTGCCAATAATATCACCAAGAAACTTGGAAGAACACCATGGGCCAAGCTAGAGCCTAAAACTTTTGCCATTTGCAATATTGAACTTGATTAAAGGAAAAAGAACTTTCCTAACCCTAAGTAGGTTATTGAAAAGCCAAGAGTTATTAGATGATTCCTCAGTAGTCCAAAAAGTGCACTTTTTGAAATATCTTTCACCAATCCATTTGACCCAGAGGGTATCTTTCTTATTTGCCACATTCCAAGCATTGAATATAAGACACGCTTTGACAATATCTTTACTTTTTCTCAAACCAAGACCACCTTCAATCTTAGATAGAGTAATAGAGTCCCATTTTATAAGATGTAGGCTACATTTATCCTCAGACTAATCCCACAAAAAATCTCTACATAACCTATCAATTTCCTTAAGAGTTGAGCTAGGTATAGGAAAAGAAGAGGCCCAATACAGAAACATAGATGACAAAGTAGATTTGATGCGCTCAACTCTACTAGCTAGAGAGAGAAACTTGGATTTCCAACTTTCCAAACGTTTCTTGATTCTATCAATCAGAGAAGAACAATGCTTCTTTGCAATTTTACCAATGAAGAGGGGTATACCCAAATATTTAGCCTTTTCAATAGATTCCACTTTCATATCAAGAATCTTAGACATACTAGCACCATAAACTTTCTTACTAGAAATAATAGAACTCTTAGAGGGTTAATCTTCAAACCAAAGTCTCTGCCAAACTTAACAAGAAAGACTTTCAAATTATTTGCACTAAGAACATTAGCTTTGGTGAAGGTCATCAAATCGTCTGCAAAAATTAGATGAGAGCAGTGGCATTCCTTTGAAACTTTAATAGGAGAAATGTGGTTCAAAATAAACCTACTTCTTCATCATTTCAGGAAATCCCTGCATGACCCAAACAAATAGATAGGGGGCAATAGGGTCCCCCTGCCTAACTCCATTCAATGGCCATATAGGTTCAATAGGTTCACCATTAACTAAAACCTGATAAGAGGTGGAATAAAAAATATTCTCTATCCATCAAATCCAAACAGTAGGGAAATTCATGTTATGCATAATAGACAAAAGATAGGACCAATGAACTAAATCATAAGCCTTAGAAATGTCATCTTGAATGCACATATGAGAACCAGAGGGTTTCTTGAAGTCACGCAAGATTTTTTTGGTTAGAAGAATATCATCCCTTATGCTTCTACCTTTAACAAAAGCAAGTTGGTTATCATCAATCAAGGTAGGAAGAATACCTTTCAATCTATTACAGAGATTCTTAGAGATAATTTTATAAAACGTATTGCATAAAGAGATAGGCCTCTAATTTGTTAAAAGAGATTTATCCCGTCCTTTGGGAATTAAAGTGATAAAAGTTTGTTTGCTTCCTTGAGTACTCTACCATTAGAGAAGAATTCCAGAACATCATTGACTACATCATCACCTATCACTTTCCATGCCCTTTTATAAAAGTGTCCATTAAAACCAACAAGTCCAAGGCTTTTATCATCATATAAGTTATTAACAATGTCCTCAATCTCTTTTATAGTAACCCCATAGGTCATATTTTCATGTTGGGTTGAGGAAAGGGTAGGACCAGACCACTTCTCAAACCAAACCCCACCAGAGGATTCCTTCTTATAGTAAAGACCAGAATAGAAACCATGCACAAATTCTCTAAGCTCAGTTTGGTCCTAAATAAATCTGTCATTAGTGTTCAAACTACTAATGCAGTTCCTATCACGTCTAGTTTTTAAGGACACATAAAAAAAATTGAATTGGAATTTCCATTCTTAAGCCATTGCACTCTTGATTTTTGTCTAAGGAAAGACTCTTCAACATTACTAGCATCTCTTGCTTTTACTCTGAGGTTTTTCACAATAGTTCTAGCTTCAACATCCAGGGGGTTGAGATCAGCCAATCTTTAAGCCTCAAGGGCTTCATCACGAGCAATCATAGTTTTTTCAAGAATGTCACCAACAGATTTCATATTCCAAGCTTCAGTTTTAGCTTAAGATTCTTAAGTTTGATATAAAGCTTAAACATATCATAACCATCCACCCTAATGTTCCAAGCCTCTTCAAGAACAGAATAGAAACCATCAATAGTAGACCACTCATTCACATATCTAAATGGGGAGTAGATCTTTCTAGGGTTTCCAATAGATAGAGAAATTCTTCTATTATCACTAATAATGTTGGAAACGCAATCACCTTGAGAGACATTAAACTTAGTTAAAAAGAGGTTGTTATATAAAATTTTATCAATTTTATATGTGACAAAATCATCACCTCATTAGTGTTTATCCCATGTAAAGTAAGGTCCACCCAATTCCATTTCAAAAAGACTACAATCAAACATGAAATCATTGAACTCATCCATGGACCAAGTAGAAGGAGGCTGCCTTCCAATTTTTTCACAAACTTTCCTCACATAGTTGAAATCACCCATCAAGACCCATGACTCAACGATAGAAGGGTTGATACTCTCAAGAAATCTCCATGCGGAGGATATGTCTGAGTCATCATTATGACCATAAATGGTAGAGAGAACAAAAGAGGAAAATTCAGTTTGAACTCAACAATGAATTTCCTGATCATTCTCAATGATCTTAGTAATCTGACATGAATCACCTTTCCATAAAATAATAACTCTACCAAGGACATGAGAGTTGTGATTTGAAATCCAACTGAATTCAGGAAAATATCTATTCATGAACTTGACCATTTTACCAGATCGCAACTTTAACTCATTAATGCTGAAAATTTGACTGTTAGACCTTCTTACTTCTTCTTGGACACTCAAAATTTTATTAGAGATGCCTCTGACATTCCAAGAAGATATAAGCATCGATAGATTCATTTTAACCCCTAGGTTGTTAAGCTGTCAGCCTCAATAGAAGTTTCTTCATTGATAATTTTGAATCCACCAAACTTGTTTTGCATAGGAGAGAAAAGAGAATTTGTGACTCTATGGAAAATACCCACATCAGGCTTAGGAGAACACTTCGGGGGTGATTTGCTGGGAAACTTTGAAATAGCAGATATCTCCTTAGAACTGGTAGGAAGTAGTTTCAGGGAACATCGGAAAGGGAGTAGATGGAACAGAGTGGTTAGGACCATTATACTTGCAATGCATACTCATAGCTAATTCTGCATTATGTTGCAGAGAAACTCTATTTAGAGTGAACTGTTTCTCAGATACATTATCGTTAATAGGTACAAGGGGAGCTTCTTTCTGCTTGATAGTCCATACCTTCTCTTTCACGGGTTCAGGAGACAATGTAGGTAAATCATGATAGTCATCATGACCGAATAGACCACATCAAGAGCATTTATAAGGAAACCAGTCATAAGACAAATGGATTTCATGTTCATCACCTTCAATGCTCAACAAGGAAATGGATAGAGGAAAACTTGCTTTAGTTGAGTAGAGAACTAGGATTCTGGCATATTCCAATCTTGAACAAGATTTAGTAGCTTCATCCATTCTCAACAGAGTTCCCAGAACCGAGCCAATCCTATCAAACATTCTCTTATCCCATAACTCAATAGGCAAATTATATAGACGAGTCCATACCGACACTTCCTCCAACTTGAACTTATGGAATGTATCACCCAATTTCCATTTACTTAGAAGTAATGGTCTGTTACAAATGAACCATCTACCAGAGAGCGCAAATTCAAGATCAGAGGACATTGAGAATTAGAGAATGAACATCCCATCACCTCTATTGAAGATTTCAAGGGTACCCTAAAGATTCCATAGCCAGGCAAGATAGTTTTTGAGGGTAGGGAGATGGGGCTTGAAATCTATGACATAACCAAAAAGGCTATTGCTCCATCTACCTGCATTCTCCATGGCTTCGGATTTAGGGTAAAAGAGTTTATCCTCTTTTACTGTTACATTGGTTTTCTTCAGAGAGTACTCATCCTGCATGAACCAACACCTTGGATCATAAGGAAGACCAGTTGATTCTTGAGAAAGCCTTCAATGAAGCACAAGGTCATCTTTTCTCCTCCAAATTTGACTGGAATCACAGGAAGGAAGCCAACGGTAGTAGATTGCATCAGCAATCACCTCAGGAGTCACCCTATCGAAACCTACCCTGAGCACCATTTATTCTCACTTTTTCTCATATATTCCTCTCAAATCTGCACCCTAGAATCCCTACCCATCTCCTTTCTCACCCCCCCCCTATTTGCAATGCCACTTCCCTAACCTGTTGGGATGTCTTCATGTCACTGCACTTGAGCCCAGATGGCATGTCGATCCAACTCGAGCAAACATGCTGAATGTGTATGGCCCCCTGGTGTGGGCCAATGATCTCTATGGCCCCATGGACACCCCACTCCAGTAAACTCTTGGAAGTTCCACCACTGCATCTTGTTGCACATGACTTCACGTAAGGGGTGATTTCACAACCATAGATCTACATTTGGATGGCCCAGATTGGTTGGGGCAAGGGCGTGAGAGGATATTTGTGCCCCTCTTGTGTGGGAGGAGAGTTGTGCCCCTCTTGTGTGGGCCATGTTAACAAAAGTGCTAGACTAGGAATCGACTATCAATGCTTGGAAGCTAGCATGGGAGATGGTTGGCACCCAGGAGTTTTTAGTGGCATCTACAAGCGATGCAGGGCGGCCATGAGAGGCACACAACAACCACCCATGGGAGAGAATGAGGCGCCTACCCATTCGACATTGTATCCAAGGTCCACAACCTACTTCCATCATGAAATAATGATGAGACTTTGTTAACCCCAAATCTCTATAGTTTGTATACAAGTTTTTTAATACAAGTTTTCAAAAATACATATATCCCAACTCCTATGTCCAAAACATGAAAAATTATATATCAAATTTATCAAAATCGATGAGACCTACACAATGAACATACTTGAAGACCCTGAATCTTCTTATAATTCTCCCTTATTGCAAAAGATGTAATATTTGACTATTTTGACCATGAATAATGCATAATCATGATAAAGTTCGGATCTTTTATGCACCCTTGCATTTGTAATCATCAAATCAGTATCTTTGATGTAATATTGATCTACTATGGGTGCTAATCATCATTTTTGTCCTATAGTGGATTCTAACATATGAATGTGGCTTGTTATGAGACTTTTAATGAAGTATTTGGTTCTAATTGGATAATAATCATTCTATCTAATGGCACATAATGTTTAAACTTTGTATAAATTAGTAACATGTGGCCCCTTCATGACACATTTCACACTTGTACTCTCTCTATATTCTTGTTTGGTCCTTATGCTAGGAAATGCATGGATGTGACCATGCATGACATTGAAGGGTTATACTTTAATCAAATGATGTCTATGACCCCATTTGTGCTTAAAATCCTATTAGATCATTAATATCAGTAATATTGTGATGTCTGGTGACTTTAAGGCATATATTCCACCCTCTGTCTCAATTATGGTGTTTGAAATCCTAGTTTGCCTAATAGGACCTATGTCACTTGAATTGTGGTTTTTTACAATAATGCTTATGAGGATCTATTATCCTTGTCCCACTCTCTCAAATTAGGGTTTTTTTATATCTATGATGATATTTTGTATGTGAATGTACCACCATAGTTTCATCTTGAACCTTAATGGCATATTTAAGCTATATTGAGGATGACATGTATGATTAAATGATACCTCATGTTGGTTGTTTGATGCCTTGACCCTAGAGGACATCCACCATTCTTTGAATGTGATTCTTGTGCCCTATCTTGCTGATCTAAACTCATGTCTTTGCCTAAATCATGTCTTAATGATTTCTAATCATGGATTCTATATTGTGAGTCTTTTGACCTTAAATTGTACATAAATGCCATGAATCTTATAATGACCACAAAAAGTGAATGGAACATCAAAATGAAATGAAACTTGAATCACACATTTATGATGACCTCTAAATCAGTAAAAGATCAATAAACATGAAATTAACCAACCTTGAACCTAACTTGGACAAAACCCTAAAATGGAAATAATTAGGGTTAATAATGAGAATCTAATACATGTATGTAATCGTGTGCTTACCAGGTTTGTCTTGTAATCTAGGTTATCAAGGATAGGTTATGAAATATCTAAAATTAGGTATGAGATTTAATAATTATATGACTATGGCTTTCTTGCTTGAAATGTGATACATATGTATGCTTGTTTACTTGCTCAAATGTTTCCATGTAGTGATCTAGTATTGTACTTGATGTTTGTCTCATGTTGTTGTTTTATAACTTGCAAACATAATGTAAAAACTCCATTACACAAAGCCTTGTGCACCTACTTGTATTCTCAGGGTAAGGACACAAGGTTGGGCATCCTACTTGAGTTGCCAAGATAGGGTGGACCATGTCAATAAAAGGGTTAGATAATATTGACCACCCTTAGGGACTCTTCAAATGGGAAGTTCTTCAAAGACCTTATGATATACGATGTTGTTGATATAATTGGATTAAAATTTACATAAGACACATGCTCTCACTTTTCTATATACTCAACTTGTTTATTCTTGTTCGTCTACTACTGTACCTCTTTTGAAATTATGCAAAGCTTATGTATATGTATCTTTTAGCCATATACTTAGCACCTCATGTGTTGGCCCACTTTGTTTCACATATTTATAGGTTTAGATATGGCTACAAGTTGATAGGCTTGGTCATCTATGTTAGAAGTACTTGTTGTTATATCCCTAATGTACATGAGCAAACCTATATAATTGTACTCATAAATTGTAACTAGATTCTTGTAATAAAAGGATGTTTATTGGTAGTACTCATTGAATGTTGAGATTATGATTGGTGATTTTATCTTGTAATATGTTCATTGCATTCTAAGCCTTATGCTTCCACATTCGCACTTGATATTACCATACTAGGGACATATGCCTCGATCCTATCAACATTGACTTTATAGTCATCTAGAGTTAGTATTTGGGTAATAAACTGTTCCATGATAGATGGTATCAAATCATGAATAATAACTACACCAAAATTGCTCACATGAAACATAAACTAAACACAACCTTACATCATAATCCTAGAAACTTAATAAGTTGTCCCTTATGGACTAAGTTGACTTAGCCTCTAGGTTAGAACCTAGATGTTCTAGAACTAGGTGTAGACTTTTGTAATCCTTAGGGACTTTCTTTTCTCCTCATTCTGTCTTGTAGTATGGGATGTAGGTTTAGGACGGTTGGAAAAGGGAGATCGCACTATAACCCTAGACATATGTTCGTTACATGTGCTTGGGGTAGATATACAAGTATGTACCATGTTCTTGCTAGTTCTATAGGTGTCATGGTACTAGACTGTCTAATGAGTGTTGTAACTCATTTTGGTATTGGTTTTGGTTGTATCCATATGGAGTATGGTGGTTTTCATTTCCCATTTCAAACTTGGATAAAGTTTTCATTTCCCATTTCATAGTTGGAGAAAACCTATTTCAAGTATTAGTATATGTACATATGAAAATGTTACCACATGCAGAAAGGAAGTGAGTAAACACATAACCTAAGAGAAAGAGATGCAACATCAAGTTTAGATGTGAGTGTTTAGTTGATAGTTGTAGTCTCTATAGTGGTCTAGATCCATAATAGTGGTTAGACCAATATGTATCCTAGATAACCTAGGATGATGATGATGACGACGAAGATGATGATGATGACGATGACAAAGACAGTGATGATGATGATGACGACAGTGATGATGTCGATGTTGATGGTATGAGTTTGCTTCATGTTGACCTATGTATGATGTAGGATGATTCAAGTATGTTTGAAGATACGGAATGAGTTTTGACCATGCAACCCTAGCTAAACCTATCACCTTGTATGGTACATGTGACTTAGTAGATGTGCTAAAAATAGCTAGTGGCTTGGCATGCTTGCTTGTGCCTAGAGTTTTATATATTGAGATATGGATAGTGAGACATGCTTCAGGACCAACATAGGCCTCAACCTCTTTATAAAGGAGAACCACTAGAATGGGACATATGAATAGGGTGAATACTTGATATGAGTCAATACAACATGGGAGAAGGTCATAGTACCTAACCTCCAACACGTATGAAATATTGAAAAATATAAACAATAAAATGCATGATGATGAGTCCCTAGCTAGAGTATTTCTAAGTATATGAGTTGAAACACCTAGTGTGTGGTTCCCTTGAAAATGTTGAAGCTGGGATTTCCTATGAAAACACCTAACCCTAGAGAAAGAGCCAATTGAATATATGATGTTTACTATATAGGTGAGGGAGATGTCCCAATACCCTAAAATGATATATACACAAGATGTGATCTTCATAATAAGCCTCATACTCGGGTTAGTGGTTTGATTAAAAGGAATCTAATGGTTTCTCTCGCTAGTATGTTGGTTAAAAGTTGGGTATGGTCAGATGTTGGTGGTTAGCACATTTTTCCTTGACATGCACATGTCTTAGTTTGAAAGGATTGCACTTGTGGAGCTCTTTCTAGATACATGTCAGATAATTATGAAACCTTGATTTTAATGATGATGTTGATCTTAGAATGATGTTCGATACATGACATATCTCACTTAAGTTAAAACCTGAAGTATAGAAGATAAGCACTCTCACAAGCTAGACCTAAAACAAAACCATACCTTCCACACAAAAAATGGTAGATTCAAAATCATGATCTAGATGCCACAATACCTTGAGATATTATTTTGAATAATCATGATATGCAATGCTTAATTTCAGTCCCAAGACAAAAAAATAATGAACATAATTGAAAGATTTGGTATAATTTTGGGGGGAAAATAACAACATACATGAAATCAAGTATAATGTTGAAACACACATTTAATGATAGTCTCATTTTAAAATTATGACAACGAACATGTCCTCTGAGAAATTGATAGAATAAATTGTGATGACACACATTGGGATCATATGAATGCATGAGAAAATCATAATGTAATAGGGATAAGGGTTACAAAACCCTATTGTCATGATGATGTCATAATATAATGAAATAGTAAGTAACATGTGAATGAATGGGATGGGTACACCCTTGATTATGATACCTATGTGTGCACCCCATGATGGGAGATGCCTTGACACCTATTGGGTAGTTAATTTAAGCACCACGTATATGAAACTTTGACCCTCGACTACAGTATTTGATGAATTTCAAGGACAAAATTTCTTTTAAGGAGGGAAGGATGTCACAACCTGGCTTTTCTCATTGCTCTCATGTACTATTTCTCTCTATATTGTTACTCAAATGAATCAAGTGCATATTAATTCAGAGGCTAGGAGGTGGTGATGCTCTAATTTTATGACATCAATGGCCCATTTTGCAACGTGTGCCTTTAATTTGCTCTTTCAATCTAAGTTTCACTCTTTAATGATTCACCACTTTGCAAATGAAATTGAACATGATTATTTCTATATAATATATTTCATGAGATGTAGGATTCAATTAGTTTTCCAATTATTCAAAAATCACCTCAACTGGTCCTCCAGAGCCCAAGTTATGAATTTTGGAAACTTGGCTCAAAACATACTTGATTTAATTGATTTATTTTGCTTTTGAGCCATAGTGGGATGAATGTCTTGCATGCCGCCCATGTGCCTCCCATATCCTCTATGATCAACTGAGAGCATTTGATTGCGATGTAACAACCTAAGAGTTTTCTCCTAGGTCTATAGCACCGCCAGTGCAAGGAGCACTACTTATTTCTTACTCCCTCTAAATGCCTTTTCTCACCCTTTTTGCCCTAATAAAAACCCCAAACCCTCGTGTTGATGGATTCCAGTATTGCTCCCCTTGTTTTCCTCTCAAATCCACACCCTAGAACCCCTACCCAACTCCTTTCTTTTTCCCCTTCTCTTAGCAGTGCCACCACCCTAACCCTTTGGGGCATCTTTGTGTTGATGTCCTTCAACCCCAGATGGAATGGCAATCTACCTCATGTCGGCGTGCCGAAGGCGTATGCCCCCTGGAGTGGGCCAAAAACTCTATGGCCTCATGAACACCCCACTTCAACAAACTCCTATAAGTTCTTCTGCCATAGCTCGTGCCATAGGATCTTTGTGGAAGGAGCAACTTCACAGTCATAGATATGCATTTGGATAACCCAGATCAACTGGGGTGAGGGCGTGAGAGATGCGTTGGGGCCCTCTAGTGTGGGTCGTGTCAAAAAAGTGATTGACTAGGATGTGGGTAACGACATTCGGCAATGACTAAATGCAATGGATGGACCGCATGATCTTTTGGTGGCATCTATGAGCAATCCAGGGCGGCCAGGAGAGGCGCATAGCGACCACCCATGAGAGAGAATGGGGTACCTACCCAATTAGCCGTTGGATCCAAGATCCAAAACCTACGACCATCACAAAGTAATGATGTAACACTCTTAACCCCAAATCTCTATATTTGAATACATGTTTTTAAAAATGCATATATCCTAACTCTATGGCCAAAACATGCAAAATTATATATCATATATATCACCTTGACAAGACCAACACAATGAACATACTTGCAGACCCTTAATCTTCTTCTAATTATCCCTTCTTACTAAAGATGTAATCTTTAACTATTTTTACCATGGATAATGCATAATCATTATAAATTTGGGATCCCTTATGAACCATTGCATTTCTAATCATCAAATCAGTATCTTCTATGTAGTAGTGATCTAATATGGGTCCTAATGATATTTTTTGCCCTATAATTTACTCTAACACATGAATGTGGCTTGTTATGAGACTTTTAATGATGAAATTGTTCTAATTGGTCAGTATTTCTATCTAATGGTACATCATGTTTAACCTTTTTATAAATCAACAACATGTGGCCCCTTCTTGAAACATTTCACACATGTGTTCTCTCTATATTCTTGTTTTGTCCTTATGCCAAGAAATGCATGGATGTGACCACGTATGACATTGAATGTCTATACTTTAATAAAATGATGGCTAATGGCTAATGGGTCTATACTTGACCCCATTTGTAATCCAAATCCTATTATATCATTAATATCAATAATATTGTGTTGTAGTGACTTTAACGCCTATGATCTACCCTCTTTCTCTATTATGGTGTTTGAAATCCTAGTATGCCTAATGGGACCTATGTGACTTGAATTGAGGTTTTATACCTTAATGCTTGTGATGATTTTTTTCCTTTCCCCCCTCTCTCAAATCAAGGTTTTCTATATCCATGATATTTCAAATGTTGATGTCCCACCATAGTTTCATGTTGAACCCTAATGGCATATGTAAACTATATTGAGGATTACATGTATGATTGAATGTTGATACCTCATGTTGGTTGTTTGATGCCTTGACCCTAGGAGACATCCACCCTACTTTGAATGTGAGTCTTATTCCATATCTTTCTGATCTAAGCTCATGTCTTTACCTAAATCATGTCTTGATGGTTTCCATTCATGGTTTCTCTATTGTGAGTCCTTTGACCATAAATTGTATATAAGTGACATGAATATTTTAATTGCCACATAAAGTGAATGGAACATCAAAATGACATGAAACTTGAACCACAACCTTATGATGACCTCTAGATCAGTAAAAGATCACTAAATATGTAACTAACTAACCACAAAACTAACTTGGCAAAAACCCTAAAATGGAAATAATTAGGATTAATGATGAGAATCTAATACATGTATGTAATCTTGTGATTATCAGGTTTGGCTTGTGATCTAGATGATCAGTGATAGGTTATGAAATCTTTGAAATAAGATAAGGGCTTGAATAATTATATGACTATGGATTTCTTTCTTGAAATGTGACACATATGTATGCTTGTTTACTTGCTCAAATATTGCCATATAGTACGCTAACATTGTGCTCGATGTTTGTCTCATACCTTTTTTTATAACTTGCAAAAATAATATAAAAACTCCATTATACAAAACTTGTGCACCTTCTTGTATTCTCAGGTAAGGATGCAAGGTTGGGTGTCCTACTTGACTGGTCAATATAGGGCGGACTATGTCAAGAAAAGGGTTAGCTTATCTTGACCACCCTTACAGACTCTTTCAATGGGAACTTAATGAAAGGCCTAATGATTTATGATGTTATGAATATAATTTTTGTAATTTTTTTATAAAACATGGGCTCTCACTTTGTTAAATACTTAGCTTGTTTATTCTTATTCGTCTACGATTGATCCTCTTTTCAAATTATGCAAAGCTTATGTATATGTATCTTTTAGCCCTCTACTCAACACCTCATGTGTTGACTCGCTTTGTTTCACATATTTAATAGGTTTAGAGATGGCTAGAAGTTGATGGGCTTGGTGAGCTATGTCAAGTGTACTCATTGTTAGACCCCTAGTATACATGAGCAGACTTGTAGAATTGTACTCTTAAATTGTAATTGAAATCTTATAATAAAAGGATATTTCTTAATAATACTCATTGAATGTTGAGATTACGATTGGTGATTTTATCTTGTTATCTGTTCATGTATACTAACTTTATGCTTCCACATTCTCTCTTGATATTAACATTCTAGGTACGTGATGCACAAAATAATTGTCACTTTTCATAGGCTATCTTACTATGTATTTTGTGCACTGATTGCTCATTTTGATATCATTTGTGCATGGTTTTTCATCATTGTCCTGTGACACTCAATTGCATCAAATATTCATTATTTGCACTATTCCATATTGATTTATCATTATTTTAGAACTTATGTTCTTTCTTGTTTAAGTCCAGGTAAATTTACAAGAATTGAATGAGCTCGGTGCTATCGACATGTCTGTCAGTGGTAATGACATTTGTGAAAAAGAAATAGGGATCAATTGAGGAAACTCAATAGCACCGAAACAAGAATTGTTATTACCAACAGTTTTATAAGAAGGCTCTAGAGGAGTCTCAGTACTACTGATGCCTAGATAGTCGGTACCGACTTTTACTGAAAAATCAAATGGGAATGCTAGAGAAAATATCAATGCTACATAAATCAACTCAGTACTACTAACAACTTACAAGGAATCAAGAATAAAAGAAGGTGTCAATACTACTGACACCACGTTAGTAGTACCATCTTGGCACGATCAGGCCAGATCAAAAATCATAGTTAATCCAATGATCAAGACTTAATGTTGCCCTATGTCAATTCTATGACTAAGGGAAAGTGCTACCAAACCTAAGAATCATGTTCCTCTTTATTTCACGATAACTAAGAGCCATGTAAGAAGAAAGGAGAAAAGAAAGCCACATTTTGGGAGATTCAAACACCTCCGGTGGACAGATTTGCAACCAGAGGTTAGCAAATCGGTACGTTTAGAGAAGGAGTCATCCAGACCATCTTCTTCAAGGGTTGAGTTAGTCTTCTAATGGCTCCCACGTTTTTCTTTCCTTCTTCCTGGTATTTGATTATGGAAATAATGTGGTGCTAATCCCCTTTGTTTCTTAGGACCCAGGATTTGCCCAGTTTTTAATTGTAATTGACAGTTACGAACTAATATACATATTTCTCTTGATTTATGGACATATGTCTTCGATTTCTTTTTGAATTCCCCATTCTTGATCACCATAGGTGATTTCTTAGACCATTAATTGATTTGACAGAAGATGAAGGATTGGATAGGTTGTAGAGATACATAGCTTAGACCTTGTTTGAGAGAAGGCCTATGATGATGAAGGGATAACCTACAAAAGTCATTAAAGCACCTAACTAATAATACATTTCTATGAGAGTGGGATTTGCATTAGATTAGGTAGTGAATTATGCTGTGAGAGTGGGTAGTTTTAGCTATAGGTCCCTTTATCTAGGGCTAGGAGGAATAAACATTAATGAAATGATGTTAATTGCAATGCGAACTATGGTGAGACCATTATCCTAAGGAATTCATTCATTCAATGATCACAACCAGTAATTTTAGTTTTAATTCCTGTAGTTTAGTCAATTAATCAACCAATCACTCTTTGTCTTAGGCCTAGATGATTAGGTCATGTTAGTAGTAGTTTTTGGACACACATTTCTCCTGTGTTCGACACTCCAACATCTTTGGGCCTATAGTACATTGATACATGCACTTGCATTTTGTACGTGTAGTAAACATGCATGAAGCTTTTGGCACCATTGTCAGGGAAAATGGTGTATCCAACACTACGAGTGATGTGACCGACCACTCCAGGTTATAAAATTTTATTTTTATCTTTACTATTTTTAAGCTGAAAATTCAAATATCATCCAATTACTAGTATCAATTTTCTCACATAGATCTCACTATTTTCAGGTACTAGTGCATTGTGCTGACAAGAAGAATCGACTACAGAGGGTAGGAGGAAATCTTGAGTAGGGAAATAGAGTACAATGATTATGAAGGAGGACTCATTCCTACCCCCACCACCCAGCTTACATAGACAGAACAACCAAAATGGGTGATGGTAATGTAGTAGCTAAAGAGCACACTGTCTGGGAGAAGATTAAGGCTTCTTCTGCTACAACATAGTTGGGCTCAATTAAAAGGTAGGCTATTAATGTGGGTAGTTACAAGATAGACCCCAGTTTGGTGGCACTAGTGAAATCACAAGCATTCCATGGCCACAGTTTAGAGGACCCAATGGTGCACATTAATAACTTTGCGAAAAGTTGTGACATGGTGAAGATTGACAAGGTCCTAGAAACAGTGATCCATTTGAAGTTGTTTCTTTCTTCACTATCAGACAATGAAAAGTCACAGTTATTTAGCCTTCTGCCAGAGTTCATAGAAACTTGGGATCAGATGATTGACATTTTCTTCGAACGTTACTTTCCTCCCCAAAAGACAAACGAGTAAGTAGGGGGAATCTAAAACTTCAAGCAGCAGGAAGAGGAGTCCTATTCTGAAGCATGAGAGATTATAGAACATATTTTAGAAGGTTCCTCATCATGGGATTGATCTCTATACCCAAGTGAAAACATTCTATTATGGACTGCACAAAGGAGAGAGTACCACACTTAATAGTGTCAGTTCAGGATTTTTCCTCAACAACAAGCCTTCCAGGTGTCACAAGATTCTGAAGAACATGACTAAGAATCTGTCATGGTGAGATGAAAGAGAAACATTAACAATTGTCAAGAGCATTAGAGAGTCTAGATTCATCACCACATTAAGTGAGAAGTTGGACATTTTGGCCAAGAAACTAGATCAAAAATATAAAAATTCCTCTGGAGGTGAGGAAGAGGAGTGCATGTATATGTGGTAGAAGAACTATCACGATAGAGATGGTTATCCATGGAGGAAGGATCCTAAATTATCTTGGTAGGATCCCAACAACTTTCAGTAGGACCAGTCTTAAGCACAACAGGCAAAGCTACAATAAGGAAACCCACAGTAGGAGAGAGGCTCTAGTAAGATAGACCACATTGAAGACATGCTAGGGAAGTTGGTCAGTCATAATTAGGTGATCATATGCCAGAAATAGAGGGAATTGCAAAACCAAGGAGCTCATATTCGTAGCATTTAGAACTAGATTTCACAGTTGGCATCAGAATTTGCATCCTTGAAGAAGCTGGGAAGATTTTGTAGTCATGGAGATGCATGGTGATCATGGCATTGAACTACTCCTAGGGCATCCATATTAAGCTACTATAGATATGATCTTAGTGATGATAGAGGAAGATTGACACTGGGTATCAAGGATGACCACTTTGGAATCAAGATGCCAGACTCTTCACAAACAATAGTTGATAGTGAACAATGTCACATGCTACAACATTAACAAGGAGATGTGTCTCTACTTCTAGGGAAACAATTCCTGGACATGGCTCATGTGATGACAAAGGTACATAAGGGTACCTTGGTAGTAGACATCATGGATCACACCAGGAAAGTCTCACCGAACAAGGCGATATAATATCCTAATGATAAAGAGGAGAAGCTTTTCCTAAAAATAAATGAAGAGGCAACACTTTCCTCTCTTACCCATGCTTATCCATATCTACCACTAGAGGCGTCCATCATGAATTTGGTGGATGATTGCACTTGTGTCCATTCTCTGGAAGAGTGTGTCCTATTCCTGAAGGCATTGTCATGTTTCTACACAAGGAACTATGAAGATCTCGAGCCACGTCCACCGCCATTGATTCCATCCTTACAAAGTCCTCCAGAGCTTGAGTTGAAGTCCTTACCACCACATCTAAAATACATTTTGTTGGTAGAAAATGAGAAGCTTCGGATCATTATCTCAACCTCCTTGAGCATCCATGAGGAAGAGTACTTGCTTTTGGTGCTAAAGAACCACCAGACAACAATTGGTTGGTCATTTGCAGATATAAAGGGGATCTCCCCTAGCTTTTTCCAGCACATGATGCACATTGAAGAAGGAGCCAAGATGATAGTACAACCTCAACAATGTCTCTATCAAATCATGACCAAGATGGTGAATAAGGAGGTAGTAAAGCTTCTATCGACATGTATAATTTATGCTATTTCTAACTCAAATTAGGTAAGTCCTACCCAAGTAGTTCCTAGAAAAGGGGGGATGAATGTCACCATAAATTCGACAGTGAATTGATTTATTCTAGGTTGGTGTTCAGGTGCCGTGTATTCGTTGATTACTACCTTTGAATGTTGCCACTCTTAATGATCATTTTTTGCTTCCTTTTATTAATTAACTTCTTGAGAGGGTCACCATCTTTCTCATTTCTATTTTCTTGAAGGGTATTCCAAGTGTAATTAGATTTCCATCAAGCCACATGAACAAGATAAATCTACTTTCACTTGTCCCTATGGTACTTTTTCTTACTATTGGATGCCTTTTGGTCTATGCAATGCTGACGACTTTCTCGAGATGCATGCTCACCATTTTTTCTGATTTGATGGAGAGTTGTCTCGATGTTTTTATGGATGATTTTTCAGTGCATTGAGAGTCTTTTGAGGACTACCTTGACAATCTTGATAAGGTTTTATAGCAATGTGAAGACACTCATCTAGTGATGAACTGGGAAAAGTGTCACACGATGGTGAGTGAGGAAATAGTCTTGGGACACAAGATGTCCAACAAAGGAATGGAGGTCGACCCAGTTAAAATCAAAGTCATCCCTATGTTACCTCCACCATCATTGGTGAAGGTAGTTAGGAGTTTACTAGGGCATGATGGTTTTTATTGATGCTTCATTAAGGATTTTCCATAATTAGCAAAGATACTTTCGAAACTACTAGAGAAGGATGCTGAATTTGATTTTGATGAGTGATGTTTAAAAGTGTTCGAGGTGTTGAAGGAGAAACTAGTCTTCGTACATGTGGTTTAGGCTCCAGATTGGTGCCAACCATTGAGCTTATGTGCAATGCATCAGATTATGCAATAGAGATATTCTAGTATAATGTAAGGATAAAAACCCCACCATTATCTTCTATGCATCAAAGACCCAAAATGATGCCCAACTTTATTATACAACAACTAAAAAAGAATTGTTGGTGGTAGTTTTTGCTTTTGAAATTTGTTGTCAGTATCTGATCGGTGCAAGGGCTATTGTGTGGATTGATCATGTAATAATTAAGTATTTTTTTCAAAAAAGGATGCCAAACCTAGACTGATTAGGTGGATTTTGCAACTATAGGAGTGTGATATTGAGATCAAAGGTAAGTTATGGATAGAGAATGTGGAGGCAGATCATTGGTCTAGGCGGAAAAGAGTGGGTGAGAAGGATCTTGACATACCCATAGTTGAGGAATTTCTAAATGAGCAGTTGTTTTCCGTTAAGAATAAGGACCCATAGTTTGCAAATATTTTAATTTACTTAGCTTGCAATGAGAAGCCAGAAGACTGGGGTATCAAGATAAAAAGAACTTTTTTCCATTCCTCGAGATACTATGTGTGGGACGACCCTATTTTGCTAAGGAAATGTAGGGATGGTATTTTGAAGAAGTGTGTGCCTAAATGTGAGATAGAGAGTATCTTAGGACATTTTCACTCCCTCCCCACTAGGGGACACCACTCTAGTTTGAGGAAAATTGCAAAAGGTTTAGGAAGAGGGTCTTATTGTCCAACACTCACTAAGGATGCCTACAATTTTGCGCTTCATTGTGATGCATGTCAACATGTATCAAATATATCTAGGAGACATGAAATGCCCCTAAACATTTTTCAGGAAGTTGAGGTCTTTGATTTATCAGAAATAAATTTTATGGGTCCTTGTGTGCTGTCTAATTCCAATCTCTATAAATTATTTATAGTTGATTATGTATCTAACTGGGTGGAAGCAATTCCAACCCACACCAATGATGATCAGGTTATGCATAGATTTGTGAAAGATCATATATTTTGTAGGTTTGGGGTCCCATGATTAATGATAAGTGATGGGGATTTCACTTCACCAATAAGACGTTTGGTGCATTGTTGAGAAAATATGGAGTGAGGCACATAGTAGGCACCCCATATCACCCACAAACACAGGGACATGTTGAAATGTCTAATAGGGAGATAAAGAAGATCTTGAAAAAGATAGTCTCAACCAATAGGACCAATTGGAGCATGAAGTTAAATGACACTCTTTGGTCATACAAGACAACCTATAAAACACCTATAGGAACAACTATTTTTAGGTTGTTCAATGGGAGAGCGTATCACTTACATGTGGAATTGGAACATAAAGCCAAGTGGGTGCTGAGAAGGTTGAATTACAATTTGGATGATGCAGGAAAGCAAAGAATGTTGGAGTTAATTGAATTGGATGAACTTAGGTTTGATGCCTATGAGAGATCGAGGATCTATAAGGATATCACTAAGAAGATTCATGGCTGCTATATTTTGTACAAAGTGTTCACTCCAGGATAGAATTCTTCAATTTTTAATTCTAGGATGAAATTACACCCCACAAAATTGACCTCTAGATGGAGTGGTTCTTTTATGGTGGTTAAGGCACTAACTTATGGATTAGTGGAAATTAACAATGGAGTTGAGCCACTCCTTGTGAATGGCCAGCGGCTAAAACACTATTTTGGGGGAGATTTGACACATGAGGAAGTGGAGTTGAAGATTTTTGTGCTTCACTGATTGTGTTTTATCTGATCGTTGAGACTAGGACATAAAATAAGGGAGCCTATTGGGAGGAAACACAATTTTCATTTTTTTTCTTTATATTTTGCTTTTTTACATTCGTTCTTACTGCACTTCATTGTTCTACTTCACATGTTATATTTTTTATTATAAAAAAGTACCTTGATCGGTTTGGTTCAATGTGCAGGAAAAACAAAAGTCAGTTTGTCAGTAGTACCGACGATTTTTAATAGGAACAGATAAAAATTATCTTGGCAGTACCGACATCAAAGTTGGTAGCACCAAATTTCTATAGAGACGAGCCACATTCACTGTGTAGGGCTCAATACTACTGACATAGTGGTGGGTTAGTACTGACACCTTAACAATGCTCTAGGATTAGGATACCGACAGGCCATTCTAAAGTATCGAGATCATGAAATACTCAAGACTACCACACATATAGTCAGTAGTGTCGACATCATTCGACAGGGGTGAGTAGAAATCAGATCGGTACTACTGACACTATGGTCAGTAGTACTAACATCTACAAAACCAAAATTTTTGGATTTGCACATCAACTATTGAAATTATTTCCATCTAATGGTTAGTAGTATTGATCCAACAAGTACTTTTAAGCACCGGTTGGTACTACCAATGCATGACAATTCACACAATGCAATATTGACAGATAAGAAGCATCACTACCAACGATTGGTATCAACTCACATGGATCGTGGGGGAGAGTTAGTACTAACAACACTTATTTCGGTACTACCAAAACTTATGTCAGTACTACCGATGTAGAGCATGAAGACAATTCAACAACTATAAAAGGAAGGGTGTAGATAATGTTTCAATCACACCCACACCACATCCTTTACAAGTAGAAGAGTGCCAGTTCTCCTGGGTATCAGAGTTTTCACCTAGCTCTCTCTCTCCTCCATCTCTTTCTCATACCGACCCAATGGCATCCAGGAAATCAACTTCCTCAGTGGTAAAAAACACCATGTTGGTGCCCAAGTCGGAACACATAGCTCATGTCAACATTGACCAAAGGTAGATTTGTGAAGGCCTGATGAATTGAGAGCTTATCCTGATACATTATGGAGATTGTTCCTTCTTTGCATCCTTAGGATATACTGAGAGCCTTTGCCAGGTATGTGTTGGCCAAGGCATGGTGGGTGATCACCCTTTCATTGGTGATTGGCCAGCCTATTAGGAAATACTCTATGAGTTTCTAGCATCCTTGGAGGTTTATTGCATCCTCGAGCACTGGGAGGGATGGAAGGAAGGATGGGAGAAGTTTTTCCTCTTCAACACCCGTCATCACTTGGTGCTAAAGGAGTTTAATGCCATCTATGGGTGGCCTCTCAGAGATGTGCACCTCACCTATGAGTAGTCAAAATCATTATTGGCTGGCACAAGAACTCCATCACCGACATCAAGCATCTATTTGTTTTCATTCTACATCATTGTCTTACGAACACGATCTTTGCCATATCCATGCAGGGGTAGGGAAAGGTATAATAGGTCGACATCTACGTCCTTCGTATCCTCATGGCTTTAGGGGAAGAGAAGGTCGACCTCGTCTCCTTCTATATCCAACACATGTTGGCGGTCAAGCGGCAAGTGCAAAGGAAGCCCCCAATCCATTTTGGAGGGCTTATTACTCCCATTTCTTTGCATCTTCACCTTGACCTCTCCACTTCCAATGCCTTGAGGACCTCCTCCAAGTTATATTTGAAGCATTTCAAATGAGCACACCTCATCACCAAGCGACATGGGAAGGTGGATGCCTGATGTACAATCCATGAATAGTGATAGGAAAGGGAACTCCCTGAGCCCATCTTCAACCTACAAGGGATGGGACACCTTAGGTTGCTGAGGGAGGATGCAATGGAGGAAGACGTAGAAGATGACAATGTAGAGAAGGGAAGGAGCAGGAAGACAAAGAAGATGATGAGGTAACCATGCCCTTCAAAAGGTAGCAGGTCCGCTAAAAGCGTTCTAGAGGATGTGGTGCTTCCAATTTTGCTGCTCCACCACCTTCCCAGAATGATGAGCCATACTCAATGGAATGTATGTATGGGATGTTACAAGAAATCCATCAGGGGAAACAACAACAAACATCAACATTGACGGGCATCCAGGATGTCCAAGGATGGATATACTAGAACTAGTAGGCCATCATTGAAAATGAGTGACTTCTCCTTGCCAACTAGGAGAACATGCATATACACCTATAGCAGATGGAGAACTACCAGTAACTGTTCTTAGACAACTACTGAAGCTAAGGTTATTTTATTAACTACCCATAGCCTCTAGAGATGCCACAACAACACTCGACATTTCAGGTCACTTTCTACCCCCATGACCCAAACATGCCACAACTAACATGATTTTGATTGGTAATTCTATTCTACTTATTTTGTTGAATTCTGACTATGAGGGCAGAGTCTAGATCAAGCTTAGGGGGTGATGGAACAACTTTATCTTTTATTTGGTTTTTAGTTTTATTATTTTGAGATTGTGGGATCCACATCTATCTAGTGTAATTGTGGAACAATATAAAGCATGATTTCAATCTTTGTCATCATATAGTATGTTCTTCTATGTCGGTGCAATGAAATTTAAAAATTAAAAATTTTGGGCTTAGTTGCAAATTTTGAAGGAAACAACCAAAGTAACTATATGGGTTAGTCAGCTTAAGGACATTTGATATGGATGGAAATCTTAATTATCCATGAATTGTGGATGATGATGGGGTTTGAGCCTTAATTGAAAAAAATAATAATGAGGCCTTAAATAGAAGTTGCAGTAAGAAAACCTAAGGTCACCTTGTACACAAGTCAATAGTAGAGGGACATATCATAGCTTAAAGAAGGGCATTATCTCTTAATCTTGTGATTCCATCCATTTTGATCCACAACCTTAAGATGATCAAATAACTTGAATTATTTCCTCTTGAATTGCATTTGACCTTGTATTGCACCAATTTTGACTTGATAGAGGTCGGTTATATTTGGGTGGTATGACTCAAGTCTTCAGGGAAATAATAAAAGATGTAACACATCCGTGTAGTGTATCTTACTTAGGACCAAATATGAATAACATTGGTTGAAGCCTTTGCCTTATCTTTGTACTGATTTCTTGAAATTATAAAATGATAAGAAAAATCAACTATTATACATGTTCTTAATATTTCTTATTAGAATATTAATTGTTTTACTTTTCAGTGACAACTGCCTAATCTTATTTAATCTACCTTACCTGTTAGATACATATCATTTAACTGAATTTGCTCACCTTGCTTAGTGCTTTATCTATTTGTTTAGTTATCTGCACTTTAATTAATAGACATTGGCAGAGAGTTATATCTCCCGCCGGGACATTTGGTCTCACCCCGTGGGTTTCCACATCTTTTAGGTGGTCATACATGAAGAGGTAGAGATCGTGCAGTTGAGAAAGAGTAGCAACAAGAGCAGTATTTGTTAAAGGTTGGATGTGATGCTAGTCTTTTGGTGTTAGAGTCCTAGAGTTGTCCTTGTACACTCTAGTCTTTGGGGGTGTTTTTGATGTGTTTGTAGTTACAAGGTTTTGGCTTGTGTTTCATTTGTTGTATAGTTATGGCACATGTACTTGTACATATATGTGAAACAAGTATCTCATGTCACAGGTTGATGATAGGTATGGTGATGCAGAACGATGTAAGTACCATCTTACATATGTTATGGGATACATGTGTCTTGTTGAGGACTTATATGTGATAAGTTTATGGTTTTGGTTCTTGAGGAAAATGGTTTTAATTTCCTGTGTTTTCTAGTAATCCTCTTGTTTAGTTTTAATTCCACATTTAGTTTTGTGTTATCTTGTTTGTGGCGTGTTGGGGCATCACAATTAAGGTTGGTATCAAAGCTTAGGTTTTTTGAGCCTACAAGGACCTAGGACTAGGGTTTGTGTCTATTCTAGTGTCCTCTAGTCTATCTTATAATGGCTGCTTCTTATGCAGAAGGAGAAGATGAGTAGAAAAGATGGCTGGAGAACATGAAGAACATGTTGTAGAGAGCAGTGTTGTTGCACCAAGGGGTGGTGCAAGGGTCTAGGCAAATGAAGATCGGGAACCTGATGCACCCTAGTTTGATCAAGCCATGCTGGAAAACCCTACCTTTCACTCTTTGTTTGAGCAATTCATGGTGGCAATTAAACATATGGCAGACAGAATGCCCGCTCCTCAAATTAGAGCAGCAGTCCCCAATGTGGAATCTTCTGGGTCTGGGAAGACCTTTGAGAGGTTGAAGCATGTTGATGTTGTAGAATATGCTAGTATAGCTGATCCAGCAGATGCGGGTCTTTGTTTGATAGAGTTAGAGAAGGCCTTCAAGATCCTTAGTATCCATTAGTTTGATAGAGATAAGAATTTTGTGTATCTTACAAAGGGGAGTGCTAGCCATTGGTGGAACATAGAAGAGGAGAAGAGGCTAGGTGTTGCTGTTAGTTGGGAGGAGATTAGATGAGTGTTTGCTAGTAGGTACGTCCCACATACCTATTTGTATGAGAAGATCTCTAAATTCAAGAAGATCAGGCAAGGAGCCATGACGATCAATGAGTATGAGGAGAGGTTTATGGAGCTTTTGAGGTTCTGTCCCAATATAGCTCCTACAGATGAGGAAAGGATCCGACATTTTGAGAAGGGGTTGAATGCTAAGTTGTCTACCCCAGTGGCTTCTTTGGAGATCCATGACAAGTTTGCCATGTTTGTGTATTCTATCTAGAGGATTGGACGGTCTATAGTCAAGAAGAGTGCCAAGAAGTGACTAACATAGTACCAGGGATAGTCTTTAGGAGGATTTAAGAAGTGTAGGTTCTTGACACCACCAACATAGTAGAGATTGAGTGCACAGATGTAGTGGTCACTAATAAAGGCAAAGGTCACACTCTTCCACTAGCAGGAGCCCACATTACAACTTTAGTATCAGTGATAGGGATTTCGAGGTCGTGGTATGAGAACAAGATGTGCTACAAGTGTGGCCAAGTTGGACATACAAAGTTGTATTGTCCTATGAAAGACAATGAGGTGACCCATCAATCGAGGAATATCCAGTAGGGCTCACAGAGACAAAATTTTAGTAGTGGTGGAGGATGAGGATGTGGTCAAGCATCGTAGGTTGGTTCGTCAACTAAGGGCATCAGAAGACATGGATGAAAATAGGCAATGACTAGATTATATACAATGAGTTAGTCAGAAGGAGTGGTCAACCCATGAGTTGTGATAGGTCAGATGAAGTTGTTTCATTCTGATTTGTATTCTTCTTGCTTTATATGTATTTTGGTTGACCCAGGTGCGACCACTCTTTGGTCACTTGAGAAGTGATTGATAGTTGTTCTTTGATTTTAGCTATAGAAGGGATAGTATTTTCTTAGAAACCCCATTAGTTGGTTCCGCAGAGTTGTGGGAGGTGTGTCCTTCCTGCATCATTTCTTTTTCAGGACATAAGATCCATATGGATCTCATACCACTTGATATGCATTGATTCAATGTGATTCTTAGAATGGACACCTTGGAGAAGTATCTGGTAATCTTGGAATGTAGTTTCAAGGTGGCAACATTCGTAGATGGAAATGTGATGTGGGTCTTCCAAGGAGATAGGAAGATTCTTTCGATGTGTGTGGTATCAGTGATGGTAGCTGAGAAGATGATGATACAAGGTTGTGATGTGTTTTTGGTGCATGTGGTGGATACTAAGGTGAGGATTCTTAGTATCCAGGAGGTTCCTGTGGTCTGCTAATTTGAGGATGTGTTTCCAGATGAGCTCCCAGATGTTCCTCTAGTCAGAGAGATTGATTTTGAGATCAATCTAGTTCCAATTATGCAGCTGCTAGCACAGACACCGTATAGGGTGGCTCCAGTTGAGATGGAAGAGTTGAAGAAACAGTTGCAAGAGCTACTTGAGAAAGGTTTCATTAGACCAAGCCTGCCTCCATGGGGTGATCCCGTGTTGTTTGTGAAGAAGAAAGATGGATCCATGAGGTTGTGTATAGACTTCATACAATTGAATAAGGTGATGGTAAAGAACAAGTATCCCTTGTCGAAGATAGATGACTTGTTTGACTAGTTGCATGGTGATACAATGTTCTCGAAGATAGACCTAAGATCGAGATATCACCAATTGCGGATCAAGGAAGATGACATACCTAAGTTTGCTTTTAGGACTTGGTATGGTCACTCTGAGTTCATTGTTATGCTTTTTGGGCTAACCAATGCACCAACAATGTTCATGGATTTAATGAACAAACTGTTCTGGCCACTTCTTGATCAGTTTGTTGTGGTCTTCATAGATTGTATCTTGATATACTTTAGGAACAATGAACATTATAAACAACATCTTCGTCAGACATTAACCGTGTTGAGACAACATCAGCTATATGCCAAATTTAGCAAGTGCAAGTTTTGGCTAAAGGAGGTGTCCTTCCTAGGTGATGTGATATCTAATGAGGGAGTTTGTGTGGAACCCAAGAAGGTTGAATCTATGCTGGAGTGGGAACAGTCAAAGACATTGATAGAAGTTCATAGTTTTCTAGGTCTAGCATGCTACTACAGGAGGTTCATCAAGAACTTCAGCTCAGTGGCGTTACCCATAACAAAACTGACAAGGGAGGATTTTCCTTTTATCTGGGATGACATGTATTAGTGTGCCTTTCATCTGTTAAAGGCGAAGTTGACCAGTGCACCTATGCTAGTTCTACCTGAGCAAGGGGAAGGCTACATAGTTTTCTGTGATGCGTCAAGAAATGGTTTGGGTTGTGTGCTAATGTAAGACAAGAATGTGATATCTTTTGCATTGTGACAATTCAAGAAGCACGAGGAGAACTACCCAACCCATGATCTAGAGTTAGTTGTAGTGGTTCATGCTTTGAAAACCTGGAGACACTACCTTTACAGTGAGAAGTGTTAGATCTTCAAAGATCACAAGAACATGAAGTATATCTTGTCACAACAAGAGTTGAATATGAGGCAGCAACGCTGGATGGAGTTAATCAAGGACTATGACTGCACCATTGATTATCATCCAGGAAAGACTATTGTCATGGTAGATGTGTTGAGCAGGAAGTCTTCTCCATTGGCATCTACAAATAAGGCACAATTGTGTTCCTTGGTGTGCCACAAGAGATACATGTTGGTCTCCTTATGTCAGATGAACATGAAGCTAGAGGTTTCCTTGCTAGTAGGTTTGTTGGAAGATCTTCTTAGAGATGCACAACATATTGATACCGTGATATAGTAGATACGATTAGAATTTTACAATGAGAAGTGTGATGGTTTTCAAAGGTAGAGGATGGGTCAGTGTGTTATCACATCATAGTTGTGGTTCTTGATGTTGATAATATGAGGAAGATGGTCTTGGAGGAGGCTCATATGTTGATGTATGTTATGCACCCAGGTAACACCAAGATATACCACAATCTGAAAGATTTGTATTGGTGTCCTGGCTTGAAGCGTAATGTGGTTGAGTGTGTGTTAGCAAGTCAAAGATGAACATTAGAATCCTACAGGGACGTTGCAATCGTTACCTATATTGTAGTAGAAATGGGATCATGTGACGATGAATTTTGTGGCTGGTCTCCTTAGGACAGCCAAAGGTCATAATTCCATTCGGGTGATCATTTACAAATTGACTAAGTCAGCGCATTTCCTCCCTGTAAAGATGATCTATACAACAGGGAAGCTTGCTCAGATATACATTAATGAGATAGTGTGTTTTCATGGTGTTCTAGCTACTATCATGTCATATAGAGGTCCTCAGTTCATCAGTCACTTTTGGGAGCACTTGCACACCGCCTTGGGTATGCAGTTGAGGTTCAACATTGCTGTCCACCCACAGACAGATGGTCGGTCTGAGAGGACCATACAAACCTTGGAGGACCTATTGAGAGCTTGTGTTTTGCAGTTCTTGGGCAGTTGGGACATCCACCTCAGCTTGATCGAGTTTTCTTATAACAATAGTTATCAGAGGAGCATTGACATGGAACCATACGAGGTGTTGTACGGGAGGCATTGCATGTCTCCATTATGTTGGTATGAGATAGGTGAATATCAACTTATTGGTCTTGAGCTTGTATAGAAGATGACATAGAAGATCAAAGTGGTTCAAAAATAGTTGAAGGCATCACATGACAATAGAAATCATATGCAGATAACTGTTGTAGACCCTTGGAGTTCTAAGTGGGCTACAAGGTGTATCTCAAGGTCTCACCCTGGAAGGGTTTCATGAGGTTTGGGAAGAAGGGTAAGTTGGCTCCCAAGTATATGGGACATTACCCTATGGTGGCACATGTTGGGAAGGTGGATTATAGGTTGGAGTCGAAATCTGAGTTGCATAGGTTGCATCCAGTGTTCCATGTATCCATGATGAGGAAGTGCCACCCCAATACCTAGTTTGTGCTTCAGCCAGTGGAAGTTGAACTTGATGAGGATATATTGTATGTGGAGGGACCCATGTTGATCCTTAGTAGAAGAGTGAAGAAGCATAAGAAGAAGTAAATAGTGTTGGTGAAGGTTCTGTGGCATCACTATGGTATTGAGGAAGCCACGTAGGATCTTGAGGAAGATATGGAGAGGAAGTATGATCTCTTTTCTCTTAGGATTTCGGGGGCAAAATCCTTGTTAGGGATTTATGGCTTGTAAGGCCCTTGACCTTGGTTTTGGTGTAACCCTATTTGTTTTTCTTAATTAAGTGCTTAGATCCTTGATCTAATCCTTTGAGTTGATCTTATACCTTGTAGAGAACATAGCCCTCTAGTTTGAGCTTGTTTGGATGATGTTTGTACTTTGTGTGCTTGTTTTGGGTCAAATTGCAATTTACCCATTTGTGAGGGTTATCTTGCAATTTGCCACCTCTAGAGTGTTCCTTCTCTCTTGGCTTCATGAGAGAGAGTGTGGTGCTTTAGGGTACCTGGTTTGAGCCTTGGTTAAGTGGTGGCATATTCAGTGGTGATTAGGGTTTCTAAGGTTTGGCGTACCTTGACCATGTGTACCTTGTGGGTTATCATGACCTAGGTCATGACCTAGAGTGAGTTTTGTGGGTGTCATAGTCGAGACATGCTCTAGGTTTTTTGGTTACAACCAAGATGGCCTTGGGTGGTCTTGGGTCAAGACAGTTGGTTATGTGAAGAGCATCTTGACCTAGGGTGTGTGTTAACCCTTTTGTCTTGACCTAGTGATGCTTTGGTATTTTGTCTCGACCATGGATGGTGTCCTTGGTGTGTGTCGTGACCGTGACCATGTTGGGTGACTCAAGTGGTTAAGACACAACATAGGTTGTATCACCATCTTGTGCATGCATGATTTAAGTGGTTGCATCTGTGTTTCTTGGGTGGACAAGTGTCCCTTTGGAGCCCTATCTTGTTTACACCTCATCCTTCACCCTACTTCTCTCCTCCTTTGCTATATACACCCTCTTCTCTCCATACAAGCAACTCTTTTCGTCCATCCTCTTTATACCTTATTACTTGATCGTCCTTGAAGCTTGGTGGAGCAAGGAGGTTCTGACCTTGGATCTCTTAGTGGTCGAACTTCCCTTGCATGTGATGTTTGTGGAGATCTTTGCTCATCTTCCACCTTGGTAAGTATATGCCTTTCTTTTGCAACATTTTCCTTTGGAACCTCCATCTTATTCTACCCCTTTCCTTGGTCGTATATTAGGGTTCTACCCTAGTGGTCACCTTGAGAGAAACTCCTCTCCACAAAGGCCTTAGACTATGGACTATCCATGGTGGTAACTAGTGGGAGGATGTCTTCTTCTCTTTTCTCCCTTCTTTCTTGGTTCAGCCTAGCCTTATCTTGCCCCTTTTCTTGAGCTACCTTTGACCATGATGTTTTCTCTTTCTTGAGGTGCTTTTGTTTCTGAGAGTGTAGTTTTTGGTGGAGCTTCATCCTCCCTTGGAATCATGTGCTTGGAGTTTTCAATCATTGGAGTGATCTTCCTTAAAGCGGGTGATATAACCATTAACCTTCTCCATTATTGCACATTTCATACCTAAATGTTACTATTTTCTCTCTCTAAAATGTTCCCTTATGTGTTAAAATATGTTACCATGCTCTAGAACTTTCTTAGTGGTGGTTATCATGCTTGATGTGTTTGGTATCCAAAACCCTAATTTTCTATGAACCCGATTTTGGGGATGATGGTTCTATGTTGTTTTTCTTCTACCTTTAGATCTTGATATTGCTCACATGCATGATGGTCATGCGACATGATGTGATACGGAGATTAGGCCCTATTTTGGAGGTTTTAAACATGGTTTTGTCTCTTTTGCATAGGATCTTCCTCTGTGGATTTCATAATGTAAGTCTTAGGATTCTTGGTGACTATTTTGCATGAGGTTTCTCCCCCACATTAAGGATGATTTTCCTAGGTTTTATCTTTTGTTTTCTCATTCTTAATCACTATTTTGGTGTTGTTCTCTTGCCTTAGTGGTTTTTTATCAAATTGGTCTTAACTCCATGCTTTAGTTGAGGTCATGAGACCTTGCTACTTGGTTTGGTTTGGGTCAAGATGGACAACCTAGTGTCGCGACCGCGACCTAACCCTAACAAGTGGAGGGTCATGACATGGCCTAGTTTTGAGGTCGAGACATCTTTGGTTTTGGGTTGAGTCATGATCTTGTTCTTGAGGTTGAGACACCATGGTTGTAGATAGTCGAGACACCTTGAATAGTGGATGGTCACGACCCATAGGGGTGGTGGTCGCGACATATGCATGGTGGTGGTCGCGACATGTGCATGGTGGGTGGTCCTGACCCATGTGGAATGGATGGTCACAACCCATGTGTGATGTATGGTTGAGACACATATGTATATGAATGATGTGAACCATTTATAGTGATGTTTGGGTGGTTACTTAATCAACCCAAGACATAATTCTCAACTCTTATATGCTCTAAGAATGTGGGAGGTGACACAATTAGGGTCTATTGTTATAATCAGGTTGTAAACCCTAATCAGCTAAGTAGGGAACCCTAACTATAATTATGAGCAATGTGATGTGTTTGCTTCTCTCTCATGGAATGGTTATTGTGTTATTTTGTTTTCTCTCTTGTATATTTTAACGGCAGTCATCAAACCCACAAACAAATCATTACTAATTAAGCAGAATAAACATATACAATGGATTAACAAAAATCACTAAAATTTAAAACCATTTTGCAAGGATATCCTTGTCAAAAAAACTTTTACTGAAAGATCCAAAACTCATACATATCATGATTTACATTGTACAACATTGTTTCATCTCATCTCGAGGACAACATATAATTGTTTCTCTATCAAAACACATACTGGAGCAACATAATACCTCAAGGCATTCAAGCCAAAATCTTAGATCATTCATGAAACCAGTATGAACCAACTCCAAGGACCTGAGAGTACAAATATGATAAATGTGTATTTATCTCTTTTATTTACATATTTTTGATATTTGTTTAGGATTTTTTTTATTCTCTTAGTTTCATAATTAATTGTGTTATTTTATATTTTTCTCTGTAATTGGAGTTTTAATTATATTTTCTTGGGTTTTGTAGGAAAATTATATAATTTGTAGCAGTCCTGAAATTCATATATACACACCACCAAAAGTGACATAACTCTTGCATTCAAATTCCAAATTGATAGTACAAGTATTCATTAGAAAGGGAATTTAATTTCCTACAATAAAATCCTATTATTTGGACCACTTTTGTGCTTTTGATGGGAGATAAATATATTCGAAATCGCTTCTGTGAGAATCTACATTAAAGAGAGTTACATGGTATAGATAATTAAAGACAATGATCTTTTGATTTGACCAGATCTAGAAAAATCAAAAATTGATCTTCCTCTCTTTTTTCCCTCTCTTTTGAGAGCATCCTACCCCCTCCCCCTCTTGTAAAAGGAGGGACTCTTCACTTGTAAAAGCATTCCATTCTTCATTCTATTCCATCTAATTTTTAGTTGTAGACCACATCTTGTATAATGTTGGATCTCATTTTAGTTTGCATTTCTTCTAGTCTTGTTATGTCTGAGTAAATCTCTCTGGGGTATGGGAGTAGCCCCTTAGCCTGGTTCTATTCAATATAATCAGTTATATTTCTGCATTGAACAAATGTCTTCTCTCTGTTTATGTGTGGTTATTTGGATGATCTGATAAATTCTTATAGAGTGATATGACCATGGATCTCTGTAAGAATGAAACAATAGTCCCTTAATTGTGAATATCATATTTTCATCTTTTTAATCTTATTCTTGTTATAATCCTTGGTGACGTGACCACCTGAGCCTTGGGTTTGAGCGCCAGTCTGAATTCACATGCTTTTTGATGTGACCGTGGATAATGGCATGTTGGACGGTTGGGCAATGATCCATGAACGTCGGGACCAACGGGTTCACGGGAAGTCCAACCCTTGTGAGTTTGTCTGTATGGACATATAACCACAAGGTCCTAATTTGATCCTTGGAGTTTAGAATTTGATTAGTTGAATAGGAACGTGGTTTTGGTAGTGATCTTCCGGACCCCAGATCTTTATTTCCTTATTAGTTAAATTTTATTTCAACACTTTTATTTTTATTTTTAGTATTAACAACTCTCTCAAATTGGGATTTAATTCTTGTAGGTTGTAAACCCTAATCACCTAAGTATGGAACCCTGACCCTAATTATGAGCAATGTGATGTGTTTGCTTCTCTCTCATGGAATGGTTATTGTGTAATTTTGTTTTCTCTTTTGTATATTTTAACGACAGTCATCAAACCCACAAACAAATCATTACTAATTAAGTAGAATACACATAAACAATAGATTAACAAAAATCACTAAAATTTAAAGCCATTTTGCAAGGATATCCTTGTCAAAAAAAATTTACTGAAAGATCCAAAACTCATACATATCATGATTTACATTGTACAATATTGTTTCATCTCATCTCGAGGACAACATATAACAGTTGCTCTATCAAAACACATACTGGAGCAACATAAAACCTTAAGGCATTCAAGACAAAATCTCAGATCATTCATGAAACCAGTATCAACCAACTCCAAGGACCTGAGAGTACAGATATGACACAAAGGACTTCTATCTATAAGACACAACATACAGTACGTACACTCAACCTGAGCTGTCACTACTGCCTTAGCTATTGTTCCTCCTATGTAGAAAGATCTCCAATGCTTTTTGCTTGTCCGCCTAAAAATTGTGGATCCCATGGGGTGAGACAATTATCCCAGTGACAGATATAACTCTCCACCGACCATATTATAATTGATGAAAAATATTATAAAAACTGAGCAGGGGTTCTTTTATGTTAACAAGCATGATTAATCATTGTATGAATAGAATAAGATAATCTCCTTTCTCAAAGAGAACACTGCATCTACCCATGGTAGATTAATAATTCATCTATCTACTTTGCAAGGATTGTAAAGAAATATAAATAACATCTATCAACTAAGATGTATGACTGAATTGTGCATCAAGCAATGTTTTCTGTATTTGATCCTTAAGCAGATATGCTACATGGTTGAACATATTTAAAATCACACTTATGTCCTGAAGAGATGAAGCATACACCGTTCATCTCCAACCGACCACAAACTTCTCACAAGTCGGTACCATACAAGGTCATTGGGAGAGTCGTTTGCCATGACCTCACTTGTCTCGGTCAGTATGAGACCACTTAGGCTTAACAGGACATCTTGTATCAACTGTAATATAGTTGTGCCAGGGTACGTAGGCATCCTTGCTTAGATCTATAGCATCAAGTGTGCTCTCTTAGGGGAACATCTACAACAATTGTCCCTAGTTACTGAGTCATGGTCACTTAGGCACCATACTCTGAGCCATGGTCACATAGGAACCATGCTCTGAGTCATGGGTCAATTCATTGTGCTCTATTGAGACATTCTTATGACATTACTGAGACATGGACACTTAGCCTCCATGCCCCCACATATTCAAAAATATGCATTCAGGGTTATGCCGTGGGGAACCCGTTTCACCATTCAGCAAAATATGACGCTGATGGATATATGGTCAGGGAAAAGTTTTACACTTCCTAATTATGTATTACATGTATTACAACATTCTTTTAGCATCAAACAAGTTATCATTATTAATCACAAAAAATTCTACAAAGAAAGGTGGAATACATTTATCACGTACTTTTCAACTCTTTAAAACACATGATACTTGTGATCTCAGTCCCTTATCAAATTACTGGGAATTCTCATCCCTTCACATCATCATTATCATGGTTACTAGATCTGGGTATTCAAACCATTAAATCATCACATAGCATTGTTACCTCTGTAACAGGTAACCATTACCTCTAGGTCCTCATACCAAGGTATTCATTTCACTTGTTGTACAAGTATTCACATGGCTCACAAGGCCATTACACATCTTGTCACCTCTCACTAGGCAACAACTTATTCATACGGCTCACAAGGCCATTACACATTTTGTCACCTCTCACTAGGCAGCAACTTATTCAAATGGATATGGCTCACAAGGCCATTACACATCTTGTCACCTCTCACTAGGCAACAACTTATTCATATGGCTCAGAAGGCCATTACACATCTTATCACCTCTCACTAGGCAACAACTTATTCATATGGCTTACAAGGCCATTACACGTCTTGTCACCTCTCACTAGGAAACAACTTATTCATGTGGCTCATAAGGCCGTTACACATCTTGTCACCTCTCACTAGGCAAAAACTTATTCATATGGCTCACAAGACCATTACACATCTTATCACCTCTCACTAGGCAACAACTTATTCATATGGCTTACAAGGCCATTACACATCTTGTCACCTCTCACTAGGCAACAACTTATTCATATGGCTCACAAGGCCATTACACATCTTGTCACCTCTCACTAGGAAACAACTTATTCATATGGATCACAAGGCCATTAAACATCTTGTCACCTCTCACTAGGCAACAACTTATTCATATGTCTTACAAGGCCATTACACATTATACTTATTATACAAGTATTTAACATGCCTGACAAGGCTCATGTAATAAGAGAAATACAACCTTCCCGTCATTAGGGTTAGGGTTTCCCTTTATATCCGAAAAGGGTTTCATGTACATATTATTAATCCAAACCCTAATTCATTGTTCCACACATCTAGGGGAATACATTGACATTATAAGTATTCAATCATACTTATATATTTTCTCATCATTTATGATAAATGATTAACAACACAAGCATGTGTTTCTCTCTCATCCTTACTAGGATATCGAATACATAATACTTTTGATTTAATCCTTCTCTTTGAGGAATATTAGTCCATCATTAACAATTCACATTATATTTCATTTAACACCACGTTCAACATATGTCTCTCAATAAATCACACATGATTGAAGTGTCACTTCCATATTGGTATAAAGATGTGTGTGTTATCATATTATACTTTAAACCACATCCTTTACTTTATGTCATAAATTTATATCGGCATGTGGTATAAACACATCACCACGTCGTATTTTGAGGGTGTAAACCCTAATCAGCATATCATGTACTCACATAAGATGGACTATCACTTAGATCTCATTACTTCAGATTAATTTTGTATCAGGTATGAGCTAGATGCTTGACCTCATATTGGGTATAAGCTTTGTGTTTAGTGCCGTATCGTGCACAAAATATGCCCCATACTAGTCATCCATATTGGGTAACATATCAGTCATTCATATTGGGTATCATATTAGGCATCCATATTGGGTATCATATCGGGCATCCATATCGGGTATCATATCGAGTTACCATGTTAGGTAAACCCATAAACTCATGATACCTTCATTCCTTTAAGGATCAACTCTTCATATAATTGTATGACATTCTAGATTTCTTATTGAATTCTCATACCACAACCCATTTCACTAGGGCTAGGGTATATCAAGTTTCAATCCCTCATCTAGGGTTTTCCACTTAATTGGTTACATCATGCCATATCGTGCATGAAGTATGAGTTTGAACTTCATATCATTCACAAGATAAAAGTAGGTGTGATTTTTTATCAATCTAGAGATATCATTCATCTCATACATGTGGTATCATCCACCACTCATCTCAGCTTACCCATCATCTTGGGTTTCCAACTCTATGTTGATTAGAGTGTTCATTACCTCTATATCATGTAGGAGGTTTAGTCTAGACTTGTATTGTGCATAAGGATAAGTGGGGTATCTCTCATATCGTACAACAAGCATGACTCATATCATGTATGAGCTATCAACCATCTTCATATCAGACTAATCCTATCTGGGGTTTCATGTCGGGTAGATGTATTCCAACCATATCGAGTTACACTTTATTCTTGAATCCATCCTAATATCGTGCATAAGTATTTTATTCATTTATTCATATCGTGCACCAACCATGTGCTTCATGATATCATGCACAAGTGTATAATTACATGATCATATAGGGAAAAAAATACTTGCTACCTCCACTCATATCGGCTTACTCAAATTAGGGTTTCAACATATCAAATTCCTTGAAGTGCCTACTTGACACTATATCGTGCATGGAGACCTTATTTGCCTCCTTGTCGTGCAAAGGGTTATGGTTAACACCATATCATGTTCCAAGATAGTATCTTCATCTCCATATCATGCAAGGGGATGTAATCTCACAAGCATATCATGCAAGTGATGCAAGTATAATACCCATATCGGGTTAGAGCTACTTATGTGTATGATTGAACCCGATATCACTTTATAAAGTGATACCATCTTCTTCAATCTCTAGACCTCTATTCTAACAGTTAAAGTTCATGGAAACAGGTCTAGGAAACTATTGGAACTCATAATTTCATCAATTATTTCGATGATTTTGGAATTAAAAGTAGTTCATTTAAGCATAGCAATTTAGGTGATAAATAATAACATGATAGGGTTCAAGTTATATAACCCGCCTTGTGAATAGCTTAAAAACTCCAAGATCCAAAACTTCACATCCTAAGGTTGAATAATAGTTTCTACAAGGTCCAGGCTCGTTCACAACTCCTCCATGTACAAGAGATCACCATAGTTAAGCACTTGGTGAAGAAGAAAAGAAAAGAATATCCATAACCCGATATCCTACTTCAACCAAGGTTGAAGATGACCAAAGCCGCCTAAATCTTGGTGCTCAATCTCTCCTAGCTCATTGAGCTCCTTTGCACAATAACTAAGGGTCTTTGCACTATATCTCCAAGAGGAATAGTTATGAGGATTGTAAACTTTCATAAGTTGGTGAAAGGTGAAGTATATATACTTGATTTCATGAGATAAAGCATATATGAGGTGTCTTTTCCTCATGCTACTAGATGAGACGTGGCCATGCATGGTTGATACGTGGCCATGCATGCACACATGTATATATTGCCATGCAAGAGTCTTGAGGATAACCTAGAGACAATATCTAGGCCCATACTTATCTTGTTGGGCAAGTTATCTCGTCTTTATCTCATTAAATAAGCAACCCGATACACTTTTTGTAATTAACTTTGAAACCCATCATGGGCCACCTCCTTGAGGTTCTCTACCCGTCATGGCCTTTTCCAAGGCTCAAAAAACCAATAGGAGGCTCCCACTTTGGCTCCCGTTGAGTGGGTCTGCCGTTTTGCAGGAGGTATGTTCTCCCTGCATCCTCTTCTTTTCTGACCATCGCATTCAAGTGGATCTTATACCACTTGATATGCAGGGATTTGATATAATCCTCGGGATGGACACCTTAGAAAGGTATAGAGTTGTCTTGGATTGTGAGTCCAAGTTGGCTGTGTTTGCTGATGAAAGCAGCACATGGATCTTTCAAGGAGAAAGAAAGATTCTGCCCACCTGTCTTGTATCAGCTATGGTTGCTGATAAGCTGTTGAGGCAAGGGTGTTATGCATTCTTGGCCCATGTGGTAGATGTTACCAAGGAAAGTTCTAATCCTGCTGAAGTTCCTATAGTCAGGGAATTCGAAGATGTGTTTCCTGAAGAACTTCCTGGTATACCACCACCCCGGGAGATTGATTTTAAAATCAACCTGATCCCAGATACGAAACCCATAGCTCAGACTCCGTATAGAATGGTGCCTGCCGAGATGGCAGAACTCAAGAAACAGCTTCAAGAGTTACTTGAGAGAGGTTTTATCTGACCAAGTACTTCACCTTGGGGTGCTCCGGTCTTGTTTGTTAAAAAGAAAGATGGGTCAATGCGGTTGTGCATTGACTACAGACAACTCAATAAAGTAACAATAAAGAATAAGTATCCTCTGCCGAGGATTGATGATCTCTTTGACCAGTTGCGTGGTGCAACGGTCTTTTCAAAAATAGACTTGAGGTCGGGATATCATCAACTCCGTATTAAGGATAGTGACATATCCAAGTCCGCCTTTAGGACAAGATATGGTCACTATGAGTTCACGGTTATGTCGTTTGGACTAACCAATGCACCAGCTGCATTTATGGAACTCATGAATAGAGTTTTTTTACCTTTCCTTGATCAGTGTGTTGTCGTCTTCATAGATGACATACTGATTTATAGTAAGGATGCTCAGCAGCATGAGAAGCATCTTCGCCAAGCTTTGACCTTGCTAAGAGAACATAAGTTGTACGCTAAGTTTAGCAAGTGTGAGTTCTGGCTGCCGGAAGTATCTTTTCTTGGACATGTAATATCCGCCTCGGGAATTCGTGTTGACCCTACAAAGGTAGAATCTGTTCTACAATGGGAACAACCAAAGACACCGACGGAGATTCGAAGTTTCTTGGGGTTAGCTGGCTATTATCGAAGGTTCATTAAGAACTTTAGTTCTATAGCTTTACCTTTGACCAAGTTAACCCGGAAAGATGTTCCTTTTTCTTGGAGTGATAAGTGTCAACAATCTTTCCAGTTGCTGAAGGAGAGGTTGACAAGTGCACCTGTGCTAGTGCTACCTGAACAAGGAAAAGGATATATAGTTTTCTGTGATTTTCACAGACTGGAGGCATTATCTCTACGGAGAGACTTTCCAGATTTTCACAGACCACAAAAACCTTAAGTATATCTTCTCTCAGCATGAGCTCAACATGAGGCAACGTCGCTGGATGGAGTTAATCAAGGACTACGACTGTACAATTGATTACCATCCAGGCAAGGCCAATGTTGTTGCAGATGCCTTGAGTAGGAAATCAGCAACATCAACCATGAATAGAGCACAACTAAACTCTTTAGTATGCTCTAGGAGAGATATGCTTATCTCTTTAAGGCAAGACAATGTACAGTTGAAGGTGTCATTGTTAGCCGGTTTGTTAGCTGAGATGCATGTTAAACCTACCCTAAGGGAGCAGATTAAAGAAGCACAGCTAGGTGATGATGCAGTTCAGCAGATTAGATCTGAGTATGAAAATGAGAAGCAAGATGGTTTTCATGACTCAGAGGACCAAGTAGCTTGTTATAATGGGAGAATGATAGTTCTAGATGTGGACAACTTAAGAAAGTTAGTCCTGGAAGAATCCCATTCTTCCATGTATGCTACGCATCCAGGGAGCACCAAGATGTATCGGAATTTGAAAGATCTGTATTGGTGGCCTGGGATGAAGAAGGACGTTGCAGAATTTGTTCTGAGGTGTCCTGTGTGTCAACAAGTTAAAGCTGAACACCAGAAGCCTGCAGGGACAATGCAACCTTTACCCATACCACAGTGGAAGTGGGACCATGTGACCATGGACTTTGTAGTTGGCCTACCCAGGACAAGCAAGGGACATGATTCCATTTGGGTAATTGTTGATAGGTTGACTAAGACAGCACATTTCTTACCTCTCAAAACAACCTATTCTGCTGAAAGGTTATCAGAGTTGTATGTTAAAGAGATAGTGCGTTTGCATGGAGTCCCTGTCACAATAATTTCTGACAGAGGGCCTCAGTTTACGAGTCATTTTTGGGAACAGTTGCACAGAGCCTTAGGCACTAAGCTGAGGTTTAGTACGGCCTTTCATCCACAGACTGATGGACAGTCGGAAAGGACCATACAAACCTTAGAAGACCTGTTGCGAGCATGTGTTCTCCAGTTCACCGGAAGTTGGGATCTACACCTAAGCTTTATAGAGTTTTCCTATAACAATATCTATCAGCATAGTATTGATATGGCACCTTATGAAGCCTTATATGGTAGACGTTGTAGGTCACCCTTGTGTTGGTTTGAGACTGGTGAGCACCAGTTGTTAGGTCTTGACCTGGTGCAGCAAACCATAGAAAAGATTAAAGTAATACAACATAAGATTAAGACTGCTCAGGATAGGCAGAAATCTTATGCTGACAAACGTCGTAGACCCTTAGAGTTCCAGGTTGGAGACAGAGTGTATCTCAAGGTCTCACCTTGGAAAGGGGTCCTTCATTTTGGAAGGAAAGGGAAGTTAGCTCCTAGATATATGGGGCCTTATCCAATCATCGAACGGATTGGAAAGGTAGCATATAAACTAGAGCTGCCCCCAGAGTTACAGAGGTTACACCCTGTGTTTCACATTTCTATGTTGAAGAAATGTCACCCAGACACCGAGTCAGTTCTACAACCCATGGAAGTAGAATTGAATGATGATATGTCCTATGAGGAGGGACCAGTGTCCATCCTTGATAAAAGAATTAAAAAGTTAAAGAAGAAAGATATAAGTCTTGTAAAAGTCCTCTGGAACCACCGTAGTGTTGAAGAAGCCACTTGGGAGTTAGAGTATGAGATGAGAAGGAAGTATCCTGCCCTTTTCTCTTAGTATGTTTTATCGATTTCGGGGACGAAATCCTTGTAAGGGGTGGATAATTTGTAACATCCCTGACCTGGGTTATGAGTTAACCCTAGGTGTTTTGCCTAAATATGTAATTAAATCTTTGTGATTAACTCTAAGCATGTAATTAAGTTTCTCAGAAACATATATTTTAGTATTTGCTCCTTTTTATTTAAAGTTGTAGCATTGTTTTGATATACAGGGACCTATGTGCAATTTACCCAGTTAAAAGGGTTATCTTGCAATTTGCACATGTTGAGATGTTCCTCTGATGTTGATACATCATGAGAATCGTTTTGGTAAAGTTTGAGGGATTTCCCAAGCTAGGGCACCAAGGTGCAGCTGTGGAAGCAATCCCGGTGTTTGAAACCCTAATTTGGGGTAAAATGAAATTTACCCAAATTAAGGGATGCAAATTGTGAAATAAGTCATCTAATGTATCTTTTTAGACTCTTGCCATCATTAAGAGAAGAAATGATGAGGGAGTCACCTCAATTGAGTTATCAAGTTATGAAATATGCTTTGTGATTGAATAATCAGGGTATATGTGCAATAGTTCTTTATGTACGTACCTTATTATTAGATTGCTCTCCTTTACTTTCTTTTTCTAAGACCTTAAGAGAAGGTTTGTCCTTAGAATAAAGAGGAAGGGACGATCAAGTAAAGAAGGAGGGACCTAGTTGGAATTATGGACAACTTATGAACTAATGTTGAAAATCCTACCCCTAGTATATATACCCTCAACTTCTCTAAGTAAGGGAACTTGCCCTTCGTTCCCTTCACTGTTCCATTTCACCAAAGACGACCAAAGACTGCCTTGGAGCTAAGGAGGACGACCAAGGGAATCAAGGTAGGTTTGGGACCCTTCTTTTGCCTAATTCCATGGTTAGAACTCGAATTCAAGGTCAACTTCATGGCTAACTCTTGAAACCCTACCTTTCTAGCCATCTATTTTCGTTCTTCCTTGGAGTTTTCACCTTGGCCAACCTTTGGGAACTCAAGGACGCCATTAGAGCTTGGAGCTTGAAAGCTTGGAGCTCAAGGAGCAAGCTTTAGGCGGGTTTTATAACTGTAAACCCATGCTTTACTATATACATCTCTTATATGCGGTTAGATGATAGCTCTTCATGTTTCCCTACTTTTCCCTGCTATTTTGCAAGAAAATCCATGGGATATTCGTACTTTTCTTGAGCTAGGAGATGAAGGCGTGATTTCCAAGAAAAACCCACCACTTTTCACTTCCTTAAACGGTCTCACCAGTTTGCTCTCACGGTCTCAAGACCGCGAGGTGAGCAAACGGTCTCGAGACCGCGACAGGGAAAACGGTCTCCAAGACCGTTTGGCCCCATTGACCGAGCGTGGACCGTATAAGAAATCTGTTCCTAATTATATAGGCTAATTACCCTCAAAATTTGGGAGGCTAACTCTAAAGGAATCGGGAGATATGACCTTTTAAGTAACAACTTTAAATGAATTTATTCCTGATTTTCAAACGGTCTGAAATTGCCTTTTTGGGCAAACGGTCCCAAGACCGTGAGAGGGCTCGCGGTCTCCAGACTGTGAGGGGGCTCACGGTCTCAAAACCGCAAGGGGCCTCGCGGTCCTGAGGTCAAAGTGGGCAAACGGTCAACATCTCTTCACGGACTTGATATCAACTTGGCCCTCGCGGTCTTAACATTAGGTTGAGCTTCGCGGTCTTGAACCATTTAAAGAGGCTCGCGGTCTTGGAGTCTAAGGAGGCTCGCGGTCTTGAGGAGGCTCGCGGTCTTAAAGAGGCTCGTGGTCTTGGAGTCTAAGGAGGCTCGCGGTCTTGAGGAGGCTCGCGGTCTTAAAGAGGCTCGCGGTCTTGGAGTCTAAGGAGGCTCGCGGTCTTGAGGAGGCTCGCGGTCTTAAGGAGGCTCGCGGTCTTGGAGTCTAAGGAGGCTCGCGGTCTTGAGGAGGCTCGCGGTCTTAAGGAGGCTCGCGGTCTTGGAGTCTAAGGAGGCTCCCGGTCTTGAGGAGGCTCGCGGTCTTAAAGAGGCTCGCGGTCTTGGAGTCTAAGGAGGCTCGCGGTCTTGAGGAGGCTCGCGGTCTTGGAGTCTAAGGAGGCTCGCGGTCTTGAGGAGGCTCGCGGTCTTAAGGAGGCTCGCGGTCTTGGAGTTAGAAGAGGGCTCGCGGTCTTGAAAAGTCAAATTGGCTAAACGGTCAACACTTTCAAACAATCTCAACTCAATTGAAGAATGATGGTTGAAGGTCAATCAATGTGATCCAAAGTTGACTTCTTTCAATCAATTGAAAAAATAAATGGTTCAATGTTGCCCTAATCAAACCCTAATGGTAACCTAGGATATTAAGGGGTTAATGGACTAAGGTTTTCAACATTATGATGATCAATGGGGTGAATTACCAAAATACCCCTGAAGGGTAAATTAAGTAATACCTTGATCAAATCAAACCCTAATCACATGATGGTGATGTGTTGGGCTATGTTAGCCTATGATGGCTTAATCCAACCTGATTTAGAGTGATTTTGATATCACCTAACTTTATGATGAGAGAGAAAGTACTTCTAGAGAGAGAAAGTACTTCTAGAGAGATAAAGTACTTCTAGAGAGAGAAAGTACCATTTTCAGGTGAAAACTCAATTAAAGCATCTCCAATGCACAGGAATGCGCATAATTAGGGTATGATCCACCTGTGTGAGATCATAGGAACCCTAATTATGATAAATGATGAACCTTTAACTAATCTAAGAGCATCAATGAAGATGTTACTCATACATGATGATGTTATGAGTTCAATTCACCTTAATGTGAATAGTAAACCCTAATTCAAGGGTGATGACATGTAATGTGAATAGTAAACCCTAATTCAAGGGTAATGGCATGCTTTTGAGTATTAAACTCTATTTGATGTGAATTAGAGATTTAACTCTTATGACAAGAGTAGGAAGTATATTCCTTATTTTTGTATTACCTTTATCAGTTGTATTAACCATGTAGGTTCTGATATGAAGGTAATCATATCCAGGTATGGATGTTGATGTTATATTCATTAAAGGCATGTTGTTAGCCTTATGAATAAGTAAAGTACTCTGATGCCTTGTCAGTGGCATCCTATGCTAATAATAGGCTGTGAGAGCCATGAATACCATCAAGGTCATGCCTTAGAGATGACTTGTGATGAGGATAATGAGAAATGATAAATTGATATGAGTTAGGCATGTTACATTTAGTATTCTTCTTTTATAGCTGTTATGCTACTGTTATTGTTTGGAGAACAATGTATGCTGTTAAAGAATACTGAATGTACCTAACTAATCAAGTATAATGTAGAGCCCTGATCATAGATCCATCATTGTCAGAGATTAAGTGATGGTGAAACAGGTTTTCCTCAGGGAACTCCTGGAGCACATACTTTTGAGTATGTGGGGTACATGGATGTGTAGAACCTTACATCCTAGTGTAGGAAAGTGATGTAGATGTGTAATCCATCCATCCTTCACTATATTTCCATACCGTATCAGTGGTAGGTAAACATGAAACCTTCTGATGACGAAGAAAGCACAGATATCCGTATCAGTGGTAGGTAAATATGAAACCTCCTGATGACGAAGAGAGTACAGAACGCCACTGTGACTCTAGAATAGCGAAGGACCAGTTTACCCTGGTGAGCTATGGTAGTAGAGACACGAGATGTCCTACAAGTGATCCTCTTACTGACTGAGGAAGGTGGAGGTCATGAGAATCCGGCTCTCTTAATGACCTATGTATGATATTGATGTGACTTCTCAGTGATCAGTTGGAGTATGAGTGGTATGCCTCATCTCCACAGGGCATAATGTTGTTTGTAAAACATAATCAACCATGTAGTATAACTTGTTAGAGATGACTCCAAGTTAGTTGATTGATGTTACATTGCAATAATTTTTATATTCTCCATATCTCCTAAAATTGTAGAGATCTCGTTATACCTGCAACTGTTATTAATTACTTTGAAGGCTTTACTACTTAAGATATTCTTTGATGTTATAATAAAGCTTCTGGCGAAGAGTTATAACTCTCGCTGGGACAATTATGTATAATTGTCTCACCCCGTAGACTTCAACTTTTTAGGTGGACGTCAGAGACGAAGGAACCAGCCTACAGGTGTCCAGTCTCAGCAGCCGCAGCACCAGGAGCAGTAGTAGAATCTCAGGTGGAGATTTGTCCTGCCATGTGGTGTAGTTAGAGTCAGTCCTATGTGTCCTATGTACTCTCAGGTCTTAGAGTCTTGTGTTATGTGGTATTGAGATTTTGTATCTTGATGTATATAATTACTCAAGAAGTAATTATCCTGAGATGTAAACAGTTTATCTCTCTTTATGAAAGAAGCTTTTATGGATCCAAGCTCTTGTCTTGAAAAGTTTTAATTTCCCGTGATTTTTGTCTTCCGCTGATTACCGATTCGCTTCCGATACGTTTTAATCGTGTTTATGTCATGGTTTGGAGATCAGAGCCCACAATCACTGTGAGAGCTGACTGTGACTACCAAGTCATGGTTCCATGTGTCATTCTCATGGTGGGTCTGTTCGATACACTTGTTCTCTACAAGTACCTATGTGCTTGGTTTGATATCACTATATCATGACTAATGAGATTCTATCATCAACCAACACACAATATAGTCTTTTGTGTCATTGTTGTCTATCAACCTTCTACAATGACATCCGACTAGGGACATAGCAAGAATGTATACTCTTAACATCTGTATGATCTCATCGTTTAGGTCCTTAACCTAAAAGCATACGTCATTGAGTACTATCATTCTCTATACATTCAATATGTATCATCATTATCTCATAACTGACTGGACCATAATGAATTGGAAGCTTGCCTTTGATGTTTATCAAATCAATCTTAATGTATCCCACCAATCATCCCATGATTGGCTCTCAGGGAATACATACCAACAAGCCTATCCTTTTAAGCCCCTACACAAGTCCTACGATTAGCCCTACCAAAAATGCCCAATCTTATTGTGTGCCACCTACCACCACCGTTCTCCTCCATTGTGCCACATCAACCCAATAACTAGGTGTTGCACCATCTCCTGGCAGTTGTGAACCTAAACCCAGCCTTGTTTTTCCTTGTAGCCCCCTCCTTTGATCTACTGACAAGCTCATTGTGGATCCGGCATGTGGAGCTCACCGCTTGAGATGCCTGGATGGTCTCGGCTTACGGAAGGTGATCGAAGAGGCTCTCAAAGACCGTCTTCATCTTCCTCGGCCTTTAGTTTGACCCGATCTTGAGGTATATTGCTAGAACTCAGACCCCCTATTGCTGCTCTATTCTTTCATGGTTCATCACCACCCATGGTGTTTTTCTACCTGGGTTGCTTGCATGATGTGTCATAGACTCCTTTAGGGTCCCAATAAGGCTTGTCAATTAGTTTGAGAGCACTTCTCACCTCACTTCTTCTCCCATAGTTTTCTCCCACGATTTCCCCTATTTCTTTGGTTTTGTTGGAAGGAAGCTACCATCACCATGGTGATCCTCTGACCTCATGAGATAGGTTGTTGAGTCTGGTTTTGTATGTCAAATTTGCTTCTTGGCTTCACTCCAGGCAATCTTGCACCTATTGTGGGATCATGTTGAGAGCTTGGCATGCGAAGTAGCATTTCTCTCTCACACAATAGATCATTGAGTCACCTTCATTGAACCCTATTTTTATTTGATTAATTTTATCAACTTTGATTGGTCCATAACAATTAAGACTTTATGAAAATCCCTAGTAAACAAACCATATAAATCCGAAAACTAGAAAAAAGGTATCAAACGGGTTTAGAAAATTATACTAATCTTAATAGAGCTTTTGTATGACCTTAATGATGAACTAGTAATCAACTTCTTCTTGTGTGTTTTGCACACTAATCAATATTGACAATTTAATTAATAGGACTATTATTAGTTAACTACATCCCCTGACTTGAGAGTTACAGATCAAAACTAGACTCTCATATTAATAACCGTAGTAACTTAGTGAGAATGAGTCATTCATAAAAATAATGATGATGCATGATCATATTAATTTTTGTATTTTATCTTATATATGGACTAACGTAATTAGTCATACATTAGGTTTTATAAGCTATTGATATAATATAGTAGATCAACCTAAGTTCCCAAACATCAATATTGAAGATAAATAGTTTCTAACAATGATGATGAGACTATAATAATATTAAATGTATAATCCTAAGTATCAAGAATTGATGTAATAAGAAGGTAGATATAATGCATATATATAAGTGAATTAATGAAATTTAAATCAAAACCTTTCATTGCCTTGAGAACTCAAAAATGAACCCTAATGTCAATTAGAGGTCCATATCAAGGTTCATATGACTAAACCCTACACCAAAGTTAAAAGGGTAGATGAAGTAAGATAGAGAAATGAATGTAATTGAAACCCTAGCCCTTACTTGTACAATTCACTTGTTATAGATGGTAATATAATAAACCCTTGTAACCATTATAATATTTGATTATGAGTATGATCCTAGATTTCAGTCAAGACTCAAATACATATACTAAGAAAACCCTAATCAAGAACCCTAATGATCCTAGAAGATTTGAATTTAAGAGGAGACATGAAAACGGATAGACCCTTTGGTTTTTCAAGAGAAGGTTAGAAGGACCTGGAGCAATGTTTTATTTATTAGACTAGACATACTACATGTAAGTGGTCCATGCCCATGAGTATTAATATTCAAATCTTAGTACATTTACATGCTTCTTAAATAAGACTTTCATGATCCAATTTTCTGAGATTTTAAAGTTAATATATGCAAGAAAGATTTTCTATACTATTATGAATTGTATCTCAAGTAGAGATATGTCATGCTTATACCATACAATGTCTAATGCTTGTGAATTAAGTTTATAATAAGTACAAAAGAATATATTTGTATTTCTTAATAATGTTTCATAATAATGTTCTAGACTATATGATAAGAAACACAAGTAAGATTATGATACTCCCATGGTTATGTGATATAACCATGTACTTGAGATTTCAAATAGAAACATACTATCAAGATTTCTTATATAAATAGAGATCTAAGAATTAAGAAGTTATTTAGATTTCTTAGGCAATTAAGACCTTAGAATTAAGTACACATAAGATTATAAGAGTAGAATGCACTAAGTTATGATTAAGTCTGCAAGATAAGATTTTATAAGATTCATGTTTTAAGATTTAAGAGTTAAGATCACATGAATGCATTAAGATTCATGTTAAGATAAAACTTCATGAGACTTACAAGAGGTTGAGTTATCTTGTCATAAATCATATCTTAGATATCTATGACTTAAGTTACTTTTATGTACTTAGTATTCCTATATTTAGTTCAGATTGTTTTCCTAAGCCTTCAGACTTACATGTCATAAATCTTATATTAGAATTTAACTAAGTCATTTGATCAAACAAGAGTTGCAAATAAAGATTTATCCAAATAATAAGAGTATCAAATTCTAATTCAGATTTAGATTACTCAATATGTGGGTAGCTAGATATTTGATTAAGACACATGATAAGGGTTTTCAACCCAATCTCAGTTTTAATTGAGATTATTCATATTCAGATGTAGATTTAGATTCAGAGTTCAGTACATGTTCAATACTCAATATTCAATTTTAGAGAAGTCTAGATTCATACTTTAGTAATTTTAGACTTAAGATAATTAATTCAGAACCTTCACATAATAAATTATATGATAAGTCCTCACTCAGAGAGTCCCAGGATGATTCAGAGGCATCTGTTGCCAATTTAGAGGAGTGTTTACTCCATTATAGAGGGCACATAGTGCCAACAGAGGGTGTGTTGCACCATAGAGTCAACAGAGGGCACGTAGTACAAACAGAGGGTGTGTTGCACCATAGAGGACACTTTGGTGTCAATAGAGGAGGACTTATTGTATAATGGTGACCACAAATCAGATAAAAGTCACAAAAGAAAGATACCTTAGTTAAAAGCATGAACATAATCTCATTTATAACTATAATGAAAGAGATTAAGATAAGAGAGACATGACTCAGGCCCTTTGTGCAAGTCATGTGGCCCAGGCACCAGTGTGCAGGCCAATTTAGAGACATAACCCAGGCACCTTGGTGCAGGTCATGAGACCCATGTACCAGAGTAAAGGTCTCTAGAGCAAGATAAAGTAAAATGATAAGAATGAACTTACAGTAAGAAGAGATATTTATATTTTAGAGTTTATAGTGTTAGTTTCATGTTTATAATGTTTAAGAATATTTTGTAGTATCTTATTTCTTTAGTAATATATATACTAGAATACTCATGCCACTTATGCTAACAATTATTTTTCTAATGCGTGGTTGGGAACGTGATGTCCGGAGGTGAGGAGTAGGAATAGAGTAGATCCCAAAGACTCAAACATAAGGATAGAGAAAGATAAGATCTAATGGGGTGCCAACGATAGGATGATCCTCAGTTTTATATATTCAATTACATGTTTAAAATGTTTAGAGCTTAGATTTCAGACTTCATCACAAGATAAGTTTCCATGTTATGGCCTTAATGTTTCCTTTTGTAAGAACAATCATGATAATATTTTAATATTTCAGTTTGAGTGATTGGTTATATTCTTATTATGAATGCCAGTTTTATGTAATACCCCCTTAAGTACATGAGTTATGGATAACTCAGTGTTTATTTTGCTATTTACATGTGTGTACTTAGGGAGGGTGTTACAACATGGTATCCGAGCGACATTATAGTTGGCCACCAGATGAATTCTCATGTTCTTACTTAAGATCACCTTATAAAAAGCTAAGTGAGAGTAGATTAAAGATTTTAGAAAGTTAAGTAGTAGCACTAGGTATAGAAGAAGTAGGTGAAAGATATTAGAATTCAAATAGAGATCTGGATAAGAGACATAAGTTTAGATATGGATTAGGGTTATGTTCTTAGATGGTTTGGATTTTTATGTTAACTCTAGAATTGTATTTAGCATTCTCGCTCATTTTCCCACATGTTTATGGTATGGGATACAAGCTTATGGGATTTTGTAGAGAGAATATTATGTGCATAATCATACTTGTCTTGTCCTTTCAAGTGCATGTGGTATGGGACATGTGCACGAGGGAGGTGCTAAGATAAGTATGATAAGACATGTCACCTATGAATATATGACCGTATGAAATGTATCCAAAGGTGATAATGAAAATAAGAGTTGGCATTAAAAGTTTAAGACATATAGTCGCCTAAACCTAGTTAGATTTGTAGTAAGACCAAGAATGCATACAAAGGGTAAGTACTTTAACGTAGATAAGGTAATTTATATTTAAGTGAATAAAAACCCTAATCCATTCCCTGAAAAGAGGCATGCCTTTCAATGGTAGGTGGTGAAAGTATAATTAACATTTTGAGATTCCTTAGTAGTATATGCAATTGTTTTCCTAATAATGACTCTAGGTAGATATGTTTAACCGTGACAAGATTACTCTTAGAGTATGTAAATGAGCCTTTAAAATAATATTGGAAATCTAATATGCATAGAATATGTGAAGCCTTAAGGTGGGTAGTACGTGGGAATTTTGAAGATGAAATTTTAATTCAAGGTGGGTAGAATAGTAACATCCTCATGTTGAGTACCTTATTATAATTTATTAATTGCATAATATTCATGGTCACAGTCTATAAATGGGTCAACATGTCTAATTTTGATCAATAAAAGGCACTGAGAATTTTCTTGTTGAAAGAGGACATCCAAATAAATTGTTGCCAAAAATTTAAAGATCTAAATATATTTTAAGTAATTAGATATTTACCATTTAAGATTTGTCTAGTTTTAATAATATTAAGTAATTGAGCCATATAAATGAAAAACAAACCCCTCTAGATTTTTCTACACTCAGAATAAGACATGTGCTGAAAATTTGAGTTTGTTTGGGATTATTTTGATGAGTCAAATGATTTTCTAAAGATAATGACAAATAAATGGCATTTTCCCCTATTTTTATCAGATTTCTCAGATTTCTTTAAATCTAAATTTTATGTGAACCGTCAGATCTGGACACCAACTGAGCGATTTGATCCCAGCCGTCACCCCCTTCTTCAACCTTCTGCTAGATGCAGGACTCTTGTTCTTGGTTTGGTGAGGAGTGTTCACTCCTCAATCATCCTTTTCCCAAATAGATTTCTCCACTGAGTTCGGGAGAGGGAGCCACTCCTTTTGAGCCCCTACATGAGTCCTAGGTTTAGCCCTACCAAAAATTCCCAATCTTTTTGTGCACCGGCTACCACCACAATTCTCCTGCTTTGTGCCAGATCAACCCAATCACCGACGGCTGCACCATCTCCAGGAAGTTGTGAACCTGAACCCAATCTCATTTTGGCTTGCTGCCCCATTGTTTGGTCTACCGACAAGCTCATTGTGGATCTAGTGTTCAACACTCATCGTTGGAGACTCCTGAATGGTCTCAGATTATAGAAGGTGATCGAAGAGGCTCTCGAAGACTGTCTACATCTTCCATGACCTTTAGTCCAACTCGATCTTGAGGTACATTGCTAGAACTCAGACCCCTTGTTGCTGCTCTTTTCTTTCATTATTTGTCACTAGCCATGGTGTTTTTCTACCCAGGTTGCTTGCATGATGTGTCGTAGACTCCTTTAGGGTCCCAGTAGGGCTTGTCAATCAGTTTGAGAGCACTTCTCACCTCACTTCTTCTCCCCCAATTTTCTCCCACGATTTCCCCTATTTCTTCAGTTTTGTTGGAAGGAAGCTACCATCTCCATGGTGATCCTTTGACCTCATGAGACAAGTTGTTGAGTCTGGTTTTGTACGTCAAATCTTCTTCTTGGCTTGATTCTAGGAAATCTTGCACATGTTGCAGGATCGTGTTGAGAGCTTGGCGTGCGGAGCAGCGTAGCTCTCTCACACAATAGATCGTTGAGTCATGCCTTCATTGTACCCTACTTATATTTGATTATTTATTGACTTTGATTGGTCCATAAAAATTAAGACTTTATGAAAAACCCTAGTAAATAGACCATATAAATAAGAAAATTAGCAATATGGTATCAAACGGGTTCAGAAAAATATACTTATCCTAATAGAGATTTTGTATTACCCAAATGATGAACTAGTAATCAACTTCTTGGTGTGTTTTTCACACTAATCAATATTGAAAATTTAATTAATGGGACTATTATTAGTTAACTACATCCTCTCACTTGAGAGTTACAAATCAAAACTAGACTCTCATATCAGTAACTCTAGTAACTTAGTGAGAATGAGTCATTCGTAAAAATAATGATGATGTATGATCATATTAAATTTTGTATTTTATCTTATATATGGACTAATTGAATTAGTCATACATTAGGTTTAATAAGCTATTGATACAATATAGTAGATCGACTCGAGTTCCCAAACATCAAGATCGAAGATAACTAGTTTCTAACAATGATAATGAGACTATAATGATATTACATGTATAATCCTAAGTATCAAGAATTGATGTAATAAGAAAGTAGAGATAATGCATATATATAAGTGAATTAATGAAATTTAAATCGGAACCTTTCATTGCCTTGAGAACTCAAACATGAACCCTAATGTCAATTAGAGGTACATATCAGGGTTAGTATGACTAAACCCTAAACCAAAGTTAAAAGGGTAGATGAAGTAAGATAGAGAAATAAATTTAATTGAAACCCTAGCCCTAACTTGTACAATTCACCTATTATAGATGGTAATATAATAAACTCTTTTAACCATTACAATATTTGATCATGAGTATGATCCTAGATTTCACTCAAGAGTCAAATACATACACTAAGAAAACCCTACTCGAGAACCCTAATGATCTTAGAAGATTTGACTTTAAGAAGAGACATGAAAACCGATAGACCCTTTGGTTTTTTAGGATAAGGTTAGATGGACCTGAAGCAATGTTTTCTTTATTAGACTGGACATACTACATGTAAGTGGTCCATGCCCATGAGTATTAATATTCAAATCTTAGTACATTTACATGCTTCTTAAATAAGACTTTCATGATCCAATTTTCTGAGATTTTAAAGTTAATATATGCAAGAAAGATTTTCTATACTATTATGAATTGTATCTCAAGTAGAGATATGTCATTCTTATATCATACAATGTTTAATACTTGTGAATTAAGTTCATAATAAGTACAAAAGAATATATTTGTATTTCTTAATAATGTTTCATAATAATGTTTTAGACTACATGATAAGAAACACAAGTAAGATGGTGATACTCCCACGGTTATGTGATATAACCATGTACTTGAGATTTCATATAGAAATATACTATCAAGATTTCTTATATAAATAGATATCTAAGAATTAAGAAGTTGTTTAGAATTCTTAGACAATTAAGACCTTAGAATTAAGTACACATAAGATTATAAGAGTAGAATGCATTAAGTTATGATTAAGTCTACAAGACATGATTTTATAAGATTCATGTTTTGAGATTTAAGAGTTAAGATCACATGAATGCATTAAGATTCATGTTAAGATAAGACTTCATGAGACTTCCAAGAGGTTGAGTTATCATACCATAAATCATATTTTAGATATATACTACTTAAGTTACTTTTATATACATAGTATTCTTATATTCAGTTCAGATTATTTTCCTAAGCCTTTAGACTTACATGTCATAAATATGATATCAAATTTTAACTAAATCATTTGATCAAACAAGAGTTGCAAATTAAGATTTATCCAGATAATAAGAATATCAAATTCTGATTCATATTTAGATTACTCAATATGTGGGTAGCTAGATATTTGATTAAGATACATGATAAGTGTTTTAGACCTAATCTAAATTTTAATTGAGATTATTCATATTCAGATGTAGATTTAGATTCAGAGTTTAGTACATGTTCAACACTCAATATTCAGTTTTAGAGAAGTCCAAATTTCGAATTTAGTAAGCTTAGACTTAAGATAATTAATTCAAAACCTTCACATAATACATTATATGATAAGTCCTCACTCAGAGAGTCACAGGATGATTCAGAGGCATATGTTGCCAATTCAGAGGAGTGTTTACTCCATTACAAAGGGCACGTAGTGTCAACAGAGGGTGTGTTGCACCATAGAGGACACTTCAGTTTCAACAGAGGGAACATAGTGCCAACAGAGGGTGTGTTGCACCATAGAGGACACTTCGGTATCAACAGAGGGCACATAGTACCAACAGAGGGTGCGTTGCACCATAGAGGACACTTCGGTGTCAATAGGGGAGGACTTATTGTATAATGGTGGCCACAAATTAGATAAAAGTCGTAAATGAAAGATACCTTAGTTCAAAGCATGAAGATAATCTCATTTATAAGTATAATGAATGAGATTAACATAAGAGAGACATGACTCATGCCCTTTGTGCAAGTCATGTGGCCCAGGAACTAGAGTGTAGGCCAATTCAAAGACATAACCCAGGCCCAGAGTGTAGGTTATGTGACCTAGGCACCTTGGTGCAGGTCATGAGACCCAGATACCAGAGTATAGGTCTCCAGAGCAAGATAATGTAAAAATATAAGAATTAAGTTACAGTAAGAAGAGATATTTATATTTTAGAGTTTATAGTGTTAGATTCATGTTTATAATATTTAAGATTTTTTGTAGTAACTTATTTATTTAGTAATATATATACTAGAATACTCATGCCACTTATGCTAACAACTATTTTTCCAATGCATGGATGGGGATGAGATGTCTGCAGGTGAGGAGCAGGAACATAGTAGATCCCAAAGACTCAAGCACAAGGATAGAGCAAGATAAGATCCGATGGGGTGCCAACTATAGGATGATCTTTAGTTTTATATATTCAATTATATGTTTAGAATGTTTAGATCTTAGATTTCAGACTTCATCGCAAGATAAGTTTCCATGTTATGGACTTTTTTCCTTACCAAGGGTCTTTATTCATCTTGCCCTGAGGTTGCAGGCCAACTATTCCTCCCATATGTTTTTTCCTGGACCAGACCGATCTCATCTTTTCATATGCTACTAATGCGATCAGGACAGTGGTGCCATATCTTTAGAAGTAGGTCTTGGGAACTAAACCATTTAGCTAAGGCATCTGCAACTCTATTGGCTTCACATTTTCAAAACTTCACTTCAAGGTTAGGCTTGAGCTCCCTTAAGTGTGTGATCTTCCTACATAAGGGGCGGTACCTAGATAGAGTGGTTGAGTTGTTGACAACAAGGGCCCATGCTCTTTTACAGTATGTCTCAATAGTAAATGTATCCCTCCATCATAGCACAACTTGAGCTCCTTTAAGGATAGCAACTAGCTCAATTCCTAGAATATCTTCTTGTGAGCATTTCTGAGCACCCCCTTCTATCCAGCCTCCTCGGTGGTCTCTGACCACATGGCTAGTGGCACCTTTCTTTTTCCTTTTGATGTAGGATCCATCGACGTTAATCTTGATCTCACTAATCTGGGGAGCAGCCCACGTTATCTTCTCACGACACCCATTCCTCTCATCTCCTGTCTTCCAAGCATGGAGGTTAAGTTGGACATTGCTGACAATCCTACGGACCATGGATGTTACATCTGGCCTCCTATTGTTGAAGACGAGATCATTTCTATCCTTCCAGATCTAGTCAGTTGCAATGGAAAACCACACTTAGTGGTTGGGGTTACCTTTCCTCCGTTTGAGGTTTCTTGCAAACCATTCCCCACAAGTTCCTCCCTCAATGATGTCAAGGTTATACATCTCATGAAGCTTCCCCCAGACATTGCTACTCATTTTACAGTTACGCAGTAGGTGAATAGTTGACTCACAAGACACATTGCAGATCGGACATCTATCTGAATCGGTAAGACCCCGTGTCCTCCTTTTCTTGTTCATCATGAGGCTTCCATGATAAGCTCTCCAAAGGAAGTTCTTAACTTTTTGAGCCACTGGGATTTTCTACAGATGCTCCCAACATCTTGGAGTTTTGGTTCTGTAATTCCTAAGAAGTTTCTTGTAGATAGAGGCCGTACTGAATTCTCCATCTTTGCTCCCAATAAAGTGCCACAGGTCCTCTCCAGCTTGATCAGATGGTGGAATCATCTCAAGGATTTTAGTACAAGTATATTCATTGAACCAACTCCTGATAAAATCCTCATCCCACTCTCTGTACAGACTAATCATAGATGCCACTTTGAGATCATATAGGTCAGCAGGAATATTAAGATTGTCTTTTAAGGTGGGTTTAGCTATATAGCTAACCCAGTGGTCCTCCCAAAATGATGAGTTCTCTCCGTTCATGATGACTCTACCAATGAGATCATCCAGAGTTGAGGCATTCCTTCTAATAAATTTCCACAATATCGATCCAGTAACCATCCCTTCATCTTTCAAATGTAAGTATTTGGCAGCATAACATTCCTCCACAGGGTGTTTTTATCCATTTTGAACCTCCAAACCACCTTAGCCAACAAGGCATCATTTTGGATTCTAGCTGTCTTGATATTCAGACCTCCATCTTTGGTGTCAGCAACCACCTTCCTCCAAGCAATCCCACTCATCTTCTTCCTCTCCCCATTACCGCTCTAGATGAATCTTCTAACAATTTGGTCCATATGATTGCATACTTCCACCGGCAGATGGGCAGTTTGAATTAGAAAGGCTGGAGATGAATTCAACACTGAATGAGCAAGTGTAACTCTACATGTAAAGGAAAGAGTCTTGCTAGTCCATGCTTCTATCATAGACTCAAGAGTGTTGAGGGCTCCCAAGTGTGTGGTTTTGTTGGCTCTTAAATGAAGTATGGGAACTCCTAGATGTCTCCCTAAATTGTCAGTAGTCTCTATCCCTAGCTTCCTACTGATTCTTCTTCTCAGAACTGCTTCAGTATTCTTAGAGAAATAAATCGTCGATTTCTCCTTATCTAGGACATGACCAGATGCTTCCCCAAACTTCTTAATACAGTTCATAACCGATTGAGCTTGTGTTGTGGATGCTTCACAGAAGAGAACAATATCATCAACAAAACAGATATGAGAGATTGAAGGTCCCTTTCTCATGATCTTGAGAGCTTCCCAATTTCCTTTCCTCCTCAGCAATCGCTTGCCTAAATCTGTCCAGGCACAAAATGAACAAGGAAGGTGACAGTGGGTCACCTTTCCTGACGCCTCTACTGGATTTGAACGTAGGTAACAACTCACCATTCCAGTTAATAGAAATGGTGCCCGACAAAATGATGTTCATAATAATTTTGATCAGTTTCTCAGGGATATCAGTTAATTGTAAAGTTTCGAGGATGAAATCCCAGTTCATTCTATCATACGCCTTGGAGAGATCCAATTTAATAGCCATGGCTTTCTGACCCGAAAGTCTCATTCTCATCGAGTGGATAGCCTCTTGAACCATGATGATATTGTCGGTTATGCTTCTACCAGGTACAAAGCTGCTTTGAAGGGGTGAGATCCAGTCTGGTAAGTGAGGTTTGATTCTCTCTATAAGGATTTTAGAGAAGAGTTTAATACTAACATTGTTGAGTGCAATGGGTCTCAGTTGGTTGTAAGATTTAGGAAGTTTCATTTTAGGAATGAGCTCCAGATTAGAGTCTACCATCTTCCCTAGTATCTCGACTCTGGAGAAGCAGCTGGTGATAGTATGACACATAGCTTTCTTCATCCTCCCCCAATTAGCCTGAATGAAGTCAGCATCAACCCCATCCGATCCAGGTGCCTTAAGCAGTTTCATCTTCATCAAAACATCAAGGATTTTCTCCTCCGAGGGCATATCCTCGCAAGCATCTCATTGTAAATTCAACAACCTAGGGAAGCAGACCAGGTAGGCTATCCTCCTTCTGAAGTCTGCCTCTATCAAAAATTGTCTTTTGAAGTAGTTTAGAACTAGGTTCCAGATCATCCCTAGATCCTCAACCCACTCCCCCTCCTCATTTTTGAGTTTGGTAATCCTCAATCTCTATCTTTTGGATTGAACCACCGCCTGGAAGTACCTAGTGTTTAAGTCACCCAACCTGATCCAGTCACACCTAGCTCTTTGCTGCCACTCAGCTTCTTCTGTATTAAGGATGTCCACCAGTTCATGTTTCAAGCTTTGAATTCTCTCATCAACCGTAGCATCATACTTGCTACTGAGGATGCCTTGCAAGTTTGCAATGGTGTTCGTAATGGACTCCTTTCTCTCCCTACCTTTCCTCTTTTCAGTTCTATCCCATCCATCAACTTTCCTCATAAACCCTTCCACAACTGTAGTAAAGTCCTTCTCATCGTCCCAGGCATCAGTGAAGAATTTTTCAAAGGATCTTCTCCCCTTCTAGGTTATGCTAGTCTTAGTAACATACTTACTTGTATGTGGTTGCCTGTCCATATAGATTAAGATAGGGGAGTGGTCTGATGAGATATAAGCCACCACCTCCACTCTGGTCTCGGGAAAACACCAGATCTAGTCGGAGTTAGCCACAACTCGATCTAATCTTTCCTGAAGGGTACCCCATTTGAAAGTCATCCTTGGCCCTGACACTCCCAGGTCACTCAAACTGTTGATGGACAGAGCATGAGAGAAATATCTACAACTACTGACACTTATGCAGTTACTGCCCACCTTCTCTGACGCATCTATGACAGTGTTAAAGTCACCTAACACCATCCAAGGAAGATTGGAGGACTCAGCAATAGTATTCAAATGATTCCACAAGATTTTCCTCTTTCTTTGGTTAGTACTAGCATACATGAACATCACAAGGCACATGTTATTGATCGGGCAAAGGATTAACTATTTATGAAGCATGATTACGTTAACTTCTCCTATACAAGCTCTCCACATCACCCAAATTCCACCAGAGAAACCCACCGCCTCCACTCTATGTGAGGCATCAAATCCCAGCTTCCTTACAATGTTATTAGCATTGACCCCACTCGTGCGAGGCTTAAAAATGGCAAAAACATCCACCTTATACTTCCTACTTATCTCCGTCACTTCATTTTGGGCATCTGTCGAGCAGATGCCCTGCACATTCCAAGCTGCTATGATCATCTAAACCTCCATTGATGGATCAGGTGAGCTTATCTCGCTCAACCTTCCCCAGTCAGGAGGTTCGTCTTGCTCTCCTTGGTTCATTTTTCTTCCTCTTTTCCTTGAGATGCATTCACTGCTCCCCACCTTGGATACTCTTCTATTTCAAAGGTGGATCCCCACATTACTACCGTGGGTCATGTGACTTCTGCTATTTTCTTTCCCTTTTGGTAGGGTTGAGCCAAAGCAGAAGACAGTGGTCTCGACAGCTATATCCAGGATAACCATCGTGTTGTTTTCAGTGATAACCTCAGCGACATGAGAATTTTCTTTCCCCTTATTTGCAGCTTTGTGTCTCTTGGGTGCGTGCTCATTCTGTATGCTCCTCAAAGGTATATGTTCTTTAGTCTTATCTGCGCTTGTTTGCGCTATAGTCCTCGTGTTTCTCTTCTTCTGCCTCCAGTCAATACCGGCCACCCTTTCTACAACTACCTCTGGGTCTTCTCGTGCACCTTCGATCTCCTCCTCAATATCAAGGTTCTCAAATTGGTTCCTCATTTCCACCACCTCTCTAGCCCCACCATTGATTTGTCTTCTCAGTTTCCTTTGAAACGGTCGCACGTGAATAGCTTCTGAGTATTCCCCAAGTAGAGTTACAGCCTACTCCTGCTCTCCTTGACCTTATGATATAGTAGCTTTGCATGCTTCTTGTCTAAGGTGACAACTCTCTGTAGAGTGTCCTATACGTCCGTAGTGTAGACATATAGTAGGTATATTTTCATACTCCAGGACATATCTCTCCCCCTATACATAGATTGCTGGAATCAGAGGCTTACTCGTATATAGCTTCACTACAATTCTGGTAGACTTCCCCCTCCTCTTCAGTTTTGTGTTGGTGTCAACTTTCATTGTCTCGCCAATTTGATCTCCTACCTCCTCCAGGAAGCATCGTTGGTATAAGAAGATTGGCAGTCTTGGAATGCGGACCCATGCGACAATAAATTTCGAATTTCCATTTGCAGGGATGACGCTTGGGTCCCACGGCTGCACACATAAGCATGAACCCATCATCAACAATGGACCTCTAGTGAGAGCTTTGAGATAATCATCCTATCAAAGAAGTTGGACTAAGATGAGATAGTTCTCTAGATCTATCAGCCGGAAGTTACCTATCGGGTTCCACAAGGACTTGATTCTTTTCTATAGAGTCATAAATCCTACTTCCCTGGAGACGACCTTCACAATCACTGAGTAACACCAAGGCTTCAAAAGGTCCTCATACTTCTATTCTACAATCTTGAAATTGGGGGTATCTTCGATCACCTCTATCCTGATGTCCTCCTTGGACAATTGCACATTCATGTCCTCGTAGCAAAAGGTAGATGGGATCTCACTACTGCTTCCTTCCCCGCTGGTGATGTCCTTGTAGGAGACTTGCTTCTAGTTTTCTGTGTTGGTTCCTATGGTAGAGTTGGGATTTAGGAATGGAAAGGGGTATGTCCCTCCATCGACCTCCATCGAGGCAGTGGCTATTAGATCTATCGTGTTAACAACTTCCCCAAAGCTGGCATACTGTAGGTTCAAGCCTGTACTCGAGATCAGATTTGTCAAACTAGGTGAACCGGTTCCGTCTCCGATGCCCGTTTCAGGGGGTCGCGCCCCCTTCCTGCACTGAAACCAGTGCCCCCGTCGTGTCCTCTTCCGCCTCCCCATCCAGTGAACCCTACCATAGCTCACTAATGTCTATCCATGTTATGGCCTTAATGTTTCCTTTTGTAAGAAAAATCATGATAATATTTTAATATTTTAGTTTGAGTGATTGATTATATTCTTATCATGAATGCTAGTTTTATGTAATACCCCGTTCAGTACAAGAGTTACGGATAACTCAGTGTTTCTTCTGCTATTTACATGTATGTACTTAGGGAGGGTGTTACAACATGGTTACAGAGCGACATTATAGTTGGCCACCAGATGAATTCTCGTGTTCTTACTTATGATCACCTTATAAGAAGCTAAGTGAGAGTAGAGTAAAGATATTAGAAAGTTAAATAGTAGCACTAGGTATAGAAGAAGTAGGTGAAAGCTATTAGAACTCAAAATAGAGTTCTGGACAAGAGACATAAGTTTAGATATAGATTAGGGTTATGTGCATAGATGGTTTGGATTTTTATGTTAGCTCTAGAATTATCTTTAGAATTCTCTCTCTTTTTCCCACATGTTTGTCGTATGGGACACAAGCATATGTGGTTTTGCAGAGAGAATGCTATGTGTATAATCATATTTGTCTTGTCCTTTCAAGTGCATGTGGTATGGGACATGTACACGAGGGAGGTGCTGAGATAAGTATGATAAGACATGTCACCTCTGAATATATGACCGGCCGACATGTATCCAAAGGCGGCAATGAAAATAAGAGTTGGCATTAAAAGTTTAAGACATATAGTCACCTAAACCTAGTCAAATATGTAGTCAGACCAAGAATGCATACAAAGGGTAGGTACTTTAATGTAGATAAGATAATTTGTATTTAAGTGAACAAAACCCTAATCTATTCCCTAAAAAGAGGTGGTGAAGGTATAATTTATATTTTGAGATTCCTTAGCAGTATATGCAATTGTTTGCCTAATAATGACTCTAGGTAGATGTGTTTAGCCGTGACAAGATTACTCTTAGAGTATGTAAATGAGCCTTTAAAATAAGACTAGAAATCTAATATGCATAGAATATGTGAAACCTTAAGGTGGGTAGTACGTGGGAATTTTGAAGATGAAATTTTGATTCAAGGTGGGTAGAATTGTAACATCCTCATATTGAGTACATTATTATAATTTATTAAGTGCATAATATTCATGGTCATAATCTATAAATGGGTCAACATGTCTAATTTTGATCAATAAAGGGCACTGAGAATTTTCTTCTTAAGAGAGGACATCCAAATAAATTATTGCCAAAAATTTAAAGATCTAAATATTTTTTTGATAATTAGATATTTATCATTTAAGATTTGTCTAGTTTTAATCATATTAATTAACTGAGCCATATAAATGAAAAACTAACCCCTCTAGATTTTTCTACACTCAGAATAAGACATGTGTTAAAAATTTGAGTTTGTTTGGGATTAGTTTGATGAGTCAAATTATTTTCTAAAGATAATGACAAAGAAATGGCCTTTTCCCCTATTTTTCTCGAATTTCTCAGATTACTTTAAATATGAATTTATGTGAACCGTCGGATCTGGACACCAGTTGAGCGATTTGATCCCAGACGTCACCCCCTTCTTCAACCTTCTTCCAGATGCAGGACTCTTGTTCCTAGTCCAGTGAGGAGTGCTCACTCCTCTATCATCCTTTTCCCAAACAAATTTCTCCACTGAGTTCGGGAGAGGGATCCACTCCTTTTAAGCCACTACATGAGTCCTAGGGTTATCCCTACCAAAAAATACCCAATCTTCTTGTGCACTACCTACCACCACCATTCTCCTCCTCTACGCCAGATCAACCCAACCATCAGTGACTACACCATCTCCAGGCAGTTGCGAACCTGAACCCAATCTCGTTTTGGCTTGTATCCCTCTTGTTTGGTCTACCGAAAAGCTCATTGTTGATCCGGTAGGTGGAGCTCATTGCTGGAGACTCTTGGATGGTCTTGGCTTACAATAGGTGATCAAAGAGGCTCTCAAAGATTATCTTCATCTTCCTCAACCTTAGTCCGACCCGATCTTGAGGTACATTGCTAGAAATCAAACCCCCTGTTGCTTCTCTATTCTTTCATGATTTGTCACTAGCCATGGTGTTTTTCTACCTGGGTTGATGTGTCATAAACTCCTTTAGGGTCCCAGTAAGGCTTGTCAATCAGTTTGAGAGCATTGCTTACCTCACTTCTTCTCCCCCAGTTTTCTCCCACTATTTCCCCTATTTATTTGGTTTTGTTGGAAGGAAGTTACCATCGCCATGGTGATACTCTGATCTCATGAGATAGGTTGTTGAGTCTAGTTGTGTACATCAAATCTTCTTCTTGGCTTCACTCCAGGAAATCTTACACCTACTATGGGATCGTGTTGAGAGCTTTGCGTGCAGAGCAATGTTGCTCTCTCACACAATAGATTGTTGAGTCATGACTTCATTGTACCCTTCTTCTATTTGATTAGTTTTCTCAACTTTGATTGGTCCATAATAATTAAGACTTTATGAAAAACCCTAGTAAATAGACCATATAAATCAGAAAATTAGCAAAAAGGTATCAAAAGGTTCATAAAAATATACTTATCCTAATAGAGCACTTGTATTACCCTAATGATGAACTAGTAATCAACTTCTTGTTGTGTGTTTTGCACACTAATCAATATTGATAATTTCATTAATGGGACTATTATTAGTTAGATACATCCTCTGACTTGAGAGTTATAGATCAAAACTAGACTCTCATATCAGTAACCCTAGTAACTTAGTGAGAATGAGTCATTCATAAAAATAATGATGGTGTATGATCATATTAATTTTTGTATTTTATCTTATGTATGGACTAATGCAATTAGTCATACATTAGGGTTTATAAGCTATTGATACAATATAGTAGATCAACCGGAGTTCCCAAACATCAAGATCGAAGATAACTAGTTTCTAACAATGATGATGAGACTATAATGATATTACATGTATAATCCTAAGTGTCAAGAATTGATGTAATAAGAACGTAGAGATAATGCATATATATAAGTGAATCAATAAAATTTAAATTAGAACCTTTCATTGCCTTAAGAACTCAAACATGAACACTAATGTCAAATAGAGTTCCATATCAGGGTTAGTACGACTAAACCCTAAACCAAAGTTAAATGTGTAGATGAAGTAAGACAGAGAAATGAATGTAATTGAAAGCCTAGCCCTAACTTGTACAATTAACCTATTATAGATGGTAATATAATAAACACTTGTAACCATTAGAATATTTGATCATGAGTATGATCATAGATATAACTCAAGAGTCAAACACATACACTAAGAAAACCCTAATGATCCTAGAAGATTTGACTTTAAGAAGAGACATGAAAACTAATAGACCCTTTGGTTTTTCAGGAGAAGGTTAGAAGGACTTGAAGCAATGCTTTCTTTATTAGATTGTACATACTACATGTAAGTGGTCCATGCCCATGAGTATTCATATTAAAATTGTAGTACATTTACATGCTTCTTAAATAAGACTTTCATGATCCAATTTTCTAAGATTTTAAAGTTAATATATGCAAGTAAGATTTTCTATACTATTATGAATTAAATCTCAAGTATAGATATGCCATTCTTATACCATACAATGTTTTTATCTTGTGAATTAAGTTCATAAGAAGTACAAAAGAATATATTTGTATTTATTAATAATGTTTCATAATAATGTTCTAGACTACATGATAAGAAACACAAGTAAGATTATGATACTCCCACGGTTATGTGATATAACCATGTACTTGAGATTTCAAATAGAAACATACTATCAAGATTTCTTATATAAACAGAGAACTAAGAATTAAGAAGTTATTTAGATTTCTTAGACAATTAAGACCTTATAATTAAGTACACATAAGATTATAAGAGTAGAATGAATTAAGTTATGATTAAGTCTGTAAGATAAGATTTTATAAGATTCATGTTTTAAGATTTAAGAGTTAAGATCACATGAATGCATTAAGATTCATGTTAAGATAAGACTTCATGAGACTTCTAAGAGGTTGAGTTATCATGTCATAAATCATATTTTAGATATCTACTACTTAAGTTACTTTTATATACTTAGTATTCCTATATTCAGTTCAGATTATTTTCCTAAGCCTTTAGACTTACATGTCATAAATCTGATATCAGAATTTAACTAAGTCATTCGATCAAACAAGAGTTGCAAATTAAGATTTATCCATATAATATGAATATCAAATTCTGATTTAGATTTAGATTACTCAATATGTGGGTAGCTAGATATTTGATTAAGACACATGATAAGGGTTTTAGACCCAATCTCAATTTTAATTGAGATTATTCATATTTAGATGTAGATTTAGATTTGGAGTTCAATACATGTTCGGTACTCAATATTCAGTTTTAGAGAAGTCCAGATTTAGAATTTAGTAAGCTTAGACTTAAGATAATTAATTCAAAACCTTCGCATAATACATTATATGATAAATCCTCATTCAGAGAGTCCCGAGATGATTCAGAGGCATCTGTTGCAAATTTAGAGGAGTGTGTACTCCATTATAGAGGGAATGTAGTGCCAACAGATGGTGCATTGCACCATAGAGGACACTTCAATGTCAACAGAGGGTGTGTTGCACCACAGAGGACTCTTCAGTGTCAACAGAGGGTGTGTTGCACCATAGAGGACACTTCAGTGTCAATAGAGGCAGACTTATCGTATAATGGTGGCCACAAATTAGATATAAGTTGTAAATGAAGGATACCTTAGTTCAAAGCATGAACATAATCTCATTTATTAGTATAATGAAAGAGATTAATATAAGAGAGACATGACTCAGGCACTTTATGCAAATCATGTGGCCCAGGCACCAGAGTGTAGGCCAATTCAGAGACATAACCGAGGCCCAGAGTGTAGGTAATGTGACCCAGGCACCTTGGTGCAGGTCATGAGATCCAGGTACCAGAGTATAGGTCTCGACAACAAGATAAAGTAAAAAGATAAGAATTAAGTTACAATAAGAAGATATACTTATATGTTAGAATTTATACAGAGTTTAGTGTTAGTTTCATGTTCATAATGTTTAAGAATATTTTGTAGTATCTTATTTCTTCAGTAATATATATACTAGAATACTCATGCCACTTACGCTAACAAATATTTTTCAATGCATAGCTGGGGATGACATGTCTGTAGGTGAGGAGAAGGAACAAAGTAGATCCCAGAGTTTCAAGTACAAGGATAGAACATGATAAGATCTAGTGGGGTGGCAACTATAAGATGATCCTCAGTTTTATATATTCAGTTATATGTTTAGAATGTTTAGAGCTTAGATTTTAGACTTCGTCTCAAGATAAGTTTCCATGTTATGGCCTTAATGTTTCCGTTTATAAGAATAATAATGAGAATATTTTAATATTTTAATTTGTGTGATTGATTATATTATTGTTATGAATGCCAGTTTTATGTAATATCCCCTTGAGTACACGAGTTATGGATAACTGGGTGTTGCTTCCTCTATTTACATGTGTGTACTTAGGGAGGGTGTTACAACGACCATGGTGGTTACCACTATCGTAGTCGGGCTAGGGTAGCACAAACATGGTGGCTTGGAAAACACTGCTCGTTCTTGGCTCCACGCCATTCTGCTTTAGCTGTCACACAACCATGCAAGTGGCACATCCATTTTGGGTCAGTCCACCATGACCATTCTATGTGGCATGACCATGGTGATCTATGCAGTTTCTTGAGTTGACTATGTTGTCCTTAGATGAGCCAACACAGTCGTTCTAAGGTACCACGACCGTGGTGGTCTCTGATGCAACACTTTGACTTGATTCTTTATTCGTTCTTGGACATCTTTGCTTCAATGGAGCTTTGGCCACTAAGGGTAGGTTGAGGGAGCCTTAGACTTCACTTTAGGCTTCTCTAAGGGTAAATAAACCCTAGGATCACTCATGCTCTCTTACTCACTCTCTTCTATTAAGATTGGTTCAAATTCCTAAAAAACATATAAATAATGTCCATAAGTACATTTATACAGATATGCATATTAGGGGAAATAATATGTAATCTAATGGGTATAGATGTGATTGAAATGAAATATGACACAAAATGAAGCCCTAAAATAGGGCTGAATCACTACCCCAAACTTAAAAACATACTTTTCCTCAAGTATGATCCAACTCAATCTGTCTACAATTTTTCCACAATCAAGAGATGGCAAATGCAATGAAATAAGTGATTATTGACTAAATGGGCTCAAGGATGACTAAGTACATGCATTTCACCTCTCTTCTCTCCTATTTCACAAACCAATCATGATTAGAGCACTGAGCCTGTAAACTTCAAATATAGAGCATAAAAAACACAACCAATCTATATGGTTGTCATATCACTCCGGGTAAACCATTTCATGGTAGCAATGGTAAAAAATGACTATTTTTGCTAGTTTACATTCATGCATTCAATCTCATATGTCGATCCCCACTTAGTAACCCATGTAGCTATAAAAAAGAGAAAAATGAGCTAGGTTTGATATTTCCTAGCTCCATGGGCATGCAAAGGGAAGAAAGGGTTGCAGTAAGAATTTGGAGTGCTTTTACACACTGATCAAGTCTTTATTTAGATACTCTTAAATAGGAGCATCTTTTTTTTCTTCTTTTGTTTGCCCTTGGTGTGAATAGGGAACATGGTGATGAGAGTGAAGTGGGGGGACATGGATATGGCCACCCCAAACTTTTAGGAGTGGTCAAGGATGACATGTGCACTTTGGCATCCTTTCATAAGGCGGAGAGGTAAGACAATGGTGGAATAAATGTCGGGTCAAAGGGGGGTTACTAGTGTGGACATCAACATGAGGTCTCCTGCATGAAAGTTACTCCAACAATTTCATCAAGCAATGGCATACTACATGAATGAATAATATTAAATCCATATTTCTATCATGAGATTCAACAAAACTCTAAGCATTTGCAGCTTGCTTCAATCACTATTCAACCAAATAGTTCATAAACATAAGAGAGGTGATTCACATGTAAAGATTAAAAATGAGGCCACTTAGCAATAGACCATTATAATTCACTTGCATTTGTCAAAGGTCATCATTTTTAATCAAATAAGTTGAGATTGAGTCAAAACACACTTATAGGCAAGAAGTTAAAAACTTGGGCAAAATTGGCCAAAATGGTGCCAAGTTTCCTTCAATCACATCTAATCCTATATTATTGAACATAAATCATGAAATAAGTAAAATCTAGATAATACATGCAAAATTACCAAACATCTACATGATGTGCAATGCATGGAAAAAAGAGCAATTTTTTTGAAAATTACACAAAAATGCAAGAAAGTAAACTACACGACATGCAAGCATGAAAAGTAGGTAAAATTTAATCTAAATAGCAAGAGTGACAAAACAAAATAAGAAAACAAAAATAAATGGCAGGTGAAATGCAAAAAGAGAGAAATGGGAAAAAGGGCATACCGCCCTACCACCCCAAACTTTTGAATCATGTTGTCCTCAACATGACACTAAAGTATAGGAGTGATAGGGTAGATGATAACTGTGGTGGCTCCGATGATGGTACTGCCTATGGTGGAGGATGTCGGTAGTAGGAGCCCTAATAGTCTGACTGTGGCGGTGGGTAGTTATCCTGATATGTTGACGGTGCATAAATTTTTCATGGAAATTCCAGACCCTTCTACTCTCGCACAGACTGGGAACCCCGACCCTACCCTCTTCTATAAATAGAGGGTTACATGGGGCTCTCTAGAGACACAACTCAGAAATAAGGTGCTCTATTAAGTTGTTGTCCTCTCTGGTTGTGGTAACCGAGAGAGCCCAAGCAAGTTCTACATGTCTAGGGAGGAACAATGAGGGAAAGACAACTGTAGAATGACAATTGGTTGTGGGAGAGTGTGTCGGTGACTAGTATGCTGACAGAAGGGGACAAATCCTTCTAGTCTGTTCTTCAGGACGACTAGAGTTCCTAGTAGTCTGTGTGGACTATCTATAGAGGTGGGAGATTTCTATCACTCAGGAGGACGACAGTCAACCGTAGTCCGGGTCAAGGCTAGGAGCTGCACAAATGCCATTGAAGATAGGTGGTTGAAGACCACACTTGCTATGAGGTATAATCACTGAGCAAGCCTCATGACCATGTATATCTCTCTAAAACCATCCTTCCCATTACATAGATATTGATGTGATCGACTGGTTATGGGTTTATGGTCAAGTTTCCACTACCTACTCCGACCACGTAAAACCCAAAAAAATGTCTTGTCTTGACTTGGGAATAATTTTATATGAATTTTGTAAGATCAAGACATATTTTCATAAAAGAGAGGGAGAGAGGGATGTTATACCATAATGGGGTGGTGACATGGCAGCGAGCGATTAGTTGGTGTGTGCGGGTCCATGCCAATCAAAGGTGTGGCTCCACATGTTCTTTTGACTAGCTCAAACCTAATAAAGAAAGAGAGAGGGGGTGAGACATAGTGGGCCCATGCATGGTGGCTCTTGGATGTGTGGGTGCACCCGTAGTCCATTGATCCAACAAAATCTACTTTCCGTTCCCTGGTGCTTGCACATGGTCTTCAACAGAGGTAGTCAAGGGAGCGGGGTTCTCCATAGCTCTCCTAACTCCGTGATCAGGAAGGAGCTGCACCACAACAGGTAGTCATTCATGCTTGGATCGGCCTCGTAGACCCGATGGCAGACTTAGACATGACAGAGGGGCGTTCAAGAGCCTACTCTCAGAGAGGCCATGCGATAGCACTGCAAGAAAGAGGAAGATAAGGGGAGGGCTCCGGGGAAGTTTTGGGCATGCAAGGGTGTGTGAGAAGATGGGGGAAATGAAGGATAAGGCATTGCAAAGCCAACAGACTTAGAAAGAAGGATCAAGGGCATCATGGCCATGACCATGGAAGTCGCCCATGGCTGGAGGGGTGTCCCATGCCCCTATCTATTGTGCATACCACTAGAAAAGGATAGGATTGAGGCCGCAAGGATGAGATGAAGACTTTGGCAGCATCAATTTGAGTTGTGTGGTGCCCTAGGACCGTGCCCCTAGGGTGGTCATGCCCTAGGGCACTGTGGTGTCGTTGATAAAGGTAGGAGATGAACATGAGACACATGATCTTGCATGGATGATCCTTGTCCATTGGATTGATGGTCCATGACACACCACAGGAGGGGGATATTTGGGCGTGCATGGGCCAAGCCCAAGAGAAATGGACGTGGCCTACCAAGGAGGAAAAAGGGCAAAAACAAAGTGAAAAAGACTAGAAAAGAGGCAGACTTGCAAAGGCCATATCTTTCATGTTGGTTATCCGATTTGGACGAAATCTTCACCATTGGATCAAATTTTCATTATCTATATAATGGAAAAGTTTTGAGATCCATATCATGATGTTGGATAGTTTCAATAATTAAATTCTTCACAAACATAAATTAAGTCCCTCTACATTGCATAATTGAGTTCAAAATTGCAATTAATCATCAATACTCATCAATTGAGCCATATATGATTCAAAATCATACAATTGATGATTAGGAAGGTCATTGAGTCAAATTGAGTATATCATGAGTCAATATTTTGCATAGTCATAGGAGAGAGAAAACTAGGTTGTTACATTTCAATAAGACTATCATATCATATTCACTTGTAAGAGCTTCATTATCTTTCCATGTCTTACCAAATGCTCAACAACCATCACCATACTTGTCATACACGTGTTCAACATGACATTGTATTAAGTTGTTCACATTGAGGCACATTAGGGTTATGATAGCACTGAGAGACTATTCCATCATCATACTAGTCATACAAAATGGATGAGTATGATCAATCACCATTATTGTATTACAATAGGGTAAGGTTCAACATGCTAGATTAATTATGACCAACTATCACCACTTAGTTGTATTAGGGTTTGGTGCATCAAGGTAATATAGATAGAATTATACATAATCTAATTATGGTGATCATAAGTTGACATTCATATGAGGGAAAAGGTAAGACTTCATGATTAAGGGCACATCACCATCAATTCTACATCATCAAAACATAACCAACATACTATGAGAATCACCCCAAAACCATCGGATGTTGAGTAGGTAAAACATCGGTTGTACACAAGAAAACACATTGGAAAAAACATCTAGATCAGCCATCGATTTTTGACCTAGAAAGAGTCACCATTTAACCTAGTCAAGCCATTGTATGATAACATAAATAACCATCAGTTGTGGGCATGGAACCCATCATCGGTTGTAGCACAATGGATCACCATCGGTTTAAGACATGATAATCACCTTCAATTCCTAACTCAAAGGACACCATCAGTTGTGGGCATGCAACCCACCATCAGTTGTAGAACCCAGTTCCACCATCGGTTGTGGCACATAGGGTCACCATCAGATCATGAAGTCAAAACCTCCATTAGTTGACACCATCGAGTGTTGAACCATCACACCATCGATTGATGATCATAGGTCACTGGACCATTGAGTCTTGGAGTTGGAACATCCATTGGTTGATGGAACAGAGGGCCATCAATTGTCAAACTCATTACTCCCATCAAGTGTCATCAACAAGTGGTGAAACAAGGCAAACCACAAGGAAAAGCCATCGTTTGGTAGAGGGAAAGAAACCATCAATTGAAGGCATCACTAAAGCACCAAGACCATTGGTTTCTAAGAACTAAAAGAGTCAAAACAAAATTTAAAGTAGGACCACTAGTTTGTATGAGAAACATAAGCAAAATAGCACTTAAACAAGTCCATATGTTCTAGTAAGAAGACAAACCATTGAGTTACGTAGAAGGTAGAAAACAACCCCAAAACCCTAGTGGATACCCATCATTTGAGGAGGAAACTTGACCATAGTTTGAGAGGGGGATCATGGCCATCGTTTATACATCAAAAATGTAGCACAAAATAGTAGCTAAGACATGGACATTGGTTAACACATGAAGGTCTCCAAGAATCCCCACCATCGGGTTGCAAAAGAAGAGAAGAAAACAACTCAAAAGCCGTAAGTATAACCATCTTTTGAAGAGAAAAAACCATCGATTTCCATATGCAAGCAAGGTGTAGGGCTTCCTCTACCATATATGGTTCGTGAAAAAGGTTTTAGGTTCATTCATGGTGATAAATAACTCAAGAATCATCACATAAACTCTAACTCTAGGCAAAGGTAGTATCATTATGATTAGAACTTTGTTTTAGAGCAAGATCATGTACATACAAGCTAGTAATAAGCAATAAACGTGGATAAATTTATATAACTCACATCTAGGAAGAAATAAAAGCTCCAAATAGAAAGGTAGATTGAGAAAAAGGGGTATAAACCCTAGCTTTGCACTCCACATGGCCAAACAAGCTCCTTCTCTAAGAAAGAGACCAATCCCTAGGTCAAGGAAGCATGAAAGAGGTGTTATTTAAGTCTTAGAGCATGATCCACCATGGAACACCATGGCCAAGACCAAGAAGAAGGAAGAAGGAGGTAGGCAAGAAAAGTAAACGAAGGGATAGAGGGATAGATTACTTTCTTAGGTTATAGATAAGCAAAGGAAGCTCCACAAGCTCCAAGAGAGGATAGATCTAAAGCCTAACAACACATGTAAGGAAATCAACCACCTTCTTCTACCTTGGGCACCTTATTCTCAACAAATACAATGAGGATGAATATATGAATAGAAAGGATGAGAAACAGAGATCTAGGTGACTAAAGAGATCATTTAAAAGCAAGGAGGGAGGTATATAAAGCTTACTGTGAGAGAGGAAATAAGGTTTAGGTGTCCTACTGTGTTTGCCAAGTGTCCATAGTTGTAAGCATCCCTTCCATGCAGAACAGAAGCTCCATAAGTTGTGGGAGTCTTCTAGGACATAGTTTGTTGAATCTCAGGCTAGCCATCAACCTAAAAAAGTAATCTAACCATCAGATTATGACCCTTTGGTCGCAAGGGTGAAAACCCTAGCTCACCATCAGTTTGCACCTCAACTTGGTGGACAACCAATCCAAGGACTCTAAGAGTGGAAAAAATCAACTCTCACACCTCTAGGAACCTTCAAGGAACCTCCATCTAATCCCTATACCATTGGATCTCAACAAACAAAGGGGAACCATCGAGTTCCACCACACCAGGTAGCTCATCCATGAGAGGGAAACCCTAACTCAACCCTTAGAAAGATGTCACCATCAAACCAAGGTGTATCTAGGAGCCCCAAAGAATAAGAAACTTATTTCATGATATTAAAAGATGTTATGAACAAAAATCATGGAACAAATTGCAAGAAAAACCATAGATATGGGTAAATTACATAAAAGTCTAAAACATGCACAAAATTGCATAAGTTGCTCAAACAATGCCCAAACTGGACCAAACTTGAAACTTAGGTTTGTCACATGATAAAAAATCACGTATTAGGGTTATATTAAGGTTTTAATCACACAATTAATGTAATAAAACATGATCAACCAAAAAGTAGTGTCGGGGGTCTTACATGTTACTTCAACTAGAGAAGTCTATTTTAGATAATGTGATCTCAATATTATATTTTGACTCACTTGAGCATGTCCATGCATTTTATAGTCTCGATTATCAAGTGGTCGAGCATATCACTCTAAAAGAGGAAAATTTATGTGTGTATCACTCACATTAAGCCCCATGTATCATACGGTACCAAATCATCACCTTTTTGGAAATGCATTTTTCAGAGCACATTGAGATAGTGTCAAAGTAAACACAATGACATATATTATTACAGTGACATCAAGACTAAGTAGCATAGTCACCATAGTCATATTGAGATATGACTTTGACATGTCATTATGTGACTATAATGAGTCAATCTCAAGGTTGGTCTATCTAGTATAACTTGTCTCTAACAAGTACCTATGTATCTGCATTGATATCCAATCTACCATTCTACTCTGTTAAATATCAATACTTGTCTCCATCCTCTCTATTCCTGCTTACAGTTGGTCTAGTACAGCTTTATGTTGGCCACCCTCTACAAACCTATATCTCTTCTATTACAACCCAGATTCCATGCTGACAAATCCTTTAGAGAGGATGTTCTGACAATGATCCAAACCATACGTACAGAATCTTTTGGTAGCTCATAGTTCTACAATCCAGATCACATAGGGGCATCTACCTAACATTTTCTTCTTTTTTAACTATATTTTCTCAACATTCAAATACTGGAATGCTTGTCCCTTACATGCTTATTCCTTTTCTCCCCCTTTTCTGTTCCTTTTCTTTCCATCCATTGTTCCTTTCCTCCTCCCTCTGTGTTCCTTTACCCCTCCTCCTTGACCTTATTCCTTTCCTTCTGTGTTTGGTCTTTTTGCCCCCCTTTTTCTTGTTCCTTTAGTCCCATAAGTGTTCCTTTTCTCCCCCTTCATTGTTTCTTTTCTCCTCGGCCTTGTTTTTGTTGTCCTCTTCTTTGATCCTTTACTCCTACTCCTTGATCTTATTCCTTTCCTCTCATGTTCCTTTACTTCTCATTTCCCCCCTCATCCCTCCTTGTTCCTTATCTCACTCGATCTTGTTTGTTTTCTTCCCCTCATCATTCTTTATCTCCCTCCCTCTTTGTTCCTGGTCTCCCATCTTATCCTCCCTATTCCTTTTCTCCTCCCTCATGTTCTTTTCCTCCATCCAACTTGTTTTTGTTCTCCTCCTCCCCATTTCTTTTCTCCTCCATGTCATTCCTTTTCTCCCTCTATCTTGTTCCTATCATCCTCCTCCCCATTCATTTTCCTCCTCTCATTCCTTTTCTCCCTCCGTGTTATTCATGTTTCCTCCTCCCCATTCCTTTATTCCTTCATCTTGTTTCTTTTCTTCGTCCCTATTTGTTCCTTTTATCCCTTGTATACTTCATTTACTCCCCCTTGTTTCTTTACTCCTCTTTTTTTATTCCTTTTCTCCCACACGTCTGGCTAAAACACACTACGTTGTAGCACGCTCCAGCTGAAACATTTTTTTTTATTTTTGAAAATACCTCCACATAAATCTAGACCACTCATTGTAGTAAGCACCAAAGATGCCTGAAAGATGTCATTTTTGCGGCTGAGATTGTGTTCAATGTGTGCTGACTAAAAACTCTGTTAGCACTAGATCTTTTTACTCTTATTGGGATATCTCCACAATGCCAGCCACACCAAATCTATCCACAATCTGCACGTACCTTAATCTGGCGTAACCCCATCCCACAACCCCATTCGTTCATCAAAGAAAAGTTTTGTTTCTGGCCATAGAAATGTCACATAATCTCGTAAGTATTTGACTATGCACCGAGAATAGCTTTCTTCTTCCAAACTCCACAATGATGAGATTTTTTTTTGATAAAAGTCCATGCATAAATGAAAATAAACCAGGTTACAGAGTTTGCAAACACACGACGTCTGCAAGTTTATTAAAGATAGAGATGGCCATACGGTGTGAAGAGGCCTCATAAACATGGGAGAAACTAGTGATGAAAAAAAAAATTGGGTGAAGAGATCTAAAGATATTGTTTTTGGGAGAGGCACCCCTAAACATTTCCTCTAAAATAGAGCTAATAAAAGATGAGAGTAAAGACTGTGTGATAGGCCTCAACTTATTTAGGAGAGGATCTTCAGAATCCTGTTTCATTTGCAATGATGTCTTCCAGAGAATAGAATCCACCACCAGCTTGATCTCCAAAAAAGTGCCCTGGATCAGCTTCAGCAGGAATTACTTGTGTTGGAGTAGAGGCATGTAATGACCCATTTTCAAATTAGTCATCTAATTAGGGTTTACTTGGATGATTGTATGCTTAACTAAGTTGATCATTGTTTAAAGCTTGATTAGTGATGGTACTTAATTTTTGATGTTTTAAATATAATAATAAGGTTTAAGCATACTTTGATCCACCTAATTAGGGTTTAAAGTTTGGAAACCCTAATCGGCCCAAATTAGGGTTTTGATGACATATGAATACAGAATTTGATAAATATAGTGTCTCACCAAATTATTTTTAGTATTTTATGTGTAACTCTGATTTAATTCAAATTTGGATAATATTTGTATATGTAAAATTTGAAAACTCTTGAAAAATATCAGAATTTTTGAAGAATGTTCAAACCTGTTTATTGGTCGAGTTTCAAACTCGACCGATCATATTTTCAGATTGATATAGAAGTGTGGTAATTGAATTTTATCTTTTTATTGGTATATACAATTGATCTAAAATTTTAAATTTACTTGAAAAACTCAATTATAGACACGTTGTTAAATTGGAGTAATTTTTGGATGACTGTTGATCTCTACAGAGAGGGTGTCGGTCGAGTTTTGTGCAGGACAAACTCGACCGACCATGCTGCTGACTGCAATATAGCAGTGTAGTACTTGATTTTTTATTATTTATTGGTAACAATAAATAATATAAATTTTTTACTGTATCTTATAAACTCAATTTCAGACATTGGGTTAAAGTTTCATAATTTTTTCATGAGGTTTGAGTTCTGAAACATGTGGTTTTGGTTGAGTTTATAACTCATCCGACCAACCAGTCTGAGCAAAATAAAAATACATTGAGGGGCTTGTTTGCAAATGTTCTAAGCACCTCAATTCATCTATATAACTAAACTAACAAACAAGGAGCTCTCATAACTCTTCCTTCCTGTCAAAGAAATGAAATTATTGAGAGAGAGGAGAGCTAGGGTTTTGAGTAGAGAACGTGGAGGAGATGATGACCTAGGGTTTCTCTATCCAAGATATGATGAAATCACATAAGTTTAGCTTCTTTGCATAGCATTTGATGGTGAATCTTCTCTCACATGTCAAGATTCTGTCCCTCCCCTGATTTGATTCAAAATCACATCAAATCTTCCCCTTTTCTCACTCTTTCTCTTCTAATCCTCTTTTCTAGGGTTTCTGAGTTGAGAGGAGAAAGAATTGGATTCTTTTGCGAGAGTTTGATTGGGTTTCCAAAAATTTAGAGGTTGACCTCTGTTTTTAAGGTGCTTGGCACCTGTGGTGAGTGTTTTTCTCCCTCCAAAGCTTTGTATTCATGTTGAAAGCCTAATTCAATCTGGCTAAAACAATCAAAAACCTTGTTTGTATATGTATGTGACTGGATTTGATTTGGGAAAGATATTGGGGAATCCAATTTTACTGATTTTGATTATTTCTCATTGATTGAAACTTGATTAGTTCCTATTATATTGATTGAGGATGCATGTGTATTCTTATGGGTAGATGAATATGGTATTTCATGTGAATTTTTCCTAAAAATCAGCCCAATGGCCGATATGCTTGGAATTGAATTGACATGTATAAAGTCATATTTGAATTGTACTAGATTGTATTATACAAGTGTATTGTTGAATGTTAATGGAATTGAATGACCACATATCTTGATTAGGATTTGTGTTGAGGAAGTGAATGAAATGAGTCAATTAATCAATGTATACTTACGATGGCTGAATGAAATGTGTGAAAATGGAAACTAGGGTTTCCATGTTTGTGAATAACCCTAATGAACCCTTGAGTCATGATTGGATTACTAAATGATATGATTCTTATGATATGTTGAAATAAGGAATGACTTCTTGAAAACCCTAAAAGTTTTTTACTAAGACAATTACGAGTGATAAACCTAGAACTTGTATATTGTGTTTGAAATGTGATCAAATGCTGAAGTTTAAAGTATTAATACTTCAATTGAATATGATGATTCTTACAAATATCACCTAAGTCCAATGTAATTGTTTTAATATAATATAGAATCATCATTGTTGATTATGGGAATGGAATTAGTAGTCAATGACAAGGTACACTTATCTGAATATAAGAAACAATATGAACACGATGTACTTAATGGTGATTGTAAGATAAAGATGAAACTAATGAAGATAGTATGCTAAAGTATTTTATCTTTTATTTAATTACATATGGATTAACCCAAATTAAATGAAATATACTAAGAATTGTACTTTGATAAATATTATGTAGAAGAGAAGCATTGTATGTAAAGTGAATCAAGAAAGATTGGTCTAGATAATATAATGAACATGAAATGAAAGAAGTTGAGACTACTAAGTATAAAATGATGGAAAAAGATAGGAATTAGTAGATGATTCTAAAAATGTAACTCTTACCCTAAAATGATGAGTTTGATGATGCTAGTGAATGATAATATCAAATGGGGGATGAAGAGATGCACATAACTATAATTGAATTCAACTAAAAGATGAAAGTCAAGTATTTGAATTGATTTACAAGAATGTGTTCTTGAATTGTGAATTGTACTCTGAGAATGGACTAATAGTACAAACTTCAATTGATAGTCAACATGTGTTGATTAGTAACCCCATATGAAGAATGTGAAATAAAAGAAGAAGAGAACTAAGTCTGTTATGCATGTATATGCATGAAATTATTGGCATCTATTCAGATTGGATGGAACAGGCATATGTCATATGATAAATCTATTCTGAGTGTGAGGAATGATACATGATATCTATATGCTTTTACTATTGCTAGTTCTAATGCCTCTGCTAATATTTGTTCAAAACTATGATATACAATGAACTGATAAGATTTATGTTGAAATTGAATTCAATATGCACTCCTTACATTGAGAAACCCTGATAAGGGTAAATGTTGTATAATGAGATTATGTCTAGGGCTAAAAGCGCACTGATGATGATAAAACCCATGATGGGGTAAATGATGGATAATAAGATTATGTCTTGGGCTGAAGGCCCACTATTGATGATTGCTATGAGTTGATGCAGAAGATAGAAATAATCATATTTGTTGTCGTCCATAGACTTATTGTGCTTCTTTCTTTGATCATTGCCCTTATTGATAAACTTAATCTGTTTCATGTTATTATAATTATGCGAGAATACACAGATATGATATATGATGTTTTGAATTCTTGTAAGATGAGTCAAATAGATGAATAACAAGTAAAATGATGAAACATCTAGTTAGGTTCCCTGAACATTGTGAGTTTCCCCCGAGGACCACACTGGGGAAACAAAACGGATCTCCTTATAGTAATCGATGAATTATGAGAAGGACTTCCAGAGTGTGGATCGAGACCTTAAAGGTTAGACCACCAGGATTTAGGAGTAAGTCATTTGGAGTGGCTCTGGCCCTAAATCCTTACTGTGAAAGTCTATGTCCATATGGAATAGACTCTGTTGAAATGAAATATGTGAAATGTGAAATGAAAAATATGTGAAATATTGTGATATGTGATATACTATTTTGCTGGTTCCTATCTCGTGTACCCGAGATGAGGACGTGAGCCTCTTTAGGATACCCTGAGGTGGCCAAGGTCTGTTGTTGATATCTTAGGGTGGCCGGCTAAACCCTAAGATAGTGACGGTGAGTCGTTGACACAAGAATCAGGCGTGGTGACTTCTACTTGGTGAGGTACAAGCCAAGTAGTTTCAGGGCAAATGAATAAAATATGATAAGCCGTGTAGAACATGATTTGAATGATTATTACATTCATTGTAATACTACTTGATGATTTGTCATTGTTGATTATGCTTCTTGTTGTGAAAAGTAATCATGTTGCTACAGATATTTTCTATTTCATATTATGATATGTCATGTTGACAAGTTATAAATGATGGGATTCATATCCATTCTGATTATGAGTTGGATTTCTTACTATTTGATAGTATTGCTTGGTAGATATGTATTATGTGTACTTCAGCTTCAGGACTGTAGGATGTGTTCCTGGTCCGGCTGGTGGAGTGTCACAAATATAATGTTATAGTTATGTATTGATTCAAAATGCTAAGAACTTGACTTATTACTCATGCAGTAGAATTTTTAATCTGAATTAAGAAGTGTATGTTGATTTGTTCATAGACTTTCTCTAAAAGATGTTTCGAAGTTATAATTGGTTTAAGTGATTACGTTATCTGTTGGATCAGATTATCATTGCAAGTTAGAAATGACTTATGATAGATCTATCTTCTAGACTTTTCAATATCTGCATGTTTCTGTTAAGTTTATTATACTTAATCTGATGCTGATGCATGTACCTAGCTTGAGTGGGAGGTATCCGCTCACTGGGGCTCTATATGAGTCTCAGGAGGTTGTTTCAAATGTTTTTAGGTATAATTTTATCCAGCGGAGAGGTCGTGACAAAGAAGATATAAATAGTATAATATAGATAGATTAGAATGTCCTTGTACTCTCTCTTTCCCGGGATGGGTTGTATATTAAGTTTGTTCATCAATGTACATGTATTTGATGTAAACTGAACCGCATATGAGAACAAGATTTGATTCTAGATTTAATGGAGTTGAATATGATTGTGATATTTGAATGTGATGTACTTGATGCGACATTGATTTATGAATTTGTGAAGAAAGAAAAAGGAAAATTTTATGTGTATTTTTCATATATTGTTTAATAGCATGTGTCGAGAATTCATTATTCATTCCATAATCTGGGTTTAGGTTTTGGGATTACCTCTAATGGTTGGTTTTTGTGTTGATCAAAAGAGTGGGTCCCGACAAGGCCTGTCCTGCAAAGTATTTTGTATAGCTGAAGCGTGGTTAATGTCATTTCTCAAGATCTGAACGTATTTTTAGTTGTTGTTGTTGAATTTCCTATTATTTCTTTCAATCCAAATTGTCTATAGGGTATAAATTATTAATTCTTCAGGATGAGTGTTGAGGAAGTGGTGTTAATCTAGTTATGACCATTGGTTCAAGGAAATTTTTGAGGATTTCTTTATGTGGGAAGAAGATAAGTAAGATTTGCATTGTGATTGAGAAAAGTGTGAAGAGGTGGAGGGAAGTTTCTTCTTCTTTTTTACAGAGATAATACCTGGTTGGTCCCTTGAAACCCCTATGGGTAAGGTTGTGATCAATGAGAATTTTGTTGCCAATGAGTAGCCAGTAGAAATTTTTTAGTTTCTGAGGCCATTTTGTTTTCCAGAAATGCACCATGTTTGGAATGTGGCCTCTACAAGTGAGGTTATTATATGTTGCTTTGGGAGTGTAGAGCAGTCCTCAACTCCAGGAGATTTTATTGTTTATGTTGTATTCAAGTTCATGTATGATCTTGTTAATGGAATTGTCATCCACTTGGTTGTGAAGAAATCTTTTGAGTGAGTTTTGCCTGGTACTGGTAAGATATTTGAGAGATTTGGCAATGCTTATGTTTTTTAGGTGTGGAGGGATTTACATGTGTAGTCTAAGGTTTTTGATGGTGTTGTGATGGAACCATGGGTCCTCCCAGAACTTAATCTTCTCGTGTGCATGTGGGGCGATACATATGAGATTTTTGGTATCCAGATTTTTGTTGATGAATTTCTAGAGAGGGGAAGAGATGTTTTGTAAGGGTTTATGCTAAGGTGGTTTGTATATGTAATATTTCTTAATGATAAGATTTTTTCCAAAAAAAATATTTGTGTTGTTTATCAGGGTGCAGATAATTTTTTTGACAAGGCAGATGGCATATGTTTTGATGTTGATGATGCCCCATCCCCCATATTTGATAGATGTTGTTATTGTACCCCAATTGACCAAGTGGATATGTCTGTGGGTGGCATTAATGTTATGGTTGTTCCAGAGAAAGTTTCTTCTAATTTTGTCAATTAATAGGTGAAACGAGATTGGTGAAGGTTATTATAGCGGGTCTTAATCCTTTGTGCCCATCTCTATTATAGTGTGCAATACAATCTTTTGAACCGTACTATCTACGACTTTAAGGATGCCCAGTTCAATATATATTCATAAGTGCATGGTAAGCCGCCTACAAGCTGATATTGTTCTTTTCTCTTTTCATATATATAATATATATAATATAGTATCATAGGAATGCAAGAGACGTTACACTTTAGTTCTATTAGGTTGTTTCTTAAGACATTCCTTTTGTTAGCGGAAGATTACTAACCAGATTTAATTGGTAAAACATCAACCAACTTCCATGACTGCTAATGTCTTGAATATCAACCTAAACTTTGCCTTTTTTTGTGACATGTTTGCTATTCTTATGCAGCTGTCAGCCTACATGTCTGTCCAAATCAATTTTTCGGATAATGATTTTTTTGAAATCTAATAAAAAGGCACCCTGTATCGCTACCATCTGCCGGCAGCTACAAATACAATAAGCTATGTTTCACAGTAGCTATATTCGGATTCTGACAACGTGCAAGTTATATGCCAGCACCTGCTTGCTCAGATAACTTGGATACATATTATCTATCTCTTCCCTAATATCCTACATCTTGCAACGAAATTTCCATCACGCACTTTTCGGTTTAGAATTTGAAGATTTGCAGCTGAGTTCGCTGCCAGACTTGCACAGAGTTCGTTGTCACACCAGTATTGCAGTGCTTCAACTCACAGGTTTTTCTGTATTTTGCTTCTTTCTCTCGGTTAAGAGTGGCATTCATATCTATGTCTACCGATTGCCGACTACAAAAACATAAATCAAGATCAAGTCTGTAGGTCTATTTTCTTTTGGACTTTCCACACTTCTCACTTCTATTTGTCAACAATTAACATGCATATGTATGTGAGTCTATTGCCAATACGGTACATTAACCTAAAATTCGGCTCCGTTGGCTTGATCTCATGCCTTTTGATATGTTGAGAGTATGTAAATGGCACACAAGTGACGACTATTGACAAGATTATAACCTATATAAGATGTTTTTGTGTTGCAACAGAGTATTGGAGTGTGAACATATGCAACGGCCATCACTTATACATATGATTGAAGGACAGCTATTTTTTTCGTAACAGTTTTCGATGGCGTGGAGTATTCCACGAAAATCTGACTGAAAGTTTAGCAATAGAAACATTAGCTCACAAACCATTGATAGCAACGGGTTTCCGAATCTGCACTCACTAAATTTTTGTGTTGGTAGAGTCCTCGATCAGCTTTCTGGCTGGGTCTATTTTTACGGCATCCATAGCCGTAGCTTGGAAGGGGTGCTCATGGTCTTCAATATGTTGACAAAGAAGAGCTTTGATGTCAAGTTGATGGCAAAGAGATTGGTTTGGTTGACTGACTTGGTGAGAGCAACGGTAATGGCGCTCTTAGTGTTATCCCATTGTTCTCTTCTCACATATTTTATGAAGGATGACCCCGACAGCCTTCCGGACTGGTGACTCTCAACCATGACTTCGGGACATACATTGCAACCAACAATCACAAAGGTCGATCTCTTGAGACAGAAGGTGGTGCCGCTGTCGTTGTCTCTTTATTCATCAGGTATTGTGTGGTGAATCCTTAAATATTTTGAATAAATGTTATTAGTGTAAAATCCAAAAAACGACATGCCTGATCTTGATATTAAAGTGTAAACTCACAACTGTAGTCATACAACTTTAACCATATGGAAATGTTTACACTGGTCAAAGAAACTCTCGATTTCTACTTCTATATCTTTTAATTTTTCTTATTAAACTTAGTACTTATGATCTTGAGTATGCATTTTCTTTGCGAGCCGATTTATCATTTCTCATACCTTTAATTGTTGTATCTTTTAAGTAAGATTATTTAATCTACTACCATAGGCCACTAAAACAATTTGATATGAATGGTTACAATTTTTTGAAATGCACCTTTCAATGAAAATTTTCAATATCTGTTTGGTGATGATATTGATAGGTTCAGTGCTCTATTAATGTTGAGCAACACATATCATACATCAAGAGCTAAGGTGTCATCACTGAAATCAACATCATATTAGGAAAGTCAAACGATCAAAGGTGTCAAATGAGATAGCATGCAAAGAACAAATGGAGTCGATGTCCTACCTCTCTTTGGTTCAATACAACTAGATAAGACTCATCCACAAAAGGTTACCTTTTGTTAACAAATACTATAATATTTAAACATACTTAGATTTGAAAACCATAACTTGATATTTTTTAGAGTGTTTTTCTAGATCAACTACCACAAAATTTTTATATTGCGCTTGCTAAATTCAAGATGTGTTGATGCTTGGGAATACATCTTAAACCCCAATACCTGTGTAGGTAAATGTATGTGTGATGTATATACTAATGCATATTTTGATGCATATATAAACAAATTGTCTTCTTAGATATACTATGTTAAATCTATTAGAACACGTGCTTAGTACGTGTAATCTTGCTAGTACTCTAAAAAATTGAAGGACAATAATGAATGTGAGTTGTTTGTCGTCAATTCCAATATGGTTGAAATTTCATATATTGGAACTTTAAAGCCCAATTTCTATTATATGGTCTGATCACAGACAAGTTTTTATTATTTGGGATGGTTTGACGCTCAAATTATACTGCTCACATTCAGGTTTGATGTCTAATTGCCACTATCCATGTAATCTAATATTATGTATTTTTATATTCCATATTCCACTATTGTTTGCTTTGTCTTAGTACTGAATAAAACAAAAAGACATTCAAAAATGAGATTTTTCATTTTTCTATTCATTTGTTTTTTTTTCTATTATCCCTCATTGTGACATTGTTCTCTACATTTTAAAATATTAAACAAAATGTGGTTTTATGAGTTAATCATTTAAATACTCTTCTAGGAATATAAACCTGTCAGGTTTCATGGAGATTGGTTTGTGAATACAATGACTATAACATGCTAAGTCAACGTTTGTTAGGAATGATTGATAACATTCTCGAATATTGTTTGGAAACTATTTATTCATATGCTAAAAGGCTCTATTGGAAACTTATAATTGTCATTGAATGTTCATGCATATTGCAAATTGTTGACATAATAATTCTCCATTGAAAGCATTTAGACCATATACATTCATTATTATAGACTTTTATGCTCAAAATTTTGTTTCCAAAATCCTTATTATCCATCATTTCATATTGATCCGAGGGTATACTATAATAGATGAAAGTGGGAAATGATATCTTGTTGTGTGAGACACTCTTCGAGTTCACTTACCCTAGATCATTGGGTAAGTCCAAAAGATTTCATCTTCATTAGTTTCCATCAAATTCAAATACTATTTAACAACTATAACTCTAATCATACATTTGATCATACAACTCCTTGGCTGCTTGACTACACTTTAATTCAAATTTTAATTTAGCCACTAAAATTATGAACATCATATATTGATGTCACTTTCAGTTGATTACAAAACATTGAGAATTAATTAGTTTTAACACAACTAAACCATCCGGTTACCACATACCTAATAAACTGATGTAACCAGCTTTTATATTTTAACACCTACTAATTTTGTTTATTATCAACTATCATCATTTTATATATGTAAGGTTTTTTCTTTACATTTAACATAGACTTTTAGAGATAATCTTTCAAGATTAATAGAAAAAATCAAACATATATTTTGTACGACTTATAAAACTACTGTAGTAGATACAGTTGTTTCTCATATAACTATTTTCTTGTTGAATGAAAATTTAGTTTACACTTTATGGTGTGATAAAATGTAGGGTTTATATGTCATTAAAGTTACGTTAATAGTATTAGTTAGTTACTTCTTATCATATGTAATAGTTCCTCATGTATAAGTTAGTTTCCTTTTGAGTATTCCATGTAACTTCATAGAGGAGCTTCGTTATAGATCTTGTAAAAATTTTGGACAAATAAATTGAAAATATTTGCTATTATTTAGAAGTTGGGAAACACTAAAAAGTTTAATATGGATCTTAGAAGTTAAGGTAATGGTTCTTGACTTTATGTTCCTTCCTTAATTGGGAAACACTAAAAGGTGTGGGTCGTTACATTTGGTTTCAGGGACCCAAATTTATCAAAGAATATTTAATAGTTGATAATTACAAATATTCCATAAAAACAGAAGAGAAAATATTAGAGCATGCCAAAGGGTAATGGTGTCTAGAAAGGATCACGACTTGGGGGCTGGAAATATTTTCTTCTACACCATGAAGTTGGTGTACGTGGACTCCCTTAGCTCAAAAATAACATTTCTTCTAAGTTTCTCATCTCTAACTTTGTCCACTTCTCATCTCCTTGCTTAATAACCCTAAAACACACTTCCCTCCTCATATCAAGTTAGTTTTGTTAGAAGAAGTAGGATTAAGGCATCCTCCTCCAATCAGCATACATTTGATTTGAAGTAATGATTTAGTTAAGAAAGATGTTTATGGGTTTTTTCTTGCATAGGTGAACCCTAGATCGATCTTGGGTTGGTTTAGGAAAACCCTAAGTAGGTCAAAGGATATTTAAAATCCTAAGGTGTAGGTTATAGTCCCTAACCCTAAACCTAACACTAATCCTAGGTAACACATGTAGTGTGAGTAAAACAGTAACCCTACCCATACAAACCCTAAGCTATGTAGAATGGAAAGAGAAAAATACAATTGGGTTGGTTGACCCAGTCCCAGTGCAATGAAGCAGATAATGTGGTTTTCAGTGCATGATGCATGTAAAGGGTTTGATTATATACATATATATACATATACATATACATATACATACTCATATACATACATACATACATACATACATACATACATATATATATATATATATATATATATATATATATATATATATATATATATATGAAACTAAGGTAATTAATGGTTACATAGGAACTAATATTTTAACCTTAAATTCACATTTAGGGATGGTGTCCCAACCTCGGGTGGGTCAACCCAAGAATGGGAAAAGGACCTATGGGGGAGGAAAAACCTAAAACACGGGTCAGGTTGTGGCTAGAAAGTCTATTCTTATCCCGTGGATCAAGAAGGCACCCTAGGTTAAGACCTTTCTTAGAAGGGTGAGTTAACAATCAGGTTAAGAATTCTGGTAACCTTGAATGTCAGCTAATGTTTGAAATATTAGGTATACAAAACATGAAAGTACATGTATTGTGTAGGAGGTAATACTCCCAGAGACCTTTACAAAAGTCACTAAGAAAGTGGCTGATGTTTTGTGACCAAATCCAAGAGAGAAGGTCACTAAGAGACCAAGCCTAAGTAGGAAGGCCCTCATAAAGACCAAGACTAAGAGGGAAGATCATCAATAGGCCAAGCCCAAGAAGGAAGGCCACCATAAAGACCAAGCTCAAAAGGAAAGATCACTAGGATGACCCAACCCAACCCATGAGGGAAGGTGACCATAAAGACCAAGCCCATGAAGGAAGGTCACTAGGAAGACCCAAACCATGATAGAAGGTCATCATGAAGACTAAGCTCAAGACAGAAGGTCACCATGATCCCAATACAGGGACATAAAGGAAATATCGTGCACCATAATTGACTGAGGAAATCTGGTTTAAAGAATTATACATAAAATAAAGCACTTGAATGTTGTTAGAAAACCTAAAGAAAAATGTGTAATGCAATAAAGTCTTGGGAACCTTAATAAACCATGGGGAGGGTGGAGTTCCCAAAAAAATCCTAGTGTCATGTAGGGATGATTGAAGGTACATACACTAGTATAGATATGACATATTGCATTAGTTCTTTTTTAAAGAAACTTTGATGGTGTTATTTTTAGTGTCGCTTCAGTTGGTTATTGGAAACACCCCCTGATGAGAGAGTTATAGCGAGAATAAGAGCAAGGGGAAGAATAAGGGAAAGACAGAGAAAAGAGAAGAGAAAGGGAAAGGGAAAGGGAAAGGGAAAGGGAAAGGGAAAGGGAAAGGGAAAGGGCAAGAGCCTTATAATTCTACTCCTTCTACTATCGAGTCTTCTAGTGCTTCTTGATGATTGCCTCTCTATATTGAGTGGATAGATGTGAGGAAAAACAAAGTCGAAGAAATCCTCGTCCAAGCAACACAAGAGGTGGATTCGAAAATGGTAAATTTCTTTGTCTCAATAATGACCATGTTCTTTTTTTCACTAGATTGTTAAGTTTTACTGATTTGTCACTTTTGATGATAATTAGTTGGAGATGGCAGCCCAATCAAATGAGGGAAAGTTCAACTCCCAGGGCTCACATGATGAATTGATGGTTGCTCTAGGGATAGAAAATCATCCCAGATCTGTTAAAGACGTTGGATCTTGGTATGGGATAAAAAACATTTTGGCATATCCCCGCAAAAGTGCAAACAAGACAATAAAGGGGAAGTGGACCATGAGTATGTGTAGAGATTGATATATACAACTTTGGAGAATTTTAACGCTTCTCAGGAGGAACAAGCTTCTCCGACAGTCACAGAACCTATTATCACTCGCCCATGGCGTGCACTGTGAGTAGTCATTCAGAACCGCATGACAGGGCCGGAGTAAGATATAATTCAAGTCAATTTATATATACATTATGATAAAATAATTCCTCAAGTCAAATTTATGTTTGTCAAATTAAATTTTATGTTTCATAAAATTGTAGGTGACCAAAAAATGTCATCTTTGCATCAAGAAATGACATGGAAGAGGCTAAGGCTTCTACTGCTGATGTATCATGGTATTCCCCTTCCAACTAATCACTATTGTATGGGAGTCGTATGTGTCTTTCCAGAAATGAGCAATATACCTCTCCCATATGAGCAGGAAGATGCCACCATAGTCAAAGAGGTATAAGGTAGCTTTACTGGGTGGCCTAAATGACTCATTATATTTTTTCAGGTATGACAAATGTAAATTGAAAATTTTATAAAATAATTGAAAGATAATATTAGAATACATGCATGCAACCTATAATAGCTAAGAAGACCCTTAGGAATTCAAAGCCTCCTCCCCCTGATTTTATTCCATATGAGTTGTCGACTCCTTAGGCTCTAAATGTTATACATTGATAAGATGGTTAGAAACTATAGACCAAATAGATACCACTGTGATCAGCCTTGGAGAGGAGATCATAGTTATACAATGAAACAATGATATAAGTGTTGATAGATGTCTCTGAGCTATTTAAGTATGATTGAGTGAACACATCAATGATAGAAATTTGGACACGATGAGTGTGAATACCCCATCATAGGTAATTTTATTTTAATTGTTTCCTATATATAACTTTTTTTTAATAATTAAGCTAGGAGGTACTTTTATTCATCCTACCCTCCTCGTGTAGGCAAAATCAAGACAAAAGGATATACACCCCGCGTTATCTACGGTAACCCAAAAAAGATAGACATCAAAGAAAGGACAACGTCACACCACATTGCAACAATCCTAGCCCACTCAAAACACGAACACCAACTATATATCTATCCACTCCTATATATAACTGAGTATTGCATATATATTATATTGTTTTAGTCATTTGTAATACACAATTGTCGATTACAAAATATAAAATGTGGGATATCTGATGCCATCATTGATCAGCGATGTAATTAGAGATCCAAGAGACGTCAAAGAATATTCTACTACTGTGATGCAATCTTTTGGTGCTTCCAAGATCATGATCTTATCTCCATTCAACTTTAGGTAAGTTTTTGGCTTGTTGTTTATGTGTCTAACCTTTACAATTTGTTGTGGGATTTAATTTTTATTTTATTTACCTTCTATTCACTCAAGAATAGGCATTGGCGGTCGTTAGTGATTGTTCACAAGACTTGTACTATGCATTTCTTTGATTCTTCGAGTGAAAAACTACCACCAAATGAGGGACACTCAATACAAATGGTGATTCATGTATATGTATAGTTTTTTGGTGCCCAACATGTTTGTTAATATTTTCATCATATGACTATTAAATAATGCAACATATTTGTTAATTTAACTTATAGGGGTGTGAAAGAATTATGTGTCTATAGAGGGAAGTAGACAAGAAAAAGAAATTAGTAACTTAGAAGAGTGTTGATGCATATAGTATTCTCATTGCAATTTCATAATATATATGATGAACTCTACTTAATTTACATTTATTAATGTAATTGTAAATCTACAGGGTCCTATACAAGACAATGATCGGGCATGTACATATTATGTGAAGTTGTACATGCAAATGATTTTCACTCACACATAACACATAAAATGTATAGATAATGTAAGTTATTAGTCTTGGATCATATACAAAAAACATAGATATTTTTCATCAGTTATACATAAATAGTCGACTACAAATAATTTCTACAATGGTTATTTACGTATAATCGATGGGATTAACCTAAAATTTTCACTGTTCAATCATTGATAAAACCGACATCAAGTTATTCGGCGACAGTTATTTGTCATTAACCAACTGATGGGGAAATGACAAAGCAACACTCACTGTGAGTTAAGCTATTGGTTCCCCTTTAACAAAGAATTTATGATGAAAAGTTTTGTCGATGATTGTTTTAACCGACGAAGAATTATTCATTTTTAGCATCACCCACTTGGTCGTCAGGTCATTAGTAACACTGAATGCCTAAAATAACTGACGTTGTATCCCCATTCTATAGCAGTGATAAGACCTATGAAGTCATGAGGTGATCAAGAGATAGCCATCCATGTGTACCCAAGGTCAATGATGGGGTCAAGAGATTGGTCACCTTAATGAGTTCATGAGTCCCTAGGGGTAAATTTGAGAGGCACTCCATAAGTAGACAGAACCCTTGGGGTTCAAAAGAAAATCACTCCAAAAGGTACCTATACCCCTAGAGACCTTAAGGGAATTGATAAATCTAATGAGACATGGTTATAAGGAATGCAAGAACATATGTGATAATTATTGAATCAAAATTTTAAATGGAGTTATGCAAAAACTCGGTAGTGAGAAAGGTACTATCCATTGAGTTTGTGAGATTTATAAAAAATTGTGGAAATAAAAGAATTCATTGTTTGGAGTCCTTGCTAGGAGTGACTCATCCTAAAATTTGAAATTATAAAATAATGTGTGGATACACCACATCTACACTTGGAATGGGATGAATGTTGTACTTGGACTACATCAAGATGGTTATTTTATCTTGTTATAATGTGAGCTATTGGGTGGACAAATGTTATGTATAATGTTAATATATGGGAATGAATACCTTAGGTCGAAATTAATGGTTTAGTATAAGGTTTTGGAAGTGTTACTTCATCCTTATATGAAAATAAATGAATAATAGTTTGGAAACCAAAGTGAAAAGGTAATCATCAAGTAAAATTGGTTTCACAAGTGAAAATGTAATCACCAAGTGATAATGTTGTGCAATGAATGAAAATGTGGAAATACCCTCAGATTTAGTTAAGGTTCCAATCTCAATTAGATAAGGTATTTTCCATATCAATAAAGTTATGAAGGGTAATCTAGATAAAACATATCCATGAAAGGATACTAGTTTTATTGAGGTAATATAAGGTACCATTCACCTTATCCTTATTAAGTTTGAATTTTGTGGGCAAAATTCGTTTTCAAGGAGGGGCGAATGTAAGATCCTCAAATTTGGTAAATTTGATTTCTATGAATATTAAACTTGAGTTGATAAGCTATTTTCCTAATTTAGTAACTAATATATCAACAAAGTTACCTTGAATCCACTTTGAGGCATATGATGAATTTGTGGCCCAAGTGAATCCCCTGAGATTATTTGCTTTGCAAATAGCTCCTTATTGCACAATTTTAAGAAATAAAAGGAGTTTGTGCATAAATAAACAATACTAACTTTGTGAGTTGTTATATAATCAAAATATGGGATAATAGACAAGTCTCAAAAGTATTCTAAAATGTGTTGTGATTTGGACTATTAATGGAGTAATTATCTGACCCAAACTTGTGAGTCATGTTTTGGGCATCAAATAAGGATATTTCCATCTAACTTTTAGAACAATTGGATATGAAAACTAAAGCAAAGATAATTATAATCGATTTGATATAAAAGTGACTTTACAAGTAATGATGGTAATTAATTTAATAAATATTTTGAAGAGAGATAAAAGGGTATCTAGATGTATCCTTTTGACAACAAACTTTGATCAATATTACATTATAGGATTATAAGGAAAATATCTATTTTTGGGACCAATTGGAGTAAAGATGAGAGAGATATGAATTATTTGATTTTCCATGATCAAGGTTTACAAACAAGTCCCAGGGATACTAAATACAGAAATGGGTATTTCATGCTCATGATAAATACTCAAGATAATTGTATGTGATAGATAATCCACATGTATGATTATGGAAGATGATCAATAATATGCTAAGATACATTGTAACCTATGTAATGAACTATGTAATTATCTAGAAATTACTAAGGAGACAAGTTTGGAGTTATTACCCGATTAGTTTGGATCCAATATCTTGCCTAAACAAGGATAATATCAAATAGAAGGTTTTCCTAAAATTTGGTTGGAAAAGGATTTGTCAAGGGAGGCATATAATTACTTTCCTAATCTGGTTTTTTTTTATCAAAAGTATATAAAAATAGAAAAAAAAAGAAATGAATTAGAGGCCATGTTCTCATGGATATTATGTCCTACTTGGACTACAAGTATTGCATAGCCATAAAAAAAATCCAGTGCCTATATAAGGCGTTGAAAGCCTTGGACGAAGGAAAAGCCATGAACTGAAATGCTTATTCCCCGTCATGTACCTCCCTGAGACCTTCATCACAATTCATTGCAATGCAGACCACCTTCATAGTGAGTCAAAGACACGGTAGGACTCTTGATGTGATCCTAGTTCTTGTAGAGGAGATCATATACACCCAATTGAATGCTCTATCTCCAACCATCACACAAGATGAATAAGTAAAGTGTCTGACCTTCCTTTTCAATTTTGTAACCTGCTACAATACATAGTGATCTAGACCTAACTTCCTCATCTCCATCCACCACAGCTAGTACTAGCAGTCAGACAAGTCCACTGAGGGCCCTTATAGGTGACAAAGCCCTTTCTTGGCTTTCGGAGCCTAGGAGTAAAAGGTCATCGACTCTGAGTGACTAGGCCAGGGTGGGACTCGACCCTTCTGTGATAATAAAAGGGCAAATAACCTTGAAAACCCTTGGTGCACATTTAAAGAGAAAGGGCATGAGAGTATTTTTCCCCCTAATCGCTAGCCTTTCTGGATTATAGACAGAAATAGATTGATGATGTTGCAATTACCAATCGACCCATACAAGCTTATCTTGCAATTAATGTAATGAAATTATGGTAAATAGTATGATAGTCAAATTATATATGAATTTAATCATAAATATGAACATAATTAAAATAAAATATAATTGAGGCTTGATTCTCATTATAGTTCAATACATGAAATGAGTAATAAGTTGTTTATATATGCAAACCCTATAATTGATGTTTAGTATGTTGAATACATAAAAAACGTTTATTTTGGGTTGTAAATTGATAAAGTGGGTGAAAATAATGGGAACCAAGAATATAATGATAATGACAACGAATAATTGGGGTTTATAACTATAACGAATCACCATAAGGTGTAATTAGGGTTTGTAACTTTGTTCCTTATCCAACTTAAGTTAATCATAAACCCTAGTTTAGGACATATGTTAAATGAGTATGTCTTGAATATGACTGGAGACACTTTAGGGTATTCACATCTAGATTAAATGATTACTTGGATCTATGCTTAGTTGATTGGACTATATATACTTGAAGTATGATTGCATATATTCTACATGAGAAATGTGTGTGTTACGATTATGAATACTTGCAATATCGACTTTTGATGTTTGCTGAGAATTTCTCAAGGTTTGATCAACATAAACTTTTGGATGTTCATTCACTTTTTATTGAACTGTAATGCCAATATGAGTATCACGTAACGAATTAGAATATTTTAAACCATGGGTTACACCAATAAAGGGGTAATACACATAAACCCAAGGAGGGATAGTGATTACACCCAAGATGGTAAACCAAGCATGGGTTAGAATATGTTATGAAAGTGCCATTTCTTATTTACAAGTTTTTGATTGGTGAAATATATTTTTTATATTAGTTGCACACATTTTGGTTGCACCATGTAAAGAGTATATAAATATACTGATCCATTTTTATTGTAATTATTTTAGGTGACTATATGAAGATATCAAGATATGTTGAACTAGATGCAATCAACTGAAAATATTAAAGTTAAGTTAAGGGGAATTAATTAGTTAATTCTCTCATATGTAATAGTTCCTTATAAATAAGTTATTTATATTTTAAAAAATCCATGTAAATCCTTAGAGGAGACTCATTATACATCTTGTAAACAATTTTGACAAATAAATGGAAATCATTTTTTATTATTTATTATTTGTTGAATCTGGATCCTGAAAGTTTAGGTAATGGGTCACAACTTTTAGGTACTTCCTAAATTGGGGGGAAATGAAAAGTGTGGGTCATTACAATGACCCAAAAATGGTCTAAAAACATCACAAAGAGAAGAGTGGTGTTTTTTCAACATAGGGCTTGTGGTCCAATTTAAGGTCTTGGTCTAGAACCCAAATAGATTTGTTTTTCGACATGGTCTACTTTTTGGTCAAAGTCCAGGACCCAAAAAGTTTGGAAAATGTAGTTGAACTAGTTTAAGGTCATAGTCTAATACCAAAATTGAAAGATAAATAACATGGTTGGCCCAATTTTATCTCATGCTCTAGGACCCCAAAGAAATTGTTCAAAGAGACCATCCATAGAAGTGGTCGTTATTGAAGATGCCTAGCATAGTATATGACTTTTAAATTGAGAAAAAATATTGTGCACATGTGTTTTTCACCTATCACAAGGTTGATGACTCTGGGTCATGCTTTATTTGTGAAATTTGATACAAGTTGTATAGACTTTTTTGACTCCTCCTTTTCAATAATTTTGAAGGTAAATAATGTCATTGTGAAAGAGATGATTTTGGTGATGGTCTGGAACCCAGTTCCAACATTTCATTCAATCTTCTTTTATGATGTTTTTGTGGTGTTTCTCTACTTATAGGTAACTTGTGGCCTTATGAAACTTTATTATGCATCTTGCTAGGAAGTTTGAGGCCTGGAATTGCTCTGTCATTGTCATCAATAGATGTTGTATCATGTTGGTTCTTCTATAAGATAAGTTTTCTGATGGGACACAAGCTCATCATAGCAAGGTTATTCTTCTATAGTGTTTTTGGACGAGATGTCCTTTGTTGACTCAATATCTATTATGTGGATAGCATACCATGTGAAGTCACATTAACTGATAAGAGGTAACCCCAATTCATGGGTTGTAGATTTATCTTGGAATGCAAGTAAGGCTTTTAGTATCTCAAGAGATTTTGTGATTTTTTGGATTATTTCTTTGAAGTTGCATGCAAGTGTTACTGGAGCTAAATCTAAGTTAGACCTTCCATGTATTGAACAATTTGTGTTGTCTTCGCTTCCGGTAATCTTCTTCGAATGGTTCCTTGGCGAACTCTATTGGTGGAGATATGATGTTATCATTTATGGAGACATTCTTGGTGTTAAAATGATCAGTGATACTAATGTAGAGTGAGCCACTATAATATGAGATTTCCCTTCTTGATTTGTTTTTGTCAAGGCAAGTGATTATTTTGATTAGATTTATGGTGCTATCATTTTGTGCCACTATTTTTTGTTTCAAAGATTTTAAATTCTTGTATTGGAATTAATGTGATCATGTTAGTTAATTAGTAAGATGTTGTTTTGAAGTTCATTTTTAATATAACTTTGAATAAACATACCATAGTTTGTGGTTTCTTAAGTTTATATTTACAATGGAAAATGATAGGAAATAACCCTTGGAGAATTCTTTTTGTTGTTTCTTTTTATTTTATCTTAGGCTATTAGTCAATATTTAGGTTTTTATTAAATGAAACCCCTTTAGCAAGTTAGTGGTAACCCATACTAGTTAGAGGCCCATCATGATATGTGAGGTGGTCATTTAACCATTGTATATTATCTTATGCCAATGACAACTATTCTACTAACCCTATTTTCAACTTTCCAATAGTGGAGTACTTTTCACTTTCCAATAGTGGAGTTTAAGGTGATTTGAGACTCGAAGAAATTTAGGTTTTCAAAAAATCTTCTATGAATAGGTTGGCTCTTCCCTTAGGGTTATCATAGCCAGATGTAATACTATAGGCATATTTTCTTCGTATGGATTTTATGCTTCACTGTCTCTTGATTACGTAACTTTACGACTCAAGTCATGCCATATAGAGTGTGATTGAGTGGAAATTCCCTACCCAATTGCATTAAGGCACCAGACATTCGAGACAACCCTATTGTCCATATTCTCAACTATTCTTGGTGTATGTAGTTTTTCACAAACATGTATGCACATTCTTGGTTGTCCTCTAGTCTTAATTATTCATCTTTTAGTTAATTTTTTATTTAAGTCCTTGGGAATTGATGCTCAAAACCTTAGTATGGGAGTTTTTGACTCCCAAAAGAGAGATTTATTGCTCCATAAGTCTTGGATGTCATGCTTGTTGATCTTAATTGTGTCATGCAATGAGTATTCAAGCAACAAATCCTCACCTAGTAGGGTTAATGTTCCAGATGTTAGAGACCCCCATGGGCTTGATCCTCTACAAATATTAGCAGAAGCAATTCACCACAAGCATATGTTCTCCTTAGGGTTCACAATTAATGCATATTCAGTTAATCCTTTGACTTTATGGACATTGATGCTTAGAGCCTTTTTATGGGAACTTGAATTGCAGATTAGTGGGAGTTCCCTAGCTAATGTTCCTATAAGGAGTGGGACCCAAGAGGGGATCCACTCCTTAATAAATTGAGGAATAAAAACATCCATGTTCCAAACGTACTACAAGGCATGAAGGAAATAAGGTATATTATTTTATTTCACGGGTGGTATGTATCACATAGCACCATAACAATTAACCCAACGAAAACAAAACCAATTCAATGTTACATTTCATTTCACGTACAATTTTTCCTCATAATAAAAGGTAATACTATAAACAAAATGTGTAAAACTACTAATACACGAGCCCAAATGCAGAGGGCAACCCGACCATTCTTAGCTATCCTCATGTTGACATTGTGAATGTGATCTTCTAGGGTCAATGTCATATAAGACTCCTACACCTGGGCAGTTTTGGAAATGACACCTAGTAAAAGGAAACAAAAAAGGTATGTGTTAGAACACTTCTGAGTATGTACACAACAAAAATAATTGAACATTATTAGGCATGTAAAGAGAAAAAGAGGTGGTTCTTATGATGTAGAGGTTTAAATAATGTAGGTAAGTTCAAAAAGGGTGTATTTCAAAGATATATAACAAAATAATGAGGCTATAAATTATGAGAACAATTTAATCATTCTAAATCTTTCCCAAATAATTCACAAAAATAATATAAATATGCATGCAAGTTAGACAAAGTGAATCTATTGAAGGGTCGAGACACAATAGGATCCCAAGCTAGGGACAAAGGGGGAGTAAAACCTCAATATCCCAAGAGAAAGGGGGACTAAAACCCCAAAAACCAACATATATAAAAAGTATTTGGTTGTATAAAAGTACTGCTACTCTAGATTACTAGTATAATAATCATGCAATACAATATGGCAAGATAAAATGATTCTATGAACAAGATATTCAACAAAGTAAAGATGAAAAAAATGGGTAATAAACCCGACATCCAAGGATAGTTTCACATTATAGAATAAGTAAAAGAGATATACCTCATGGAGTATAAAAATGGTGTCACAAAGGAAAAATTCAAAAATGCCTCATTCTGGAAAAATGGTTTTATAATTGATTTTACTGCTAAAATGTTGAATTGGATTGCACATACCTGATGTCTTCATGACTAAATCTAATACTAGGTCACCATCAATTCATTGTTTCCTCCTAGATCGATACATCCCACTAATCATTCAAGAAGTATACAAGTATGTACATATTTATTTTAAAAAAAAATCAGTTACTTAAGTCTAGATTTAGGTGTTTTATCCAAATATTCCCCCTCACAAATTTCTAACACTATTTCATATTATAAGTTTGAGGGATGGTTAATCAGATATAACATAAGATAAAGTTATTGTTTAACATTAGTCATTTCTCATGAGGTTTAACTACAATCACCCTCATATAGCTTTACTTATTACTACCTACCTCTCAAATATTCATATTAACCTAATCACAAATGTATTAATATATGATTAGGAAAATAAATAACTACACATATAGTCAAAGATTAAGTTTTATATTATCATTAGTGTGACAAGGTTATAGGTTTTCCTCTATGGAATATATAGAGATGAGTAGACTACCTATTATTGGTTGCAAGGATGACAACAAGTTGATGAGGTAGCCTTTGTAGTCAAGGCATCATAATGGGGTTCTGGTTCATGCATGCTTCTGTAGACAACACTGCACATGTGAGATGGAGGAGACTTGTAGGTTTCAAATACTCCCCTCTTGATACTTGGTGGTAGTGCACCAATAGGGAAAAGGAGGTGACTGTTAGGGTTCTAGGTAAAAGGTAAGATGGACAGGAGGAAGGGAAGAAGAAGAAGAGGAAGGGTGGCGACAATTTTCTTACCACATGGATGTTGAGTGCAGGCGGAATGGGTTAGAAAAGGAATATGATAGGAGAGGGAAGTATGGAGGATAGTATATAGGAGATAGGAAGTGAAGGAGAGAAGAAGATGTGGAGGAAGAAATGTCCGTCAGGTCTACATCTGTTGTGGTAGATAGGACATCTTGGTCAGTGTGCAATATCTGTGTGTGGAGGAAAGACACAGAGTAGGAAGGCATTATGGATAAAAATAAAGGGAACAATGGTTCAATGACTCAATTAGATTTATCAATGCTAAGGTGGTTTGTCTTTTCTTCATTGAATCAATTGAGAGTAAATATTACTAAAACAATGCAAAATTTGTCATATTGACTAATTAGGGTACAAAAACTCCAATTTTAATTTTAGTTTTCGTTTTAGATTTTTTTTGATAAATTATTAGATTACTTGTTGATTAATCACTCATTAATGTATTCAATGGATTTATTAATTAATTAAATATATTCTTTCATATTTTTGTATTTCTTTCACCAATTAAACTTACTATGATTTTAGAGCACCAGATTTAAGTAACCAGTTTTTAAATGATAAATTTGTATAAATAACACCAAATTGATGGTATGATTCATTAATTGATCGTAAACCTTTTATATTCATTAAAAAATAAGATTTTCTTGGATCCAATTTCTTTTAATATATTTTAAATTAGATAAAAGGGTACAATATTAACATAACTGAAAGGGAATTGGAATAATTATGGTTGAGCTATGGACCTAAATTTAGGTATGTTACAACACTCCACCCCTTAGAAAGGATTTTGTCTTCAAAATCTTCCAAGCATTAGCCTTGCATACAAATTTGTATCGTATGACGAATTTATAGGTTTCAAGTTTATTTGGAGTAGTAAGTCACAATATACCACACCACACATACCTATGGTTCATTATTAAGGTGAAGTTATAACACTTCGACCTCATGTTTCTATAGAAGTTGAACTAGGACATATACACTAAAACCTAGAATCATTTTAACTCTATTGTGTTAGTTATGGTTACATGTACAATTATGGTGACTTCACCATCCATTTATTATGATCAATAAACTTCCATAAATCAATATGTTCTTTTTTTCCACATAAGCATAAGTGATATATTCTTCCAGTTAGGTTTTTTCTATGAATTATTCAAAGTATGATAACTACGTTGAAAGACTAAACTTATTTTAGAATAACTACCTTATTATATATCATCATAATTACTATTATCATTTTTATAATTATTGTTTATTTTATGGTTATCTATTTTTATTATATGTGTTATGTGAGGGTTTAATATACATTTTGTTTTATTTTTCCTTCCAATATTAGGGTTATTTCTTCAATTGAATATATTTACCGATTTTATCAACTGTAATTAATTATATAATCTAATGGTGTCTATGAGGCATATTAGGATTAAGGTGTAAGATTTGTTTTTTAGCAACCCAGCTTACTTATACTCATCATTTTAAAAAGTGAATATAATTTTGAAAGTGAATTTTATTTTCTAAGTACTATTCATGGTGGTCAAATTAACAAGGACCACATATAAACCATAGCTAAATTTTAGATGCACTTGATTGACAATATTACTTGAAATACCTAAGTAATATTTATTTCAACCTCTATTAAGCTAAGGTTATCCTTCAGGTAAGTTACACTCCCAATAAGTACAGTGTCGAAGACTCCACTTGTTATAAGGAGCTAATCTAAGACCTAACTAATCATATAGGGAGAGAACATGGGTAGGTCCACTAGTTCATACATATTCAACTTTTTTTCTTACCCTATACAACAATCTAGTCAATGGGTTCTTCATAAGAGAATTTCTCTACTATAGTGTAGAGAAAAATTAATATTTTCTAGAAAATTATTCTATTGTACTTATAGTGTGATAATAAAAATAGTTTTACAATGAAAACCTTGCGATGAAAGTCCAAATATGTCACCAAAGTCAATGTGAGAACCAATTAAACCAATTTCACTATACAATACCTATACTATTCCTTTTTCCTATCATCACTTCATTCCACAAAAGGTCCAATTCTTCCATAATAAATAGACATGTCAAAAGAATCTCTAACTTGTAGCATAGAGGGAGAAAAAGAGTTTCTAAATAATAGTATAAACTTCCACCATATCCTAATAGGGAAAACATCTATTATTCTTCACCTCACCCTAATCATACTTATAACATTTCACATTGATACATAGGGAAGTCATATGTCCATCCAAGATTTTAAGAAGGAATTAGGGTTTTCTCATCACTAGCTGATTTACAACCTTAGTGTGTTCATAACTCAAGGTAATCTAATTATATGGTCAAAATACTCCCCATCTCAATCATTACATTATGAAAATGAGGGATGAACTCTTAAGATTATTTAATGACAATATTTAACTTTCTTTAACTAATCTTCTATATAAGGCATTCAAGTTTCAGTGAGGATAATACCCATCCATATATACATAGATTTGGGCAAAGATATGTCAATGTAACCTTATGTTGAAGATAAAGTTAGTTTACCCCTAACAGAACTAGCTCAAGTGACCACTTATATATAAGGGAATCATCACAAATAAAACTTGTGTAGTTCAATTTTTGTTGTTGATGCATACTTAGTCCTTAAAGTTTCCTTAGCCAAGAATTTCTAGAAAGACAAAAAGATAAGTGTTGAAAGTGAGAACTAGGATGAAGCCTAACAATGACTATTCAAGTCATCCTAATCTTAATAGTAGTTGATATAGCTTCCCATAAGTCAGAGATTGTAACTAATCACTAAAAGAGTGAACTCCTACATAGAAATACTTTCACCTCCATTAGGGAAGTACACGTGACTAGAGTTAATAAAGAGTTTTAATCACAAAAGTGGAAGTCACCAAATTAGATAGGGATTTAAATCCTAATTTGCATTCCATGACTATGGGATAGGAATGTCAGCAACTTATATATGATTACGTACTGCCTAATTAAGGAACAATATAGGACAACTTGAAATAGTCAAGTTGTTGACTACTTAGGATGTAATATCATATTGTGAAGAGTGAGACCTGAGAGGGGATCCAATCCATACTAAAATGAGGAACAAAACCATACATGTTCCAAACACACTACAAGGTATGAAGGAAAGGAGGTCTTTTATTTTATTTCTTGAATGGTATCTATCGTAGAGCACAACAAAAGTTAAGAAGTAGAAGCAAAACTATTGCAAAGTTACATCTTATTTCATGTAAAATTGTTCATCACAGTAAAAGGTAACACTACAAATAACATGTGTACAACTACTAGTACATAGGCCTACCTGTGGAGGGAAATTGACCAATCCAGGCTATCCTCATTTTGACATTCTGAAGGTGATCTTGTAGGGTCATTGTCATCTAACACTCACCTAGGTAGTTTTGGGAATGACATCCAATAAAAGGAAATAAAAAGGTATACGTCAAAACACTTTTGAGTATGAACACAATATATATTAATCGTGCATTATTAGGCATGTAGGGAGAAAAAGGGGTGCTTCAAATGAAACAGTGGTTCAAATCATGTAGGTGAGTTCAAAAGGATGAAATTTAAAGATATATAAGATATATAACAAAAGAATGAGGTTGTATATTTATGAGAATAATATAATCATTCCAAATATCTTGTTCAAATAAATCACAACAAAAATAAAAATGTGCATGCATGACAATTGTATTAGAGAGAATGGGTCATGGAAGGAGTGGGCGGGGGCGAGGGTGAGGGCGATTCTCTAGCAGCCGAGGGGGGAGGGGGAATGCTAGCGAGTCTTTGACTCCTCCAATCTACCAATCAGAGGAAAATGGAGGAGGCACCCTCGAGAGATCCCCTGGTGCATCTAGGGTTGTGCCGTGTGATAAGTAGATGCCTTGTGTGTCTGCCACCAACACCCCCAAAGCTCCGACCAGTAGATCTGAAGAGTCGTCGACCTCAAATCGGCTTGCTGATTGGATGCGGACCAGCAGGATGGGTCAAGGCGATATCGATGTCGATTTGATGAAGTTCATCGAGCCAAGCATTAATGATGGCAAGAGATGCACTTCCATTTTGAGTCAGGTCACCTTTGTCCCCGACTGGGATGAGTTCATATCCATCAGGTTCACTGGAAGGATTCCCTATGGCGGCCAATTGACTGGATGGATACATAGGTTATGGAGACCAAGTGGACCTGTTGAGTTCGTGTCCGAGGAAAGGGAGGGATACATCTTCAATATGCCATCTCGTAGTGACAGAGATAGGGTTCTTGCAGAAGCACCTTGGTTCATGGACGGATCACTGGTTGTGGCCCATGTGTGGAAGGTTGGTTGTCCCCTTCAACCTCTTTCCTTCACACATGTTCCTATTTGGTTTAAAATTGAGAACACAGGTTTGCCCTGTCCAGTACCATTGGTAGGCCCGTGGATATTGACGACTACTCACTTACTGCTGGTTGCTTGGATGCTGCCTGGGCCTGCATGGAGTTGGGTTATGAATCTAAAATTACTAAAGAGACATTGGTGGAAGTGGATTTAGTGCTCAAATCTCTTAAAATTGAGGCTATCTCAAAGCCTGTGATATGCCCCAGTTGCAAGAGATTTGGGCATAGATCCACCTCCTGCCCTCTGAAGACCAGAAGTCCTCCGCTGGAAAGGATCTACAGGTTCGGTTGGGGAAATCATCAGGTGTTCAAGGCAATGTCAACCTGATCTCCAAGGAGGAATCCAAGGCGGATCAAGGGAAAAAGATAGTTTACCAGTTGGAGGAGAATGTGCACACTCTTGCTACATCGGATGAAGAGCTTCAAGACTCCATTTCACAGCAGGTGAGAGATGTGGTTCTTTATGTGGCTGTTGAGCTTCCCCCCCAATCCATTCCCTGCATCCTAGAACTTGAGATGTTCGGGTGCTCTCCGGTGATCAACGTCGGGAGTCTCAATTTGGATTGGGAACTAGAGCTGAGTAGGGAAAGCAAGGCTGCGATGAGCTCGTCCTCATGGCAAATCAACAATATCTGAATAACAGCCAATTCTCTATTGAGCTCCATCAGGAAAAGGAAAAGTTGTTTGGTGATGATGATGAATCCAATATGGATTCAAACTCAGAGCTGGATTTTGATCCCTGGGAAGCCGACTCACAAGATTTCAGTAATTTTAGGCCTAACAGGAGAAAAAAATTGCCCAAGAAGAGAAAGGATGGAGGTTAATCCTCCCATCCTCTTGTTGAGAACCTGGTACTCTTTCTGTGTTGTAAAAGAATCTAAGGTACTTTGTCACTATCCGATGGTTTGGGAGATTTCCTTGCTTCTTCTTCCACTACTTTCTATTAGTGGATTAATGCCAGTGTGAAGGGGCTCCAAGGTTTCTCTCTCTGACGCTCGCTATAGGTAATATAGTTGATGCATCAGGGAGGTGCCACAGATGATGATTTTCTTCATTAGTGCTAGTTGGTGGACTGATTTTAGACTGATGGCACCTTAAGAGCACGAGTCATGATATTAACTGATACTCTTTTTCTTGACAGTAGAGTCTGCACATTTTGTGGGTTTGTGCATTGATAGTGGAGCTCCTCTGCTGTGTAGGTAGATGTTCATACCAGTTACTGTTTGTATGAATGCTCTTTGTTGTCCTCTATATCTGGGTCTTTCTTTCTCTGTTGGGTCTTCTTGTAAGACTTTAGTTCCTTTTTGTTTCCTTTGTAATCCTCTTTTAGAGGATTAAGGGGTGCACACTCGATGTACCTAAAGTTTTGGTATCATAATAGTAACAGAGTTTTTTTTCCGACCAAAAAAAATGTGCATGCATGTTAGACTAAGTTAATCTATTGTAGGTCTGAGACACCATGGGATCCTGATCAGGGATCAAGGGGAAGTATAACCCCAATCCTTCAAGGATAAGGTGGAGTAAAACCCCAATACCCTAAGAGAAAGGGGCAATAAAACTTCGATACCCACTATATATATATATATATGGGCATTCATTCATTGCCCGTGCGGGTAGCCTGGATTTTCGCTACCCGGCAGCCAAAAAAGTAACTCTCCTGGCTAAGAAAGTAACTCTGCTGTAAAAAAAGTAACTATGGTGTCAAAAAAGTAACTTTGCTGGCCAAAAAAGTAACTCTGTACAAAATATACAGTAGATATATATAAGGATGAGTTTTTTGATTCGGGGGGGGGGGGCAAATGATATTATTTTTGGATGAATTTTTTTGGGGAGCTAGACAAAATGGTCCTCTGCAATTGCAATTTTTTTTGAAAAAAGTTGGTTGGAAGGGTAGGCGGGTAGCTACCCGCGTTGGAAATAAAGATGGGCCCTATATATATATATATATATATATATATATATATATATATATATATATATATATATATATATATAAAGTGTATGGTTGTACAAAAGTACCACTATTCTATATTACAAGTATAGTAAGCATGCAATATAATATGGCAAGATGAAATGATTCTAAAAATAACATATTAAACAAGTAAAGATGGGAAAATTGTTCATAACCCAAAATCCAAGGATAATTCCACATTCCATAATCAATAAAGAAATATGTCTTATGGAGTACAGAAATGGTTTCAAGAAGGAAAAATGTTAAAAAATGCCTCATTATGGGGAAATGGGTCTATAAGCAATTTCATTTTCAAATGTAAATAAGAATTGCACATACTTTATGCCTTCATTACTAAATATAATACTATAGGTTACCATCCAATAATTTTTCCTCCTAGAACAAAATATTCCACAAATCAGTCAAGGAATATAAAAATATGTATATATTTATTTTCAAATTTTGTTGTCAATTACTTAAGTCTAGTTTAGGTTTTTTTTCCTAATATTCTGCCTCACAAATTTAAAACACTATATCATAATATAAGCTTAAAGGATGATTAAATCAGTTATAACATAAGATAAAGTTAGTGCTAAACATTTGTCATTCACCTTTAGGTTTAACTACAGTCACCCTCATATTAATATCTAAGTCTCAAATATTCATATTTACGCAATTACAAATGTATTACTATATGATTCAGAAGCAAATTGTTTTCTTCCATCCGTCTTCCATTATGAGAAACCTAAAGCTTCCACAATGATCATCCCAACTTGGGGGAGGGTGACTTCTAGTGGCCAGTGAGACCTACTCATCTCCCCTTGGGTTGCCTTGCCCTGGTCCATGGCTGGGTCTCTGCTTCTTGGGTGGTGGATCACATCTAATAAGAAGCCTTTTACTCCCTATATTCTCACCTCCTTCTGATTTATTCCAATCTCTCAGTGCAATGGGTGGTTCTGAAAATGTCAGTGGAGGTTGGGGCCTACGGTTCCCCTTTAGTAGATGCCAACCTAATCAGGGCTTCCCTCTATCTTCTTTTCCTTTCCTGTAGGTCGTATATTTTGGCTTGATGAGGTTTCCAACGTCATTCTGTCATTGTTTAGTAGGAGGTCCTATACTAGGAGGTGGGTGCTTCCCTATCCCCTTGTTTGTCCCTTTTCCTCTTGAGTTTTTTCTTGAGTTGAGGGGTGAACTGTGGTGAGTTTGGTCATGGTGGTGGGGTTCCATGAGCAGTACCCCCTTCCCCTATCTCCAATATTCTCTATTTCTTTATTGTTTCAATGATGGTGGTGTGTGGTTGTTTTGTCTTCCGATGCCACATAGTTGCTCGTTACCTATATGTGCTTATTTCAGTTTTGTGTGTTGTGTTAGGTAGTCTAGTTCCCTATTTAATTATGGTTTATGTTAAGTCCCTTTTTGTTAGCTATGTCTTCTGTGGGTAGTGAGAGGCTTGTTAATGTTATTTTGTCTATGGGAGGGTGGCAACACTTATTAAACTCTATTTATATGATCTTGGCCTTAATAGTAAGGATTTCATTTATGCGAATACTAAACTTGACTGTGGAAGGATTTTGTTTGAATGTTGCTTAGTCCATCTTATTTGGGGAGGAGTCCTTGTAGAAGTGTCCTACTCACATCTGGTCTTTGATTTATAATGTGTTTTCTTCCTTTAACTAGTATATTATCAATGTTGTGTGAGTATCATATATCTTTAGATGTCTTATAGCTTTCTTAATATAATGGCAAGTCTCACCCTCAAAAAAACAATCCAGTAGAGCAATAATTGCATATATAATCAAAGATTAAGTGTTATCTTATCATCTATTTCTAGACATAAGATGATTTAAAAAATGTATTCCTCTTATATTTTATATCTTAACCACCATTTTAATTCCATATGTTTCATTTAGATCAAAATATTTCATAATTCGATATCTACTCTGGATGTGTAATTTGATCTATATATTTGTTGGATGTCTAAATTTTAATAAGGGTATTATTAGGGAATAACATAAAGGAATTGTCCCAAGCCCCTTGATTCCAATCGTCACTAGTAAATACTTTATATAATTGGCTATCTATTATATGCTAATAATTATACTACCTTGATGGAGTATCAATTGACTAAGTATTGTGGGTAGTTGACAAAGGCACAGATTGAGAAACTATTTCAATGTGACTATCATCCTCCTTTAAGTAATTTATGTTTCCATTATCTAGGCTTCTAACATTAGGAATACCAAGAAAACACTTGATGAGTTAATGGCTTACATGTAACTCTAGACTCTGTCAACTAGTATTTTGATTTGTAAGTGTAAATCTCAACAAGTTGTTGCCCTTCTCCAATGTCCCGAGATAGATCATGGCCAAAATTAGGGCTAGGACTTCACTAACGACCAAGCTCATTGTAGGAGGCTGGAGTTTTACATCCAGTAGTGATGCAACACCTAGATACCAAGGAGGTACTTCTGAGTTCTATCAAAGTATAAGTGGAGGCAGTGAACTATAGATGGTGATGACATGATTGTAGTAGGTACTAGTGGTAGGCTTTTATGTGCTTTAAAGATCCTGGACACAACCTACCATTGTAGGTTTAATTTTTTGTTGGTTGACTCAAGTAAGAGGAAGAAGGTGAAGAAGATTTGTTGTATCATGTGAGGGAGGAAAGGTTATAGGTGTCCTACATGGGATCTCTAGAGATGAGTGGAATTCCTATTATTGGTTGCAAGGAAGACAATGAGTTGATGAGGTAAATATTTTAGTCAACCTATCAAATTAGGATTCTAGAGTGTGGATGCTTCTGTAGACGATACTATAGATGTGAGACGGTGGAGAGTTTGCAAGTTTCAAATACTCCCCTCTTGCGGCTTGATTATAGTGCGCCAGTAGAGAAAAGGTGGTGATTGTTAGGGTACTAGGTAAAGAGGAAGATGGGGGAGGAAGGGAATACGAAGAAGAGGAAGCGTGACGATAAATTGCTTTTCACATGGATGCTAGGCGACGATGGCTAGGGTTAGGACAGGAAGATGATAGGAGAGGGAAGTGCATAGGAGGGTATTTAGTAGATAGGAAGTGAGGGACAAAAGAATAGGAGGAAGAAATGAGCATTACTCTACATCCATTTCGGTATCCAGGCCAATGCGGGGAATGCACAATTTCCCTATGTGAAAAAGATGGAGGGGAAGTGTGTTACAAAGAAAAGCAAATGACTCAATTAAATCAATTAATATTGATGTGTATTGTCTTTTTATTCATTAAATCAATTGGGTGAGAAAATGTTACTTGAATGACATGAAATATTTCATGTTGACTAATTGGGGTACAAGAAATCCAATTTTATTAGATTACTTGTAGGTCAATCACTCCATTAATTCATTTAATGTTTTTATTAATCAATTCAATACGTTCCTTCATATTTTGTATTTCTTATCACAATTAATCTCCATATGATATTAGAGTACCAAATATGGGCTACCAATTATTATATGATGAGTTTATATAATTAACACCAAACTAATGGCATAATTAATTAATTGATAGTTAACCTTTTATGTTTGTTAAACATTAATATTGTATTGACTGTAATTAACTCTAATATATTTTGAATTGGATAGGTGAGAACTAATATCAACATAACCAAAAGAGCATTGGAATAAGGATGGTAGAGCTATGAACCTATATTCTGGAATGTTACAGATCCACATTTGTGATCCCCATGATAGATCACCATGGAGCATGGTGATATGTGAACAATGTCGCAAGGGACCCAAATCTCCTTATCCTCTAGTTAAGATATCATTGTCATGCCTTATGAGGAAGATTGTTGCCACGTTTCAACACTAAAGTACATGTAGGGAGTGACCCTAAATTTGGTTTTATCTCCCAACTTTGAGGGTATGTTCCAACTCACCTTTGAGGACATTTATTGATTTTTTAATGTCATCCAAAAATTTCAACTTCATATGATTTAATTGATTGACTGATTTTTGTGGGTGATATTAGGCTTGAAAACCATTTATACAATAGGATAATAGTTGTGTTCCTCTCGTCATAGGCCCTATGGTTCTACTTTGACCCTTTTGCTTCAAGGTGAACATGCATGAATGAAGATTGAGTTTTTAAAAATTTATGGACTACGGATCGCACTGTGACACAGGTTAACCACACGCAAAGTGAAAGTATATGTATCAATGTAATATAGGCCTTAAGAGGTCCAGATGTCAAACTTAAGAAAATTTTCTCCAAAAACTACTACTAACTGTGATGTGATCACCTAAGCTGATGAAAACTTTGATTGAAGGTTTAGTTATCTAATTGCAGAAAATAAAACTAAAATTACTAGTTTTGATCTCGATTGAAGTGAATTCCTTAGGACTATGGTTTCACCACAGTTAACATTTCAATTAACATATCGACCAAAAAAATTAACATCATAACATTAATAAACATCTCTCCTAACTATGGACTAAGAGACATGTAGTAAGAATATTACCTACTCTAATGGCATAATTCACTACCTAATCTAATACCTATCCCACTCTTGTAATGATTGTGTTTTTTGTTAGGTGTTTTATTGAAAACTCTAGATAATCTCTTCATATTCTTTCTTAAAGGGCAATATAAAACATGTACTTTTATGAATTTCCAACATTTAATCCCTTTTTCAAAGCAATTAAAGATCTAATTAACTACCTATGATGATCAAGCATGGGTAGCTCATGATGTTTGCATAGAAATAAGTCTAGAAATTGAGAGAAATAGATACATTAATGTATAAAAGTCAATTATAATGCATAACCGGGCTACTCTAGGGTCCTAAGGAATAAGGGGATTAGCCCTGCAAGATTTCCATTGTCAAGTACATAGGAGAGAAGAAGGAAAATGTGGGAAACGTTAGTAAAACTAAAGAACCCCTGAAAAAGATGGTTTGAATGACTCCCTGATGTGCATGTACTGATTTTCTAACCTCGGGTTGAAAATCCATCCACTGGAGGTGCCCAAATCATTCAAAATGTGGGTTTCTTCTCCACTTTATCCTCTCCTTTCTCTCGGTTGTCGTCCAATGGAATATAACAAAATTCTTAGATTTTTCTAAAATCCCTTTAAGTCATAGAAGTGACTTACGGTGCCACTAAATGCCAACCGTTGGATTAAACATGATTTTTAGATCTTCCTGATCCCATCATGTTCGTACTACCGACTGGGTGTCAGTACTACCAAAACCTTTGATACTTGAGGTTGCATGGCCAGATGTCAATACTACCGAGATGATGTTGGTACTACCAAGATTTCATGCAAAATTCTAATTCATCCCTGTGAGATTGTTGGTAGTATTGACTTCTTTGGTTGGTACTACTGAGTTTTCTCAATTCTTCAAGTTCATATTCTGAGCAAGTGTTGGTTCCACGGTAGTACTGAGCTGTGTAGATTATTGTAGATTTACCTATAAATCCACAAAAAATGAACATAAGCTCTCAGATAATATTGAATCATTGAGGAATATTAAAATTATTTTATGCAATTAAGTATCGTAGGCTAATGATTAAAAATCATGAACACATTAACAAGAAAATGAACAATATGTGCACAAAAATCACTAATAAATAGCCTGTGAAAATGACGATTATCTGATGCATCAAACTCCCCTAAACTTAAATGTTGATCGTCCTCAAGAAATACACCCTCAGATATATCTGAAACAAGTCAGTCAAAGGACATAAAATATGAATTTCATTTCTCAACTATCCCCACCTGGCGGTCCCAAACCGGCCTTCACTGACCACTAAACAATCAATTACTCCTAAGCAACCAAAGATATCTATGAAAGAGGTCCACCCTTAGATAAGTCAACACTGTCAAGAGAGTAGTTACTATCATAGTCAATCAAGCATTCACTTGGTGCATCATGTGATTCCCTATTCTACATTTCTCTTTTCCTAACTACCAACTAATTGGAAGCAGTTCTCCTTATAAGAATGAATAAGGAGAATAATCATTTAAGTGGCCTACCGATAAGAGCAATGGATGAAACGAATTAGGTGGATAATGAAGAATCACAAATAATATCTGAATTAATAATGCAAAAATAAAACATGATGAACCTATATGGTGAAGATAATGAGAAGTGCATCGGTCCTAATGCCTAATATCATGGGCAAAATGATGCATGTATTGAAAATCTCATTACATAGATGAGAATAAAGTAAAGAAGAGAATACATCATGTGAATTCTTCCATCTCTCTAGGAAGAGTTTAGGGCATCATCTCTCCCTCTTTATTCCAAACACTAAACAAACATTTCTTTCTTTCATTTCATCTCTTTTCTGTGGGTATGGATGTGTATCCTTACATTCTTATTTAGGAGGAAAAACAATGTAACCACATGATATAAAGATGAATGACAAAATATGCATGTACTCTACATGTAATTGTTATGAAACTAAAATGATATCCATACAAATTTTTGATGTACATTATTTTTGTAACTGATGCAATAAAAAAGAACTAGCTATCATGTCACCTATTATGTAATGCAATGCAAACAAGAGGAAATAATTTGGGTTACTTGATCATCTTAAGGCGGTGAATCAAAATGAGTGGGAAATGAATGGAATCACATAATAAGACACAATGCCTTTCATGGACTATGATATGTCCCTCTCTAATGACCTTTGTACATGGTAACCTTAGGATTTCTTTCTTAAACTACAATTTAAGTTCATCCATATTTCATGAATAATGAGATGCCCATTCATATTAATTTTCCTTAAGTTGACTAGCCCATACACTAAGGTAAACTCTTCATTGGACCTCCCAACAACAACCCGTATTTCTTTCCGGTTCCTCTAGGTGGTGCAACTCAAGAAATTTGCAAATAATCCACTTTTTTATTTTAATTTCCATTGCAAACACACAAAAGAACATGATAATGTCATGAATCATGAATTAAGCTCCACTTTACACTAGGTGAATCGTGGATCCTACAAGTTGGAAAAATAAAAGCTAAAAGCAAATAAAGACTAAAATAAAAATAAAAACTAAGGGATAGAGTTGTTCCATTCACCCCTCCCTAAGCTTGAACTTGACTATGTACGCATAGTCAAAATCACACTTAAGAGGTGGAACAGTGGTACCAATCACATGGGTGGTGGCGGAGAATGTGGCATGGTAGGATCATAGGGATAGAATGTCCCCTGGAATGTCGATGGCTATTGTGGTATCTTTGAAGGTTGTGGATAACACCAAAGTAGTCGTGGATCCAATAGTTGTCAAATAATGGTTGTTGATAGTTCTCCATCTGTTGTAGGCATGTGTGTATGTTCTCTTGGTTGGCGAAGAGAAGTTTCTTGTTCTCAAAGATCGCCTACTGGTTGTGATAGAGCCTTCCATGGACATCATGGATGCCCGCCAATGTAGTCGTCTATTGATGTTTCCCCTGTTGTATATCTTGCAACATTCCATACATGCCCATCATGGAGTATGTGTCATCTTCCTCTAAAGGTAGTGGAGCCAAAGAATTGGAATCTACATATCTACAAGGGCACTTGCGTGGGACCTGCCTCCTCATGATGGGGGATGGTGGGTTCAACCTCCTCCTCTTCTTCTTGCTCCTTCTATTATTCTTGCTTGGCATCATCTTCTTCTTTATTTTCATCTAAATAGCTATCTAAGGGCCACCTCATGAGGTAAAGTCCTTGCATGTCGAAGATCATATCAGGGAGCTCCCTTTCCATGTATTGTCCATCTACTATACAACATGTGTACACTGTCCCCTGGTGCATGTTGAGGAGGTTTGGAATCTTGAAATGCTTAAAGTCCAACTTGGGAGTGGCCTTCAGGGACCTAGAGGTCTAGAGATTAAGGTTAAAATGCATCTTTATTGGGGATCCATCCTCCAAAATGGATAGGAGGGGTCCTCTACTCCAATCTCTTCACTGAGATCATGTATTGAAGGAAGAAAGAACCAAAGTCCACATTCTTTCCTCCCAATTATAGCAATTTGTAAAGGAAGTAAAGGTCCTCCCGTTGAGTCTTCCCCTACCACTGACTTGACTTTGTGAAGATGGTTATGGTGAGGAAGCAATGCAAGATGAAAGCAAACGGGTGCTTGATGTCATTGGAGTTAGTGTGAGAGATGATATGGTAGCCTTTTGGCACCTCAAGAAAAGTTCCCATGCAGCCTTGAAATCAAAGTTGATGGGGACGAAGCATTCTTCACCCATTGGCCACTCGTAGATGGCATTGAACTGTCACAGCCTCAAATGAAAGTTGGTGTTGTAAAGATGAAAGTTAACACGGCCTTCCCTCCATTCTTCCCCATGCTCAGGGATGATGCATATCTCCAGAGAGGCCAGGAACTCATATACAAGCTATGTGAAAGTGAGTCAGTCACTGAAGAATGGATGATCACCCACCATTTCCCGACACTCGCAGACTTGGCAGATATTCTTGGTGAAGACCAACGAGGTGATGAATGCATAGTCTCTATACCATGTCGCAGTTATCTCCCTCTTCATCAACTCTTCATATATCTTGTTCACATTAGTGTTGGGATGGGCGATGCATCTTGGTTTGGGAATCAACTCACTACGTCCTGTCAATGAAGAAGCACCTCTCTTGGATGCGATCACACTGGTAAAAGAAGGAATGGAGAAAAAGAATGCTCGGAGTATACTATGAATGTCCACAGATGCTTGCACGAAATTGTTTGGAGGAGGTGTGAGGAAGGTGTGAAGAAAAACAAAACACAGCCCCTCCTTACATAGCAGGAGGTCACTCCCCTGTCATCGCATCGGCAGTAACGACGGGAAGTCGGTACAAGTAACTTTTTCTCCATAATCTGTGTGATTCGGTACCATTCATTGGTACCAACGGTCCTCATTCATCAAAGTTGATATATGTGGATCACCATCTATCAGTAGTATCGATGTGTTGTCAGTAGTACCAACGTATGTGACAAATGGTAGTGTCAACCCTCAAATGCAATGAATCTCGATCATCGATGGCACTCCCATAGATTCTTTGTCTTCTGATGTCGGTATTACCGACTTTGTGTCAGTAGTACCGAGTCATTCAAAAATCTCAATGCCTTCAAGCATGATCTCGGTATTTCAAACCTGGGATTTCAATTGGAATCAATACTACTGAGTTGGGGTAAGTAGTACTGAGTCCTTATCATCTAGCTCGTTCCTTTTTCTGCAAAAAGACGGTGCTACCGAGCCTATGGTCGACAACCTCGAGTTTCTTTGAGTTTTTTCTCATCCAACCTCTGATGTTGTCGGTACTATCGACTATGGGGTCGATAGTACCTATTTGTTTTGTGAAACTTCATCCTTGTCCATGTTATGTCATCGGTACTACTGACTCTGAGGTCGATAGTAGTGAATGATGCTCAGCCTTCACACCAAACAAAATGTATCAAGGTACCTTTTTTACATAAAAACTATTGAAATGAAAACTAAGGCTATGAAAATACAAACTTGAATGTAAGGAACAAAAACTATGTTTGGGTTTCCTCCCAACAAGTGCCCTTGTTTTACCTCATAGGCTCGACGATCCTAATTAAAATGATCATTGAAGCTCAATGAGATCCAACTCATCTTCTTGACTCACAACATATCCCCCAAATTAATGTTTAAGCCGCTAGTGATTGGCAAGGAAGGGTTCAACCCCATTTGTTATCAAATGCACCATGTGGGAAAGACTTAACCACCTCAAAAGGCCTACTCCATCTAAACCTCAATTTACCAGGGTGTAATTTCAACCTAGAATTGAACAGAAGCACCTTCTGTCTCGCAGTGATGTCCCTATGTAAGATGTGGTGATCATGGATCTTTGTGGTTCTCTCTTTGTAGATCCTTGAGTTTTCATAGGCATCAAACATAAACTCATCTAACTTATTCAATTCCAACATTCTTTTTCTCCCTGCATCATCCAAATTGTAGTTTAATTTTCTTAGGGCCCATTTAGCCTTATGCTCTAACTTCATGGGTAAGTGACAACCTCTCCTATAAAAAACCCTAAAAGGAGTGGTTCCTATAGGTGTCTTATAGACTGTCCTATATGCCCACAGAGCATCATTAAGCAACATGCTCCAATTAGTCCTATTTGTTGAGACTATCTTTTCTAAGATTTTCTTGATCTCTCTATTAGACACCTCAACCTGACCTTGGGTTTAGGGGTGATATGGAGTACCTACCCTGTGTCTCACTCCATATTTTCTCAAAAGTGTATTAAATTTTCTATTGGTGAAGTGAGATCCACCATCACTAATAATCAATCGGACACCCCAAGCTTGTAAAAGATGTGATCTTTTACAAATCTACATGCAACTTGGGCATCATTGGTGTGGGTTGGAATTGCTTCCCCTCTCTTAGACACATAGTCAAAAACACGTAATATGTATAAATTAGAATTTGATGACACAAAATCCCCCATGAAATAAATTCCTCATAAATCAAACACCTCAATTTCCTAAAAAACATTAACGACATTTTGTGTCTCTTTGAGATATTACCTGAATGTTGACACACATCACAATGAAGAACAAAGTATATGCATCCTTGAAAAGAATCAATAAGTAAAAACACATTCTAAAACCTCGGTTGTAGTCCTAAAACTAGCGTGATGACCCCCAGTAGATAAGGAGTGACAATCTGCCAAAATACTCTCAAACTCACAATCTACACACATTTCCTCAAAATACCATCCCTACATTGATTGAGCAAGATGGGATCATCCCAAATGTAATACCTTAATGAATGGAAGAATTTATTCTTCTCCTGATATCCCTAATCCTCTTGTAGCTCTCTACATGACAAGTAGTTCACTATAATTATGAACCATAGATCTTTGCTTTTCATGGCAAAGAGTTGCTCATCTGGGAGTTCTTCCACAATGGGTATCTCTATGGCTTTTTCATCCACCCTTTCAAGCCAAGACAATTGATATGATCTGCTACTACATTCTCAATTCTTGCTTTATCTTTGATTTCAATATCAAATTCCTACAGTAACAATATCCATCTAATCAACCTAAGTGTTGCATCTTTCTTCTGCATCAAATATTTGATTATCGCATGATCGGTCCAAACAATGACCCTAGCCCCTATCAAATATTGACAAAATTTCTCAAAAGTGAAAACTTCAACCAATAACTACTTCTCAGTGGTTGTGTAATATAATTGGACATCATTTAGGGTCTTATACGCATAATAGATGACATCGGGAACCTTGTCTTTGCATTGGCCTAGAACAGCCCCTACTGCGTAATCTGATGTGTCACACATCATCTAGAAGGATTGGCTCCAATCTGGAGCTTAGAAAATAGGGTGGAGATCAGTTTCTCCTTCAAACCCTCAAACTTCTTCATATAGTGCTCATCGAAATTAAATTCAACAACCATTTCCAATGACTCAGAGAGTTGTTTGGTAATTTTTGAAAAATATTTTATAAAACATTGATAAAATCCGGTATGTCCCAAAAAGATCTTCAATCCCTTCACTGATGATGGTGGAGGTAGCTTGGAGATGACTTCTATTTTTATTGGGTTGACCTCCATTCCCTTACAGGACACCTTGTATCCCAAAACAATCCCCTCACTCACCATCATGTGACATTTTTCCCAATTTAAAACTAGGTGAGCATCCTTGGAAATTTCTAAAACCTTATCAAGATTGTCAAGGAATTCATTAAATGACTCCCTGTACATCGAAAAATCATCCATAAATACCTCCAGACATCGATTTACCATATTAGAAAACATGGCAAACATGCATCTATGAAAGGTAGTCGGTGCATTGCAAAGACCGAATGGCATATGATGATATGTAGAACTGCTATAAGGACAAGTGAAGGTAGACTTCTCTTGGTCTTGTGGCTTGATAGAAATCTAGTTGTATCTAGAATAATCATCGAGAAAATAAAATTGAGAGCGGTCAACAAACCGCTCAAGAATCTAATCAATAAAGAGGAGCGAGAAATGGTCCTTCAAAGTGGCAACGTTCAAATGTCGATAATGAATGCATACTCTCCACCCAGTCACCAACCTAGTAGAAATCAACTCACAAGAAGAATTGGTTGTGACCATTATCCCCCCTTTCTTAGGAACCACCTCAGCTAGAGTAACCCAGTTAGAGTCAGAGATAACATATATTATACCTGCAGATAAAAATTTTACTACCTCCTTCTTTACTACCTCTATCATGATGGTTGAGTCGTCATTGAGGTTGATGTACCGGTTTGGCTCCTTCTTCCAATCTGATCTTTTGTAGGTAGAAACTAGGAGAGATCTCCTTTATGTCTGCAACAGACCATCCATATGTTGCGCGGTGGTTTTTTAAAACCACAAGGAGCTGATCCTCTTCCGGATGCTCAATGAAGTTGAGATGATGACTGAAAGCTTCTCTTTTTCTACCAAGAAAATGTACTTCAAGTGCGGTGGCAGTGGATTTCGTTCTAGATCTAGGGGGGCTCTAGAGAGATGGGATCAATAGTGGAGGAGGTGGTCCTAGATCCTCAAAGTGTCTGGTGTAGTAGCACGGTAATGCCTTGAGAAACAACCCACACTCCTCCAAAGAACAAGATTAAATGCAGTCATCCATCAAATTCATGAGACACAGCTCCAAAGGCAATTGTGGATATGCTTGCAATAGAGTGGAAGAAGACGCCACATCAATTGTTTCTGGGCAATACTCCTCTTCATCATCAGGATACGAAACTGCCTTTGTCAACGAAACCTCCTTTGTGTTCTCCAAGATTTCAATAGCTAGTGTACCTTTTTGGACCTTTGTCATCACATGATTTATATCTAGAAATAGCCACCCAAGAAATAAATACATCTTTCCTTGGACCTACTACAACATATGATCTATACCTTCTCACCAGTCATCTGTGAAGATTCAGGCATAATGATTTCAAAATGGTCTTCTTTGATCCCCAGTGTTAATCTTTCTCTGCCCATCTCCAAAATCATGTTTGTTGTGGCTTGGAATGGCCTCCCTAGCAGTAGTTCATTGTCACAGTCATCTTGCATCTCCATTACCACAAAATCTGGTGGAAATACAAATCTATCCACCTTGACAAGAATATCCTCCTAGATGCCTTATGGCCTAATCATTGAATTGTTGGCTAGTTGCATGGTCATATTGCTCCTTCTAGATTCATTCACACCCAACTTCTTGAAGGTAGTCAAGGTCATCAGACTGATGCTTGGTCTTGCATCGCATAAAGCTTCCCCAAACCTTGTCTTCCCGATGTAACAAGATATGTTGAGGCAACCTGGATCTTGCCTTTTTGGTGGAAAAGTTCCCAAGATAAAAGCACTAACTTTCTCCTTCAATACCACTACATTAGAATCAGCTATTCTCCTCTTTTTATTGATTGCATCCTTCAAAAAATTTTCGTACAAAGGAATCTTCTCAATTGCATCAATTAGAGGAATGTTGACATGAAATTTCTTGAAACTATCTAAAAATTTCTGAAATTTCTGGTCCGCATTGTTTGCCTTAAAGTTGTTTGGGAAGGGCACTGGAGTCACCAACTTCCTCTGGTGAGGTGGGACATACACCTCCTTTCTTTTCTCCTCTGTCTCATCAGTTTCATCCTAAGTTGTCGTGTCCTCTGTTGTAGTATCTGGCTCAGCTATATCAGTGGTCACTTTTGGCCATGTGTCACCTATAGCATCCTTTGCTTCTAGGACAGTCTGTTTGTCATTAATCAATTTATTTCTTCTATGAAGAAACACTACCTTGACATGTTGATTTCTAGATGGTATGTATGTATTTCCTGGGAACCCCTGGTGACCAGGTTTCTTCAAAGAAGATACTTCCGCTGCTATCTAATAAATCTAAGTCTCTATTCTGTGAATCTGTGCTCTTTGATTCTATAGTCCCCTCTGCACTTCATTCTGACTGACCATTTTACCTAGAATGTCCTCAATGTAGTCTATCTTGCTAGGATCCCTCTCATGATGTTGTATATTTCCTTGATATTGTGCTTATGGCGGGTCCTGCTGAAAATTATTGGGGTCCTTCTAAGAAAACTTGGGATCCTTCCTCCAGGAATAGTCATTGCCCATATAATTCAGTTGTCATGCAAACATGCACTCCTCTTCTTCTCCTCCATAAGATCTTCCATCCTTGTCACATAATTTCTTAGCAATTAAGTTTAATTTCTCATTCAAAGATTAAATCACTTTAGACTCTCCAACACTTTTAAAGGATGCTAGACGTTCTCTTTCTTCTCACCAAGACTGGTTTTAGAAATATTCTTAAGGATCTCAGAACACCTAGATGGCTTGTTGTTAAGAAAGAAGCATGTTCCTGCATTGTCTAATGTGGTCATTTACCCTAGATGTAGCCCATAATAAAAAATCTTTGCTTGACTATACATATCAATCCCATGATGGGAGACCTTCCTCAGTATATTCTGGAACTTCTCCCATGCTTCAGAGTAAGATTCTTCTGCCTACTACTTAAAGTTGTATATCTTTCTGACCAGCTTATTTGTCTTCTAAAGTGGGAATTGACACTCAAAGAAAGCGTCTATCATCCTCTCCCATGTTTCAATCTACTCAGGTGGGAGATTGTAGAACCAAGATTTAACGTTGTTTGCCAATGATGACTTTAAGTAGATCATAGTAATTGACACTCTATCTATCTTTACCATATTTTAGCTTTCCATAAAATTTCTATGCGCCATTTGAACTTCAGTGTTGTGCCCATGAAAATCTTGTGACTTGACCAATGCCACCAACCCATGATCAATTTTGAAGCTACCCACATTTATGGCTTGTCTTTTGATTTTCCCTAGCTGAGTTGTAGAGGAAGAAGCCTTAATCTTGTCCCAAATGGTTTTCTCTTCTTCTAGGTTAGCCATCTAAGATGGTTTTGGTTCCTGTAGTGGAGGTGTTGGAGTCGATGGTGGAGTCAGAATAAGATCTCCTATAGAGTCACAATATTCATGTGCTCAACAACGAAGGTCCTCTATAGTGATGTTCTATGGTGTCGACTATTTGTAATCATTTTCTCTTATCTAAACCATGCACTAGTACCTAAAACTTTTGAAAACAATGTGAGAACACAATAATAGTGGTTGAAAGAATATTTGGAATTTCGCTCAAAAATTGTAAAAGAAATTAAAAAAATTATGGCCTAGAGTGGCTGATCACATCACTTGTCGTGCCAGAGTTGCCATTTACCCAGAAACGGTGCAAAAAACTTGATATGGGTTAACCACACGGTAAACACAAGTATACACATCACTGTAATATAGGCCTTCAGAGGCCGAATGTCAAACTCAGGTAAACGTTCTCCATAAACTACTACTAACTGTGATGCGATCAGTGAAGCTATTGAAAACTTTGATTGAAGGTTTGATTATCTAAATTCAGAAAGTAAAGATAAAATTACTGGTTTTGATCTTGATTGGAGTGAATTCCTTAGGATTATAGTTTCACCACAATTAACATTTCAATTAACATCATAACATTAATAAACATCTCTCCTAACCCTGAACTAAGAGACTTGTAGTAAGAATTACTCGCTCTCATGACATAATTCACTACCTAATCTAATACCAATCCTACTCTCGTAATGAATGTGTTATTAGTTAGGTGCATTATCAAAAACTTTGGGTAATCTCTTCACATTCGCAAGCCTCCTTTCTCAAAGGACGATATAAAACATGTATTTCTAAGAATTATCAACCACTAATCCCTTTTTCAAAGCAATTAAAGATCTAATTATCTACCTATGGTAATCAAGCATGGATAGTTCATGATATTTTCCTTGAAATAAGTCCAAAAATTAAGATATATATATATATATTAATGCATAAAAGTCAAGTACAATGCATAACTGGGCTAAACCAGGTCCTAATGAATAAGGAGATTAGCCATGCATGATTTCCATTGTCAAGTACATAGTAGAGAAGAAGAAAAATGTGGGAAACAATAGTAAAACTAAATAAACCCTAAAGAAGACGGTCTGGATGACTCCCTCACGTGCATGTGCTGATTTGCTAACCTCAGGCTATAAATCTGTCCACTAAAGGTGCCCAAATCATCCAAAATGTGGCTTTCTTCTCCTCTTTCTCTTCTCCTTGCTCTCGGCTACCATCCTAAGGAATAGAATGAGATTTTTAGGTTTTGCCTAAATCCTCCAAAGTCATAGGAGGTACTTAGGGCGTCACTAATGGCAACTGTTGGATTAAACAACATTTTTAGATCTTCCTGATCTCATCATGTCAGTACTACCAATTGGGTTTGGGTACTATCGACGTCTTTGATACGTGCGGTCGCCTAGCCAACTGTTGGTACTACTGAGTTGACGTCGGTATTACTGAGATTTCTCACAAAATTTTGATTCATCTTTGTAAGGTTTTTAGTACTATCAACTTCTTTGATCAGTACTACCTAGTTTTCTCAATTCCTCAAGTTCCTCTTCTAAGCAAGTGTCGGTACCAACAACAACAAAGTTTATAGTACCGAGTTGTGGAGATTTTGTAGATTTACCTAAAAATATACAAAAAATGAACATAAGCTCTCAAATAATATTAAATCATTTAGGAACATTAAAATTACATTTATGTGATGCAGTTAAGTATCATAAGATAATGATAATAAATCATGCATAAGTTAATATGAAAATAAACAATATGTGCACAAAAATCACTAATAAATAGCATGTGAAAACAACAATTATCCAGTGCAATACACTGCATAAAATTAAGACCAACTGGACCAGACCAGACTCTAAGTTAGACCAGAATAGGTCCATAACATTTGGACTATAACCAGAAATTTTATGTACTCCATAACTTATTTAATAGTAGAATTAGATAATGTTAATTACTTCTAACATTAATATCAAATAATTACACAAATAATGTTTGCATATGTTATTTTTTGTAATTGTGAGATATATAAATGTGTCTTTGATCTAATCCATTGTCTGACTAATTATGTACTTGAGCGGACCATAGGACAAATTTGCAGAGTTTTTGGACCATATACCAAACCTAACTCATAACGATCCAGGGCAGGAGAAGACTGAACTGACATGTCTGGTTCATTTTGCAGTCCATACTGATATTCTGTCACCCCTATGCACAAGGGATGCATCCATGTACTTTAGTAGATTAAATGGAGTTTTATTTTTTGTTTATTTTTATTTTTTGTTCATTTTTCACTTTAGTTTTGATTTATTTTTCATTCAGACATTGATTTTTTTTCATTCTGGTTTCTTTAAGTCTAAAAAATTAGATACAACCTTCATGATTCTCGGATGCTCTGGAGCTCAAGAAAAAATGTGTCTTGTGCCATTTAACAAAGATCTGGATCAAGTGGAGACTCAAATCAGCTCTCTGACTGTATAAAACTCTATGTTATAGGTTTAGAAGTGGCTTCTTCAAAAAATGCCACCTTGATCAATTGAGCTTCAATAATATTTTCTATGATGTTTTTAAGGGATCAACATCAATATATTTTATTCCCCCTATTGTGGTGGAAATGACAATGATCTTTACAATTATTACCTTTTGGAAAGGGAATAGAAGAATCACTTATGGATAGAAACTCCACCTGATGCTCGATCAATGGGAAATGCAATTGAGAGAGACCCCTAATGGTTTCAACATTCCATTTAGTTATTGCATTGTTGTCTTTTTTTTTGCAGTGGAAGCAATAGTCTCTTCTGACAATGTTCCTTTCATCATGCTTAGGAAATTAAGCTTGGTGATCTTGTGTGGTAAACTCTGAAGGTGCCAATTTCTTCTATCTTGACATCTAGATCTCTCCATTTATGTAGGATCAATCTCATATTGTGATCAAAGTGTCTCAGATCTCTAAAAGATTGAAGGATACCAATGTTTTGACAAAGCTTGGATGAGGCAGATTCCCATATGGTCTTAGAACTACATGATAATTCAAAGGTGGAAGCAAAGGGTAGAGTGTCGGATAGACTTTGCCATACCACTTTTTTGTGTTGTAATTGTTGTCTTCTGACCATTTATAGATTTTTCCTTTTGCCGATAAGTAATGATTTCTGATTTTTTATAGGATTATTCTATTTTGTCATTAACTTGCATGTTCTATGGAGTGATTTTATGTGACATAGATGAATTTGGACACAAATGATCAAATGCAATATTCTTGCATTGGTATACCCTTGGTGGGGGTCATCCAGGATGGTATTGTTGCTTGCCATGTAGATTGTATTTTGATGATTGTTGTGCATGACCGGAAAAGTGTAACATGTGTGTTTGTGGATTCGGATGGCCCATGTTAGCTTGTATTATTTGCTTGCTATGAAATCAAGTGTCTTTGTGACATGTGTTTATTCAGCCTATCGTGAATAATGGATACATTTTATGTTAACCTAAGTCTTCAGTTTATCATAATAGTCTTCAACTAGTGTCTTCACTACCTCACCAATATTGAAATGTTCATTAGTTCTTCCATCTAAGGAATCTTTTTCCTAAAATTCTAGTAAGCATTCTTTTACTTGAGATTTTTTGTGATGTCCTCCTTTGTGTTGAAGGTAGAATGATTGGTTGTTAGGGTCAAGATAGAAATTGGGAATCCACTGCTTGTGTATCAAGGAATTGAAAAGGAAAGAAACATGGTTGTAAAAAAATGTTCTTGCATTAGGAAGAGGCTTTAACATATGGCATTCATTTTTTTTGTTGTCCTGAACATTTCTAGTAGGGTTCAATAGAAATTGCACCTTTTGTGGAAGAGGTCATTTAAAATCATGATAAAAAAATAACTTGCCCCTTGCATATATAAGGGGACAAAGATCACGTCAAAATATAAAAAGTTCACCCTGTGCACAAAAAGGGATTATTCATGTATCATGTTGATTGTTAGTGTAATGACCCCGCCTCCCAGTAACCCCCAATTAAGGGAGACCAAGTGGTCATAGTCGTTATCCCAATTTCCCAGATCAAAGGTTTGACAAATAATCAATAATAATTATGAAATTCTACAAAACTATACTGAAAGCTGGTATAAAATAAAACTTTGCATACCTTTTAAAAAACTTTGGATATCTACTTCTATCCACAGCTTGAATCTATTCTATCTAATCCTCCTCACACTTTATTTCTTATTTTCACAAGGTGTCACTTTACTATTTGTTCTTTTCAGGGTACCTAAAACAACGACAAACAAAACGTCGGTCAACATAAATGAATATGCCGGTATGTGGGGACAACCAAAATTTCACAAATATGGCTAACAATCTAAATATCAAAATCAAGTTTATTAACAATCCAATTTATGCATTCAATGTGACATTCTCCACCACTTTTACCCTAACCCTGGAATACCCTCTTTAGGGTTTCTCTTTTGCCATTGACTTAAGGCCACCTTCTCAATCCCGAGCTTGGTGCCTGGGGTCACCTCTCATGGTGCCCATTAGTCATGCAACAAAGACCACCTTCTCAATCCTGAGCTTGGTGTCTGGGGTCACCACTCATGGTACCCATGGGTCTTCCCTCCTGGGCTTGACCTTTTTGCATCATCCATCAGGGTGGCATGTAGGTGTGAGAATACACACTTATATTATAATTGTGATAATCATAGTGAGTTTATGATTTGCAAGTATGGACATCCAAACTGATATGTTGCATTCAATGAGATCAATCATCTGGAAAACCTTCAGGAAACTAATGCGATTCACCATAATTAACCACATACCTATCAGGATGACTTGAGTGCAGAAATAATCCAATTAAGCAAGAAAGCCAGTAAACAAGCAAGCACACAAGATGATCTTGAAATATGCATCCAATTTTCCTATCATTGATCATGCCATCCAGGTTTATTAATCCTAGTTACTCCTAGGTTTACTAGTCCTCTTTAGTGTTTCAATTACAATTAGGGTTTCACTTCACTTTTCCTATTTTAAACCTTAATTTTATAAAATTACTCACAATCCCTAATTATCTCATCTACTCCTCATGAAAGATATTAAGGTTACCTTTTAACAACATATAACCCTAATTTTGGATTAAGGGCACTTTTCTTTCCTTTTTCCCCTAGTTAGGGTTTCTAAGTATATTAACCATCATATTATGTTTAAAACATTAAATCTTGCAATTTCATCTTCAAAATAGGTTAAGATTCATATTTATCATTAAACAAGTTAGCGATACTCAAATTAATCTAACTACACTTATAAAACTATCCATTATCATCAATAAGGGTATCTAACAAAATTTTATTATCTTTTTCATCAAAATAAAACACATTTGCAAACTTTTATAGATTCAGGCCTTCTAACTATTTTTAACTTATTCCTTGTATTTTTATGATCAATTTTCATGTATAAAACTTCTTCATGTGAGTTTTCTAGCAAAATATATGATTTTTTCAAGAAAAATCATTTATTTGATTTATTTGATAACCCTAGAGAATCAGTGACCGCTTGATCCATGGTCTGTGGGACCACGCAGGATCCAACGACCTAGGATTTGCGCACCTAAATTTCGATCCGAAGTATACAAAAAACCAAAGTATCCTTACCTTGATAGAAGGAGATGAGGGGGCACGTTGGTAATTACGTGGGGTTTCTTCTTCAACCTCGTGACTCCTCTCCGTTGTTCTGATGGTCAACCTCATGGTTGACTCTGAGATCCCAACCACCTACGAGCACGACGAAGATCCAGAAAGCTCTGCCTTCCTCCACCGAACTTGACGAGGCCCTCAATTGCTCGCCACGACTATGCCACAACCTTCCCTTATTCGCTAGACTCTGACGAGGTTTGCTAAGAAGACGGTGGTGCAGGTTAGGGTAGAAGGAGAAATCTAGAGCACAAGAGCACTCCTCTTGATCCGCCGTGGAGTTTAAGTCAGCAAGAAAATGTGCTGGTTCCCACTCACACCCTCCCCTATATATAGGGTTGAAGGCAGGGTTCGGGTGAAGTGGTAACTTCACCAATCGTTGACCAAACCCCTACAAAGTAAGGATGGTTCTCTTCAGACTTCTCTCCTGAATTCAAAGGAACCAAAAATGGCCTTGCACATGCTTAGGATCATGAGGAAATTGAGGGGAAAGAATATCTCTATTGCCAACCTATTCCTAGTTCGTCTAGAACTAGAAGACGAGCGACCCTCATTGGATCAGGATCCAACAATCCACATCACTCCCGCCCAAACAAAAGAAAAGTCTGATTTCTATTTTAAGGAAATCCATTTCATTTTAGGATAATTTGGAAAAATTGTAACTCTTAATCCATGGCTCCGTTTTATCCCAAATTTTGAGGGAAACTCATTAAAGTCTTAATCTTTCATCATGACAAATTTGGGATTATTACCTAAAGAAATTGGGTTATTTTCTTTAGTTGCAAATCATCACTTAATTATATACATTTTTCACATATTTTATTTTTCCCTTTCCATTAAATTATCATCTTGGATTTCCTTAGACCTCAAGGAACCTTAAAGGCACGAAATCTCACCTTGGGAGATATTCCCTTTCCCTTTCCTCTTATTCTTTTATCCCTTTTCTTATTTATCCCTTTCTTAAGATATTTCTTTTCAAGGATTTCTCTTTATCTTTCATTTCCTTTTTCCTATTTTCATATTTCTTTTATTAGACATCAAAACGAAATTTATTTATTTTTGGCCATTAATTCCATTTTCTAGAGATTTCTATGTATTTCTCATAATTGCTTTGCTTAATATCCATTATCTTGTATCTTTTCCTTTTATTTGGACTTTTCTTCTTTTCTTCTCTTTTATATCCATTATTGGATTAATCTAATAATAGAAATTTAGAAATTCCTATCAAAAGGGAGATTTGCAAAGAAATCCATCTTTTGAAGAAAAGCATACAACCTTTTCATTTAAGTCCATATTCACAAAATATTTACAATTCAATTATGAAAACATATGCAAAATTGAGGTTGTAACAGTTAGGTCCAATGATATAAAGAGAGGGACATCCCCTAGATTGAGTGATGGATTTTTCTAGTATTGTCATGAGATATGTCTAGTAGGACCCAAATTAAGAATGTGAATTGTTTTTGTTGGTTGTAGAGGGTTGAAGTTAGGATGGAGTCCAGGGACAAGGTGACCCACTTGTGGGTAGGGATTGTGGCTATATATGGGTGTTTGAGATTTGTCTCTTCTTAGGAGAGATTTTATGAGAGATATACCCATAAGGACAAGGAGAAAAACATACAAGGTGACCCATTAGGGGTCGAAGACTACATCTAGAGATCAACGTATGATATTTATTTGTCTTCAAGTGATATTTTACGAGAGAAATTATCACAGAACCATTTATTACCCAAATCCTAACTCTAAATGACTACAAAGTCAATGGTGATAGGAGTGTGGCATCTGTTTTGACGTGTGTTTACTACACATATGAAACCAGGTGCATGTATCAATGTAATATAGACCCAAAAGAGCTCCCAATGTCAAACACATGGAAAATGTATGTCCAAAAATTACTAATAACAATGACCTAATTATCTAAGCTTAAGACAAAGAGTGATTGGTTGATTAATCGACTAAATTTCCAGAATTAAAGCTAAAATTATTGGTTGTAACTGCAGAATGAATGAATTCCATCGAATAATGGTTTCACCACAGTTCGCATTGCAATTAACATCATTTTATTAATATTTATTCCTCTTAACCCTGGACAAAGGGACCTGCAGCCAGAATTACCCACTGTCATGTCATAATTCACTAATTAATCTAATAAAAATCCCTCTCTCATAGCCATTTAATTATTAGTTATGTGCTTTAATGACTTCTCTGGGTTATTCTCTTCATATCCGTAGGCCTTCTCTTGAAGTGTGGTCTAATCTATGTATCATTACAAGCTATCCTACCCTTAATCCCTCTCTAAGCAGTTAACAATCTAAAATATCACCTATGGTGATCAGACACGGACAATTTGTAAAACAATTGAAGAGGTATGTCTATAAATTAAGAGAAACATGTATATTAATTCATAACTATCAATTACAATGCAAAACTAGGTACTCATGAGTCCTAAGGAATAAAGGGATTAGCCCTGCATGATTTCCATTTTCAAATACATGGAAGAAAGAAAGAAAAATGTGGGAGGCATTAGAATACTAAAGTAACCCCTTAAGAAGATGGTCTGGGTGACTCCCTCTCTCAAACGTGCCAATATTCTAACCTCTAGATGCAAATCCATCCACCAGAAGTGTATGAATATCCCCAAATGTGGCTTTCTTGTCTCCATTCTTCTCCTCAGGCTCTCAGTTATCTTGCAATGGAGAGGAATGTGAACCTTGGGTCTGACCACACTTTCCCTTAGTCATATAATTGACTTAGGGCATCATTAAGTCTTGATTGTTGGATTAACTGTAATTTTTTATCTGGCTTGATGATGCCAAGTTGGCACAAATGATGTGGTGTCAGTAGTATCGACGTCTTACTTGATTTGTTATCCCTTGTAAGTAGTTGGTACTACTGAGTTGATTTTGATAGCACTGAGATTTTCTTTGTCATTCCCTATTGATTTTCTGCAAAAGTCAGGACCACTGAGCTGGGTGTTACTAGTACCGAGACTCCTCCAGAGCACTCCTACAAAAATATCGATGGTACCAATTCTTGTGTTGGTACTACCAAGTTTTCTTAATTGATCCTTGGTCCTTTTCGTCAAATGTTAGTACCACTGACATACATGTTGGTAGTACCTAGCTGATTCAATTATTGTAAATTTACCTAAAATTATAGAAGAAAGAACATAAGCTCCAAAATAATGATAAATCAATATGGAATTGTAAAAATAACAAATATTTTATGAAATTGAGTGAAACATGCCAATGATGACAAACCATACACAAAGAATATCAAATTGAGCAATTAGTGCAAAAAATACATAGTAAAACAACTTGTGTAAAGCAAAAATTATTCAGTGCATCAAAATCCCCTAAGCTTAAATGTTGCTTGTCCTCGAGCAACACACCCTCAGATTTTTTTGATATTAGTCAGCAAAAGGACACATGATATGAATATTCATTCTCAACTTCCCCCACCTGGATGTCCCAAATCGGCTTTTACCGATCACGGAACAATCAACTACTCTTAAGTGACCAAATATTTTTATTATAGAGATCAATACTTAGAGAAGTGAAACACTATCAATCGGGAAGTTAATATCATAGTCAATCGAGCATGTTCTTGGTGCATCATGTGATTCCCTATCTACATTGCTCTTTCCTAACTACCAACTAATTGGAAACAACTCTCCTTATATGAATGAATGAGTAGATCAATCATATTTCGTGGCCTACCAATAAGAGCAATGGATGGAGTGAAGTATGTGTCTTATGAAGAATCACATGTAACTTTGAATCATTCATATAAAACAATACAAAATGATGAACCTACTTGAATGAAGGTAATGAGATATGCATGAATCCTAATGCCTATTGTTATGGATGGAATGGTGCATGCATTGAAGGTCTCATCAGAATGATGAGAGAAACAATGAATACATCATGTACATGAATTCATCTTCTTTTGAAGAAAGATTCAGAACTGAGGTAGGACATCCTTTTCTACATCTTTATTTCATGAAAAAAATTTCTTTTTTTTCATTAGCCCATGTTTTATCATGATTGAAGAGTATGCTTGGGGTTCACTACACGAATCATAGTTTTTGTTTGTTTTTTTATTTTATTTTTGAGAGGTATGTATGTGTATCCATGCACAATTAATTTCAGAAGAAATACACACATACATGGTGTAGAATGAATGATGCAAAAGATATGCAATCTACATTATTTTGTTATGCAACTAGATGATATGAGCAAGAGCTTTTCCTTTTTCAGTTGTAACTACTACAATAAATAGAAACTAATTATCATGTCACCTATTCGGGTCTGAATCCGTCATTTTCCTGGTCTGGGACCAGACTGGCACATACTCAGTCCGCTCCTCAGTCCATGAATTTTTTGTTAACCATGTCTCAGTTCGGTATGGTCCAAATCGGTCTGGGTTTGGACCGATGTACAACCCTACCTTTGGTGAGATAATCAGTCACCTCAATGGAAACCGCCGTCACACGCAAGTGCCACTCTTAGACAAATATGTTTCACAAGCACATATCATTTAATATTTGATAAAATTTTAATATAAAAGCACTACAGTGAAATTAATGAGGTCTAGAGCTTCAAGAAGATGGTATCACTTTATAAAGTGATATCGGGTTCAAGCATACACATAAGTAGCTCTAACCCGATATGGGTATTATACTTGCATCACTTGCACGATATGCTTGTGAGATTACATCCCCTTGCATGATATGGAGATGAAGCTACTATCTTGGAACAAGATATGGTGTTAACCATAACCCTTTGCACGACAGGGAGGCAAATAAGGTCTACATGCACGATATAGTGTCATGTAGGCACTTCAAGAAATTTTATATGTTGAAACCCTAATTTGAGTAACCCGATATGAGAGGATGTAACATACCAGGATTTGAGGCCTCAGATAACATGATCTTAAAAGGAATGATTGGACTACCCATATCACTAAGGTGCACCTCCTTTTCCGGGAGCCCATCACTAAGAACTCCATAGTTAAGCGTGCTCAACTTGGAGTAGTATTGGGATGGGTGACCTATCAGGAATTTGATCCTGGCATGCGCGTGAGTGGGGACAAAGCGTGCAGTTAAGGCTAGTGGTGGTCTGTGGGGACAGTCGTCATTCCTGAAACTCTACTAGAGCCTTGGGCAGTGGGCCCGGTCATTACAAATGGTATCAGAGCCATAACCCCTCCAGTAGATGGGGCCCACATGGGCATGCGGCATGCCAGTCTTGAGTCGTGCGGTCTAGGCATGTAGGAAAGCGTTGTCCATGGTAGACGTAGCCACCCTTGCGCTGGTATTCCGTGATCGGGAGCTGGGTGTCCATGAGCCATTGTGGGTCTGCACTGAAATGGGGTCAGATTATGAGGCAATATAGTTGAGCCTTGATGAGGACGTCAAGAGTTTAAGTGGGGGAGATTGTAACATCCCAGGTTTTGAGGCCTCGGATAACATGATCTTAAAAGGAATGACTGGACTACCCATATCACTAAGGTGCAACTCCTTTTCCAGGAGCCCATCACTGAGAACTCCATAGTTAAGCGTGCTCAGCTTGGAGTAGTATTGGGATGGGTGACTTGTTGAGAAGTTGATCCTGGCATGCACGCGAGTGGGGACAAAGTGTGCAGTTAAGTCTAGTGGTGGTTTGTGGGGACAGTTGTCATTCCTGAAACTCTACTAGAGCCTTGGGCAGTGGGCCCGGGCGTTACAGAGGAGGTAGCAAGCAGTTCTTGCCCAGTATGATCATGTAATTATACACTTTTGCATGATATCATGAAGCACACATTTGGTGCACGATATGAATAAATGAATAAAATACTTATGCACGATATCAGGATGGATTCAAGAACAAAGTGTAACCCGATATGGTTGGAATACATCACCAAATTTGAAACCCTAGATAGGGTTAGTCCAATATGAAGATGGATGCTAGCTCATACACGATATGAGTCATGCTTGTTGCACGATATGAGAGATACCCCACTTATCCTTATGGACAATACAAGTCTAGACTACACCTCTTACATGATATATAGGTAATGAACACTCTAATCAACATAGAGTTGGAAACCCAATATCATGGGTATGTCGAGATGAGTGGTGGATGACACCACATGTATGAGATGAATGATATCTCTATATTGATAAAGAATAGCACCTACTTTTATCTTGTGGACGATATGAAGTTCAAACTTATACTTCATGCACGATATGGCATGATGTAACCAATTAAGTGGAAAACCCTAGATGAGGGATTGAAACCCGATATACCCTAGCCCTAGTGAAATGGGTTGTGGTATGAGAATTCAATAAGTCATCTAGAATTTCATGCAACTATATGATGAGGTTGATCCTTGAAGGAATGAAGGTATCATGAGTTTATGGGTTTACCTAACATGGTAACCCGATATGATACCCGATATGGATGCCCGATATGATACCTGGTATGGATGCCCGATATGTTACCCAATATGGATGCCTGATATGGGGCATATTTTATGCACAATTTGGAACTAAACACAAAGCTTATACCTGATATGGGGTTAAACATCTAGCTCATACCTGATACAAAACTAATATGAAGTAATAAGGTCTAAGTGATAGTCCATCTGATGTGAGTACACGATATGATGATTAAGGTTTACACCCTCAAAATGCGACATGGTGATGTGGTTATACCACATGCCGATATGAATATATGACATAAAGTAAAGGATGTGGTTTAAAGTATAATATGATAACACACAGATCTTGATACCAATATGGAAGTGACACTTCAATAATGTGTGATTGATTGAGAGACATATGTTTAACGTGGTGTTAAATGAAAGATAATATGAACTATTAATGATGGACTAATATTCCTCAAAGAGGAGTTTTGAATCAAAAGTATGATGTAGTTGATATCCTAGTAAGGATGAGAGAGAAACACATGCTTATGTTGCTAATCATTTAATGATAAATGATGAGAAAATATATAAGTATGATTGAATACTTATGATATCAATGTATGCTCCTAGATGTGTGGATCAATGAATTAGGGTTTGGATTAATAATATGTACATGAAACCCTTTTCGGATATAAAGGGAAACCCTAACCCTAATGATGGGAAGGTTGTATTTCTCTTATTACATGAGCCTTGTGAGGCATGTTAAATACTTGTATAACAAGTATAATGTGTAATGGCCTTGTAAGCCATATGCATAAGTTGTTCCCTAGTGAGAGGTGACAAGATGTGTAATGGCCTTGTGAGCAATATGAATAAGTTGTTGCCTAGTGAGAGGTGACAAGATGTGTAATGTCCTTGTGATCCATATGAATAAGTTGTTGCCTAGTGAGAGGTGACAAGACGTGTAATGGCCTTGTGAGCCATATGAATAACTTGTTTCCTAGTGAGAGGTGACAAGACGTGTAATGGCCTTGTGAGCCATATGAATAAGTTGTTTCCTAGTGAGAGGTGACAAGACGTGTGATGGCCTTGTGAGCCATATGAATAAGTTTTTGCCTAGTGAGAGGTGAAAAGATGTGTAATGGCCTTGTGAGCCATATGAATAAGTTGTTGCCTAGTGAGAGGTGACAAGATGTGTAATGGCCTTATAAGCCATACGAATAAGTTGTTGCCTAGTAAGAGGTGACAAGATGTGTAATGGCCTTGTGAGCCATATGAATACTTGTACAACAAGTGAAATGAATACCTTGGTCTGAGGACCTAGAGGTAATGGTTACCTGTTATAGAGGTAACAATGCTATGTGATGATTTAAGGGGTTGAATACCCAGATCCAGTAACCATGATAATGATAATGTGAAGGGATGAGAATTCCCAGTAATGTGATAAGGGACTGAGATCCCAAGTATCATGTGTTTTAAAGAGTAGAAAAGTACGTGATAAATGTTTTACACCTTTCTTTGTAGCATTTGTTGTGATTAATAATGATAACTTGTTTGATGATAAAAGAATGTTTTAATACATGTAATACATCATTAGGAACTATAAAACGTTGCCCTGACCATTGATCCATCAACGTCATAATTTACTGAATGGTGAAATGGGTTCCTCGCGGCATAACCCGGAATGTATATTTTTGAATATGTTGGGGCATGGAGGCTAAGTGTCAATGTCTCAGTAATGTCATAAGAATGTCTCAATAGAGCATAGTGAACTGACCCGTGGCTCAAAGCATGGTGCCTATGTGACCATGGCTCAGAGTATGGTGCCTAAGTGACCATGACTCAGTAACAGGGGACGTTTGTTGTAGATATTCCCCTAAGAGAGCATAATTGATGTTGTAGCTCTAAGCGAGGATGCATACGTACCCTGGCACAGCTATATTTCAGCTGACATAAGATGCCTTGCTAAGCCTAAGTGGTCTCGTACTGACCGAGACAAGTGAGGTCATGGAAACTAGTTCTCCCATTGACCTTGTATGGTACCGACTTGTGAGAGGTTTGTGGTCGGTTGGAGATGAACAGGGTATGCTTCATCTCCTCAGGGCATAAGTGTGATAGTTAAAATACATTCAGCCGTGTAGCATATCTGCTTAAGGATTGAATATAGAAAAACATTGCTTGATGCACAATTTAGTTATGCATCTTAGTTGATAGATGTTATTTATATTTCTTTAAACTCATTGCAAAGAAGATAGATGAATTATGACTCTACCATGGGTAGATGCAGGGTTCTACTTGATAAAGGAGATTATCTTATTCTGTTCATACAATTATTAATCCTTCTTGTTAACATAAAAGAACCCCTTCTCAGTTTTTATAATGTTTTTCATCAATAATAATATGGTCGTCAGAGAGTTATATCTCTTCCTAGGAAAATTGTCTCACCCTGTGGGATCCACAATTTTTAGGTGGACAAGCACGAAGCAGTGGAGATCTTTTTGTAGAGGAGGAACAACAGGTGAGGTAGTAGTGACAGCTCAGGTTGAGTGTACTGTTTGTCGTGTCTTGTAGATAGAAGTCTTATGTGTCGTCTCTGTACTCTCAGGTCCTTGGAGTTGGTTCGTACTGGTTTCATGAATGATCTAAGATTTTGGCTTGAATGCCTCAAGGTTTTATGTTGCTCCAGTATGTGTTTTGATAGAGCAACTGTTATATGTTGTCCTCGATATGAGATGAAACAATGTTGTACAATGTAAATCATGATATGTATGAGTTTTGGATCTTTTAGTAAAAATTTTCTGGACAAGGATCTCTTTGCAAAATGGTTTTAAATTTTAGTAATTTTTGTTAATCCATTGTTTATGTTTATTCTGCTTATTTAGTAACGATTTATTTGTGTGTTTGATGACTATCATTAAAAGTTTGGTATCAGAGCTTAAGGTTAGCTGAGTCTACAGAGACATAGGACTAAGGTGTTGAGTCTATTCTAGTGTCCTCCAATATATCTTATAGTGACTTCTGCTTATGCAGAAGATAGAGTAAAGCTTAAAGATGTCTGGAGAACCCAAGGAGTACATTGCTCAAAGCAATGTTGTTGCACCAACAGAAGGTGGAAGGGACCAGGAGAGAGAAGAACGACTGCCTGAGAATCCCCAAGATGATTCAACTATGATAAGGAATCCTTCTTTTGATATCACTGTTGGGCAAGTTAGGACAGTAATGATGCGTATAGTGGGATGTGTATTAGCAACACAACCCAGATTACCAACCCCCAATGATGAAGTTTTGGACTCCAACAAGATTCTTGATCAACATCAACATGTTCGAGCAAATGAAAATGTTAAAAGAAATAGGTTACAACCCAAAATTAGGGTTTGCTACAGGTGTAGGCAGCCAGGACATATAATAAAAGACTGTCCAGAAAAGGATAATGAGGTAAGAATGAAGAAAAGGCATATCCAAACTCGGGAACAGAGGCCTAGTAGTTACAAAAAGGGGAAGTTTTTGGTACCACTGGTACAACCAATGTCTAGTGCACCAGGGTAGTGGCTACCCAGAAAGGGTAAAGGACCTGATGTTCCACTAGTTAGAACTCTTAGTTTGGACTCTACATCAATTGTAAGGCCGACAAAGCTGGGGAATGCTTATAAGATGTGTTATAAATGTAAATAGGTTTGGCACATTAGATCCTCTTGTCCCAAAAAGAAGGAGGAAATGACCCAACCGCTGAGGCAGAGTCAACAAGACCCTCAAAGGTAGTGGTCTAGTAGTGGCATTCGAGGATGTAGATAGATGTCCCGAGAAGGTCCATCTTCACCGAGCAATAGAGTACTACGTTATAATCAGGCAACGACAAGATTCTATGAAAAGAATCAACCTGAGGCAATAAACAAACTGTGGGATGAGACAGGTCAGATGAAACAATATCATTCTAATATGTCATTTCATGATTCTATGTGTTAAATATAAGAAAGTAGTTGTTATTGAGCTTCCTTTTATTAGTCCTATGAGGACACAAGGACAATGAGGAATTATATTTTTCTCAGTATTCCTTTACATGCTTTATAATTTCTCTTATTTGTGTGAAAAAGGATAAGGTATATATGTGATGCCTGGAGAAAATCTAGGAATGTTGAGTCCTATGTTCTTGAAAGTATGAAAAGTAAGGAATGTGATAGAAAACAAAGTGCATACTACCTAATCTTAGTAATTGTATACCCTGGCTAGGTATTCAACTATTGGGGATAAGGTGAGTATGGAACTCTTAGATTGTTATCTTTCTGATTACTCTGATCAAGTAATCATTCTGAGACAATCTAGTGAGTATAATGAAACTAGAAATATGGTATGGACATTTGTATCACATCCTAAGTGCAATAAAGTGGAATCTGAGATGATCTCAGATTAGTCTATGTGTATGAGGAAGTAAGGATAATAATCCTCATGAAGTGAGAATAAGAACAAGGGAAATGATCCTTGTTTGATAAAGTTTGTGTGAATAGTAAAGAACTTTTCCCATAATGTGAAAATGGGGAATGTGTTAAACCATGAAATGTTCATGAACATGTTAGCCAATAAAAAAAGAAAGGGATGATGATATGTAATCATTCATATAATTCATATGAAATGGAAAGGAACCTGAGATGCAACAAGTATAAATGACTCATTAATGGTGAAAGTTCATGTAATAATCCTAGGAGATGATGAGGTCTCCTCTTTGATGAATAACGCTAGGTAATGATATGTGATGAAAGGAATATGTTTCTTTGTGTTTTTTCATTTCAGGAACATGGCAATCGTGAGTCTGAGGACACTTGATGTGCATGAGTTAGAAGTGATATGTTGATGGATACTTAGAAAAGTATCAATTTGTCATGGACTTTAGTTCCAAGATAAAGATATGATGTGTTTTTGACACATGTGAAGGATACCAAGGTAAGAAATTTTGGTATCCAAGATGTGCCAGAAGATATGGGAGAGTGATCATATGGTTCTTGATAAGAAGAATAATGTTTGGCTTCCTAGAAGGGCCAACCTTGAGATAACTCTCGTAGGAAAATCAAATGTTAGGGGTTTATGCTCTGCATAAACATAACTTTGATAAAAATATATTAATTGAAGGAATAATTGTAGAATCATTTGAGAAAAATCTTATCAAAGCTAAAAAATGTATGATAAGACATGTAGTCGCAAGTGGGTGACAAAACGTAACCATAATCTCTCCATGAAAAAGAAATGTTAAAACTAAGTGGGGTTTGACACCTAAATCATTCAAAGTATGAATAATACTTCTTTGATATAGAAGGTGTTACCAGACAAAGTATATATACTGCAAGTCAATAATGAAAAGGTAGTTGAATATATGTCTGGTATGATAGATTCAAATGATAACCTTGAGTGGAACGACTTTGTACTGGTCAAAGCTCTATGACATCTCCATCACATCAAGATGTTATGTGGAGATTTGATGACATGAGGCATGAATGACAATTTTCTTCCTTCATCTGGGATTTTGGGGATGAAATCCTTGTTAGGGGTTTATAATTGTAATCCCCCTGACCTGGGTTATGGCTCATCCCTAGAAGTTTTGCTTAAATAAGTTACTTACCAACTAGTTCTAATCTCTTGAAAAGTAATTAAGGCTTCTTGTGAAGTTTGTTTTCAATTTTGAGCTTAATTGCAAACGATTTGTGCAATATATGAAAGTCTGAATGAAAAGTGCAATTTACCTAAGATGAGGGGTTAACAACAAACTATCTGCCCTATGACTAACAGTCACATTGCAGTTACGAATCACTTCACGAGTGATGAAAGAGTGCGTAGCACCCGGATCAATCAGAACAGATACAACACAGGATGTAGACATATCAGAATATAAAAGTTTCATCTGACCTGCCACTACCCGTGGATTGACCACTGCTTCAGGTGGGTTCATAGCATAGAACCTCACAGTCGCCTGGTGTTGAGGTGGTGCTGATGATCTAGCTTGAGATGCTTGTCCACGTCCTCGAGATGCTCCTTGATGTTGTCTATTCTGAGATCCCTGTTGATTCTGTCTCGGGGGTTGTTGTGTCACACTGACAGGCCTAGAACGACAATCCTTCATCAAGTGTCCCACCTTACCACATTTGTAGCAACTCTTCTCCTGTTGCTGTGGTCTGGGTGGTCCAGTAACTGACACTGATGCAGAACTGTGCGTCCCTTGAAGCGGTTGACTCCGTCCTCTACCTCTGCTTGGTGTCCATTGAGTTTGAAAACTCGATCTGGGTGGTGGAGGGTTAGGTGCAGAGAATCTAGGTTTCTTGGAATCCCCAGAGGAAGAACCCTGGAACTGTGGATATCTTTTATGGGTTTGTCTTTTCTCAACCACAGATCTCTCTATCCTTCGGACTGACTCAACGAAGGTAGAGAATCTCTCTCGGTTCTCTAAGGTAGATACAGGGGTTGACATATCAGAATTCAAACCCTTCTCGAATCTTCTGATTCTTTCCTCATCCGTAGCAGCCATGTGCAGACAGAACCGCAGCAACTCCATGAACTTAGCTTCATATTCGCTAATGTTCATCATACCCTGTCTTAGTTTCTCAAATTGAGAGATCTTCTCATCTAGGAAGGTCTTTGGAAAATATCTTTTGATAAATTCCCGATGAAACTCTTCCCATGAGAACTCTACTCCAGGCCTCTTCTGCTCTTCCATGTTCCACCAGTGACCAGCACTGCCTTTGAGAAGATAGACAACATGTCTAACCTTCTCAGCTTCCGGAATCATAAGAATCCTAAAAGCCTTCTCCAACTCTGTCAACCATAAGTCCGCATCTGCAGGGTCGGCAGTTCTGAAGTACTCGGTAGCTCCGACATGACAAAGTCGTTCGAATGTCTTACCGATACCTTGTACTTCAGGCTGGACAGGTGCCCTAGGTGCAGGAATGGGCATCCTATCAGTTATATGTGTCATGGCAGTCATGAACTGCCCGAACATTGTCTGTACAGCTGGGTTACTCATGTCAGCTGGGTCGAACTGGGGTGGCTCTCTTGGTGACTCAGGTTCATGTTGTTCTATTCTCGGAACTCTTGCACCGCCTCGAGGTGCACTAGCACTACTCTCTGCCACATACTCATCGTGATGTTCTGACATTCTTATGTATCTTCTTCTCCTGAGGAGTAGAAGATTCTATTAGATAAGGAAGGAGTACTAAAGGTAGACTCTACATCCTAAGTCCTATGCCTCTGTAGACTCAACTGACCTAGAGCTCTGATACCACTAATTGTGGGCTCTGATCTCCAAACCATGACATAAACACGATTAAAACGTAGCGGAAGCGAATCGGTAATCAGCGGAAGACAAAAATCACGGGAAATTAAAACTTTTCGAGACAAGAGCTTGGATCCATAAAAGCTTCTTTCATAAAGAGAGATAAACTGTTTACATCTCAGGATAATTACTTCTTGAGTAATTATATACATCAAGATACAAAATCTCAATACCACATAACACAAGACTCTAAGACCTGAGAGTACATAGGACACATAGGACTGACTCTAACTACACCACATGGCAGGACAAATCTCCACCTGAGATTCTACTACTGCTCCTAGTGCTGCGACTGCTGAGACTGGACACCTGTAGGCTGGTTCCTTCGTCTCCGACGTCCACCTAAAAAGTTGAAGTCTACAGGGTGAGACAATTATACATAATTTTCCTAGCAAGAGTTATAACTCTTCGCCAGATGATTTATTATAACATCAAAAAATATCTTAAGCAGTAAAGCCTTCAAAGTAATTAATAACAGTTGCAGGTATAACGAGATCTCTACAATTTTAGGAGATATGGAGAATATAAACATTATTGCAATGTAACATCAATCAACTAACTTGGAGTCATCTCTAACAAGTTATACTACATGGTTGATTATGTTTTACAAACAACATTATGCCCTGTGGAGATGAGGCATACCACTCATACTCCAACTGATCACTGAGAAGTCACATCAATATCATACATAGGTCATTAAGAGAGCCGGATTCTCATGACCTCCACCTTCCTCAGTCAGTAAGAGGATCACTTGTAGGACATCTCGTGTCTCTACTACCATAGCTCACCAGGGTAAACTGGTCCTTCGCTATTCTAGAGTCACAGTGGCGTTCTGTACTCTCTTCGTCATCAGGAGGTTTCATATTTACCTACCACTGATACGGATATCTGTGCTTTCTTCGTCATCAGGAGGTTTCATGTTTACCTACCACTGATACGGTATGGAAATATAGTGAAGGATGGATGGATTACACATCTACATCACTTTCCTACACTAGGATGTAAGGTTCTACACATCCATGTACCCCACATACTCAAAAGTATGTGCTCCAGGAGTTCCCTGAGGAAAACCTGTTTCACCATCACTTAATCTCTGACAATGATGGATCTATGATCAGGGCTCTACATTATACTTGATTAGTTAGGTACATTTAGTATTCTTTAACAGCATACATTGTTCTCCAAACAATAACAGTAGCATAACATCTATAAAAGAAGAATACTAAATGTAACAGGCCTAACTCATATCAATTTATCATTTCTCATTATCCTCATCACAAGTCATCTCTAAGGCATGACCTTGATGGTATTCATGGCTCTCACAGCCCATTATTAGCATAGGATGCCACTGACAAGGCATCAGATTACTTTACTTATTCATAAGGCTAACAACATGCCTTTAATGAATATAACATCAACATCCATACCTGGATATGATTACCTTCATATCAGAACCTGCATGGTTAATACAACTGATAAAGGTAATACAAAAATAAGGAATATACTTCCTACTCTTGTCATAAGAGTTAAATCTCTAATTCACATCAAATAGAGTTTAATACTCAAAAGCATGCCATTACCCTTGAATTAGGGTTTACTATTCACATTACATGTCATCACCCTTGAATTAGGGTTTACTATTCACATTAAGGTGAATTGAACTCATAACATCATCATGTATGAGTAACATCTTCATTGATGCTCTTAGATTAGTTAAAGGTTCATCATTTATCATAATTAGGGTTCCTATGATCTCACACAGGTGGATCATACCCTAATTATGCTCATTCCTGTGCATTGGAGATGCTTTAATTGAGTTTTCACCTGAAAATGGTACTTTCTCTCTCTAGAAGTACTTTCTCTCTCTAGAAGTACTTTCTCTCTCATCATAAAGTTAGGTGATATCAACATCACTCTAAATCAGGTTGGATTAAGCCATCATAGGCTAACATAGCCCAAAACATCACCATCATGTGATTAGGGTTTGATTTGATCAAGGTATTACTTAATTTACCCTTCAGGGGTATTTTGGTAATTCACCCCATTGATCATCATCATGGTCAAAACCTTAGTCCATTAACCCCTTAATATCCTAGGTTATCATTAGGGTTTGATTAGGGAAACATTGAACCATTTATTTTATCAATTGATTGAAAGAAGTCAACTTTGGATCACATTGATTGACCTTCAACCATCATTCTTCAATTGAGTTGAGATTGTTTGAAAGTGTTGACCGTTTAGCCAATTTGACTTTTCAAGACCGCGAGCCCTCTTCTAACTCCAAGACCGCGAGCCTCCTTAAGACCGCGAGCCTCCTCAAGACCGCGAGCCTCCTTAGACTCCAAGACCGCGAGCCTCCTCAAGACCGCGAGCCTCCTCAAGACCGCGATCCTCCTTAGACTCCAAGACCGCGAGCCTCTTTAAGACCGCGAGCCTCCTCAAGACCGCGAGCCTCCTTAGACTCCAAGACCGCGAGCCTCCTCAAGACCGCGAGCCTCCTTAGACTCCAAGACCGCGAGCCTCCTTAAGACCGCGAGCCTCCTCAAGACCGCGAGCCTCCTTAGACTCCAAGACCGCGAGCCTCTTTAAGACCGCGAGCCTCCTCAAGACCGCGAGCCTCCTTAGACTCCAAGACCGTGAGCCTCTTTAAGACCGCAAGCCTCCTCAAGACCGCAAGCCTCCTTAGACTCCAAGACCGCGAGCCTCTTTAAATGGTTCAAGACTGCGAAGCTCAACCTAATGTTAAGACCGCGAGGGCCAAGTTGATATCAAGACCGCGAAGAGATGTTGACCGTTTGCCCACTTTGACCTCAGAACCACGAGGCCCCTCGCGGTCTTGAGACCGTGAGCCCCCTCACGGTCTGGAGACCGCGAGCCCTCTCACGGTCTTGAGACCGTTTGCCCAAAAAGGCAATTTCAGACCGTTTGAAAATCAGGAATAAATTCATTTAAAGTTGTTACTTAAAAAGGTCATATCTCCCGATTCCTTTGGAGTTAGCCTCCCAAATTTTGAGGGTAATTAGCCTATATAATTAGGAACAGATATCTTATACGGTCCACGCTCGGTCAATGGGACTAAATGCTCTTGGAGACCGTTTGCCCTGTCGCGGTCTCGAGACCGTTTGCTCACCTCGCGGTCTTGAGACCGTGAGAGCAAACTGGTGAGACCATTTAAGGAAGTGAAAAGCAGTGGGTTTTTCTTGTAAATCACGCCTTCATCTCCTAGCTCAAGAACAGTACGAATATCCCATGTATTTGCTTGCAAAATAGCAGGGAAAAGTAGGGAAACATGAAGAGCTATCATCTAACCGCATATAAGAGATGTATATAGTAAAGCATGGGTTTAGAGTTATAAAACCCGCCTAAAGCTTGCTCCTTGAGCTCCAAGATTTCAAGCTCCAAGCTCTAATGGCGTCCTTGAGTTCCCACAGGTTGGCCAAGGTGAAAACTCCAAGGAAGAACGAAAATAGATGGCTAGAAAGGTAGGGTTTCAAGAGTTAGCCATGAAGTTGACCTTGAATTCGAGTTCTAACCATGGAATTAGGCAAAAGAAGGGTCCCAAACCTACCTTGTTTCCCTTGGTCGTCCTCCTTAGCTCCAAGGCAGTATTTGGTGAAATGGAACAGTGAAGGGAACGAAGGGCAAGTTCCCTTGCTTAGAGAAGTTGAGGGTATATATACTAGGGGTAGGATTTTCAACATTAGTTCATAAGTTGTCCATAATTCCAACTAGGTCCCTCCTTCTTTACTTGATCGTCCCTTCCTCTTTATTATAAGGACAAACCTTCTCTTAAGGTCTTAGAAAAAGAAAGTAAAGGAGAGCAATCTAATAATAAGGTACGTACATAAAGAACTATTGCACATATACCCTGATTATTCAATCACAAAGCATATTTCATAACTTGATAACTCAATTGAGGTGACTCCCTCATCATTTCTTCTCTTAATGATGGCAAGAGTCTAAAAAGATACATTAGATGACTTATTTCACAATTTGCATCCCTTAATTTGGGTAAATTGCATTTTACCCCAAATTAGGGTTTCAAACACCGGGATTGCTTCCACAGCTGCACCTTGGTGCCCTAGCTTGGGAAATCCCTCAAACTTTACCAAAAAGATTCGCATGATGTCTCAACATCAGAGGAACATCTCAACATGTGCAAATTGCAAGCTAACCCTTTTAACTGGGTAAATTGCACATAGGTCCCTGTATATCAAAACAATGCTACAACTTTAAATAAAAAGGAGCAAATACTGAAATATATGTTTCTGAGAAACTTAATTACATGCTCAGAGTTAATCACAAAGATTTAATTACATATTTAGGCAAAACACCTAGGGTTAACTCATAACCCAGGTCAGGGATGTTACAGTGATGGTGGTGAATGTGATTCTTTGACTTGAAATCACAACACTCAGCACATGTCGTTGGGTACACTTTGACATCATCAAACACAGTCCTAAAATATAGATTGTTATAAAGGTGATGATTGGGTGACTTTGACACATGGGGCTTTTGAGGGGTGAGTGATAGATATGGGATTTGTCCCTCCTGAGGGAGTTTGATGGCCATGGCCACTTGATGAGTAGGACTGAGAAAGGCATGCACATGCATGTGTGAATCAATATGTGATATTGATGTCACACATATCTCATCCAGACTGCTCTGAGACCAAGGAAGTGAATGAACATTGAAAGGATGATTGTTCCATGCCTTGAGTTCATTTGGGATATCAGTGACAAAGGAATTCTACATTCACTGTAACACCAGTCAAAGATTATAGGATTTAAAGTTGTTCTCCAACTTTCCTTTTCACTTGGGTAGCACTGATGTGCGACTAGGCACCATTCTTTGCTTGTGAAATCATAAGTGTTATGGACTTTCACTACCAACGTGAAATGGGCCTGCAGGGTCACACACATAGGATTTAACTTGGAAGAGGAGTTTATCCATGAATGATGTTTAGATTGTTTACTAAATGTGTTTAGTAGTTCAATTAAACATTCAATCAATTGACTTGACTCAGAATCACCAAGTTCAAGTGTTGGACTAACTGATTTGGATGTCAGATTGATTGAGAATTGCATTGAATGATTTATGTACAACCTGGACTGCCAACCGACTGGTTCAAGTTGTTGAACTGATCAGTTCAGTTAGACCAAACGAGCCAGTTTGGTAAAGTTAGGTTGGTGAAAAAATATTTTCATTTCACATGTACAATTCGATTGGGACAAGTATTGATCTTTGGATTAATTAGAAACAAAAAGAGGAAAGTCAATTGGGAACTGCCCTGGGAAGTGAAACGACCGGTTCATGAATGAACCGATCGATTCAGCTCCCCAAATGACTAGTTCATGAGATGAACCGATCAGTTCAGTCCCCAAACGATTGGTTCGTTTGTAAAACGACCGGTTCACTTGTCGTAGTGTATCAATTTGTGGAAATTTCAGACCCTTCTACTCACGCTTTAGTCCTGCATTGTCTGAGGCTGAGAACCCTGACCCTGACCCCTCCTATATATATAGGGGTATTGGGGGATTCTCAAGAATAACTCAGAATATCATTTGCTCTGCAAAGTTTTCCTCTCTGGTTGTGGTAACTGAGAGAGCCCATGCAAGTGTTACCTGACTAGGGAGGCACATCGAGGGAAAGACAACTACAGGATGACAACTGGTGGCGAGAGAGCACATCGGTGACTAGTACACCGATAGAAGTGGATGACACCTTCCAGTGTCATGTAGGATAGGATGAGTGGAGTTCTAGGTGGTTTGTGTGGACTACTACAGAGGCGGGAGATTTTTACCACTCGGAAGACAACCATCAATGTATTAATCTGGGTGTGACCAGGAGCTGCATAGACACCATCCAAGACCAGAGGTGAAGACTGCGCTAGCCACGAGGAAATGTCGCTGAGCAAGCCTCGGGAAAAGGTATGCCTCTACAAACAATCCTTCCTACCGTATAGATGTTGACGAGATCTCTTTGGGTTCTGGGTTTGGGGAGAAACTTTTTGTGTCCTCTGCCATCTCTACCTTCCCTAAAACCCAACAGTGGTATCAGAGCCACGTCAACGTTCTATACTTTAGGATAATTGATGTGATCGGTTTTTTGGTTTGTCACCTTTTAATTATTGCATACGATGAAAATAATTAATTGGCTTTATGCATGTTCAATATAAATCCACAAATCCCTATATATACATATATGATATGGTATATAAATGCATTTGATACGCATCACCCTTAAATAGTTTCTATGGTGATTGTAGCATGATTGTGGCCACAAACCCTAAATCTATGTGTGGTTGATTGTTATTGCTTGCATCTCAGTCTGTGCACCAATTCCCTACCTCCTATTCATGATGTAACTTTAGATAACTTGAGATTCTTTCCTACCTTTTCTCCCCCCGAATGTAACTCGGGGTTTCCCAATGCAAATGTAAATAGGATAGTTTATATTTCCTATTATGTCAAAGAACGGAAGACACATGGAGGATCTAGACGATCATCTCAGGTGTGAGATGATCAGCTGGTAGACCAAGGCGGCTGGCTCTTGGAGCGAGATGAGTGGGTAGCGACCTGAGGAGATGCATGACAACCAGTGAACATATCAGCTGGAGATGTCATTCGATTGGCTGGTGGCACCCAACCGACCGGCCTGATGGTGAACTGATCAATCATGGAGATGAGTTGATCAAACCCAGAACGACAAAGCATGGAGTTCATCTTGTATAGGTTGCATGTGATGTGGACCTAGATGACCATGATTCCTCTTGGCTCAAGGAATCACATTAGGATAGCCATAATCATCGCTTTTATTGTTTCACATGTTTTCTGTGGGCTATAGCATGTATATGATATGCATTGTATATCGTGGTGATTGGATATGTATATATACCTATAAAACCAAATCCCTCAACAAATATTAAGTTTTCGGTGCCTTCCAAATGTGACGCACGTGAAAAGCTTGATCGACCAAGTGTGGGCACGCCCTAGCGTGGTGCACCGTCTATCTCGTGGAAGTGTGAAGGATGGATATGTGGGTCTGCCCTAGCACGGTGTATATTCATCGTGTTGGCTTTGGGTCAGACTTAAAAAGGTGACCTAGATAGGATCTAGCACCTTGAGGCATGGAGGTGATCATGGCAAGGAGTTGTGCATGCCATCTTTCAAGAGTTGCATATGATGCAATTAGAAAGAGTTGCCTACCTGGAAGATCTAAGTTGTGGGTGATAGCCCTAGCTGGTCCATGACTGAGAGGATTTTGGGATCTTGACCCACTAGAAGGTTGTATGCTACAATCTTCTGAATTGATGGTGAGGGTTGTCAATTTGAACAAAAATAGTGGGAGCGATAATTAGTTAAGGTCCTAATTTATATTGTAAAACTTTTTCAAATCAATCAAATGTCAAAAATGAGTTTTTAGACTAAATTGCATATATTTCCTTTTGTAGTACAAATGAACATAAACAACAATCACTTCTCATTGTTATTGGTCCTTGAGAAGGACAAGCTGAATGGGACTAACTTCCATGACTGGTTTAGGACATTGAGAATTGTTCTCACTCAAGAGCAAAAGCTCTATGTCCTGGATACTCCAGCTCTAGAGGAACCTTCTCCTACCGCACCAAAGGTAGAAAGGGATGCTTTTAAGAAGCATTCTGAAGATGCCATTGATGTGAAGTGTTTGATGTTGTGCTCTATGAACCAAAGTTGCAGAGACAACATGAGAACATGGATGTCATTGAGATGATTCAGCATCTCAAGAACATGTATCAAGATCAAGCATGGCAAGAGAGATATGATGTCTCCAGGGTGCTATTTAAGTGTGTCATTACAGAAGGAGATCCAGATGGTCCTCACACACTCAACATGATTGGGTATGTGGAGAACCTGATGAGATTGGGATTTCCCCTGAGCCAAGAGTTGGTTACTGATGTGATACTACAATCATTGCCAGAATCCTATAGTCAGTTTGTGATGAACTACAATATGAAAAACTTTGACAAGTCATTGACAGAGTTGTTGGGCATGTTGAGGACAGCCAAGGAACAGATGAATAAGGACAAGCCTAAGTATGTGATGTTGATCAATAGAAAGAAAGGCAAGTCTAAGGGAAAGGGAAAGGTCAAAGATAAGAAGGGTTCTGATGCTAGCCAGCAGCCCAAGTCGTCTTCAGCTCTCAAGGCCAAAGGAGGCGTGACCAAGGGAGACAATTGCCACCATTGTCAAAAGCCAGGACATTGGAAAAGGAATTGTCCTCTGTATCTGGAAGAATAAAAGAAGAAGAAGGATGTGATGGACGTCTCCACCTAAAGGTATCATGAAATAAACTTGTAACACTTTTGAGGTATATGATACCAAGTTACAAAGTGATAAGCACTCAATAAATGCAGCAAGTGTTGTCGCCATAGATATGAGTACTTTAGTTTATTTTCATCCTTGAAGGCATGTAATAGAGTTATGAACTGCTATTTCATATTTGCCAATAAAATAGAAACACTTTATTTTTTGCATCTTGTTGTGACAAAGATGGCTATCAATAAAGTTGACATTTCAATTTCAAAGATATGATCTTTGTGGCAATGCCTTATTTATCTTGTGGTACTTAGTATGCATAAGATAAAATGATACCTAAAAGTTATTGATAACTCAAACAAATAATTAGCATTATCGTGGGAATTCATTTCTAGTTCCATATTGGTGGATAAATCTAGACTCTTTTGGTTGTGAACCATTAAGAGACATGAATATCTTGGACATGATAAATCAATCTTCACTAGATGTAATGGGAGAATGATTATCCTATTAAGTATAATACATATGATGTATTTACATATCTATTGGAATAAATGCTAATACTTCAAATGGTGTTTAGAGAAATACCAATATGAATATCTTGAAGTGTTCAAGAAGATCATGAATGAAGTACAAATTTGGTAAAAGTAATAATTCTTGATGTGATCAATGAATGATATACTTAAACCAAATGTTTGAGAACCTTATGAGTGATTATGATAGTGTGTCATAGAGAACTCATGATTCAGGCATAGTGATGTCTAAATCAAAAAGGAGTCATACTCTGAGGAGTTAGAGGATGATTATCACATAACTAAATTCTTCTTAAATAGAGAATACCTTACACTAATAAAGGATATTAAGAATCACAAAGTGTTGTGAGTTCTCAAATTCCTTAATAGATACACCTCAAATATCTATATGGTGAGTTGGTCATAGGATGAGTCAACAATCTAGATGATATTGAGGAACCAGATTATGAGTTATGGTTTATGACCATTAGATCCTAAATGACTTCCATGTGAACCATAAGGTATGACCTTGATGGTAGCACCCATTGGGATAAAATCCATAAGTGCGAATGAGTCTTAAGCGTTAAGACACATGGATGACATTTTGAGAAGGATCATGCTTGTTGATTGCAACTTAATGACTAAGCGATTTGGCATATGGATATTAAAACTGCATTCCTATGAGGAATAAGACAAGGATGTGTACGTGACACAACCTATAAGGTTTATGAATCCATTAATGCAAATAAAGTCTATAAGTTACAATGGACTGATCAATGTGATTGATTGAGTACAAGCAACTCAGAGCTAGAAATCTTTACTTTGATAATATAGTCAAAGGGTTTGACTGATATGACAAAGATAAAGAAGGGATCTGTGATTCAGTGGGAGCATATTTGCATTCCACATGTTGATGAGGAATGAGATGTTCTAGAATGGAATCCTTTGTGGAAATTATCTTTAGGGAAGATAGATACATTTCCTATGTGATAAGAATAGAGACCTATAGATATAGTTCTCGAAAACCTCTTGACCTAGAAAAGAGAGAACATACATTGGCAATCTGTATTGAAGGGTTCAGTGTGCACAGATTCAGTGGGAGAAAACTTGTCCATGATACATGGAGTTAGTATCCCAGATCCAAGTGTCCCAATTCTTATGAAGAATTGGAACACAAAGAATAGATATGGATCTATCATGTATGTAATCATCCCGTTATCTTGCATGTATGGACATAGCAAGAATAAAATGCATTTATCATCTTGTATGGAGGACATGACAATATGATATGCTCATCATGATAACTTGTATGTGGGACATGATGAGTGGATGTATGTCTAGTTTTAGTAAGGGTTACTGGAATACCATGAGAACTTGATCAGTACTTGAGAAGTATTAGTTCTATGGAAATAAGGAAGAGTCCACTGTAAAGAGTTACACCGATACGACTTCCGAAATGATAGAAAATTGATCACAAAATATATAAGATATATAAAAGTGAATATGAGTTGACAAATGGAAATGTTCCAATTTAAAAGCCATTTAAAAGGGAAAGGTCGAGTATCTGTGTGTTGGTGAACAACAGTGGATAGTATATGAATCTATGAATTCATAGATATGAACTTACAAATATTCCAATCATTGATGACAAGTTGGTGTACTGGGTCATGCAATGAAGCTAAGCGTTAGAAAAAGGAATATTAGATCGCATATTACGACAACTCCATCTCATATGTAAGACGTACAATGCAGATATGTGAGACATGCAATAATACTGACTTAGGAAAAGTGTTGCCATACCTCACTACGTTATCACTAGAGCACAATAACATGTGTGACATGTTTAGAGATCACTAAGAATATGATTCAAGGGTGATTGGCTCACAGTGCAAGTGGGAGTTTGTTGGTATGTATGCCCTGAGAGACAATCATGGGATGATTGGTGGGATACATTAAGATTGATTTGATAATCATCAATAGCAAGCTTCCAATTCATTCTGGTCTAGTCCGATATGAGATAATGATAGAACAGATTGAATGTCTAGAGAATGACAGTACTCAATGACGTATGCTTTTAGGTTGAGGACCTAAATGATGAGACCATACAGATTTTAAGAGTATACATTCTTGTTATGTCCCTATTCATATGCCATTATGGAAGGTTGATAGGCAATAATGACACACAAGACTAGATTGTGTGTTGGTTGATGATAGAATCTCATTAGTCATAATATAGTGATATCAAACCAAGCACATAGGTACTTGTTAGAGAACAAGTGTATCGGACATACCCACTGTGAGAGTGACACATGCAACCATGACTTGGTAGTCACAGTCAGCTCTCACAGTGACGGTGGTGAATGTGATTCTTTGACCTGAAATCACTCCACTCAACACATCGTTGGGTACACTTTGACATTATCAAATGCAGTCCTAAAATATAGATTGTTATAAAGGTGATTATTGGGTGACTTTGACACATGTGGCTTTTGAGGGGTGAGTGTTAGATATGGGAATTGTCCCTCCTGAGGGAGTTTGATGTCCATGGCCACTTGATGAGTAGGACTGAGAAAGGAATGTGCATGCATGTGTGAATAAATATGTGATATTGATGTCATACATATCTCATCCAGTCTGCTCTAAGATCAAGGAAGTGAATGAACGTTGAGAGGATGATTGTTCCATGCCTTGATTTAATTCAGGATATCAGTGACAAAGGAATTATACATTCACTGTAACACCAGTCACAAATTGTAGGATTGAAATTTGTTCTCCAACTTTCCTTTTCACTTGGGTAGCACTGATGTGCGACTAGACATCGCTCTTTGCTTGTGCAGTCATAAGCGTTATGGACTGTCACTACCAATGTGAAATGGGCATGTAGGGTCACTCACATAGGATTTAACCTAGAAGAGGAGTTTATTCACGAATGATGTTTAGATTGTTTACTAAATGTGTTTAGTTGTTCAATTAAACATTCAATCAATTGACTTGACTCAGAATCACCAAGTTCAAGTGTTGGACTAATTGATTTGGGTGTCAGATTGATTAAGAATTGCATTGACCGATTTCTGCACAACCTGGACATCCAACCAACTGATTCAAGCTATTGAACCGATCGACTCAGGGTCAAGTGAGACGAATGGTTCAAGTGTTGAACCGATCGGTTTAGTTGGACCAAATGAGACAGTTTGGAAAAGTTAGGTGGGTGAGAAAATATTTTCGTTTCACTTGTAAAATTCATTTGGGACAAGTATTGATCTTTGGACTAATTAGAAACGAAAAGAGGAAAGTCAATTGGAAACTTCCCTGGGAAGTGAAATGATCGGTTCATGAATGAACTGATTGGTTCATCTCCCCAAACAATCAGTTCATGAGATGAACCGATCGGTTCTGTCCCCAAATGATCGGTTCATTTGTGAAATGACCGGTTTACTTGTCGTAGTGTATTAATTTGTGGAAATTACGGACCCTTCTACTCATGCTTTAGTCCCGCATTGTCCGGGGCTAAGAACCCTGACCCTGACCCCTCCTATATATAGAGGGGTAATGGGGGCTTCTCAAGTACAACTCAGAACATCAGTTGCTATGCAAAGTTGTCCTCTCTGGTTGTGGTAACCGAGAGAGCCCAAGAAAGTGCTACTCGACTAGGAAGGCACATCGAGGGAAAGACAACTGGTGGCGGGAGAGCACGTCGGTGACTAGTACGCTGATAGAAGGGGATGACTCCTTCTAGTGTCTTATAGGACAGGACGACTGGAGTTCCAGGTGGTCCATGTGGACTACTACAGAGGCGGGAGATTTCTATCTCTTGGAGGACATCCATTAATCCGTCAGTCTGGGTGTGACCAGGAGCTGCACAAATGTCGTCTAAGACTGGAGGTGAACACCGCACTAGCCGTGAGATAACACCGTCGAGCAAGCCTCGGGACAAGGTATGCCTCTAAAAACCATCCTTCTTACTGTATAGATGTTGACAAGATCTCTTTGGGTTCTGGGTTTGGGGAATTTTTTTTTTCCGTTGCCATCTCTGCCTCCCCTAAAACCCAACATGGGTCCCTCTCCCAAATGCAGCGGAGAAATCTATTTGGGAAAAGGATGATTGAGGAGTGAGCACTCCTCACCAGACTAGGAACAAGAGTCATGCATCTCGTAGAAGGTTGAAGTAGGGGGTGACGGCTGGGATCAAATTGCTCAATTGGTGTCCAGATCCAATGGTTCACATAAAATTCAGATTGAAAGAAATCTGAGAAAAATAGGGGAAAAGACCATTTCTTTGTCATTATATTTAGAAAATCATTTGACTCATCATACTAATCCCAAACAAACTCAAATTTTCAGCACATGTCTTATTCTGAGTGTAGAAAAATTTAGAGGGGTTAGTTTTTCATTTATACGGATCAGTTAATTAATATGATTAAAACTAGACAAATATTAAATGCTAAATATCTAATTATCTAAACTATATTCATATCTTTAAATTTTTGGCAACAATTTACTTGGATGTCCTCTCTTAAGAAGAAAATTATCAGTACCTTTTATTGATCAAAATTAGATACGTTGACCCATTATAGATTGTGACCAAGAATATTATTCACTTAATAAATTATAATAAGGTACTCAATATGAGGATGTTATAGTCGTGCTACCTCATGTACATTTTTGACCAAGTCCCTATGATTTTTCCACATTTCTCACCACAATTGTTCAATACCATCATGACCATTCTCACCCCTCCCCACCACAACCATGTTACTCACAAAACCCTAACTACTTTTGCACTGCATTTCCCACTTTACCCCCCACTTGACCTATTGCTTCCCCCACACCTAAATTGTTGGTATGTATGCCCTGAGAGCCAATGATGGGATGATTGGTGGGATACATTAAGATTGATCTGATAAACATCAAAGGCGAGCTTCCAATTCTTTCTGGTTCAGTCATATGAGATAGTGATAGAACAGATTGAATATCTAGAGAATGACAGAACTCAATGACGTATGCTTTCAGGTTGAGGACCTGAACAATGAGATCATACATATGCTAAGAGTTTGTACATTCTTGTTATGTCCCTAGTCGGATGTCATTGTGGAAGGTAGATAGACAACAATGACACACAAGACTAGATTGTGGTGTTGGTTGATGACAGAATCTCATTAGTCATGATATAGAGATATCAAACCAAACACATAGGTACTTGTTAGAGAACAAGTGTACCGAATAGACCCACCGTGAGTTTGACACATGGAACCATGAGATGGTAGTCACAGTTAGTACTCACAGTGATGGTGGTGAGTGTTATTCTTAGACCTGAAATCACTACACTCAACACATGTCGTTGGGCACACTTTGACATCATCAAACGCAGTCCTGAAACATGGGTTGTTATAAAGGTGATGATTGGGTGGCTTTGACACATGGGGCTTTTGAGGGGTGAGTGATAGATATGGGATTTGTCCCTCCTGAGGGAGTTTGATATCCAAGGCCACTTGATGAGTAGGATTGAGAAAGGCGTGCACACATGTGTGAATCAGTATGTGATACTGATGTCATACATATCTCTTCCAGTCTACTCTGAGATCAAGGAAGTGAATGAACGTTGACAGGATGACTATTCCATGCCTCGAGTTCATTCGGGATATCAGTGACAAAGGAATTATACATTCCCTGTAACACCATTCACGGATTGTAGGATGAAAGTTGTTCTCCAACTTTCTACTTTCACTTGGGTAGCACTGATGTGTGACTAGGCACCGCTCTTTGCTTGTGAAGTCATAAGTGTTATGGACTTTCACTGCCAACGTGAAATGGACCTACAGGGTCACACACATAGGATTTAACCCGAAAGAGGAGTTTTGTCCACAAAGAAATGTTTAGATTGATTACTAAAGGAGTTTAGTAGTTCAATTAAACACTCAATCAGTCGATAGCTCAATATTGTATGGTTCAAGGTGTTGGACGCATTGATTGGAGTATCAGATTGATTGAAATCGCAATTGACTAATTTTGCCCAACCTGTGCTCCCAACCGATCGGTTCATGTGATGAACCGGTCGGGTGAGGTTGCTGAACCGGTCAGCTGGAGTGTCCAGGCCGATCGGCTCATGCCTAGGTTGAAACGACCGGTTCAAGGGTTGAACCGATCGGCTCAACTGGTGCAACCGACCAGTTGGGAAAGTCATGTCGGCAAGAATTTTCCTTTCGTTTCAAATTGCCCAATTCGATTGGGAATAATATTGGTATTCGATACCAATTGGGAAAGAAACAAGGAAAGTCTTTTTGAGCCGGATTAGGACCATGAACCGATCGGTTCAGGGCACCAACCGATCGGTTGGAGTGCCCCAACCGATCGGCTCAGGTCCAACCGATCGGCTCAATGGCCGAACCGATCGGTTCAGTTGTGAACCGATCATTTTAGGTTGCGAACCGGTTGCTTTTTGTGAAAAATTCTCGAACCCTTCTACTCCTGCATTAGTCCCGCATTGCCCGGGATGGAGAACCCTGTCCCATGACTCTCCTATATATATAGGGGTATTGGGGGCTTCTCAAAGTACAGCTCAGTGCAACCAGTTGCTCTGCAAGTTGTCGTTCTCTCTAGTTTTGGTAACCGTGAGAGAGCCCGAGCAAGTGCTTCCCGCAAAAAGGGAGGTGCAGCAAGGGAAGGACAACTGCAGTTGCAACAGGAGGCAGGAGAGCGTGTTGGCGACTAGTACGTCAACAGGAGGGTGCGACTCCTTCCACTTCCTTGTGGGACAAGGAATGTGGAGTTCCAGGTGGTCCGTGTGGACTACTACAGAGGCGGGAGGACACTGCCGCTTAGGAGGACAACTGTCATCCGACAGTCCAGTTCGAGTAGGAGTTGTCAGTCCCGGTGCGACCAGGAGCTGCACAGACACCGTCGAAGTCTGGAGTTGAAGACCGTGCATTGCACGAGGTATTGTCGCCGAGCAAGCCTCGGGACAAGGTATGATTCCACAAACCATCCTTTCCTATTATATAGACGTTGACGCGTTTCCTTGGTATGGGTTGGGGGAGAAAATTTTTGTTTTCGCTGCCTTCTCTGTCTCCCCTAAAACCCAACAGTGGTATCAGAGCCACGTCAGCTGTTCTATATTTTAGGAATATCAATATGATCGATTTTGGTTTGTCGCCTTTATTTATTGCATACGATGCAAATAATATCGGATTTATACATGTCCAATCCTAAATCCACAAATCCCTAATTACATATATGATATGTATTATTAATGCACTCGATACGTGTCGCCCTTAAATGAGTTTTGTGGTGGATGTGTGTAGCGTGATTATGGCCTATAAACCCCTATCTGTGTGTGGTTGTTTGTGGTTGCTTGCATCTCGGTCTGCGCACCGATCTTCCTTCTCCTATTCCTGATGTAACTCGAAATAATTCAAGATTCTTTCCTACCTTTGCTCCCCCCCGAATGTAACTCGAGGTTTCCTTTTTAAAGCAATGTAATAAATATGATAGATTTTATTTCCTGTTATGTCAAAGACCGGCGGACATCAAGATGACTGCTCAGACGATCGATTCAAGGAGTGAACCGATCAGTTGACCTTCCAGACGGTCGGTTCAAGGATTGAACCGATCGGTTGATGACCGGTTCGAGGAGCGAGACGAGCGGGTGGCGGACATGACGAGATGCACGACGACCAGGCGAACCGATCGGTTGGAGGAGCCAACCGATCGGCTGGTGGCACCCAGACGACCGGCTGGAGAGTACAGATCATTCATGTGATGAGTTGATCTACTCGGATGGCAAGGCACATAGTTCATCTTGTAAAGGTTGCATGTGATGTAGACCTAGATGACCGTGATTCCTCTTGGCTCGAGGAATCACATTAGGATGGCCATAATCATCGCTTTTTATCATTTGTGCATGTTTTCTGTGGGATATAGCATGTATATGATACGTACTATGTATTGTGGTGATTGGATATGTATATGTATATAAAACCAAATCCCTCATTAAATATTAAGTTTTAGATGCCTTCCAAATGCGACACACGTGAAAAGCTTGATCGACCAAGTGTGGGCACGCCCAAGCGTGGTGCACCATCTATCTCGTGGAAGCGTGAAGGATGAATGTGTGGGTCTGCCCAAGCAGGGTGCATATTCATCGTGTTTGCTTTGGGTTGGACTTAACAAGGTGACCTAGATAGGATCTAGCGCCTTGAGGCATGGAGATGATCATTGCAAGGAGTTGTAGATGACATCTTATCAAGAGTTGCATATGATGCAATTGGCAAAAGTTGCCTACCTGAGAGATCTATGTTGTGGGTGACAGCCCAAGCTGGTCCATGACTTAAAGGATTTCAGGATCTTGCCCACTAGAAGGTTGTACGCTGCAATCTTCCGAATTGATGGTGAGGGCTATCAATTTGAAGTAAAATAGTGGGAGCGATAATTAATTAAAGGCCTAATTATATCGTCAAACTTTCAAATCAATCAAATAAGTCAAAAATGAGTTTTGGACTAAAATTGCATATTTTCCTTTTGTAGTTCAAATGGCAACAAACAACAACAACTTTTCTTTGCGATCGGTCCTTGACAAGGACAAGCTAAATGGGACAAACTTCTACGACTGGTATCGGACATTGAGAATTGTTCTCACTCAAGAGCGTAAGCTCTATGTCCTGGATACTCCAATTCCAGAGGAACCCGCTCCTAATGCACCAAGGACAGAAAGGGATGCTTACAAGAAGCATTCTGATGATGCCATTGATGCAAAGTGCTTGATGCTATGTTCAATGAACCATGAGTTGCAGAGGCAACATGAGAACATGGGTGTCATAGAGATGATTCTGCATCTCAGGAACATGTATGAAGATCAGGCACGGCAAGAGAGGTACAATCTTTCTAGGGCGCTATTCAAGTGCGTCATGACAGAAGGAGATCCAGTCGGTCCTCACACACTCAAGATGATTGGGTATGTGGAGAACCTGCAGAGACTGGGATTTCCACTGAGCCAAGAGTTGGCTACTGACGTGATACTGCAATCGTTGCCAGAATCTTACAGTCAGTTTGTGATGAACTACAACATGAACAACTTTGATAGGCCACTGTCAGAGTTGTTGGGCATGTTGAGGACAGCCGAGTTACAGATGAATAAGGACAAGCCTAAGTCCGTGATGGTGATCACGAGCAAGAAAGGCAAGTCCAAGCGCAAGGGCAAGGGCAAAGCTAAGAAAGGTTCTGAAGCTAGCCAGGAGTCCAAGCCATCTTCAGCTCTCAAGGCCAAGGGAGGCGTGACAAAGAAAGGAAATTGCCACCATTGTCAAAAGCCAGGACATTGGAAAAGGAATTGTCCTCTCTACCTAGAAGAACAAAAGAAGAAGGAGGCGACTGAAGCCTCTACTTGAAGGTGTCATGTAAATAAACTTGTAACACTTTTTGAGGTATATGATACCAAGATGTAAAGTGTAAAGCATTCTTACTTGGGGCAAGTGTTGCCTTTATAGATAGGAATACTTTAGTTTATTTTCAGCCAATAAGGCATGTAATACAGTTGTGAACTGCTATTTCATACTTGCCAATAGATAGAAACACTTTATTTTTGCATATTGTATGACAATGATGGCAATTAATAAAGAGATGTTTCAATTTATAAAGATGTGATCTTTGTGGCAATGCCTTATTTATCTTGTGATATTTGATACGCATAAGATAAGACGATACCTAAAAGTTATAGATAACTCAAAAAAATTAATTAGCATTAATCATGAGAAATTCATTTCTAGTTTCCATGTGATGGATAAATCTAGACTCTTTTGGTTATAGAACCAATAAGAGACATGAATATCTTGGACATGATTAATCAATCTTCACTAATGTAGTGGGAGAGTGATTATCCTATTAGGTATAATACATGTGATGTATTTACATACCTATTGGAACAAATGCTAATACTTCAAATGGTGTTTAGAGAAATACCAATGTGGATGTCTTGAAGTGTTCAAGATCATCATAAATGAAGTACAAATTTGGTAAAGATTAATTCTTGATGAGATCAATGAATGAAATACTTGGACCAAATGTTTGAGATCCTTATGAGTGTTTATGATAATGTATCATAGTGAACTCATGATTAAGGCATGGTGATGTCTGAATCAAGAAGGAATTATACTCTAAGGAGTTAGAGAATGATTATCAAATAACTGAATTCTTCTTAATAAATGAATACCTCACACTAATAAAAGAAATTAAGAATCACAAGGGTTGTGAGCTCTTATATCTTTAACAGATACACCTCAATTATATATGTGATCAGTTGTTCATGTGATGAGTCAACTATCAAGATAAATATGAGGAACTGAATCTTGAGTTATGGTTTGAAACCATTACATCCTAAATGACTTCCATGTGAACCATAAGGTATGACCTTGATGGTAGCACTCATTGGATCATATCCATAAGTGCAGATGAGTCTTAAGTGTTAAGACACATGGATAACATTTTGAGAAGGATGATGCTTGTTCATTGCAACTTAATGGCTAAGACATTTGGCATATGGATACTAAAACCGCATTCCTATGGAGAATAAAACCAAGATGTGTACGTGACACAACCTATAAGGTTTATGAATCCACTAATGCAAATGAAGTCTATAAGTTACAATGGACTAATCAATGTGATTGATTGAGTACAAGCAACTCAAAATTGGATCTTTATTTTGATGATATAGTCAAAGGGTTTGACTGATATGTCAAAAAATAAAGAAGGGATCTGTGATATAGTGGGAGCGTGTTCACATTCCACATATTGATGTGAAATGGAAATGTTCTAGATTGGAAATCCGAATGTGGAAATTATCTTTAAGGAAGAATAGCGATGTTTCCTATGTGATAGGAATAGAGATCTATAGAGATAGTTCTCGAAAATCTCTTGACCTGGAAAGAGAGAGCATACATTGGCAATCTGTACTGAAGTGTTCAGTATGCACAGATTCAGTGGGAGAAAACTTGTCAATGTTACGTGGAGTTAGTATCCCAAGGCCAAGTGTCCAATTCTTATGAAGAATGGGAACACTAAGAATAGATATGGATCTATCATGTATGTAATCATCCCATTATCTTGCATGTATGACATGGCAAGAATAAAATGCATTCATCATCTTGTATGTAGGACATGGCAATATGATGTGCTCATCCTGATAACTCGTATGTGGGACATGATGAGTGGATGTCTGTCTATTTCCAGTAAGGGTTACTGGAATACCATGAGAACTTGATAAGTGCTTGTAAAGCACTAGTTCTATGGAGATAAGGAAGAGTTCAGTGTAAAGAGTTACATTGATGTGAACTTCCGAAAGGACAGAAAATTAATCGCAACATATACATAAGATGTATAAAAGTGAAAGTTTGTTGATAATTGGAAGTGTTCCAATAAAGCCATTTGAAAAAGGGAAATGCCGAGTATCTATGTGTTAGTGAACAGAAGTGGATACTATATGGATCTGAAAGTTCATGAGATGAACTTATATTCCACTCATTGATGACAAGTCTGGAATCCTTGATCATGCAATGTGGCTAAATGTTAGCAATGGAATACTAGATCGCATATTACGGCAACTCCATCTCATACGTATGACGTACAACGAAGAGATGAGAGACATGCAATTTGTACAGACTTTGGCAAGGTGTTTCCATTACTCACTATGTTGGCACTAGAGCACAGTAACATGTGGGACATGTTTGAAGATCACTATGAATATGATTCATGGGTGATTGGCTCGCAGTGCAAGTGGGAGTCTGTTGGTATGTATGCCCTGAGAGCCAATGATGGGATGATTGGTGGGATACATTAAGATTGATCTGATAAACATCAAAGGCGAGCTTCCAATTCTTTCTGGTTCAGTCATATGAGATAGTGATAGAACAGATTGAATGTCTAGAGAATGACAGAACTCAATGACGTATGCTTTCAGGTTGAGGACCTGAACGATGAGATCATACGGATGCTAAGAGTTTGTACATTCTTGTTATGTCCCTAGTCGGATGTCATTGTGGAAGGTAGATAGACAACAATGACACACAAGACTAGATTGTGGTGTTGGTTGATGACAGAATCTCATTAGTCATGATATAGAGATATCAAACCAAACACATAGGTACTTGTTAGAGAACAAGTGTACCGGATAGACCCACCGTGAGTTTGACACATGGAACCATGAGATGGTAGTCACAGTTAGTACTCACAGTGATGGTGGTGAGTGTGATTCTTAGACCTAAAATCACTACACTCAACACATGTCGTTGGGCACACTTTGACATCATCAAACGCAGTCCTGAAACATGGGTTGTTATAAAGGTGATGATTGGGTGGCTTTGACACATGGGGCTTTTGAGGGGTGAGTGATAGATATGGGATTTGTCCCTCCTGAGGGAGTTTGATATCCAAGGCCACTTGATGAGTAGGATTGAGAAAGGCGTGCACGCATGTGTGAATCAGTATGTGATACTGATGTCATACATATCTCTTCCAGTCTACTCTGAGATCAAGGAAGTGAATGAACGTTGACAGGATGACTGTTCCATGCCTCGAGTTCATTCGGGATATCAGTGACAAAGGAATTATACATTCGCTGTAACACCATTCACGGATTGTAGGATGAAAGTTGTTCTCCAACTTTCTACTTTCACTTGGGTAGCACTGATGTGTGACTAGGCACCGCTCTTTGCTTGTGAAGTCATAAGTGTTATGGACTTTCACTGCCAACGTGAAATGGACCTGCAGGGTCACACACATAGGATTTAACCTGGAAGAGGAGTTTTGTCCACAAAGCAATGTTTAGATTGATTACTAAAGGAGTTTAGTAGTTCAATTAAACACTCAATCAGTCGATAGCTCAATATCGTATGGTTCAAGGTGTTAGATGCATTGATTGGAGTATCGGATTGATTGAAATTGCAATTGACTGATTTTGCCCAACCTGTGCTCCCAACCGATCGGTTCATGTGATGAACCGGTCGGGTGAGGTTGCTGAACCGGTCGGCTGGAGTGTCCAGGCCGATCGGCTCATGCCCAGGTTGAAACGACCGGTTCAAGGGTTGAACCGATCAGCTCAACTGGTGCAACCGACCAGTTGGGAAAGTCATGTCGGCAAGAATTTTCCTTTCGTTTCAAATTGCCCAATTCGATTGGGAATAATATTGGTATTCGATACCAATTGGGAAAGAAACAAGGAAAGTCTTTTTGAGCCGGATTAGGACCATGAACCGATCGGTTCAGGGCACCAACCGATCGGTTGGAGTGCCCCAAACGATCGGCTCAGGTCCAACCGATCGGCTCAATGGCCGAACCGATCGGTTCAGTTGTGAACCGATCATTTCAGGTTGCGAACCGGTTGCTTTTTGTGAAAAATTCTCAAACCCTTCTACTCCTGCATTAGTCCCGCATTGCCCAGGATGGAGAACCCTATCCCATGACTCTCCTATATATAGGGGTATTGGGGGCTTCTCAAAGTACAGATCAGTGCAACCAGTTGCTCTGCAAGTTGTCGTTCTCTCTGGTTTTGGTAACCGTGAGAGAGCCCGAGCAAGTGCTTCCCGCAAAAAGGGAGGTGCAGCAAGGGAAGGACAACTGCAGTTGCAACAGGAGGCAGGAGAGCGTGTTGGCGACTAGTACGTCAACAGGAGGGTGCGACTCCTTCCACTTTCTTGTGGGACAAGGAGTGTGGAGTTCTAGGTGGTCCGTGTGGACTACTACAGAGGCAGGAGGACACTGCCGCTTAGGAGGACAACTGTCATCCGACAGTCGGGTTCGAGTAGGAGTTGTCAGTCCCGGTGCGACCAGGAGCTGCACAGACACCGTCGAAGTCCGGAGTTGAAGACCGCACATTGCGCGAGGTATTGTCACCGAGCAAGCCTCGGGATAAGGTATGATTCCACAAACCATCCTTTCCTATTATATAGACGTTGACACGTTTCCTCGGTATGGGTTGGGGGAGAAAATTTTTGTTTCCGCTGCCTTCTCTGTCTCCCCTAAAACCCAACATAAATATACCTAGGTGGTGGCTCTAGCACAAGGTTAGCTACCTCGTACCACCTCTTAGCTCCCCATTTTCCCCCTTAGCCATTCTACTCCATTTCCACCTCCATTCCACCCCATTTCACCATTTCCACCACCAAAACCCTTGTTGCCTAATGTTTTTGACCCTATTCCACTACCATCCCATGCCATTACACCTTGGAGGAGAGAGTAGGACATCCTTCAGTAGATGACATGGAGGATTTCTCCATCTACATCGAGCTTCATATCTTATTCTACCTCTTTGTCCTTTCTTTTTGTATTTTGCATTGTTATGAGTAACTAGGCCCCTTGGGTGGGCTGTTTGGGACTCAAAATGGTACTTTGATACCATGTTGGGGGGAAATTATATGTAAACATTATAATTTTGTTTGCTAATGATTATGTTCTATTTCTATCTCATTCTTCATGAATTGTTTGTTGGTTTGTGCTTGAAACCACCTAGGAATTTAGGGAAATTACTTATATGTGTGAATTTTGGGATTTGCTCTGAATGAACTTTGGGCATGGTTGAACCCTAAATGAGGTGTAATCTTCTTGTGTTGACAAAGGTTGATACCCTGTGATATTGTGAAAAGGATCTATATCTTGTGATAGTATGATGACAAGTGTAATCTCATGAATGACAAGTGATTAGTTCCATGTGATAATGAGATGAGAAATTATGTTTCACACATTTTATATCTTTTGAAGTTGTGATATTTATATGCTTGCTAGAAGTGAATTAGGGTTTGTATGTCCACTTGTTTGATGCAACTTTAATTCACCCAATTGGCATAACTAATCCAGTGCAACTCTAATCATGTAGTGCTCGGTGTCGTATAGCCATTTCAGTGTTAGAACTTGTTGGATGGTGAAATGAGTGTTCCTAAGGGAAACTCGAAGTGTTATACTATTGAGTATGTAGGGGTGGAAACTTGAGGATATATCCTTGTCATCGACAATGCATGTTATGGAGGATGGCTATGGTCATGCCTCATACATTTGATGTGATTGAGGACAACTGCGGTTGTACCTCGGATTAGAGGGTTTGTATACCCTGGTTTCTAGAGTCGTGACCTATACTAAGGGTGGACTAGTGGTTAGTAGATTGACTATATGTCTCTGTAGTGGCATCTTTGACTGATATGTCACTACCTTTTTACTCTTAGTAACTGAGGGGAAGAGATCTTAGGATACCGTCACTCCTAAATCTTGTATGAAACTGAATAGCCCTTTGTAGGGGTCAGTTGGACTTTGGGTGGTATGACTTTAACCCCCAGGGCATAATAAAAGATGCATGACAGTCATGTAGCATATTTGTTTAGGGTTATACACAACGCTTCATATTGAATGATAACCATGTTGCTTTCCTTTCACTGAGATCATGTATAGTACAATAAGAGATGGTAAATATGATTATGCTATAGTTATGCTCATGTTGTAAACATGTTTATGTTGTTAGATATACTGAAACTGATAGTTAAGATGATGTTGCTAGCGATGTTCAATATTGCTAGCCATGCCTATGTAATTAGAAATGCTTAAACTACTAATCATTCCTATGCAGTTAATTGTTGTATGATGTTAGTTATATTTATGATATATGTATGTTCCCTTTATTTGAGATTCCAAAATTAATAAGCATGTTATGTTACTAGGCATATTCATGATGTCAGGAATGCTTATTCTACTAGATTGCTTTTGCTGTTAGCAAGGAATATGATGATAGTCATATTAATGATGATGATTGTTATTATATGCAATTTGATGAAATTTGAGTAAATATCTATCCAGAGAAATGGATTTATTTGTTACCCATATACACATTGATAATAATACTTGTTCCTAAGATTAATTGCTTAATCAATTTGGCATACTTGAACTGTTCAATCTATTCAATTGATTATTAAATACTCCAACTGCTCAGTTGTCTACTATTTAAAATGTTGTAATCAATAAGCATTTTTGGAGGTTATATCTCTTGCTGGAACTGAGTCTCACCCTTGTGGTTTGCCACATCTTTTTAGGAAATCAGAATGACGAAAACAAATATGTGGCAGCAAAGAGGAGCTATAGTAATGAATCTTTGAAAAAGTTGATTAGATGTCTAGTGTGTCCTAGAGTTGTCCCTATACTCTCAGGTTCGAGCAGGAAAAGTTTGTATATGGTGTTTCAAAAAAACTAGAATTTTTTTAGCATGTTAATGCTTGTTTATGTGGCATATACAAATATTGTTCTCCTGTGTATATACGTTGTGGCTAAGGTGATAGAACAATTTGTATCAAGTTCTTTTCATAGTATGGATACAAGAAAGATGTTGGGCTCTTATGAAAATGTTTTTGAGCAGGTGTTGATGTTGAAATCAGTTTTAATTTACCCATATTTTTGGGTATGTGGTTAATTGGTGATCGATTGTGTTTTATGTTTTGAGTAATCTCATTTAGTGTAATGGGTTCTAACAAATTGGTATCAGAGCTTTAGGTTCATTGAGTCTATAGGGACACTAGGGCTTATGACTAGGATGATGTTTAAGTAAGGAACATGACATGAAAATATAGTTCATACTACCTAATATCAGCACTTGGATGCCCTGGCCAGGTATTCATTTATTGAAGAAAATGTAAGTATGGAACTCTTAGATTGTTATCTTTCTGATTACTCTGATCAAGTAGTCATTTTGATAAAATCTAAAGAAAATAATGAATAATAAATCATGGTTTAAATATCTCAAACCAACCTTAAAGAAGATGAGAATTACATCATAATCTATCAAAACTTGAATGTTTAATACCTAAAGAGAAAGACATAACACCATGAAATCTAAATCTGAATACAAATAAGCAAAAAAGGAGTTCTTGAAGATGTGAATAAAGAAGATAATAAAGTAAAAGATAGATAAGTCTATGCTTATAAAGTGATTCAAGGTATGAAATCCACATAAGATGGAGAGAACTCCAATGATAAGTATAAAATGAGAAGATAAATGGGAACAATGACAAAGGAATAAGGTGGAACCTGAGTTAGTCTCATACCAACCTATGTGTGTAAGAAAGTGTTATTGTAAAATCAGCATGGCATGTGAAAGCAATTAAGGGATATTATACATGTTTAATGAATAAAATGTGGAATATGATGATTTACTGATTGATAAGTGGTTAAAAAACATAATAAAATAAGATAACATACCCAAGTGTGATAAATATTCATCAAGGAAGGAGTAATGATATATGCTAATCATGATGATTCCTATGCTAATGGCAAGGAACCCGAAATGAAAAAGGTAAAATCATACATAAGAAGTTGTAACTTACATAATGAAAATAGAATTGGTTACCTTTTTGCTAGTAACACTTGAACAATGCTGCTATGATGTGGGAAGTTTGTTTCCCTTTGTGTCTTTCCTTTCTAGAGAATAGCATTCAAGTGGATCATTGTCACTTGGTATGTGTGGATTCATTGTTAGCATGAGGGTGAATGGCTTATTATAGCATAAGGTTTCTTGGACTATGGTTCTAAGATCATAAAGTTTGTGATGAGTTTCATTTTAAGCCTTCCAATAATTAGGAAGACTCCTCTTATATATCTTGAGATTTTTATGCTGGTAAAAATAGATGAGATAAGGATGTGAGTTCCTTATAGCACATGAGGTGGATGCCAAGGTAATGAATCCTAGTATCCAAAATGTATCAACATTATGGGAAGTATGAGAAGGTTGGAGACATTTATTAAATGAACATTCCAAGTATTCCTCTCCCTTTAGAAAGAGTTGATGATGACCCTCTAAATGTTGTTTGGAAGGAAAAACAAAAATGATTCTATAATGTTGTGTATGGTTTAGTGATAGCTGGGTAAGACCACTATCAAGGATAGATGGTTTTTTTATCAGTAGACATGTGCTACTGTGTTCCTTTAATATAAACCTAGGACCAAATATCAATGCATAAGAGTTAGAGTTGATGACATAAGTTACATGACCGTGATGAGTTTATGGTTATGTCCTTTAGACTAACCAATGTACCAATAGAATTTATGAATAGGAGGAGCAAAGTGTTCATGTCATGTCTTATAAGTTGTAGCATGCTTTGAATGATGACATCTCAAAGTATTCCAGAGATGGTTAGTAACATGGTCAATATCTTTCTTAAACCTTAAGAATAATGAATCAACTATACTTATGTGTGACAAGTATAGAAAGAGTTATTTGGGGTTGACTAAAGTATCCTCTTTGAGTTATGATATCTCTGTTAAGTATGTTATGTGAATCTTGATAAGATGAAGACAATATCATTGCTCTGCCCCTAACAATGTCAATCGAGAAGTTATATTTGTTAATAGCTATAGACAGGTGTATGGTTCTTCAACCAAATACATGGGTAGTCCACGATTGAGATGATTGGAGAATCTTCTAAAGCATAGTTCATAGTTCTTGAAAATTAGGGGATGCCTACCTAGTTGATTGAGTTGTTAATTACAACAATCATTAAAGGAGCATATAGATGAAACCTTGTAAAGTTACATATGATATGAGATACATGATGTTTCATGTTTGATAAGATCCATAAAGTATTGCCTATAAATTATGTGTGGTACAATAGATTGAATAGTTTAGTACAATAGTTGGAGTGCCAAGTTGAAAGGTACTACCAGACCAGTATAGGCGGCGCAACAGTTCCTATGATGAACCAAGGTTACACACGCAAAAATTGAGGGAGAAGAATATGACTTATATGAGAATAATGTGACATCATCATGAGATGAAAGTTACCATGTGTAATATTGGGGATGAGGTGCATGAGAAGTATCCATCTTTGTTTACCTTGGATTTCAGGGGTGAAATCCCTGTTAGGGATTTATGGTTGAGAGACCCCTGGCCTTGCTTAAAGTATTCAACATACTTAAATATCATAATTGAATTTTTATAACCTCAATATAACCTTTTGATATGCTTTGTAATCATAATACAAGCTTATGTTTCAAGTTTGGTCCAATTTGGACATTGTTTGTGCAAGTTATGCAATTTTATGCACATTTTGGACTTTTCTGCAATTTACCCAATTCAGAGGTTTTATTTGTAATTTATCACTTTCATTATGTTCTTTTGATGTTCTCTCATCATTCTTGATATTTTTTATCCATGGGGCACCTAGTTAAACCTTGGTTTGGAGGTGTTTTCCTCAAGGGTATTTTAGGGTTTACTCCTTTATGGATGAGCTACCTTTAAGAGCTAACAAAAAAATGGTTTATTTGTTTTGCTTGCAAAATCAAGAAATGAGGGCTACGAAGGTCTCCATGGATGGTGGGTCATCTTCTTTTTTGTCTTCTTGTATATCCTTAATAGTTTAAGGCCATGGATACATGGGGAAGCTACTTGTACACCTCATGCTTGCTTCCATCCTTATCCATGGGCTATATTTACCTCTTCCTTTCTCAAGTACAAAATATTTCTTGCTTTATCTTTCCTCTAACCTGGAGCAACGACTCCACTATGTTTTTCTTTGGAATCAAGTGCTCTAAGGTAGAAGAAAACTTCTTTTTTGGAGAAGAAGGTCTCCTGGAGCTCCATCTAGCCCTACCTAGGGTTTCCAAGGTCATCTTCTAGGGATTTCGACCAAGGAAAGTTGTTTTCTTCCTTTGTTCTCCATTTTTCTTGCTCTTATCCTTCCTTAGACCTTTCTACAGGTCGGAACTTTTCTGTTCCATGGTACAGGTTGCTCTAATTCTCTAAAACCCTACCTTTCTCGCTCCTTATGCTTAGGGTTTGCTTCTTTAATGGAGAAAGGTATTAGATGGACGAGTTCACACCTTATGCTTGGATTTTATACCCTACCTACTTGTGTTTTCTTCTGTTTGGGATATTATCTTCTAATTAGAGTCAATTTTTATAACTTTCTCCACGTTTATTGCTTACCATAAGCTTGCTAGCTCATGTTCTTGCTTTTAAATGATGATCCATGCACTAAAAAGCTATGCTTGACTTGGATTTTGATTTTTATAATGTTCCCTATTCTGATTTCAGTTCTAGATGAACCTTTGATCATGTGTAAATTATACCTAAAGTATAATATGACTTGGAGCAGGTTGTTTTGATAACTGACGGTGCTAAACACCTATCAATGAATGATCAATTTTAGGGTTTAAAGTTGATCTCTTCTATAAACACATGACTCAATGGTGGTACCATTGCAATAACCGATGGTATTGTCTTCATGACAACTGATGGTGGTGAACAAGGGTGGCAACTGACATTCACCTCTTAGGTCAGGTTTTGGTCTAATTAGAAGCTTTGTGATTAACAACTAAGTACCCTAATGATGCTATCAATCAATGGTGATATTAGTTTGATATTTGATGGTGATTCATGAGTATAGTGATGATATAATAATCTATGGTGACTTAATGGTCACTATTGATGATGGATCAGGTCTCCACAACCTATGGTGAGTTAATCATGTAGTTGTAGCATCAATTAAGCCTTAAACCAATGGTTTCTTCGGTCATTTGATGCAATGGTCGGACCTATACTCTAATTGATGGTTTAATATATGAACTTGACCTAATGGTTAAGATCTAATGTTTCTTCATCTAATAAATAAGAATGATGCCTAAATATAATATATTGGTCCTAATAAAGTGATTTAAATGGTTTCCTTTATAAAATCAAGTTAATAATCTCATTTGCTGACGACTTGTTTTAAATAAACAATCGCTTGTGGGTTTTACCCTACTCTCAATGGAACTTTATATGTTGTTAATCAAGGGATGTCCTGGGTTAGATGGTGACTCTTTCTAGAGCACAACTTAATGACTTCATATGTGATTTTTTCAAGATGTTTACTTATGTAAACGACCAATGGTTTTACATTTTCAACATTTAATGGTTAGAAGTTGATGCCACAATATTCCCATTATTTTGGGTGAAGCCTATAGTGTAGTGTTATGATTCTAATGAAACCCTAGTATGCTATAACCCGATGGTTACACCTTTAGTTATGTGTGGGTTCATACTTGAGAATAGTATGGATTGTGATGGTTATGCTTCACCTTATGCATCCATGATCCAATGGGGATGTCGTGAGTAAGGGTTTGGGTATGAGTGTTGATTAGTAACAATAATATAATTTATCTTGTTGAACCTAACTCAAATGCAAATAGATAAAGATGAGTATTCATGTTTAACCTTCTTATATGATGGCATGATGGTGAAACAATCTCTTTAATATGATCATAACCTTAATGTGCTAATTGATGGTTATCATAGATACATGGTTGATACTTTCTTATGATAAACATGTGCATTACAAATATGATGAGGGTAAATCAAATCTAGATTTCTTGCATGTTGATGTAATAAAAGAATATTCTTAATGCTAATATAACCCTGCTATTATTGTTTATAAATATCACCTAGCTCATTAATGCAATATTGTGTTGATCTGGTGTATTATATGTAAGTGATGTTGTTGAGCCTTGTTATAAGGCATGCAAAGATAATGATGATCTTGTAGGCAATAGTATGATGGTCTTAATGACCTCTGGGCATGGTTGAGCCCTGAATGAGGTGTAATCCTCTTGTGTTGATACCCTGTGATATTGTGAAACGGATTTATATCTTGTGATAGTATGATGACTAGTGCAGTCTCATGAAGGACAAGTGAATAGTACCATGTGATAATGAGATGAGAAACTATATTTCACACATTTATATCTTTTAAAGTTGTGATATTTATATGCTTGATAGAAGTGAATTAGGTTTTGTATGTCCACTTGTTTGATGCAGCCTTAATTAACCCAATTGGCATAACTAAACAAGTAGAACTCTAATCATGTAGTTCCCTATGCCGTAGAGCCATCTTCAGTGTTAGAACTTGTTGGATGGTGAAATGAGTATTCCTAAGGGAAACTCAGAGTGCATACTGTTGTTTATGTGGGGGTGGCAAGTTGAGGATATATCCTTGTCATCCACAATGCATGTTATGGAGGATGTCTATGGTCATGCCTCAGACATTGATATGATTGAGGACAAATATGGTTGTACCTCAGATTAGAGGGTTTTGTATAGCATAGTTTCTAGTGTCGTGACCTGTACCAAGGGTGGACTAGTGGTTAGAAGCTTGACTATATATCACTGTAGTGGCATCTTTGACTGATATGTCACTGCATTTTTACTCATACTAACTGAGGGGAAGAGATCTTAGGATACTGGCACTCCTAGATCTTGTACGGAACTGAATAGCCCTTTGTAGGGGTTGGTTGGACTTTGGGTGGTATGACTAAACTTCCCAAGGCATAATAAAAGATGTAAGACAGCTGTGTAGTGTATCTATTTATGGTTATACACAACACTTCATATTGAATGATAACCCTTGTTTGCGTTTTTTTCACTAAGATCGTGTATAGTACAGTAAGAGATGATAGATATGCTTATGTTATAGTTATGTTCATGTTGTAAACATGCTTATGTTGTCAGATATACTGACACTTGATAGTTAAGTTGATGTTTTTAGCTATGTTCAATATTGCTAGCCATACCTATGTAATTAGAAATGCTTAAACTATTAATCATGCCTATGCAGTTAATTGTGCTATGATGTTAGTTCTACTTATGTTATAGATTTGTTCCCTTTATTTGAGATTCCAATATTGATAGACATGTTATGTTACTAGGCATATTCATGATGTCAGGAATGCTTATTCAACTAGATTGCTTGTGTTGTTAGCAAAGGAATATCATGATAGTCATATTAATGATGATGATTGTTATTAGATGCAATTTGGTGAAATTTGAGTAAATATCTATCCAGAGAAATGGATTTAATTGTTACCCATATATACATTGATAATCATACTTGTTGCTAAGATTAATTGCTTACTCTATTTAGCATACTTGAACTGTTCAATTTGTTTAATTGATTATTAAATACTCTAACTGCTTTACTTGCTTTCTTATCTTTCTTTACTTTCTTTCTTGTTCATCTTTAGTTTAATAATCAAACCAACCTTTAAACCCTTCAACCCTAAACTCTATAGTAGGAACCTAGCCCAAAACTAACCTAGCTCCAGTGCCCCCTTTCCTCCTTGTGGATCGACCCTATACTTGCCTCCCTCCTATATTATGAAATGACCCCGTGCTCTTGAGAGTGTAGTATTTTGGTGTATGTGAGTACATTTGTATAGGTCTTTATAAATTTTGAAAGTGATTCCACCATGTGTGTCTGTTTGCGGGGTTGCATCTATTCAGACTCCAACTAAATAGTGTGTAACACCATTGGCATAAATGCATCACATGGGTCTCAACTTGTGGGTCACCACATCTTTTTAGGTGACCACCAGTAGCGGTAGTAGACCCATTGTAGGGAGCAGCAAATTTAGTTGATGGACCTTAGGGAAGGCTGCTTATATGGCTAGTGTGTCCTAGAGTCATCCTTGTACTCTCAAGTCTTGGCGGGAAAGATTGTATACGATTGTTTCAATTGAATCGAGTTTTGATGGCATTTTGATGTTGGTACATGTGATATATATGGATAATGCTCTTTATATATATATATATATATATATATATATATATATATATATATATAATGTATTGTGGTTGAGTCCACAAAATAATTGTAAAATATATTTGGCATGATATATCAATAAAATCAAGATGTTGGGCTTTTATGTAAATGTTCTTGAGTATGCAGGTGAAATAAATCAGTTTTAATTATCCCCTTTTCGGCTATGTGGTTAATTAGTGATTGATTGAGTTTTGAGTTTTGAGTAATCTTGTTTAGCATGACAGGTTCTTAAAAGTTGGTATCAGAGATCTAGGTTCACTGAGTCTATAGGGACACTGTAATGACCCCGCTTCCCGGTAATCCCCAATTAAGGAAGACCAAGAAGTCAGAGGTGTTATCCCAAAAATAGGATCAATGGTTTTGCAAATAATCAAAATAATTAATAAATTCTACCAATGACTAAACTAAAAACTGGAATAAAATTTTACTTTTCACATACCTTTTGAAAACAGGTAACTGGAACTTCTACCCTCAATAGAGTTCTTTCTAACTAAATCCTCCTTTATGATTTAACTTTATTCTTCACAAGTTCCACTTTACTATTTGTCCAATTTCAGATATTCCTAAAATGCCGACAATTAAAACATTGGTCAGTATAAATGAATATACCGGTATGTGGTGACAACCAAAACATTACACATATATTCTAACAACATAAGCACATCAAATAGTTGTTAAAAGTGCAAGATTACATTTTTTAATATGACTTCCCAACCACTTTTACTCATCCTCTGGGATACCCTCTCTAGGGTTAAGTCCTTGCAAGTGTCTTTAAGGCTACCTTCTCCATCCTAAGCTTGGTACCTGGGGTCACCTCTCTGGGTGCCCTGTGGTCTTCCCTCTGGGGCTTGACCACCTTGACCTTTCCTCTAGGGCTTGGTATCTTATCTAAAATCTAGATATGGTATGTAGGTTCGAGCAAGTCATATATATACTTAAATTGTGACAATCATATTCACCTTAAAGATTGCAGAAATAAAACCATCCAAGAAGTTTATTTCCATTGCAATCGATAAAACATTAGGAAAATGTCGGGAAACTTAAGTGTGCACACATAAATAACAACATACCTGATTTGGAGATTTCACAAGAAACAATCACAGTCCAATACGCTCAGGCAATCCAAACAAGAAAGCAAGCCAATCACACAAAAGAACATAATCCTAAAAATCATGTACAACCTATTTACTACATACTCATCAAGAACTTACTTCATTGACTTGGAATTACTTTCTATGGTTTCTAATCCAAATTAGGGTTTCATTAGGGTTCCTTTAGATCTATTTACAACATTCCACTTTTATGTCCAAAAAACCCTAAAACAACACTCTTATGTTCAAAATCCTAATTATTCACTTATCCACATTAAAGCCTTCTTTTCATATATTTGTCTTAGGATTAACTTACTATCACTTTTATACAAAGGATCTCAAAACATATCTCAATAGAAACCATTAACACCAAGATTAGGGTTTCTAAGCCCATTAATGCACATTAACATATCAAACCCTAAATTAGGCTATTTAGCACATGGATCATCAACTTATACATAAAAATAGCTTTTTATTAACAACAAGTTAATATTCTCATAGATTCTCCATATTAATCATCTCAATTTCATATAATATCAAATTAGGGTTAATCTTAGTTGTAAAAGCATTAAAGCTAGCCATTTTAAGCACTTTTTGAACTATGATAAGATTCAGGATCTAAAATTATTTTATTGGATTCTATGGGTTTTTATGATCAATTTTCATATATAACATTCCCCCAATGGAGATACCAATAATTCATTATAATTTACACAAAATAACTTACCTTTCAGCCAATCACTGACCACCACGTCAGCCCCTTTGTTTTCTTTTCTTTCTATACATCCTCTGGCTCACAGATCCTATCCAGGGTCCATATACCTGAGAACATGTACCCGACCACCCTTTATCTCCTTTGTGACTTTGCAACCCAATCGCAAGGACTTTGTTTTGTAGCAAGAATAGAGTGCATGGTGCACTACTGGTTGGAGACCACCCCAGCGCGGTTGGCGTCCCAGCGAGACCCACTGAGTCTTCGATGAATCCACTATGGATCCCCAGCCCCTTGATATCCCTAGGATGTGCCAAGGTGAAGCCCCAACACAAGTGCACCAGTGCAGCGGTAGAACATGGGCGAGTAGAGAACCGGCTGTTGTGAAGAGTTGAGTTTAACGGAGAGGGGAAGTTTGCGACTTCTTGTCTTTTTTTAGTCTGTGGGAGGTATAAGGATGGATTTATATAGATATTACATAGATGGGCATCCATGATCGTCAATGGAACTCCCAATCCAATAGGGAAATTGGGAATCTCCCATATCCACATGAAACTACATGAAATTCGATATAGATAGACTCAAATTCATCTCTCAGATCTAATGGGCCAACTCCTAGATTTGCACATCGTTCATATGGGAAGAAAATCAATCAAGAAATCTCCTTCTACTATTCCTCTTTCCCGATCTTACTCAGAAAGTATCTACCATTGGATCATCATCCAACGGCCGTCAGGCCTTGTATAAGAACACAAGTCAGAATTGAATTGTGACATTTAAGGTTATCCTTTTCACTTTAGGAAAAAATACAAAATCCATATATCATAATCCGTTCATCCTTTTAATCCCAAGTTTTAAGAGAAAGTCCATAATGACTTAAACTACTTGTGTGCCAATTTTGGGACTCAAACTCAAAAGTATGCAAGACTTTTCTTCATAATAAAATTAGCACTTATTAAGGCATATTTTATGCATATTTTCTCTCCCCTATTCTTTTATATTCCTTACTTGGTTTCCTTTTACTGATAGAAACCTTGTAGATTCGAAATATCATCCATGATAAGTCAATCACACATCTTTCCACATATTTCTCATATTTTCATCATTAACTCGAGTCTTCTTTCTTAATGATGCATTATTTGATTTCTTCTTTTTCTTTTAATCATATTGGACTCATTAACGTATTATGATCCATGAAATCACATTCACAGAGTAAATATTGCAAAGGAAATCCATAAATAATACAATTTCCCTACTCATGCATTTATTGGAGAAATTGCATTTCAAACACATTCATCCCAAAATTGGGGTTGTACATCCTTCCCCTCTTATAGGAATTTTGCCCTCAAAATTCCACCAAACATAATAACAATTCAGGATAATACTTTTCCATGTCCACCATTAGCTCCCATGTGGCGTCATCCTCTCCATGGTGCTTCCAAAGAACCTTTCTCATCATATATTCTTACATCTAAGTTCTTTCACCTTGGTATCTACAATCCTCACAGGTGACTCAGGATATGTCAGCCCCCCTGAAGCTCAATAGGTTCATTGCTCAACACATGGTTCAGGTACATCACATTATGCTCTAGATTGGACTCATGGAACACATCATACATCATGTTATATAGAGAGGTACGGCTAAACATAAGCAACTCCATCTATCCATCTCAAATGGACCCATGTATCGGGGACTCAACTTTCTCAACTATAGCTCAGAGGGGCCATATTTTCATTACACATGTTCACGCACAGTGAACTGCATGTCAGTCTGCTTCACACAAACTTATGACTCTTGTCGATCCTAGGCTTTCCCAACCATTTCTCAATCAAAGAGACTTTATATGCATACACTTGTGGTTTCTCTGACCATTACAAGGTCCTCTCACCGACATCATCCTAATGAAGGGGTGACTGACACGACCTCCCTTACAGAGCTTCTTACATCCTGATACTGGCTATGGTGGCTATCATAACAAGAAAACTCTGGTAGTGGTAGAAACTACTCCCACAAATCTCCCCAAACAAGCATACATGCTCTCATCAGACCCTATATAGTCTAGAACATACTCTCTTGACTATCCATCAGTCAGGGGGGTGATATCCTGCATGAAACTTTAATCTAGTATCGAGTTCTTCATGTACCCACTTCTACAACATGGAAGTGAACTGGAGGTCATACTCAAGATATTGAACTCAGATCACTGCATAGTTCAACTATCTCTCTCATATATATACATATATAGTTCAACCAGATCTGTCACACCGGCAGTGCTCTTCCTTAGGTAAGGGAATGTGTCGACTTGGTAAGGCAACCTACCATAACTCATTTTGCATCATGATCTCTCTTGGTCCAGGGGAGACCCACCACACTGTCAATGGTGATCCACTCCCATTCCCTCTTAGGGACTCTTCATTATCTATAGTAGCACATTGGGTTACTGGTGTTTGGCCTTCATCCTCTAGCATGTATGGTGACAGGCCACATGCAACTCTATATACTTCTTCATCTCAGGTCTTCAAAGTACTACTGCAAACTTTAACTATCTTAGTAGTACTAGGAGTATGGTGTACTAAAAATCATGAGCTTCTTGCATGACATGATTGCTCAAAAGTGACACCTCAGAAACCCTAAAACACTCCGGTAGTGGGTTTCACCACCTTCTTTTCCTAAAAGGTGTATTTGAGGTTCTTATAACAATCCTTTTATCTCATCAAGCTTTGGGTTGGCTAATTGAACAACCACAATTTGACCCACGGGTTTGGTTGTATCTAGGTGTTAGCCATACATGTCTCATTTTCTAATGAACTTAGGGTTCACCTAACAACCTCTTCCAGCCTCTCTACTAGTTAAACAAGACATCTGTAAACTTGAGTTGTGCCTCGACTAAGAGTACGACATTAATTTCCTTATGTGCTAGGTGATGGTGAAAACATAAACCTTCATATACTCCACTCATCATCCTTTTCTCATGTTTAGGTCTGTCTGAGTCAAGAAAACTTCAAGCTCGTGTATCCATCATCTCGGTTATCAAATCCAAACTTTAACTTGTAAATTATAATTTCTCTTGATGATTATGTCCTCATATGGCAATTACCTTAGTTCATTGGTGCTTTCATACCATCTATCTAATATACTTCCAAAAGGATGTGGTACTTACTTTATCCTCAAACATCATAGAAAGGTTTCAACTCATATCACTTTTATCCTTATTATATGGCATACATTTTGCCCTGTCTCTAACACCCATAATGAGAGGAAATAAGTATTTTGGCTACAGTCTAAATACAGAGTTCATCCCACTCCAAGAGTAGAAATGGTGCATCACACATTGCCATTATACTTTCCAATCTCTGTTGAAACTTACTTATCATGACTCCATATCATGACTATCTCAGATCTATGTTTACATACATGTAAAGGCTATTCCCCAACACTCTTGGGTCTTCATAAACTTTAGTCGTCTCCTTAATGTCTCTGGGGTGTCGGTACTTTTGGGGTCATCCCTCTTCTCTTATGCATCTAGGGAGTGCCTCCATCATTTGCCCTTGGTCCCCATGAACTCATGGAGGTGGCCAACCTCATAACCCATGGGCCTCAGGAAAAGGTAGTTGTTACCTCCCAACCCTATGGTCTTGTGCATTCAGAGAAAAGACAACTCCTACTCCCATCAGTCTTATCCCTACTTGACCTTAGTATTGACTTAGGATTCTATCATGGTACATCTCAATCTTGAACTTTTACCCAAATCTCCATCATCTCTCAGGGCACTCATGGTCAAACTTACATCTTTTCATAGGGATCATGGCGACCTACCTACCTCAGATTGGCCCCATACAGGTTACCTCCATGGCATCATATCCTCCTACCCTTAGATATGGTCACACATGTGTCTATAGATTCATGCTCATACTATGTGCTCTCCACTTAGCTCATCAAGCTCCTATGAGAGACCTTCTAAGGTTACCTCGAACCTAACCAAAAGCTGGTACTCACCCTACAGAAGGGTCCTTTCCCAGGATGGGAGAAAACTATCTCTTTATAGTAACAAAGGTCACAAACATCCTTACTTCCAAGGTTTACATCATCATGTGCATGCTTAGCCCATTCATGCTACTTCTGCACGTAGTTAGTAAGAATACATTCTACTAAACCACTCTAAGCTCCTTGATATGTCATACTTGATCCTTATTTCTCAGAGTTGGACCACTATCATTCATGCGTATGTCACCAACCTATGTGAGTGGTTCCTCAAACATATATCTCATTTCCAGTGGGGTTTCCTTTGCTAAAAAACATGGGGTTCGTGAACTCATGCAGCCTCATGAGCATCATGTGTACCATGTACTACTATCTCCCCTCTTAGGTCTAGGAACCCCAGGTTCACCTCTTATGCATCATTTGACTAACTGTATGCTCAGTTGTTCCAACATGAACCGAACCTATACCAGATAGGGCATATACATCCTAACATCCTTCCTCATGAACAACCTTTAGAGTCCTACACCAGGACAACTGACTAGGTTTGAGGCCTCACAACTTGTTACTACACCCCTTCAGGGTCTATGGAACTCTCCTTCCTATACCTAAAAGGTAGGCACTTGTATCATCTGTATGTTTGTTCACAAAGCCTCTTTCGCTCTTCCAGGGTTTGGTTCCTCTAAAGGCATCCAAGGTATGATAAGCCTCTAAGGTACATGCATGAGGAAACCACATACACCCATTCAATGTCATCTATTCTAGGCCATATTATACCCAACTTCTCATGATTCCTCATGTCTCAGAGTCAAGGTTTCCAACCTTCTTCATTGGGTCTCGCTCTCTCTCTAGAGATAACCCTACAACTGGTCCTACAACTAGTGGTTCTCTCTCAGAATATGGGTCAAGCTCTTAAGGATACACATCTATCCATACTTGGGAGAAACATACTATCTAGACATATGTTCGGCTCAGGTCATCCAAAGATCTGCATGCTCAACTCATAAACTTATCAGGCATAACCCTTTTGGCCTAGGTCTAAAACCTGCTGCCATCCTCTTCTATGTGGGTATGTACCTCTTTCTTACTCAAATATATACATATCTATTAGGGTTCCTATATGGTTACCACTAACCTTCTCAATGAGGGAGCTATCCCTCACCCTAACAGGTATGACCCACACAAGGTCGGGTCACCTAAAAGGCACTAGGGTCAAACAACCACGCATAGTTCATGCTTCTCATGGGTACTCAAAACCTTTACGTACAGTATATATGTCTAACCCACATATGTGAAGGTATAGAAGACTAAGGTATCCAACTCATCTTGCCATCTCTTTCTCTAACTTCCACTTAGGGTTTGGGTGAGCATCGCCCTTAGAGGATGTATCAGGTCTCTTCCTCTTCCTAGAGGCTTCTTCCTCCAATGTTAACTCTCTCCTCATCCTCCTATAAGAAGGTCTAACCTTAAAGCTCTCCTGAGGTCATGGTGACACACACCAAGCAACCTAAGCATGTAACTAAAATCTATATGAGTTTCTAATTATCAAAACTTATGTCCATGACATCTTATTTACATGCTTTTCATTATTTGGTGGAGGATTCCTTAATCCTTATTAATCTTATCCCAAACACAGGAGGGTTTTTGAGAGAGAGAAATCCTTAGCACTTAGAGTTATACTTGAATCAGGGTTGATAAGGGAAGAAGACAGATGAGAGAGTCCCAGAGGTATCTTACTTTGAGTCAAAACCTATGATTTCGGCCAGGCAATCACACAATATTCGAGAGTCCTAGTAGACTGACTAGTAGGGTGAAGGAAAATATTACCAGCCCCCAGATTGTGATCCTTTTCTAGACACCTCCATCATTGGAATATCCTCTAATAACTACCTTGGGTTCTAAAGAGTTTGTAAAATTTAACAATTATTAGAGATTAAATGGAAAACTATCGCTCTGATACCAGTTGTATGACCCTGCTTCCCGGTAACCCCCAATCAAGGAAGACCAAGAAGTCAGAGGTGTTATCCCAAGGATCAATGGTTTTCCAAATAATGAAAAATAATTAATAAATTCTACCAACGACTAAACTAAAACTGGAATAAAATTTTACTTTTCACATACCTTTCAAAAATAGGAAACTGGAAATTCTACCCTCAATAGGATTCTATCTAACTAATCCTCCTTTATGATTTAACTTTATTCTTCACAAGTTCCACTTTACTTTTTGTCTAATTTCAGACATTCCTAAAACATCGACAAACAAAATGTCAGTCAGTATAAATGAATATACTGGTATGTGGTGACAACCAAAACATTACACATATATTCCAACAACTTAATCACATCAAATAGTTATTAACAATGCAAGATTAAATTTTTTAATATGACTTCCCAACCAATTTTACTCATCCTATGGGATACCCTATCTAGGGTTAAATCCTTGAAAGTGGCTTTAAGGCTACCTTCTCCATTATGAGCTTGGTACTTGGGGTCACCTCTCTGGGTGCCATGTGGTTTTCCCTCTGGGGCTTGACCACCTTGACCTTCCCTCCAGGGCTTGGTCTCTTATCTTACATCCAGAGATGGTATGTAGGTTTGAGCAATTCATATATATACTTAAATTGTAATAATCATATTCACTTTTAAGATTGCATAAATAAAAGCATCCAATCAGATTATTTCCATTGCAATCGATAAAACATCGGAAAAACACTGAGAAACTAAAGTGTGTACTCATAAATAACCACATACCTGATTTGGAGATTTCAAAAGAAATAAGCATAGTCCAATCCACTCAGGCAATCCAAACAAGCAAGCAAGACAATCACACAAAAGAATAGAATCTTGAAGAGCATGTACAACCTATTTACTACATAGTCATCAAGAACTTACTTCATTGACTTGGAATTACTTTCTAGGATTTCTAATCCAAATTAGGGTTTCATTAGGGTTCCTTTAGATCTATTTACAACTTTCCTCTTTCATGTCCACAAAACCCTAAAATAGCACTCTTATGTTCAAAAACCTAGTTATTCACTTATCCACATTAAAGCCTTCTTTTCATCAATTTGGCTTAGGATTAACTTACTATCACTTTTATACAAAGGATCTCATAACATATCTCATTAGAAACCATTAGCACCTAGATTAGGGTTTCTAAGCCCATTAATGTACATTAACATATCAAACCCTAAATTAGGGTATTTTGCACATGGATCATCTACTTATACATCAAAACATCTTTTTATTAACAACATGTTAATATTCTCATAGATTCTCCATATTAATCATCTCAATTTCATAGAACATCAAATTAGGGTTAATCTTAGTTGTAAAAGCATTAAAGCTAGAAACTTTAGGAACTTTTTGAACTATGATAAGCTTCAGACTTTGAAACTATTTTTAATGAATTCTATGTGTTTTTATGATCAATTTTCATATATAACATTCCCCTAACAGAGATACCAATAATTAGTTATAATTTACACAAAATAACTTACCTTTCAGCCAACCACTGGCCGCCACGTCAGCCCCTTTGCTTTCTTATCTTTCTATACATCCTCTGGCTCATAGATCCTATCCACGGTCCACATACCTGAAAACTCGGACCTTATCACCCTTTGTATCCTTCGTGACTTCACAACCCAGTTGTGAGGACTTTGTTCTGCGGCAGGAACAGAGTGCCCGATGCACTGCTGGTTGGAGACCACCCAGGCACGGCTGGCATCCCAATGAGAACCACAGAGTCTTTGATGACTCCATTACATCTCCCTATCCCCTTGAGATCCCTAGGATGTGCCAAGATGAAGCCCCGATACAAGCACACCAGTGCGGCGGAAGAATAGGGGAAAGAATAGAACCAGCTACTGTGAAGAGTTGAGTTTCATAAAGAGGGGAGGTTTGCGACTTCTTGGCTTTTTTCAAGTCCTTGGGAGGTATAAGGATGGATTTATATAGATCTCGTGGGGCCAGGAATCCATGGCCATTAGTGGCATTCCCAATCTAATAGGGAAATTGTGGATCTACCATATCCACATGAAACTATATGAAATCTGATATAGATAGACTCAAATTCATCTCCTGGATCTAAAGGGCCAACTCCCAGATTCGCAAGTCATTCGTAAGGGGAGAAAATCGATCAAGAAATCTCCTTCTAATGTTCCTCTTTCCCGATCTTACTTAGAAAGTAGCTACCGTTGGATCATCATTCAACGGCCGTCAGGCCTTGTATAAGAACACAAGTCCAAATTGAATTGTGACATTTAATGTTATCTGTTTCACTTTAGGAAAACTTACAAAATTCATATCTCTTAATACGTCCATCCTTTTAATCCCAAAATTTAGGGGGAAGTCCATAATGACTCAAACTACTTGTGTGCCATATTTGGGACTCAAACTTGAAAGTATGAGAGACTTTTCTTCATGAGAAAGTTATTACTTATTAAGGCATATTTTATGCATATTTTATCTCTCCTATTCTTTTGTATTCCTTATTTGGATTCCTTTTACCAATATAAACCTTATGGATTCGAAATCTTATCCATGATGAGTCAATCACACATCTTTTCACATATTTCTCATAGTTTCATCATTATCTCAAATTTACTTCTTAATGATGCATTATTTGACTTCTTCTTTTTCTTTTAATCATATGGACTCATTAACATATTATGATCCATGAAATCACATCCACAAAGGAAATATTGCAAAGGAAATCCATAAATCATAAAATTTCCCTAACCATACATTTATTGGAGAAATTGCATTTCCAACACATTCAAGCCCAAAATTGGGGTTATAACAGACACCATGACTTAAGACTTGGTTGATGACTAAGAAAGTGCATGACATGAAAAACGTGATACATACTGCCTAATATCACTACTTGGATGTCCTAGCCAGGTATTCAATTATTGAAGAAAAGGTAAGTGTGGAACTCATAGATTGTATCCTTCTTATTACTCTGATCAAGTATTCGATTGGAAACAATCTAAAGAGCATAATAAATAAGAAATCATGGTGAAAGTATCTTAATTTAACCCTAAACAAGGTGAAAAGCCACATCATAACCTATCAAAAACTTGAACATTTGGTAACTAAAAAGAAAGATATGACACCATGAAACCTAAATCTGAATACAAGTGAGATAACCCCTTGAAACTGTAATTATTGAAGATAATGAAGTAAAGGAGAGATAACTCTGTGCTAATGGAATGATTCAAGGTATAAAATCTGCATAATAAAAAGAGAACTCCAATGATAAGTGTGATATGAAAAGGTGAATAAGAGCAATGACAAATGAATGAAGTGGAACTTGAGCTAATATCAGACCAACCAATAGATGTAAGAAAGTGCTAAAGTGAAATTATCAAGACATATAAAAGAAATTAATAAGTAAATGTGGAATATAATGAGCTACCCTTGGTAAGTGAGGAAGAAACAAGATAACATGAATGGACACTCACATAATAATGATAAATCATAAACAAGAAAGAGAAATAGAGTACGATAATCATGATAATTCCTATGTTGATGGAAAGGAACCCAAATGAAAAAGGTAAAATGATACATAAAAGTTGTAACTTGCATGATGAAGATAGAATCAGTTACCCCTTGTAGTAACCCCTGGATAGTGTTGTTGTGCTACGTGAAGTGTGCTTTTCTTTGTGTTCTTTATTTTTAGGGTGCAACTTTCAAGTGGATCTTATGCCACTTGGTACATGTGGATTCACTGTAACCGTGAGAGTGGATACCTTGGTGTGACACATGGATGCTTTGGACTATAGTTCCAAGATCATGATGTTTTGTGACGAACATACTTTCTGAGCTTTCCAAGAGTTAGGAAGACTCCTCCTATACGTTTTGAGTTGGTTATGATGACAAAGATGTGTATGAGACAAGGATGTTAGCCCCTTATAGAGCATGAGGTGGATACCAAGGTAACGAGTGCTAGTATCTAGGTTTTACCAATAGTACATGAGTTGGAAGATGTTTATTAGATGAGATTTCTACTGTTCCCTTTCCCTAGAGAGAGAGATTAATGATGAAATCCTCCAAGTGTTGTTTGAAAAGAAGAGGAGTGATAATTTGATGTTGTATAAGGACTACTGATAGATGGACAAGACCACTTCCAAGTATGGATGGTTTTTTGATCATTCGATATGTGCTATGTGTTGCATTAGGTAAACCTGAGGTCGGGATAGAATCATATGAGAATAAGAGTGGGTGACATCATTCATATAATCAGTATGAGTTCATGGTTGTATTTTTTTAGACTAACCAATGCATCAACAACATGAGTAGCATCTTCGCCAGACGTCGACATTATTAAAGCAACAATACATGGGTGCCAAGTTCAGAAAAAGTGAGTTCGGGGTTGACTAAAGAATTTCCTTGGGTTTATAATATATCTACTAAGTATGATGTGTGAATTAATATAAGACGAAGACAATGCTAGAGTTGGGATCATCCCCAGACAACTGACTGAGATCTGAAGCTTCTTAAGCCTAGCAGGATACAACAAGAAGTCCATCCAGAATGTCAGCACCACTGCTTTACCCCTAACAAGGCTGACTAGGAAAGGTGTTCCTTCTTATATGGAATGTCAGATGTCAGGGTTTGTGTCAATGTTCTTTCTAGATGTTGAAGGAGAAATTGACAAATGTTCCACTATTAGTGTCTCCAGAACAAAGAGAAGGATACATCTCCTTTTGTAGTACTTCAATGGACTATTTGGGATACATGCCAATATGATATATGGTCAATCGGGAAGTCATTTTCATCAATGTTTGTAGATTGGACATACCAACATCACTTCAGTAGGAGGATGTACAGTTGGAAGTATCTCAGTTAGTAGGATCATGGACACAACTACAAGTCAAATCAAAACTACTATAATAGGACATATAAGTACAAGTGGAAGACACCATGATGCAAGACATCATATCAAAGTAGCACATCAGGCAACATGATAGCGTCCATAGGTTAGGTGACAAGGCAATGTATGATTAAACCACCAGAGGAGCATAGACATGAAAACTTGTGAAGTTACATATGGTAAGAGATACATGACATTCCATAATTGGTAAAAACAAATAAGTGTGGCTTCTGAGTGATGTTTTGATACAACAAACTATAATGAGGGTCGTGATGATTCAATAATAGATGGAAACTATTTAGGACGACAATAAAGTTCCAAGTTGGAAGCCACTACTGAAGTTGTACAGGTTGCACAACAATTTCTATGTTCCATGATTGGTGAAATGTCACCCTAGTATAGAACCAGAGACACAACCAATAGATATGGAGATGGATGAGGATGTTTATGAGGGTTGTTCTATTTTGACCCAAGGTGACGCATACATGACTTTTGGGAAAAGAACATGATTTTTATGATAGTTTAATGACATCACCATGGGAAGGAAGCAACCATGTGAAGGTTGTGGATGAGGTACATAGGAGCTAACCATCTTTGTTTCCTTGCATTTCAAGGGCAAAAATCCTATTAGGGGTTTATGGTTGTAAAACCCATGACATTGCTTTTTGGTTCATCATTCTTGCTTACCTAAATTGGGTGTTAAACACCTTAATATAAACCTAATATGTGCTTTTATATTATTTGAAAAACCTAAGCTGCAGGTTTGGTCCAGTTAGGACACTATTTGAACAAGTTATGCAATTTTGTGAAAGTTTTAGACTTTTATGCAATTTACCCATATCTATGGATTTTTTGTGCAATTTATCACATGATTTTTGTTCCTAATATGTTTTCATATCAGTTTTAAGTTTTTTGTGCTTTGGGGTGCCTAGATACGCCTTGGTTTGATGGTGACATCTTTCTAAGGGTTGAGTTAGGGTTTCCCTCTCACATATGAGCTACATGGTGTGGCAGAACTCGATGGTTCCCCTTTGTTTGTTGAGATATAATGGTTTTGGGACCCCACATAAGTTCCTCGAAGGTTCCTAGAGGTGTGAGGGTTGATGGTTTCCGCTCTTGGAGCTCCTTGGGTCGGTGTTCCACCAAGTTGAGGTGCAAACTGATGGTAGGCTAGGGTTTTCACCCTTGTGATCAAAGGGTCATAATCTGAGCTTACTTTTTTAGGTCCATGTATGGCCTGGAATTCAAGAAACAATGGCCTTGCAGACTCCCACAACTGATGGATCTATCTTTTTTGCATGTATTGGATACTTATGACCATGGACACTTGGCAAACACAGTAGGACCTTTCCTCTCTCACCATAAGATGTATATACCTTTTTCTTGCTTTCAAATGAGCTCTTTAGTCACCTAGATCTCCCTTTCTCATATTTCTATTTAGAGATTTTTCCTCCTTGGCTTGGTTGAAAAGAAGGTGCCCAAGTTAGAAGAAAGTGGTTGATCTCCTTGCATGTGTTGTTAGGGGTTCAGATCTATCCTCTCTTATAGCTTGTGGAGCTTTCTTCACTTGTTTGTGACCTAAGAAAATAAACTATCCCTCTATCCCTTCGTTTTCTTTTCTTACTTACCTCCTTTTTCCTTCTTCTTGGTCTTGCCTATGTTGTTCCATGTTTAAGCATGCTCTCGAACTTAAATAACACCTCTTTCTTCCTTCCTTGACCTAGGGTTTTCTCTCTTTCTTAGAGAAGGAGCTTGCTTGGCCGTGTGGAGTGCTAAGCTAGGGTTTCTATGTTTTTTTCTCAATCTACCTTGCTATTTAGAGATTCTTCTTCTTCCTAGAGGTGAGTTACATAACTTTGTCCAAGTTCATTTCTTACTACTAGCTTGCATGTACACGATCTTTCTCTAAAATGAAGTTCTAAGCATAAAGATACTACGTTTGCCTAGGGTTAGAGTTTATGTGATGATTCTTGAGTATTTAATCACCATGAACAAACCTTAAACTTTTTGCACGAACCCTCCTTGGTAGAGGTTTCCCTACACCTTTCTTGCATATGGAAAATGATGGTTTTTACTCTTTAAAAGATGGTTATACTTAAGGATTTTGAGCTATTTTCTCTTCTTCTTCTGCAACCCAATGGTGGGGATTCTTGGTGACCTTCATGTGTTAACTGATGTCCATGTCTTAGATACTATTTTAGGTTCCCTTTTTTATGTACATCTGATGGTCGTGCTCCCCCTCTCAAATGATGGTCAAGTTTCCTCCTCAAACGATGGGTATCCATTAGGGTTTTGGGGTTGTTTTCTACCTTGTTCATAACTCGATGGTTTGTCTTCTTACTAGAACCGATGGACTTGATTTTAGTGCTATTTTGTTTGTGTTTATCATTCTAATCATGATCCTACTTCTTGTTCTATTTTAATTCTTTTGGAGCTAAAAAATGGATGGTCTTGGTGCTCTAGTGATGGCTTCAATCGATGGTATCTTTCTCTCCACCAAACGATGGCTTTTCCTTGTGCTTTGCCTTGTTTCACCACCTGTTGATGACAACTGATGGGAGCAATGAGTCTGACAAATGATGGTCCTTCTGATCCATCAACTGATGTATGTTCTGACTCCAAGACTCGATGTTCTAGTGAATTATGATCATCAACCAATGGTAGTGTTGGTTCAACATTCTATGGTGTCAACCAATGGAGGTTCTAACTTCATGATCCGGTGGTGATCCTGTATGCCATGATTGATGGTAGAACTGGGTGCCACAACCAATGGTGGGTGCCCTTTGAGTCAGAAACTGATGGTGCTAATCATGTCTTCAACCGATGGTGATCCATTGTGACTGATGATGGGTTGCATGCCCACAATCGATGGTTCTTTCTATGTTATCAAATGATGGCTTGACTAGGTTAGTTGGTGACTCTTTCTCGGTCACAAATCGATGTCTTCTCAAGATGTTTTGTCTAATGTGTTTTCTTGTGTACAACCAATGGTTTTACCAACTCAACATCTGATAGTTTTGGGGTGATGCTCATGGTATGCTGGTTTGGTTTTGATGATGTGGAATCAATGCTGATGTAAACTTAATCATGTAGTCTTTACCTTTGCGCTTGTATGAATGTCAAATTATGATCACCATAATTATATGATTTGTACCTTGATACACCAAACCCTAATACAACTAAGTGGTAATTGATCATACTTAATCTAGCTTTTTGAACCTAACCCTATTTTAATACAATAATGGTAATTGATCATACTCAGTCCTCTTGTATGACTGGTGTAATGATGGAATAGTTTCTGAATGTTACTGTAAACCTAATGTGTTGCTATCTAAACATCTTAATACAATGTCATGTTGAACATGTATATCACAAGTATGGTGATGGTTGTTGAGCCTTTAGTAAGGCATGCAAAGATAATGATTTTCTTGTAGGTGAATAAGATATGATGGTATTAATGACCCTTGGGTATGGTTGATCCCTAATGGAGGTGTGATCCTCTTGCTTACATTGCAAGGGTTTCTATCATGTGGTGATGTGACAAGTTTTACACCTTATACATTTTATATCTTCTGAAGTTGTTATATCTCATTTCTTGCTAAAAATGAATTAGAGTATTGTATCTCCACCTATTTGATGTAGCCTTAATTCACCCAATTGACTTAACTAATCAAGTGAAACCTTAATCATGTGGTGCCTTGTATTGTAGAACCATTCAGTGTTAGGACTTGTTGAATGGGGAAAAGAGAATTCCTAGAGGAAACTTGAAGTGTATATCATTAAGTATGCGAGATGCAAGGAGAGTACATACTTGCCATCTAAATATCAAGGTTTTGGAAGATGACAACGGTCATGACTCAGTTTGAGAACAATTATACATGTGATGTGATTGAGGATAGTTGTGGGTGTACCTCAGATGATAGAGTGGTATATACCCTGGTTCTGGGTGTTGTGACCTTTATAACAAGGACAGGTTGGTGTTTAGTAGCTTGACTGTATCTCACTATAGGTAGTGTGACTGTTATGTCATTGCCTTTTCACTCGTACTAACCAAGGGTGAGAGAGCTTAGGATGTGGTACTCCTAGATATTGTACAAAATTGAAAAGAACCTCACAATGATCAGTTGGAGTCTGAGGGGTATACCTCACTCTCCCCAAGGCTTAATAAAATATGTAGTCTAGGTGAGTATTATATCTGTTAGGGTTATACACAATGCTTCACATTCGATGATGGCCCGTGTTTTCTCTTTTCACAAATAGATGATGTATAGTGAAATAACATAAGTAGGCATGCTTATGTTCTTAGATATATTGTAACTATTGGTTATGTTTTATGATAATAGTTATTTCATGTTGTTAGTTATTCTTATACTACTAGCCATGCCTGTATAGTTAGATATGCTTATATTTCTAGTCATGCTTATGTAGATAGTTGTGCTTATGTTGTTAGCACTACTTATGATGTATATCTGCTTAGCCTATTAGACATGCTAATATTGTTAGCTATGTTCATGATTCTAGTTAGGCTTATGATGATGATCATGCCCATGATGTTAACTACTCTTGATCTCTTGAGAATAATGCTAATCTTTCAATGTTACAAATACAACTTTGGTTAGATATGTTCCCATGAGGTTTTATATCTAGTTTTTTTCACTCTATTGTATAATCTACTTTATCTATTTCAACTACTTAATCTTCTTAATTTATTTAGTTGAATTTTCTATCATAATTAATAAGCATTCTAGAGATTTATATCTCTCGTTGGGACATGGGTCTGACCTCATGGGTCACTGCATCTTTTTAGATGATTGACAGCAGTGGTAGCAGACCTGTAGCAATGAGGAGAAACTTTAGGTGATTGACCATAGCAAAGGTTGTTTAGATGCCTATTCTGTCCTAGAGTCATCCCTGTACACTAAGGTCCAGGTGGGAAAGTTTGTGTATGGTTGTTTCAATCAAATTGAGTTTTGGTGGCATTATGGTGTTGGTACATGTGATATTTGTGGATAATGCTCTTCTTTATGTATATATTGTGGTTGAGGACAAGAATAATTGTAAAATATATTTAGCATGATATATGAATACAAACAAGATGTTGGGATTTTCTATAAATGTTCTTGAGTATGCTAGTGAAATAAATCAATTTTAATTATCCCCTTTTTCTGCTATGTGATTAATTAGTGATCGATTGTGTTTTAAGTTTTGAGTAATTTCATTTAGCATGAAATTTCCTTTATCTTAAGAGTTGACCACATATGTAATCCACCAATCATCTTTGGATTCTCACAAGAAAATTTCTAGGAATTACAACATGAACATTTTAATAAGCCATTGTCTAATCTATTTGGCATGTTGAGAACTGGTGAGAGGAAAATGAAAAACAAGCCCAATTCCTTGCCAATGGTTAGTGAAGGTAAATGAAAGGGAAAAGATAAAGATAAAACGGTTGTAAAAGGTCTTCTTCACTGGAAGAAAAAGATGGAGTGGGTAATAGAGAAAATTTCCAGTAGTGTCACCAGTCTAGACATTGGAAAAGAAATTGTCATCTCTACCTTGAGTAATTGTAGAATAAGAAGCAAGTAATAGAGATTTTCACTTCAAATATTTATGTTATTGAAAAATCTTATCTACTTCTTCATCTTGGGTATTGGATACCATATGTGTATCTCACATATGCTCAAATATGCATGATATGAAAAGAAGTAGACCTTTGAATAAAGGGGAGGTGGAATTATGCATTGTAAATGGAGTAGGATTCTCTTCCACTACAGTATGCATCTATTATTTATCTCAGTGTAGCAGGCCTGTAATAAAGTTAAAGAACTTCTATTAACTATTTCCATAAATAGAAAAATTACTTTTGTATCTAGTTTTTACATGAATGGATTTGAGTTTCTAATAAAGAATGGCCAAAGAATGGCCGCGTTTCCATTTCTAAAAATAAGATCTATTATGGAAGTTCACATGTGTCTTATGGTCTTAATTTATTATATTTCAAGACAAATGTATATAACATAAATACCAATAAGATAGAACTCAATGACTCAAACAAAATATATCTTTTTTCACTATCGTCTAGGGCACATAAATGAGAAAAACATTTCCAGGCTCCATAAATATGGTTATCTAGACTCTCTAAATTTGTATCAATGGAGACATGAAAATCTTGTTTATTGTGAAAGATGGGAAAAAAAACCTCTCAATGGTAACAATGAGAGAACTAGTGACTTATTAGAACTCATACATAATGATGTGTGTGGAACTTTAAGAATAAGTTCTAGGAATGGGTATGAGTACTTCATCACTTTTACTGATGACTTGAGTACATTGGGATATGTGTATCTAATGAAACACAAATTGGAATCCTTTGAAAATTTCAAGGAAATCATGAATGAAGTACAAAACCAATTTGGGAAAAGAAATACAGAACTCTGATCAGATTGAGGTGGTGAATATCTTAGCTAAGAGTTTGAGGTCCTTCTGAGGGATTGTGGTATTGTATCACAATGGAATACACCTAGAATGCCACAACATAATGGTGTATCAGAAAGAAGGATTGCCTTGTTTGATGTGGTATAATTAATAATGAGTTTAGCTCATCTTCCTTTTTCTTTTAAGGTACATTATCTTGAAACTAACATGTTTACACTTAACTGAGTATCTTCCTAATCCGTTGAAATGACACCATATGAGATATGGAATGGGAAACATCCTACTATGTCTTTCATTAAGTTTTGGGGATGTGAAGCTTACGTCAAGAAGAAGTTTTGTGAAAATCTTGGTTATAAATTAGATAAATGTATCTTTGTTGGATACCCAAAAGAAACTAAGGATTCATATTTTTATATTCCATTTGATAACAAAGTGTTTGTTGACATATATGTTGTATTCCTTGAAAAGGAATTTACTTACAAAGTAATCAGTGGAAGGAAAATATAACTTGAAGAAGTTCAAGACCAACAAGACAACATTGATCCTATGGAGGTAGATAAGGAACAAGAGGAACCACACACTATTATGGAACCTCAATTCTGTGTCATAGCATAGGAACCTTGAAGGTCTAGTAGGACACGTTTTGATCCAGAGATATGGATTGCTCATGACTCAAGAAGACAATGTGTTGGTCATTGAAGATGATGAGCCAACTATCTACAATGAGGTTATTGATGGACTAGATTCAGATAAATGGCTTGAGGCCATAAGATCTAAAATGAAATCCATGTATACCATCATGTTATGGACCTTAGTGGATCCACTCAAAGGGGTAAAATGATAAGGTGAAAATGGGTCTTCAAGAAGAAACTCGACATGGACAGTGATGTACAAACCTACAAAAGTAGATTGGTTGAAAAAGGAGTCAAACAAATTCAAGGTGTTGATTATGAAGATTGGTTGAAAAAGGAGTCAAACAAATTCAAGGCGTTGATTATGATGAAAACATTTCACCAATTCCAATGGTTAAATCCATGTGGATCATGCTTGACATTGTAGATTATCATGAATATGATATTTGAAAAATGGATGCTAAACTTCTTTCCTTGATTAGAATGTTCCAAAGGATGTGAACAAGACATAACTCAAAGGTTTTATTGCTCCAAATGAGGCCAATAAAGTTTGTAAGCTACAAAGATCAATATATGTATTGAAGCAAACATCTTGTAGTTGGAATCTTCATTTAATTGAGACAATTAAATAATTTTTATTTATCCAAAATGATGAAAAACCCCATTTTTACAAGAAGGTTAGTGGGAGCATGATTGTATTTCTCATATTTTATGTGGATGACATACTATTTATGGGTTATGACATACCTACTCTACATTTAGTTAAAACATGGATAAGAATACCTTCTTCATGAGGGAATCAGGCAAAGCATCCTTTATTATAGGAAACAAGATATAAAGAGTTATATCTAGAAGTCTTCTTGTCCTAAGCCAGAGTACATACATTGACAAAGTACTAAGGAGGTTGAGCATGCATAGTTCTAGGATAGGAACTTACCCATCTCTCATGGAATAATTCTATTTAGAACCCAATGTCCTAGCTCTTTAAAAGAACAGACATGTATTAGTAAAATTCCATATACCTTAGAAATTGGATATATCATGTATGAAATGATATGTATGCACCCAAATATCTTGTATGCTTTGAGCGTGATGAGCAGGTACCAGTCACAACCAGGTGATGGTCACTAGATAGCTGTAAAGAATATCCTTATGTAATTAAGAAGAAATAAGGATCATTTCTTAATTTATGGGTCTGAGGAAGAGTTAGTTGTATAAGGTTACAATGATGCAAGTTTTCAAACCAACAAGGATGATTGTAGATTGCAATCTAGATTTGTGTTTTTCCTAAACAGTGTTGTTAGTTGAAAAAGATTGAAGAAGGAGAATGTGGATGATTATATAACATAGGTTGAGTAAAATGTTACCTATATAGAAGCAAAGGAATCATTATGGATCAAAAAGTTCATTAATGAACTTGGGGACAAAATAGAGATTTACGATAAAAACCCTAGAGCTATCGCACAAGCTAAGGAACCTAGATCACATCAACATTCTAGGATTATCCTTAGGAGCAACCATCTCACATGAGATTGTACAGTGAAGATATACAAAGATTTGTAGAGTATCAACTGAAAGCAACCTTATTGATCCTATATCTAAAGAACTTTCACAAAAAAACATGATGGTCATGTTATATCAATATTGGAATTGGGTTCATGGCTAATTGGCTCTTGTGAAAGTGATAGATTGTTGGCTATACTCCTTAAGATCCATCGTGTGATGATTGTAACTAGGGATGTTGGTACTTGATTTTATTACTAATAAAAGGAAATTGTTTAGTATTAAGATAGTGAGTAAACATAATAATGTCCTAAGAATGTTTTTCTTGATGAAATATTGTTTAGGTTAAGGACTTAAACTTGATATGTATAATAAGAGTATTCATTCTTGTTATATCTGTAGATGGTTATTATTGAGGATACTATAGGACAACAATAATATACTAGACTAGCATGTACGGACAAGGATGACTATGTCTCTTTAGTCATGATATTGGATATCAACTCAGATGCATGGGAACTTATTAGAGAACAAGTTTTGCTTGATAGACCCACCTTGAAATTGACACATACAAGTCATATAATGAACATGCTAGAGTAATATATCAATTTTATAGTGGTGAATGTGATTCTTAGACCGGATGTCACTATAGTAACACATGTCATTGTGTGTACTTCGACACTATCCCAACATGCTCTAGAATTCGAGTTGCCTAAAAGGTAGTGATTTGACACACTATGTCAAATGGGACATAGTGTGTGTGATATTAATGGAATTTATCCCTCCTTTAGAGTGATATCCGCTATCACTTGTTAAGAAATACAATAAAATGCATGGTCATGCTCATGTTAGTCGAAATATGATATTGACATCACATTATCTCAAATAGTCGACTCTAGTTCAAGGAGCATAGATTGAATGATTAAGAGTATTCCATTCCTAAAGTTCACTTTGGATACCAGTGATAAAAGGACTATAAGATCATGGTAACATTGTTCACCTTATAAGTTTAGTTGTTCTCCAACTCATTCCTATTATTTGGGTGGTAATGATGTGTGTCTAGACACCAATCCTTACAGACTTGTTTTGATCATCATTTTCAACATAATTGGGAAACTATCAGGCCACTCACATAAGGATGCATAAGGGGATTGAGGTTAGAAATCAAACAAGTGATTAAAATCAGTTTGAATCATAAACAGGATGATGAAGCCTCTAATTGGGAAAATAGAATGTTTGATCAGCCCATCAGATGATTGGATCAATTGATTGTCAATTGAATGATTGAGTTTTCCACTAGAGTTCTGAGATGGGGAGATCTACTTCTAAGATCGGGCAATCATAGTTCAACAACAAAAGTGTTATATGTAATATCTACATCTGAAATGACATGATTGTGTGATCTACTTCTATGACTAGGTGATTAGAGAATGAGATTGGGCAATCTACAAATGACATCATGCGATCTAAATCCTATCTAAGCTTTTATCATTAAAATGTTCTTGGAAATGCTATTAGGGAAGGGAGTGGAATTAGGTCCTTCCAATCTCATGACTCTCCTATATGGGGGGCACGTTCCAAAGGGTTACACAACTCATTTGAGACAACTTGTAAGATAAGTTGGCTGTCAAACTTTCATTAAGAAGGGAGGAAGTCACCCTAAGGACTACTGCCCAAATTAGGAGAAGAAAGGTCATTTCGGAGTGACTGCAACACTGACAACTTCTGTTCTTCTTTGACTTTGTGACCAAGGTGTTTCACCAAGTTCTCCCTCATCCACGTGGACAAATAGAATTCGAGGCTAACATTTAGAGGCTTGTATAACAAGTTGTACATGACAACAATTAGTTTCTAGTTAGTAGACAATCCAGATCTATTGGTGCACTATTCAGATTTCTTGGTGGATGTTCTACATCTAGATCTATAGGATCAAGTTCTTCACTGACATTAGATGTTTCTACCAGATAGACAAGTAGTGTGCAAAATGATATCACATTTGTCCCCTTTTATGTCTTTTATTCACTGACATTTCATAGCTATGACGGTCTAACAACTTTGGTATAAAGGGAAGAAATTTTTGTTATCACATTGTGCCCCTAACCCGAAAACTCAACAAATTTTTTACAACCTCTTGGATTGTGTTATGTTAGATGGGATTCTCCAAGATGGGTTTTTTATAAGATTTGTTAGATACAAAAGATGTTGATCAATCATCTTGTTGTGTTGTTTCATATGGGATATTTTCTAGTTATTCTTACCAATTGATCTTGTATATTACTTGATATGTTTTTGCTATTTTTTATTCAATTGATCTTGTTGTGTTGTTACATATCTGATATTTTCTAGCTTGTAATTAATCTTTTAGCATATCTTACCAATTGATCTTGTTGTGTTGTTTCATATCATATATTTTCTAGCTTGTAATTAATCTCAATTTTCCTTCTCATGAAAACAAAATTTTATCCATCATGTATATCTTTTCCTATCTTGGAATCTAGTTCTGGAAGCTGATTAGACTATCTTGAAATTTAGTGCTACAAGTAAACCGAGATGGTCCACCACTTTTCCCAAAACCAAATGTTTGAAAAGGTGGATTGTTAGATTGATTTAGCTTGTGAGAGTTCTCTTCTACATTCATATTCCCAAAATAAAAACCTAGATGAACTAGTCTCTTGTGTTTGGCATAGGTTTAACAATACAATCTTGACTATTTTCTTCTTCATGGGTGTATATGTAGTAGTTGGAACTATGTTTACTCTTACCACTAATAAGCTAATTCATGACAGTCTGCACATGATGCTTTCCCTTAACACTTGTTCCATTCAAAATATAGACATTTTTGGAAATTTTTTGAGCTTATTATTGACGGCGTTCATGGCTTTAGAATCGTAAGTAGCTCTCACACATATGCATTTTTAGTTGGTCATCTTTTGATGTCCTAACCAACTACTAGTGCATCCATATTGTCCATGATCTCCATGGAATGCTCTGCACCGTACCCCATGAAATCACTCCATACTGAGACATTTATGAACCTCCCACCACTTTGATTGCATCCATTATAAAAGGTAGTAACAAGATACGCTTCATCGCAACTGTAGTGGGGGCATTCCCTCTAGTAAGCTTGGTATCTTTCTCATGCATCACTTAGTTTTTTTTTCAGTTTCTTATTAAAGGAGTTGGTCTTTGTTTATTCACCTAGGGAATAACTTAGCAAAAAAATAATCATCTAATCTCTCCTAGTTTAGGATACTCCCATGTTTCAAGGTTTTATACCATGAAAGAACTTCATACCTCAAAGATAAGTTGAAAGAATTTTAGTATATCAACTTTAGAGGAACCCTACTAATCTTCAAGGTATCACATATATTCATTAAGGTGTTTATGTGATGATAAGGGTTTTCCTCAGACAAATTCCCTTAGCTTGTAGCTAAAATATATCTATAAAAGTTGGATTCAGCTCAAAGATAGCAATGTTAACTCTTGCAAAGATGATAGGTTGATTTGTCTCGTTAGCGTAGGTTGATGCTAAGAAAAATGATATGGGAGAACAAGTTGTGGGTTTAACATCCACCATATCCAAAATTTGGAAGTAGTAGGGGTGGGTTGTTCTAGTTCCTATTTCCATTCATGTTTCCTTACACAGGCATATCTTCTTCCTTGGTGAAGAAGAAGTTGGATCACACTAAGTACCTGAATGATTTTCATGATCAAGGTGAGATATCAGACATGATAATCAAACTTTCAAGATACATTACAATTAGTTCATAGAGTGGTTGGTTGAGTATATTACTATACTTAATAATGCTAATGAAGTCCAAGTAAACCTCATGTCTTTAACATTTGTTGATTACCTTTTCCCCCACAATAGTGCCAAAAGTTGATTCCCTACAATCATGTGTCCAAAATGGAGAAGGATCAAGGGTAATTAGACTTTAAATTTGTACTCAATACCTTAGATACCCACCATTGAAATACATGGTCCTATGTGGTAAGAGGGGTAAAACATGGGGACAACTGTGCCAATATGTTTAGGACTTAAGGACTTAGCTTAGCTAAGTCAAATAAAATTGTAGTTTTGAAGTTTCCTTCTATAATAAATAGCCAAACAAGAAAAAAAACTCATAGTAAAAGAAAAGTTATTTAATAGATTGGAAAAAGGACATGTTGTATATTTTTTCAACATATTTCAATATATGAATAGAACTTGGATCTGGTATTACCTACCAAGTGCACTCACCAACATGAAAACACGCATACCCATTTGTATAACCTTCGCATAGTATACAAGAAAACATTATTAGTGTATATTCCATCCTCTATCAAGATTAGGTTAGATCTAGATTATATGCATATCTTCATCTTAATATGATAAACAAAAAATCAAACATACAAACATATGATTATTATCACTAGTGATCCGATACTTTCAGGTATTCACACCACTCCTTAACTTCGCATCTAAAGATCATTACCACTAGTGATCCAACACTTTCATGCATTAAAACCACTCCTTAACTGTATATACGAGCCAATACTTATCTTTTTAGGCAATATAAAGCAAACACCACAATGTAGTATCTAAACATGAAAGTGATTCATTCATAAACTTATAATAGGAGATAAAATTTGCTAAGAATATATACATTCGATGAAATATGAATATCTACGTGTTAGGAGGGCCTTAGTGGATACTCCCAGCCCAAGTTAAAGGATCTAGATAATCATATTTACAAATGAAAAAATGGATTTACAAACCACAAAGGCCATAGTTCTACAGAAAATGGAATATATGTGAACAAAGTGATGAAAACGCCACAGAACAAGACATTATATGTAAGAGTAATGGACGTCAATGAAAACCTTTTCCTCTTAAATATGGAAATAGAGTCAGTGATGGACTTTGTGATCCTCCTCCTCTCAAAGATCAAGCATAGATGCCTTAATAAGAAGCCACCAATGAGGTTCTGACTCTATTCCTAGATAACGGATGGGTTTGGATGACATGTTTGAACATGGGAAACACTTCATCGCAAAGGAATTATTGCCTTCAATGAAGGGTTGCAACTGCTATTTATATGAGATGATATGTTCTTAAGGCACTGAGTGGAAGGTTACCTTTCTTGCACTCCAACTATCTTGATATGTGCCTTGGGGCTCACACTTAGCTAAATCGTGTAACAGATAGCTTTGTAGGAGATCCATTAGTGTGAAGCGGGTTGCAATACTTTCATTAGAGGAAGATTGTTGGCCACCTATCACGGATTGATTATGGCCCGTTCATCACTTGTGAGTGTAGAATTTCCATTGATGGTTGATGGTAGATCAAGCATCACTTAGCATAGGTAGACAAAGCATCAACATACAGGCATCAGTGTGCACTATGATAGATCAGACATCGGTAGATGATGCATATATCTTTTCATTGATTGAGCATGAAACAACTTTTTCAGTGGATGATTTTGAACTAGCCATTCATGGAAGTTGGTACACAAACCTTTTATGGTTGATCTACTTAGGATTCCACTAGTATAGGAATGTGATATTTCCATCGGTATAGTAGTATAGATATCACCTTTAATGTTAGTTAAAATAGCCCTCTAACATTAGTTCTGAAGTGACATCTAAGTGTGAGATACTAAAGTTAAGTGCCTACAATGTCATATTTTAGAGGACTAAACTGACGACCCAAATCCAGTCTCGGTTGCTATTATTATAGAAAGTGGCACATCTAAGTGTATGTGTTGTTTGTTTTGGTTAAAAAACCCTACATTGTACTACCATACCAAGTAACACTTTTAACTGATAAAGTTTCCTACATCATTAGTTTACATATTAAAATGACGTTGTGTATAGCTCGCGGGTGATGATATTGTAACTAATGATACATACAAACTATTTCATCAATTTCTCAACTTAGTCGATGTTGCAAGCCAGCCCGTGGCACGACCATGTTGTCTCACACAACCATTTTATAATAGCCCTAAAAATTCCATATTTAGTATAAAAATCGATGATTAATACCTATAATGTTAGTTTTGTGGTATGAAACGACGACACGTTTATGTTTTTTTTAAATAATAGGGATATAAACATGTTGTTTGGTTGTTCAATAGGATGCAGAACCTGTAGTTCATTAGAAATGAAGGTTCCATCCTATGTTCAATGTGACAACAAGCCAACACACCAACAAAGCCTACAATAACAAACACACAATACACCCACATACAAGATCCATTCTCATAACATGTACAAATACAATTCTTATTGTATACATTCATCTTCACATTCATTCACATACAAGTATATACACATCATTCACATATTCACCAATTCCATTCTCATGACATGTACAAATGCAATTCTCATTGTATTAAATCATCTTCACACTATTCACAAACATGTATATATTCATCATTCACATATGCACCAATCATTCACTCACATTAAATTTAAAGTTTCAAGATCACCACATGTATATAGAATAATTAATGACATTGAAACATAGAAAACACATGTTTTATCCCAATCAAATTCAAAGTTTAAATCCTTAATGAAGGTGTGTTCCCAGTGTTCTCGTATCTCATCTATCTCTTTTTTGTATAGGGCTCTATTGTGTCAAATCGCGGCATAGAGAATGACATAATTAAGAAGTTTGATTTGATATTTTCATATAATCAAATGAGATTATTTACTTATGATGATCAATATTATATAGATTATATTTTGTATATAGTGGATGGCTAGTGCGCCCTATCTGACAATTAATTTCATATACTGCTCATGTAGTATATGCATGCGCAACCATTGTATTGTACATGGCATCCAAATTTACTACCATAGAAAATGTCAATTAATAAAAGCATAGTTGGCATAAATATGCATTGGAGTCAGAAAACTACCTCAACATTCTTCAAGGTTAACACTTTCTTTTTCTTATTCACCTTTCCTCGAGCCTTTTTGAATTCTTTTATACCTCTATAAGTTAATGTAACACATTGAATTGAATTAGTAAATAGTTATGTAATTAGTGGTACAAAAATTATTATATGTTAACATGTACAAATATTTACTCACGTGAACAATGTCTTTTCCGTTTCATATCTCCCAATGTCTATTTTATCACCCTTAGGATCTAGATAATAAATAATTAGTGTCTCATTGACAACTACCAACAACACCCAATGATTATTCCTAAGTGAAAAGAATGCAAACAAAAGAAAACTTGAAAAACATAATGAAATGTAATTCTTAAGTCCAAATTATAAGAAAATTAACTAGAAACTCAACATTGAAAGGAGCTATAATCATGATCTTTCTTACATTACCAAAATATTTAAATGCAGTGGAGCAGTATTCCATAATAGATATTGGGTCTTTACGTACACGGCTAATCAATTATGGAACTAGAAATACCACATGGGGAAGTGTGAATTATGTACACGCCCTATATAAGCAGCTACAAAATATATATCATGTATACATTAATATATAATAAAATAGGTCAACATATATAAACCATGTATTTAGCCATAAGATCTAATTATATCTAATGTCATATCACGGTTTTACTCAACCAAGCATAAGTAAACAACTCCTCAACATCTTGCAAAAATACACTAAAATCATGAGCTTGACATGCAATTTCCTCCTTAATATGGACCATCATAGGATACTTAATAGGGACCATCATTGGAGATCCTTCTTCAAAGTCACCAAGCCATACTTCCAATTACCTACAATTAGGATCTATCGAGTTTAATAGGCCCTTTGAAATCTAATCTGGTAATAAAATATCTTGAGGATGAAGTGTAGGACGAATTGTAGGGGGTTCTTAGGTTCTATGTCATGCATATATATATATACATATATATATATACATATATATATATATATATATATATATTCTCATATCAATTTGCAATTATATAAAACTACAAATGCAATGCAAATTTAGCATACATCGGTATAGACAACTCCCTCTTTGGGCCATGCAACCACCACATTTCCTTCTACATCACCTATCGTCTCATGGTCGGGTTGGCCATAACTCAATGCAATCAGTTTCCAAGCATTGTAGACAATCCTTGGTGTCACACGAACCACATGAACGAGCATTGAAACACTATGAATCATGTCACCTAGAAGGCACACGTAAGCCTCGCCCAATGCAACAACATATAGTTTTATATATACCTAAACACAAACATATTATACAAATCAACTTTAAAACTACTATATTAAAAAAAACTTACAATGGATGTGTTAGCTGGCAGTTTCATGTAATTACTCCCAACCACCTCTATCGTAGGAGGGTCCATCTCATATGAAGAGTGGGGCGCAATGAGTACTTTCTGAGTAGCCGAATGAGAAGCATGATATTGTCTCATTGCTTCATCTATTCCTTTTGAAATCATATCTTATACCTTCTCTTCTAAGAATCCTCCTTTCTAGACAGATTTGCACTTATGCTCTGATGGCCCAAAAAAGGCTCTTATACTGACACCAACACCAACAACACTAACACACATAGGATGCTCTGAATTACCTAGATCAACTATTATTTCATCCCTTGTGCCCTTAGGTATGAACTTTCCTTCTTTTCTATGCTCGTAGATCTCCCACTAATCATCATCAATAGTAATTTGTATGTACAACATAACAATCAAGGTTAAGGTAAAACATAACAATCATAAATAGTGTTTTCTCTAAGAGTTGAATTTTACCATTTTTCTAGCCACCTCAATGGTTGTTGGGTTGGGTATTTCTCAAGATTGAGTTTGCCTCATAGCTATCCACTCGCTGTGTCAAAGTAGAGGTGCAATAGTAGTACATGACTCAACAGTCTCATTAGTAGGTTGCTGAGAAGAAAACACATCTAGTATCTATTGGTGAAGCCTTGTGTAGCCACCTGGACCCAACTTGTGGTTGTGCACATTCTTTCTACACTTTTATTTTTGAGCATCACTTAAAGCCTGATTAATCCAAAACAAATGTTAAATACACAATAAAATGAATTCACAAGAATGAATTCTAAATGAGGAGGCTTAATATCTTGAATTCATTAGTTTTTCTTGAAGAAAAAAACACATCCCACTCCTTCGGGTCAAGATAGTCCATTACCCAAGGGTTGGCTTCTTCTTCTTCTCATTCATTATGAATTCTCTTGTCAAGTTTTTCCTATAATTCCTTAGTACCCTCCCATAGTGTTGTAACACCATTTTAAGATGCAGCTTTTCATCAAGGTTAAATATGCTCTGTAAAAGTTCATATACTTAATTGAATATTCTTAAAAACAAAATTATGAATATCATTAAAAAGCATAATATCTCATAGACAGGTCCTTTCATATTAATTCTTTCATGCCTTGATCAACTTTATGCCAATATTCTATAGTTATATCCAATTGTCTATGACTCGAAACCCCTAGATATTGTATAAAAGAACCACAATTCTTCCCAATAGGATTTTCTTAATCATCAAACTCGACAACCAACTTTGGTCCTTTACCCCTTTGCTCTAGTAACTTGTTCATCATGGTGATGCCACCTTTTTTTGCACACTCTTTGTGATCCTCAGGAAGCTTAACAATATCCTCAACACGTATAACCTCCAGATGATAAAATTAGCAAGAAACACATGTAAGTCATAAAAATGTAACTTATAATTGTGATAGACATTATAAAATGCACATCTACATAATAAAAAAATACAATTTACACTAGTGTCATACTCACAGTGCACATCGTCATGGTGATCATCCTCATGGTAATCATCATCACGCTCATTATAATCACATTCAGAAGCCATCTGAGAAATTTCATATCAAAAATAGTCAAACAATGAAATATAAGTGATAAAGAATGTAAAATTCATATTTAACATTTTAGAAAAAAAATACACGCCTCTAGTATTGATTGGATCTTGGATCAATTAACATTCCTTCTATGTGATCTGCATGCATATATAAGTATGTGTTGGTGTCAACATTTGGTGTTGGCAAGCCCACTGGGAATGGATTGGAGTCATCATACTTATCATAGTACTCTTCTTCATCCATAGCATATGCAATGAACTATCTTTTACATTGAAGAACAACCAATCATTTTTCATTTGTAGGATCATGTATATACAATACTTGCTTTTCCTATGATGCCATTATGAATGGTTCATCATTCTTGCTAATCTTTTCAAAATTCACTAATGTAAAACCCAATTCATCCACTACAACTCCTTTGGTGTTGCCAACCCAATTACCCCTAAAGACGGGAACTTTGAATTTGTGTAGTCAAACTCCCATAAGTCTTTAATGACATCGTAATATGACATTTTTGATTCACACACACTCTTATCCTTCGCTCTAGAAAAGTACAATGAAAATAGTTGAAGGGTGACCCCACTATTTTTGGCAACACTCTTATCATCTTGACATTTTTTGTGATATGAAAATCCATTTATGTCAAATTCTTCATAAGCCATAACATCCATTTTTGGTTTAAAGTCGAGAAATTTGATATTTTCAACAACATTATTTGGTGTTTGAGATAGTTGACGTAAGACTTTATCTTCAAACCACCTAATAAATGTCTTATTATGTTGTCTAGCAATCCACATTGAATTGGCTCAAGGATATTTGTCTTGATCAAATTGGTATATTTGGTGATATAAATACACACATTTTTTATGTTTTGTAAAATATACAAGTGTGCTTGTTCCCATATCTCACGACTCATTACTTTCACTCGTTCTCCTAAAGTTCCTTTTCTGGAATAGGGATCAATATTCTTGTTTTTTCTTAGAGCTTCATTACAACTCAGAAAGTCATTGCAAAAGTCCATAACGTCCGTAGCCATATAACCCTCAATAATACTCCATTCAGGCTAATAATAGTTTCAAAAATCAACTTTAAAAACATGCATGTACCATTCAAAAGGATACATCCAATGCTAGAAAAATGGTCCCAAAATTTTTACTTCCCTAGTCAAATGAAAAACAAGATTTACCATGTTATTATAGAATGAAAGAGGAAAATACATCTCAAGCTAGAACAGGGTAAAAACCACTTCTCTTTGCAACTTATCAAGATTCTTAGGATCAATAACATTGTTGCATAGAGTGTTTAAGAAGAAGCAAATCCTGGTGATTGCAAACCTTACATGCATTGGCAGTATAGATTGAACACCCACAAGAAATATATGTTGAATTAGAGTGTGACAATCATGATATTTAAGACTTGTCATCTTTAAATCCTTCATTGGTACCAATCCATGGATATTGGAAGAGTAACCATGTGGTACCTTAACATTAAGAAATCACTCGCAAAAAGATTTTTTTATCTAGTCTAGATAGTGTGTATCAAGCAGGAGGTAAATATGTTTTTCAATCACTACTATCTTCTATTATTAATTCTTTCCTTATGCCCATTTCACATAGGTCCATTCCGTATTTTATACCATTTTAAGTCTTACTTGGTATATTCAACAGAGTAACAATGATGCTATTACATACATTTTTCTCAACATGCATGACATCGATACAATGCCTAACTTCCGAATAACTCTAATAAGGAAGATCCCATAATATTGACCTCTTTTTATATAAAGATTTGTCACTCTGCGTAGGAATAGTATGTTGTGATCTCTTACTGAATGCACTGACAAAGTCTTTTACTCTTTTATAAACAACCTCCCATGATATATAGGGACATTTCATTCCTCATTCGATCAATTGAATGCTTTGCACAACCATCAATAAGGATGAACTTTTGGAAGAAACATTTGACAACCAAATTATACAATCTTGTCACCATGTTTTAGTCATATTGAATCAATTTTCTCCTCACATATAGGGCATTCTTTGGATCCTTATATACTATATCCAGACAAATTCCCATTTGTTGGAAACTCACTAATAGTACAAAACAACATAGCATGCAAACAAAATGTCTCTTTACACAAATCATCATACCTCATCACACCTTCTCCTAGAGGTTCTTTAAGTCATCAATAAGATGTTCAAGATAAACATCAACATCATTTCTAGGTTGTTTAGGGCTCAATATCAACAACGACAACATGACATACATATTTTTCATACACAACCATGGAGGAAGATTGTATACAACAACCATAACATGCCAAGTCTTATATTGGCTTCTTAATGTGTCATATGGATTCATCCCATCTATACAAATCCCATGTCTTAGATTCATGACTTCTTCACCAAATTTGGGATATAATAAACCACTCTTCTTCCATTGTGTGGAATCAGATGCCTATCGTAGGATCCCACCATTGCTTTTCTTTGCCTCTGCATGCCATACTAAATTCTCTACATCCATGGTATCGACAAACAAGCATTGAAACTATGGTATTATAGATAGATACCACATAAACTTGGTAGGAGAGCCAATTTTTTACTTTCCAAAGTCATCATTTTATACCTTGACGCCCCTGATTTTGGACAATCATTCAAATTGATATAGTCCTTTTGAAATAACACACAAACATTCCAGCTTGCATGTATCTACTAAGCCTTCATTCCCATTGTGCACACCATTTTCTTTAATTCGTATGTTGATATTGGAAGCTTATTTCCTTTAGGAAGAATTTCATTCAATAAAGACAACAATGACATGAAGCTTGTACCACTACATCTATTGTTAGCCTTCAGAGTATACAATCTCGACAAAATGCTTAGCTTCATAAACTTGGTACGACCTAAGTATAATGGTCCCTCAACACCATGAAAAATGTTTCTAAATAAGGAAGGTGGATCAGTATTCTCTACCCCACAACTATATAGTGTGTCATCAACCATATCTATCAGAATTGCGTCATTATATATGTATCATCATCGACAATTTATCCTTCAACACAAGTACTGTTAGGGATATATACTAATCTCATAATAGGAATCTCTTCATGCCAGTACCATTTTTTATATCCTTGTACAATCACGTTTCACATGACATGACTTTTGATTTCATCAAAAATGTTGACTTTAAAGTTGTTACTGCAATTCCTACATGGACAATAGAACCAATCTCCAGGTCATATCTTATGTTCCTCCACAAATATTATAAACTGGTCAAAATCAGTAATACATTCTGTAGTGTTGGGATTTAGAATGGAAATCCATGATATATCCATTATATAATCAAGAGAAAGCAACTATTGACTCAGGTATTAATAATTTAGGGTTTAGGGATAATATTTTGTCATTTAGGGCTTAACATTTAGGGTTAGGGATAAGGGTTTACATGTTAGGGTTAATTAGGGTTTACTGATTAGGATTTAGGGTTTACGATTTACAAATTAGGTTTTAGGTTTTAGTAATGATTGTGTGTACCACATATCCCATTCATGAACACCAAATCTCACTAGTATAATGTGTATTTAGTTTTTAAGAAAATTTCAGTAGCATTTCCCCGCAATTCTCCAAGTACATAAATGTATATGGGAAAATATCCACCTACATATGTACTTAGAGAACAAAGGGGGAAGTGCTAACAAAACATCTTGAAAACCAAATACATATTGTACACATACATCCTAAGTGAGATTAAGTGCTTAAGAATAGGCCCAAACTGGGGACTAACCAAGATTTAATCCTAAAGAGTAAATAGCATATGGTTTTCTAGGCCAATAGAATTAGAAATTAGGATTTATAGATTAGCGTCAGTCTCTATGCCACACATCTATTGGTCATTTATCAAAATCTAATTACATGCCAAAAAAAATTTGCGTGCATTTTAAAAATTATATAATTTGTATACCAAATATTCATAATATTACCAAATATACATGCATAATGTTACCAAATATACATAATGTGTGATAACCGTGAGATGTGATGATATATGATGCAAGGAACATGATTTGACCTAACAAGATATGATTAGTATAAGGATGAGAAAAGATGATATGAGATGATTATAATTTGACCCAATATTTCCATTATTACTAAAAATTAACATAATTATGTCATAATCATAGGTAGACATGACATTGTCCATACAGACCTAGGTTCCCCTAGGATTTTCAAAATTGACATAAATTAGACCTAGTTTTACCTAAATGTGTCAGACTTATACCTAAAATATTCCTAGGATTATTAAAATTAAACCTGATTTTACTAATTTTGACCTAGTTTTGGAGAATTATACCTAATGAGAACATTAATGGTTGTTGATATTTGGATAAGGTTTTCCAATGATATAAAACCTTGGGACTTTTCATCAATAAATGTAATCAACTAGTTTTCCCAAGAAAATTCCATCTAACCATGTATTCTTTAAACAATTATAGCTAAAAATTTAAAATAAAGAAACACCTTAATAGCAGTAGTAGTAGAGGGTGGCAGCAAACTCAAGCAAGAAACAACCGCAGTCCGAGTGGTGGTGGTGTAACTAGCAGCAGCCACGACAATGGTGGCAATGGCTCAAATAGCAGTGGCTGTGATGACGACAGTAGCTCAAGCACCAACAACAATGGTGGCAGCTAAAACATTAGCCACAGTGGTACGGACATATCAGTGGTGGAGGAAGAAGAGAGGAAGTGGAGGGAGAATAGGGTGGCAGAGGAAGAAGATTTGTGGCATACGGAGAAGAGGGCGGTGGCAGAAAATAGTGGTGACGGTGGTGGCAATGGAGGTGGCGCAGGAAACCAGAGGTGACAATGGAAGAAATGGAGGCAATCTCTAGAGATCGGTTAGGTATCGCGATGAAATAGAGATGTGGGAAAGAAAAAATTTATAGGTGTTGTTATTAAGAACTTAGTCTCGATTTCAAGAGAAACTGACAACTAAGTACCTTAGATGTTGGTTGCCTTAGAAAAACTGATGGCATAGCTAATATGTGATCAATTGGCAAAGAGAAATTCACGATAGAATCCCTTATCGAAGTACACTAATTTTAGCCTAGGTAAGAACTTAGACTTTGGTTGCCTTATAAAAATTGATGTCATAACTAGCACTATGTCATCGGTTGGAATAGAGAAACTGATGACAATTTTCCTTCAAAAATGCCAGCCTCAGTAAAAACTTATACATCAATTTTGGTGAATGAACTGATGAAGTAGAGCAATTTGGGGGGAAATATATTTTTGTGAGGATTTGGCATGAATACATACGTCATCAATTTCTTACCTAGTAACCGACACAAATGTAAACTTTTCCATGGTGGAAAAGATGTACAACGTTGCTTTCACTATATCTAAACTAACAACATAGGTGTTTGGAGGCAAAAAATTATTTTAGTGGAAGGGTTATATCAATGGTTTTACAAAAAATCAATGCTAACCAAAAAATTTTTTGGAGCCAGTTTTTTCCCTAAAAAATTGAAGTTCACGGGTTATCTAGGATGTTGGTTTCTTGAAGCAATAACTGATGTTATAGAAAATGTGGTACCCATATTTTTTCTAAATTGGTAGTACTTGACCACTAGTGACTCTTGTGCTCTATAACCACACTGTAGGACTTATAGTGTTGTTTTCCTTTGAAACTGATGTTAAGAAAAGTGATATTAGAGGTTACAAATGTACTAGTGGTCTATGAATATCAATGGAAAGTTAGTCCTTAATAACATTGATTGTTGGAGATATGGTTTTGGGATTCTCCATTGGTTGACAAATGGATTTCCTATGTAGTGTATCAACTATATATTATCAACCAAGAAATCATCAACTGTTGCATCCTTGCAACTGATGGAACTATTGTGTTCTTCAACACTTGTTCTTTTCATAAAAATATGTAAAATTGTTATCAATGGGGAAAATTTATAAATTCAAGTAAAAGTAAGAATATCACATTAAATCCTAGAATAATAAAGGAAATGAAGGGTAAAATAGGCATGTAGAAACCACAAAATTGGATGTTATCATGTGCCAAAAAGAATATCTCAATCATTAAAACAACAACTTCATGCCATAAGTTGTTTCCACCAAATGAGGTCTTGTTCTTAGGCCTACATCTCAGAAACTATCATTCTTAGCTTTAAAACCAATATAGGATTCAAAAATACCACCATAATTATAGCTTCTCTTCAAATCACTTAAGCTAACCCAACGCCTCTCAAAGTGTGCAAAAAGAAGACCTCAACCATCAAAACAAGAAATTCATTCCATAAGATTGTGTAACCCAAAACTGGACCAACCACATCTAAACAACAAACATCATCAAAGTCTTGTTCTTAGGCCCACACCTCAAAAGATGTGGTTCTTAGTCTTTAAGGCCATTATAGCCTTTAAAAGCACCACCATATTATTCCTTTCTCTTGAAGTAACTGTTGATAAACATATTGTATTGATCACATTCACTATTCCTTTGAGATGGCTCTCTGCTCCAACAAAAACATCATCTCTAGTCCTCAAGTCTACTACTCTACTTACTTTCCCTACTCATGTCTTAGTGTAGTATCTGAATTGAGATAGTAATAATAGTTGTTTAGTTGTGATCAAATATTCTTTATGAGAGTGATGCAAAAGCATCCACTAACCCTCCTTGTCTATGAACAACCACATTTCATCCATCTTTAAATATGGGGGGTCTGAAAGTGATATTGTGATTTCTTCTTTGAATGACCACAGGTAGATTAGGGGGACTACAAAGTATGACCAAATATCATTAGAGAGGGTTCATCAACACACAAGATTAAATCCACAACTTTATAAAGTTCCACTATGCATCTATAATTCTTGAAGTTGATTCCTTTTAAAAGTGATACTTGACACCATAGTAACATTGTTGTCACACAATCCAAGTACCTAGTAAAAAAATATAATAGGACTACTTTGGGTTCAAAGATCACCTGTCAAATACCTTATTTGTAGTTGATGTTCTATAGGGATTCATATATTGGCGTGGGGCATATTCCAATTAATCATTGTGTCTCATCATCATAGAAAGTGATACAAATATGATATAAAAAATGTGGGAGTGATCCTCTTTCTAGGGATTATATATGTGACAACCATCCATGAGGAATTGAGAAATATAGAGAAACTGACTTACCAAAGATTACATAAAGTATCTCCAGCTTACGCTTCGGACGCTTGTCTATTTATGGCATGTGCCATTTCCCATATCCCTACCCCAACAATGTAACATTGTTGGTCACTGTGTTTTTGCTGCCACCCTCACCATCATTATAATCATCATTGGTGGTGTTTTGGAGACATGGAGTCTTCACCCAATGTTTATCTTGTGAATCATATATATTTGGTGTCTCTATCTAGAGTTTCAACCCATTGATACTTACTTCTTATTTATGACATCCGCAAACTACCAGATTATGTTTTCTTGGTCTGAGTTTTATATAATGTGGTTATGACTATTTGTTATTTACATCACTAGGAAACCTAATGCAAAGAAAACATGAATCTCCCAATGTCACCACCAAAATGCTATTATGGAAGAAAAGGATTGTTGGTTAATTTCTAAGAAACAATACAAAAATAAATTATGCAGTAGCTTGTCATACCACCCACCATAAAAATTCACTCACTTATGTACTTGAATTTTTAACACTGGAAGAGGATTGTTAGACATGTTATAGATAGAAACAATATATATCAACATTTGGCATGCAGACATGGATGATTAAAAAAGAGGTGTGAGCATAAAAGGATCATGAATCCTCCTTCCATTGTCTTCAAATTTGTTTGCTTGAATTTTTCCTTTTATAATTTAATCCATATGTATTATTCTTCATGGATCGACATGTATGCAGACATGTTTATATCTATTACATACATAAATATGAATAGGTAGATAACTAATGGTAAACGGTTGATATGGAAAATAGTGGTGTATTACAACAAATTTGTATCAATCATCCAACTCATGCATGCATTCAGTTGGACTTTGAATCACACAGATACAATAGTGGGACTCTTTTGTTATAGAGTCTTTTCATAACATTTCACGATGTTTTGGTTAATGCATAATTGAAAAAAAACCTAGTAATGTGTATATCAGATGCTTAACTTCTAAATGGATTTCTTAATTGTGACATTATGTAGCATCTCACTGAGGTGAGTCTATTGGATAGTTAAGAAATGTACATCTATCAAGTGACATTGTATTTTTCTTAGTTTATATGATAATGATGTTAGAATAGGTGATTCATTTTATCTAAATTTGTCATGATGCATATTTTTTAGATCAATAACATACTTTACCCAAAGGTGAAGAGTTCTTATTACTATGATGCATTTACAAATGTCGGCATTTTCAAGTGGCTCAAATCCTAACTTCTGATCCTTCTCTATGGTAAATATTTAATCAAACATAATGTTGTAAGACTATTGGAATTAGTAGATATAGAAACTAAAAGTAGACTTCATATTTTTTTAATATTTTAGTTGAGATTAAACATGAAAATTGTACTTTTTGTAGTTATTACCTCATCTTTTTATGGAGAAAAAAATTGAAAATCTCAATGGTTCAATTTTAATGCATTGAAATAAAAGGTCATGTTTACATTAGAGTGTATGGACTTAGACATAGCTTTTTGAGTGGAACCACCATAACTACTGATATAGGAAAGTACCAGTAGTGAAAATACTAATTATGATTAGTGGGATCATTCTTATAGGATTATTTTATTTCTTATGCAAGAACATGTAAGAAAGCATATTAGAGGGTCTATTTCTATTTTTGAATTGGAAAAATAATTTCTGAAGATAGTGGAAGAACATTATGTTTCTTCTAGTAAGTCTAGGGCCAACTTCTTAATGCCTAATATGTATTCTACCAAGTACACTATTTCTACGAGGATCCATGAACATATCATGAAATTGAGAGATATTGTTCCACAACTCAATAAGATGGAGTTGACCATCTCTAGTGAATTTCTTTATCATTTCATTTTAACCTTCTTACCAAGTCAATTAAGATCAATGAAAGATTCTTACAATACACAAAATTTATAATGGACAATATATAATTTATTGGACATATGTTATGAAACATAAGAGAGACTTAAGAATGAAGGGGTTCATACTACACATTTGAGTGCCCACGACAAGCGTAGACATAAGGATAAAAGGTAATTGAAGGGAAATATTTCTATCACTGGTGGATTGTCCAATCCAAGTGATGACAAGTGTGGAGGAAGAATGACTTAGATGAAGTATTTTTTCTGCCATATACAAACATACTAAATAGAAGTGCTTCAAATACAAGAAATGGTTGGAAAAGAAAGGTAGTATGTCTCTTGTTTCATATGAATGTTATCTTTCAAATGTTCTGTTAAAAAGTTGGTGACTTAACTATGGTGACATCGTGCAAACTACCAACACAGTACCAAGATTTATGAATCAAAGGAAACCAACATAGTGTGAAAGAGTCCTCTATTGAGGAAATTAGTTGGTCTCTGACACATAGGTTGTTGGCACATAACCATTGACAATAGAAACTTGTTGGACTTCACAAATATATGTTATTAATCAAATTTTAATAGAAATGGATTTTAATTTCCTAGTTATATAACTTATAATATACTTCATTCTCCTAGGTTGACAAATGTTGTTATCTAGAAAATTAAATATAAAAGGGACTTTTTTTAATAAATGATCTTTATCAGGTAAACCCAAGTCAATTTTTTATAGACTATCATGAGTTGATCGGTGATAAATACACTTGATATATGAAAGTTTACTTCTTTTTCACATAAGGTTGGGGCATATATCAAATAAATGATCCAATATTTTAGGAAATTTACACTTTACTAAGTTTAGAACATGTGTTGAATGCATAAAAGGCTAGGTAGACCAACACTTCTAGAAAGGGTTTCAAGAAGAGTGATTTAAACTTTTTGACCATTTTTATAGGGCAAATGCAATTTGTAATCATTGTGAATGACTATTCATGATATATGTTGCTCTATTTATTGAATGATAGAGGTGAGACTTTACAAAAGTTTAATTTAGTATAAGGTTGAAATAGATAAATTGTTAGATAAAGTGATTAAGATAGTCAACTCAAATAGATGAGTAGAATACTATGGAAGGTTCACTGAGACGGGATAATGAAAAGGGCATTTCCACTTTTTATTCAAGAATAAGGTGTTGTACCTAATTATACAATTGCAAACACACCAAGTCAAAGGAAATGGTATGTGCCATGCTCTATAATTTGTTCCTTCCACTACTAGTGGAGTGAGGCTTTAAAGATGGAAACGCACATACTAAACAAGTTTCCAATAAATTATGTTCTTTTAAACCTCATATAAATCTTGGGCATGAAGGAAACGATCCTTTAACTGTATGCACACATGGGGTCGTCATGCGGAAGCTATGATATACAATCCATATGAGAAGGCATTTGACCCACAAACGACTATTAGTTTCATGTGTGGTTATCTAAAAAGGTCAAGGGATATATATCTTATTGGCATACCCCACAAAAGATAGTCATTATGGGTAATATTAGATTCTTGAAGGATCATCAAATCAAGGGGAATGATCTGCTTCAAAATATTTCCTTTGATGAAATGCAGGATAGGTATCCTAGACCCACACCTAATGGAAGTCACATAATCTATCCAATTATTATTCTCATGAACAATTGTTAAATAGATGATCCATCTGATGTAGATCAAGCTCCTATTCTAGTTGAAATTGAACAAATTAAACATGCTCATAATAAAGAACAACATGAAGATCCTACAAAAACATGTAGAACATGATACTGAATAAAGAAGGCATACAAGACCAAGGAGGGCAACCACACCATATAACTATGTTATATACCTTAAAGAGACAAATGTGGAAACTTAAGATATTGATCCCTTATACTTTTCAGGAGAAATGGATAGTGAGTTCTTTTCTAAATGGTTTGATTCTATGAAAAAATAATTACTTTCAACGGATTAGATTCAAGTTTGGGATCGTGTACCTTTGCCAAAAATTATTGAACCTATTGGTTAAAAATGGGTCTTTAAGACCAAAAGAAACTCAAGTAGAGAAAAATAGTGGTGCAAAGAGATACTAATTATGAAAGGGTTTCACACAAAAGGAAGGCATGGATTACAAAGAGACCTTTTATTCAATTCATTAAAGAACTCACTTAGAGCAATTATGGCCTTAGTGCATCAGTTTGATCTTTAGCTTTATGAAATGGATATTAAATTTGTCCTTTTAGATGGGGATTTATATGAACAAGTTTATATAGAACAACCAGAAGATTTCATTGACAAAAAAGAAGTCTTATGGTTTATAAACTACATAAAACAATTCATAGGCATAAACAAGCTTCCCGAGAATGGTGTATAATCTTTAACATCATCATGCCAACTTTGGGGTTTAAGCCTAACATTGTTCATTGGTATAGATACCCAAAAGTCCAATGGGAATAAGTTCATAATATTGATTCTTTTTATGGATGGTATCCTACTTGCAACTAATAAGTTTACTGAATTGCATGAAACTAATAAATTTCTTCTTCTAACTTTGAGATGAAAGACATTGGTGAATCCACATATGTACTCCATATTAATATTAATTGGGACTGAATTCACTTGTAATATCTGAAAAGGCCTACAGTTAAAGGAGAAATATGGAATCAAAAATTGCTCATTCCAAAATTCACCTACAATCAAAGGATATAAATATAACTACAAGAAATTTCCTAGAAGTGGCATTGAATAGAGTGAAATGAGAAAGATACACACATATGAAGTTGGGATCCTATAATGTCTTCAGACATACACATGTCCTGAGATTGGCTTTTACATTGGAAACCTTGATCATTGACAAAGTAGCCCAAGCATTGACCACTGGAGAGTTGTGAATAAGGTTATGTACTACTACAAGAAAAAAGGTAAAAATACTTACATATAGAAGTTAAAACCACCTTGAGATTACATGATATTCAAATGTACATTTTGATGGGTGTCTAGGTAGCAGGATGTCAATGAAAGACTATGTTTTTCCACTAGTTGGTGGTGCATTTCCATGAAGGAGTGTCAAGTAAAGAAATATGACTTCATACACTATGGAGTCTAAGCTTAAAGATTGCAATGAAACATCACCACAAAAAAATGGCTTAAGAATATGGTACACTATATTAAGATTGTTGAATCAATTAAAATATGATACAATATCTTGATGTTGTCGATTGAATTTATATAATATAGATATACTATGGTAATGAAGTTTTTGTTACTTTTTATAACAATGATAAAACCACCACTTAATGCATACACTGAGACATAAATTTCTATATTGTTAATAATAAGTTAACAACAAGATTATAATGATTGATCACATTGGTGAACAATATATGATTTTGATCCCCTAATGTAGGGGCTTTCAAAAATTTATTTTCATATCCTATAAAAATTAGGGGTCTGAGAAATTCATTTGATGTGTAATGAATGATTAATGTGATTTCACAATGTAATCATTATTATGTGGTAACATATTTACCTTGATATTTCTATTTTAATACTAGTTATAACAAAAAACGCAATTCTAACATAACGTAGGACCATGGAATATGCAAGGACCCATCTTGCTAATCAAACCCTAATTGATCATTTGGACAAATCCTTTGATAAAACCCAATTAAAGAATAGAAACCATCAAATCCTATTCAAAAACTTCCAAATTAAAATGATTTACTTAGAAATTTGATGATAAGAAACTACCAAAAATTTTGCAATTGATATAAGGAAGTGTACAACTTCACATATGGATCATTGTACATGTTGACATAATAAAGAAACAACTAAAACCTATATTTATTCATTTAAGCAAAAGTATTACAAGATTGCATGTGGTTACGAAACTATCATAATACAATATAGTGGATTCATTTACAACCCATGATTAATAGAGAAACAAGTTAACATATGCATCATAAAAAAAACCACCCAACTCAGGAAAGTGAGAGTACAAGGATGTTATAGACAGATTTCAATATGTTATTCCTTGTTACATCTTGGTAAATACATCCTTTCTACAACTCCATCATACCTAAAAGATGTGGATAACCACAAGGGTTATACCACAAGTCCCAACTATATGATATAGCAAGAGATAACATACTTATTGCTTATAGTCATATGACAATAGAATTATTTGGAGGTGGTTTAATAAACATTTAAATATTTTTGCACATGATATATGCATCAAGAACTTATTCTCTTGACATGCATGTATATAGTTAACTAGTAGAAAAAGGGATATACTTATAACCATATTCGATCCATATTTTTACCTATACAAATTAGAAATCATATAAATACTTGCAATAAGTAAAGGAATACAATTGAAAATCCATTTAATGGATCAATTAAACCTAAAAAGATATGATACACAAATGAGCTACATACTTTATTAATCCATTGGTAGTTTGAGGCATACCATTCAAGTTAATATATGACTGGTGTGAAGTCGCAATCAGCCTCGCATAAGATCTTAAGATTACCATACTCCTTAAGATCTATTCCCCTCAATCAGTATGCGTGAAAAATTGGAGTGGACAACAAATCAAATACTAGTACGTCACAAAGGACACCCCATGATAAACATGGTTCATCCTGTGTTCACAGGACACTACACAAAAAATCAAGATATACAACCCTCAATTCAAATTATGGTTGCAACCTCTGTCGATCACATATAATCTGAGACACAACCATAGATATTCTAAGATACCTTGAAGTAAGGAATACCACAAAAAAACATCCCCACACCCTCATATACTCAATAATATACGACTCTAAACTCCTTTTAGATCTACTCATTTCACTATCCAACAAGTTTTGACATTGAGATTGTTCTACAATCAAATGATAATGCATGATTAGGGTTACACGTGATTAATTAAGCCAATTACTAACATTTAAGTTGTACCAAACACATTTTTTATGCCTTGGGACCACATCCATAGATGAGCCACTATTGTGACCCCTTTCCCCCCAAATTTTGTAAACCCCTTGCTTCCCCCAACTACCTGCACATCAGGCTCGGCAAGATAAATTCACATAGAGGCCAAGCTGTGTGATGGGACCGAGGATCATAGAAATTGCATAATCGGGGATTCAAACCCAAGTCTCTACTAAGGGGAGCTTGTGCCTTCTCCACTGAGATACAACTCCCTTAATAGTTGTCTAAAACACTTATAAACACCACAATGGGATATAATTGACATATTAACCAAGACTAATAGCTTCAATTGATATAAAAAGTATTCATTGATTTTTGATACATGATCAAGGTACAAGTAACCATCTGTGATGACCCCAATTCCTATATACTTTCCATTATGACATTCCATAGATATGTGTGCACTCATATCTATGAGATGTCAAAGGGAAAATATAAGGGATTGTGATTGTCAACTAGTATATAAAAAGAAGCTGAGTCGTTGTTCACAACATCATTCAAGTAGTCACACAACCATCATTCATAATAATAAAAGGTCATATTACATTATTCACTGGAAGAAGAAATAAGTTCTTAAGGAAACAAAATACATAGGATATAGACATCCTACACGTCATCTAATGAAATGAAACAAATAACTAAACAGAAAATAAGATGAGAGGTAGCCATCTATCTAATCATCCTCCATGATCAGAATTTACTATCTTTGAGTACTTTGAGATGAATTATTTATTCCTTATACATAGAAAAATATGTGAAATAAAAGATCAACATAAATTTGGTATGCGGTAAAAATATACAATACTATGATGGCATATTTAAACTATTTAAAGAAATAAGAAAAGAAATGAAAACATTATTTAAGGGGAAAAATCAGGTAAACCCAAGTTATTAATCATATTTCAATGGACATGTATTACTATGGTGGACTTAGCACAAACATCACATATATTACTGGTCCCATTCCCCATGTACCTTGTAATCTAAGGATATGCCCGTATACCATGTAATCTAGGGAGGGGCTAGTCATCATTAATGCTTTCCCTCTCTAATAGGGAGATTAATCAACCATCAATAACTACATTCTATTTTCTTTCATTAGTGTTCTTAGTGTTCAAGGTGGAAAAGTGACAATATTTATAGATATACATCCAATAAGATTATACAACTATAGTAATTACTCATAATTATATCATCCAACAAAACTAGTCTTATACTTATGTCCACGTACCTTGAATCTCAGATCTTGATTTCAACAAACCTAGATTAAGAGAGTAGATCACCCTAAAAGATAAATAAAGACCTAATGTCAATATGGTTCCTCAACACCTAATATTTTGGTTTTGAATTAATCAGGGTTATCATATAGAGTCATTGGCTTAGACCATAGTGTTTAGAGGGGGAATCCTAATTTTAGGGTTTTGAGAGTGGGTCAGGTATACTAGATAATTTATTTTCCTTTAGTAACCATGAGAGAAAGAAATGTATATTTCATATGATATGAAGAGTTTTAAGTTTATTATTGATCAACAACTTAGGATTTCGAGTCATAGGACTCATGTTCATATTTGATATCTCAAGGTTTAATAAAATATTGACATCTATCTTCGTATTCATTTTCTATAAGCTAAATAACAAAAGGACATAAATCACAAAATGATACCTCAATATAAGGTTGGATTTAGGTACAGGAGATAATTTATAAAGGTTCTCCTTATTTTTCTGAGAACTATGGTATTTTCTGGGAATTTTTCAAGTATTAGAATCGTTTATTATGGATTTTATAGAATCAACCAATCTAAAAAAAGCTAGGGTTTTAAAAGAAAATAAAAAAAGGAAAAATGGTCGGGCCTTATGAATCAGAGGAGGGATCTGACTCTGTGGATCCTCCTCTTAACTCGCGAGCCAGCCTGATCTAATAGGGTTGAGCAAGGAGGTGCAAAGATGCCATTACCCATTGGATTATGATGCATAGTCGTGACAGGGTATGGACAAAGTGTGCAATTCATCCACCTAATTATTTCTCCTCTCGTGCCATGGCAGCAGGGAGTGAAGGAGAGAGGGATGATTGCTTGGGTAGCTAGGTTGATGCTAGGCATGTGTTGAGATGTGGGTCACATTTGTGGAATCATGTCAGTGTCAGGAAGCCCAAAAATGGTTGTCGGAGATGGTCCAAAGGTCGGGTTTCAATCAACAGCAGGTAGAGAAGATAAAAATAGGATTTTAGGAATTTCCTCCCCTCTGGTTGGATTGAGGGATGAAGGAGCTTCACGTGAATTTCAGTGATGCTTCCCTATCTTTACATATGTGAGAGTCTGTCTAAGCTCCTCCTCCGGCACTGCTCTACAATTCAATCATATGCTCTAAACGACCAGACTCCCTGGGGCTTAATGAGTCTAGGTGAGGGTTGGGACCTCTTCGCTGAAGTCTTGCGATTGTGTGGGCATGTGGAATTGGGTGGCACTGACCCTAAGGGCTAGAAGATCTCCAGGTCAGGCTAGATGATGGTGTTTCATGTTAGGGAAGGTGAGAGATTATTTGGGGCAATTGAGAGTTGAATATTATAAAAGGGAGGTCGTGGGAGCTATTGGTAGGTTTATATAGAGGTCAGGAGGTGTAGATGGGAAAGCCCTAAATTGGGTGTGCCTCCAAGTGAGATGCAACAATGGATAGGGGGTTATTCTCCCTAATCTAGGGGTCAGGGATGATGTGGTAGGGGCCATTCATGTTGTCTTGGCAAGAGGAATTCATCCTTCAAATATCTCAAGTGGATATGGTATAGATAACCTTCTGGGTATCGGGGTTGATTTGTCTCGAGCTGTTGGAGTATGCCGAGACCTACGAAAGGTTGATGACGAGGTCTCCATCGTTGGATGCCCCCCCCCCCCCGATTCGAGATTAGACAAATCAAATGGTAGGGATGTTAGGCTTGATAAGGGGTGTCAGAACCCAGGCTAATAAGCCATGCGTAACACATGAATGTCACGCATATTGATCAAATAATCAGAAACTTAGGTCTTAGGCTTTAATAAATGGAATAATGCACCTAATTGCTAAAGCTTATATCTCATAAATGGCTTATCCAATTAAAGTAAAATTTTAAATGGAGCTTCATACCAAGGTTTTCTAGATATGGTACAAAATTGAGGTCCAAATTTGAGGGTTGACTACATAAATTGACTATGTATCATAATACACATAATTCACCTCTATATGAACTAGGGTTTGCATTATAATGAAATTTATAATTACTTTTAGTCAATATGGTGAGGGAGATAGTTGAGGGTATTATTGGAAATAACAAAATTGTAAGAGAGAGAGAGAAAATATGTAAAAAACACTCTATCACATTCTCCCATCCTTTTAAGAATTTTGTCTCCAAAATTCAAACATCATGGAAAAGATGAGGATATCTCTACTCGATCTCTAACTTGGGCCCCCAGGTGGCATCAGACTGATCATGGTGGCTCCAAAGAACTTTCACCATTTCTATGCACCAGTTTTTGTGCAGATCCTTTGTCTTCTAATTGAGGATTCTAACTCGGGATAAGTTAGATCATCTTTCAACTCTAGAGTCTCATGATTCAGAATGTGACTGGGGTCTTTGACATAAGGCTTCAGATTAGCTACATGAAAGACATTGTTCATGGAACTATACTGAGGTGGCAAGGAAACTCGATAAGCACATTCACCAACCCTTTCTAGGATCTTAAAGGGCCCCACATAGCGAGGACTAAGCTTTCCTTCATTCTTTTCCAAAGCTCAGATAGGTCCAATTTTCTAAAAAACATGATCACCTTCCTTGAACTGATGTTCGTGTCAGTGAGCGTCTGCATAAGATTTCTATCTATCATGTGCCTGCTTTATCCTTTGCCTAATTATTGCAACTTTGCCTGTATATAACGACATCTCCTCATATTTCATCAAGGTGTTATCCCCAACGTCATCCCAATGTAGTGGAGATCTGTAGGGTCGACCATTGAGAGCTTCATAGGGAGGCATCCCAATACTTTCTTGATAGTTATTATTATATACAAACTCAGATAAAGGTAGATAGTAGTCCTAGGAGCCTTACCAATCAAGAACACAGGCTCATAGAAGATACTCCAAAAATCTATATTGTGCACTATGACTGCCCGTCTGTCTGTGGATGGTAGGTTGTACTAAAGTTCAATTTGGTACCCAATTATTCTTGAACATGTTTCCATAGCTTTGAAGTGAACTTTGGGTCCCTGTCTGAGACAATGGATAATGGAACTCCATGCATATGTATTATATCCGATATATACAGATCAGGCAGCTCTAATACTTTGGCAATAGTCATTATAGGGAGAAAGTGATCTGACTTCATGAGACGATCCACTATAACCCATGCAACATCATATCCCTTTCTGGTCCTGGGTAGTCCCACCACGATATCCATGGTGATGTGTTCACATTTCCATTCCGAGATTTCTAAGGGTTGTAGTAGACCACCTGGTCTCCGGTGTTTTGCTTTGATTCTCTGGCATGTCAAACATCTGGACACATATTCAGCTATATCATGCTTCATGCCCCTCCACCAGAACTGACATTATAGGTCTTTGTACATCTTAATCATGTCTGGATGAACCGTGTACTTTGACCCATGTACCTTTCTAAGAATCTTTGTCTTCATAGTTGAGTGCTCAGGAACCCACATATGGTTCTTATATCGAAGACCACACTCAAGACTCATAGACAGATGTGTTTGAGGCTTTGAGATAAGAGAGGAGAGCTCTTCAAGATCAGGACTAGCTTTTTATGCCTCAAGAAGTTAGACTAAAGACCAGACATGATAGAGATGTTATTGACCTAGAGACGATCAGACAAAAATTGGGGCTTCCATACCACTAGATCATCCATGTTCCTCCACACAGGAACAGATAAAGATGTACATATTGCCCTTTTTCTGCTAAGATCATCTACGACTACATTATCTTTGCCCAGATGGTAGCCAATAGTGAAATTGTAGTCTTTCAGATACTCAATCTAGCAGTGTTGATGCAAGTTCAGATCTTTTTGAGTAAGGATGTACTTTAGGCTTTTGTGGTTAATGAAGATATCAAATGTCGCCCCGTACAGGCAGTGCCTATAGATTTCAAGAGCATGGAAGATTGTAGATAATTCCAAATCATGTGTTGGATAGTTAATTTCATTGGGATTTGTTTGTCTGGATGCAAAGGTCACCACCTTTCTGTGTTGTTGTAGGACACATCCTAACCCATTTCTTGAAGTATCAGTGAAGATCATAAATCCTTCATCGCTAGAAGGTAGAACTAGAACATGAGAAGATGTCAATTTCTACTTTAACTCCTGGAAATTGGACTCACAAGAAGTTGACCAGATGAAATGCTTGTCCTTTCAAGTAATCTTAGTTGGAGGAAGTGCAACTTTGGAAAAATTGAGGGAAAAAAAGCGACGATAATATCCAACTAAGCCAAGAAGCTCTGGATTTAAGAAGGATTTTGAGGAGGTTTCCAATCAAGAACAACAAACACTTTGGCGCGATCAACATATATGTTATCCCCAGAAATGACATTTCCAAGAAACATGACTTTATCAATCCAAAATTCACATTTAGAGATCTTACCATAGAAATTCTAAGCTCGAAGGATCTCAAGGACTTCCTTCAAGTGCTCACGGTGCTTCTCCATAGAGTCAGAATAGATCAAAATATCATCAATGAAAATGACCACAAACTCATCTAGATAAAGTTGGAAGACTTTGTTCATTATATTCATAAATATGCCAGTGCATTGGTCAATCCAAATGGAATCACTAGAAATTCATACCATAATGAGTTTGAGATGCAATTTTAGAAATATCAGAATCCTTGACATTAAGTTGATGGTAGCCAGAACGAAGATCAATTTTTTGAGAAAACTTTGGTAGTGTGAAGATGGTCAAAGATGTCAACAATGTGAGGGAGGAGATACTTGTTTTTAACAATTTCCTAGTCCAACATGTAGTAGTAAATACACATATGCATAGAATCATATTTCTTTTTTATAAAAAGAACAGGCGCACCCTAAGGGGATATGCTAGAACAGATAAAACCATTGTCGAGAAGTTCTTGTAGTTGTTTCTTCAACTCCATAATCTCAGCAGGATCCATCCTATATGGTTCCCTAGAAATCAGAGTGTTTTCAGGGAGAAGATCTATGGAGAACTCAATGTCTCTATTTGGAGGCAGCCCAGGAAGCTCCTCTAAAAATATGAAAATCCATGTACCACTTCCAGTCTTTCTATAGTCCCACTACTAGGACTGGTCTCTAAGACTAATGCGAGGAAGACTTTACATCCTTTGGAAATTAGCTTTTTAGCTTTAAGAGAGGAAATTATAATATTATTATAGAATTTTATTCCCCTAGGGATCACCATAGGACAAAAATGAGATTGAGAGAGGACTACCATCTTGTTTCTATAGTCAACTTGAGCATGATATTTATATAGCCAATCCATACCAAGTATAATATCAAAGTATTCCATAGTTAAGAGGATGAATTCAAAGGGCATTTCATGATTTTCGAATTTTAGAGACAGGGCATCATTATTTTATAATGTAGTGACTATTATGCAACTAGGAGTTGACACATCAAGAATATATCCCAAGTACCATATGTGCAAATGTAACATAGAAGCCAGATTTCGAGAAATGAAAGTGTTTGTTGATCCAGAATCGAATAAAGCTTTAATAGGATGATAATTTCAGAATACAATGCCTACACAGGATAATTATGTTATGAATAATTTGAAGGCATTGAACAAGATATTAGATATATGAAAAGAATTTAGGTTACCTTCAACAAGCTGGTTGGGATTTTCCTTGGCTTCCTCTACAGTCACTGTGGATACTCTGGCATTGTGGTGTCTCTGAGAGGGTGGAGCACCTATTATAGGGTTGCCAAATATGGATGGAGTCAGGCACTTGGCAATGAATTGGCCCTCCTTCTTGTAGTATATCCCACCGTGGTGTCTCCCACAAGTCTTGCAGTTTGGGTGAGTTATCTTCTATTGATTCTAGTGGTTTTTCTGTCCTCCTTTACCTCAATGCCCTCCTTTTCTTAATCCCTTGTTATTATGCCAGGGTGGAACTTCCTAGACTTATCCTCCTCGGTGGTGTTTAACCCTTGGTATCCCATACTTGAAGGCTTCTACAAACCCTATTCCCTTTCCTACTTAAGGGCCATATTTACGGCTTCATCTATGCTCCACAGATGGGAGGCGCTGACTAGGATTTTCAAGTGAGCAGCTAGGCAGTCAACATAGTGCTTCATGAGGTGATCTTCAGTCTTAATAGGTGCATAATGCTCCAGATGCCTAAACTTTCGGGTGTAGTCAGCCACTGAGAGACTACCATGCTTAAGCTCAATGTACATCCTCTCCTGCCTCTTCCTCTCAACTATAGGCATAAAATAGTTAGTGAAGATGGTTTTGAAGGTTTCCCATTCCATGTTGTCCACTTCCTCTCCACTATTCCCACCATAGTTTTCCCACCAAATTTTAGCCCCTCCCTTAAGAAGATGTGTGGCAAATTTGGCATTCTTGTCAATGGGTACTTCTAGGGTACAGAAGGCGTTTTCCACAGACAGGGTCCAAGCTTCATCCTTATCCATCACCTTGGGTTGGTCTCCTCCCCAAAATTGTTAGGGTTTAGTTTGATGAAATCTAGCACAATCACCTCCTTCTTCCTAGATGAACTGGGTTTAGGGGTTCCTTTTAGGGAAATGGTCTCCATAAAGTCTAGGAGGACTTCTTTTGTTTTTCCCACCTATCCCTAGCCATTTTATTAGAATTATGTCTTCAGGAGTTTTAGGTTCTTTCCTCTTCTTAGAGGATGACTCTTTAGAAGCCTTGGATATATATATATATATAGAGAGAGAGAGAGAGAGAATCATATTGTATTTCAGTATTCTTCTTTATTAGTTATTAATGATCTTATTGTTATGATTTTTGGATGATGCCCTAAAATCCTTATATGTTGGTCCTTAGGACTTCTAAATGGAGTGACTCATTTCCTAACCTTATATCATAGATATGAGAGGGAAATATTTGTAAAATAAAGATGAGGGGTAATTTTTTTCTATAGAAGAGGTGAGAGGCAATATCTATAGATGAGAAGGGTCATTAATTAAGGTATGCCCAAGAAGTAGGAGATACTTAGGGTATTGGTCAAATAGACTTATACTGCCACATAGGTAGCTCGTGATTGCCAAGCTAAGTGGCTCGAAGACTTTAGCCAGACCCATGGCAGATGTTATCCTAATCACCTCCACCATTCATATCCCTAACTCAAGTACCACCCTAGACTCACAATATGGTGAATGAGGTTTTGTGTGACTATGATGTGTGAACATTGGCTTTGATACCAAATGTGATGACCCCAATTCCTGTATACTTTCCATAATGACATTCCTTAGATATGTGTTCACTCATATCTATAATATGTCAAAAGGGAAAATATAAAGGATTGTGATTATCAACTAGTATATAAAAAGAAGTTGGATATTGTAATAACATCATTCTAATAGTCACACAACCATCATTCATAAGAATAAAAGGTCATATTACATTATTCACTGGAAGAAGAAGTAAGTTCTTAAGGAAACAAAAATATTTTAGGATATAGACATCCTACACATCATATAATGAAATGAAACAACTAACTAAATATAAAATAAGATGAGAGGCAACAATCTAGCTAATCATCCTCCATGATTGTTATTTACTATCTTCGAGTACTTTGAGATGAATTACTTGTTCCTTGTACCTAGAAAAATATGAGAAACAAAAGATCAACATAAAGTTGGTACGTGGTAAAAAGATACGATACTATGTTGGCATATTCAAAATATTTGAAGAAAGAAGAAAAGAAATAAAATCATTATTTAAGGCGAAAAATTAGGTAAACCCAAGGTATTAATCATATTTCAATGGATATTTATTACTATTGTGGACTTATCACAAACATCACATATATTATTGGGCCCATTCCCCATATACCGTGTACTCTAGGGATCTCCCCATATACCATGTACTCTAGGGAGGTGCCAATCATCATTAATGTTTTCCCTCTCTAATAGAGAGATTAATGAACCATCAGTAAGTACATTCCATTTTCTTTCCTTAGTGTTCTTAGTGTTCAAGGCGGAAAAGTGACAATATGTATAGATATACATCCAACAAGATTATACAACTACATGCAAGCAATTACTCATAATTATATCATTCACCAAAAACTAGTCTTTTGCTTATATCCACGTACCTTGAATCTCATATCTTGATTTCAACAAGCCTAGATTAAGAGAGTAGATCACCCTGAAAGAGAAATAAAGACCTAATGTCATTATGGGTCCTCAACACCTAATATTAGGGTTTCAAATTAATTAGGGTTATCATATAGAGTTTGGCTCAGATCATAGTGTTTAGAGGGGGAATCATCATTTTAGGGTTTTGAGAGTGGGTCAGGTTTACTGGATAGTTGATTTTCCTTTAGTTACCATTATTGAGAGAGAGACATGTTTCATATGATATTAGGAGTTTTAAATCTATTATTTATCAACAACTCAGGATTTTGAGTCAAAGGACTCAGGGTCAGATTTGATATCTCAAGGTTTCACAAAATACATACATCTATCTTCGTATTCATTTTCTATAACATAAATACAAAAAAGGACATAAATCATAAAAGGATACATCAATCTAGGATTGGATTTAGGTATAGGTGATCATTTATAAAGGTTCTCCTTATTTTTTTTGAGAAGTTGGGTATTTTATGGGATTTATTTATTACTGGAATCATTTATAATGGATTTTATAGAATCGTCCAATCAGAAAAAGGCTAGGGTTTTAAGGAGAAAATAAAAAAAAAGGAAAAGTGGTCTGGCCTCACAGATCAGAGGAGGGATCCAACTTTGTGGATCCTCCTCTTTAACCGCGAGCCAGTCTCATCTAACAGGGTTGAGAAAGGAGGTGCAAAGACGCCATTACCCATGGGATTATGATACATAGTTGTGACAGGGTATGGGCAAAGTGGGTAATTCATCCACTTGATTGCTACTCCTCTTACGCCATGGCAACAATGAGGAAAGGAGAGAGGGGGTGATTTCTTGGGTAGCTAGGTGGATGTTGGGCATGTGTATTGAGATGTGGGTTGCATTCGTGAAGTCATGTCAGTGTCAGGGAGACCAAAAATGGTTGTCAGATATGGTCCAGAGGTCGGGTTTCAATCAACAGCAGGCGGAGAAGATGAAAATGGGATTTCAAGAATTACCTCCCCTCTGGTTGGATTGAGTGATGAAGGAGCTTCAAATGAGTTTTAGTTATGCTTCCCGAGCTTTAAAGATGTGAGAGTGTGTCCAAGCTCCTCCACCAGTGCTGCTCTGCAAATCGATCACAGGTTGTAGTTGACCGGACTCCCTGGGGCTTAGCTAGTCTAATTGAGGGCTGGGACCTCTTCACCAAAGTCTCGTGATGGTGTGGACACTGGGAATAGGGTGGCACTAACCCCCAGGGCAATCAGAGCTCCAAGTCAGGCTAGATGATGGAGTTGTAGGTTAGGGTAGGTGAAAGATTCTTCAGGGAAATTGATAGTTGAAGATGATAAAAGGTAGGTCATGGGAGCTATTTGTAGGTTTATATAGAGGTGGGGAGGTGTATATGGGAAAGCCCTAACTTGGGCGCCACCTCCAGGTGAGAATCAATGATGGATAGTGGGGTTTTTCTCCCTAATCTGGGGTCAAGGCTGATGTGGCAGGGACCATCAAGGTCGTCTTGGTGAGAGGAATTCGTCCTCAAATATCTAAAGTGGAAAATGTCTAGATAAACCTCAGGGTATCGGGGTTCATTTGGCTTGAGCAGTTGGAGTATTTCATGACCTACGGGAGGTTGATGATGAGGCCACCATTGTTGGATGCTCCCTTGATCCAAGATTAGACAGATCAAATGTCCAGGATGTTAGGCCTAATAAGGGGTGTCTGCGCCCAAGCTAATAAGATGTGTGTGACACATGAATATCATGCATATTGATCAAATAATTAGAAACTTAGGTCTAGGCTTTAATAAATGGAATAATGCACCTAATTTCTAAAGCATATATGTCATAAACGGATTATCCAATTAAAGTGATATTTTAAATGGAGCTTCATACCAAGGTTATCTAGATATGGTACAAAATTGGGTTCCAAATTAGAGGGTTGACTAAATAAATTGACTATGTATCATAATACATATAATTCACCTCAATATGAACTAGGGTTTGCATTATAATGAAATTGATAATTCCTTTTAGTGAAGATGGTTGAGGGTATTATTGGGAATAAAAAAATTGTAAGAGCAAGAAAATATATGTAAAAACTCACTCTGTCACACCATCTTTGGTCACAAAAAGGGAATGTTGACCAAATAGGATCCATCATATCATTCTTGGCCACAACAAGGCCCAACATATCATTCTCAGGCAAAACAAGGCCTAACATATCATTCTCAACTTCAACAATGGTTAACATATTAATTCATGGCACATAATCCTTAGTCAAGGAAATAAAAGGATATTTCTCCTTCTACTATTTCATCTCAACATTAAAATAGTATTACAAATTATATGCCACTATCCCATACATAGAAATTCTCAAAATCCCCGTATAAGACTATATATGATCATAAAACATGGTTAATCATCGTGATTTAATTGTATGAGTATCATGAGGGACTTTCATATTAGATTGCTTTTAGGAGCATTTATTAGGATCAAACATTCCTCATTCCATTTATATTTTAGGATCCACTTGGATATGGTAAGGTGTACATTGTTATTTCAGGACAAGACTATCAAACCATTAAAACTACATTATGTTATTTCAAGATAAGACTATCAAACCCTTAAAACTACATTATTTTCTCACTTAAATTAGTTCACCATTTTATCTATCATTTTTTGCTTTACCCATGTACAATCATGAATTTATATGATCAATTGATCCATGTCATCACTCAGATAATAAATCCACACCATTTTACTCAAGGAATTAACCTTAAGACAACAACGCAACATGTATATATATTTTTGGATAGTGGAAAATTTCACCCCATCCAAGGTGTCAGGAGAGAGAGAACAGCCAACAGTCCCCAATGGAATTTGCTGAGATTCGTTCCCGCAACTTGTGCTTCACAAGTAGTAGCCTAGACCAGTTGAGCTAGCTGGAAAGTGCAGGCAACACACACACACACACACACACACACACATATATATATATATATATATACATACATACACACACAGATATATATATATGTATATATATATGTGTGTGTGTCTATATATACATATATATATATATATGTATATATATATATATATATATATATATATATATATATATATTTGTGTGTGTATTTATATGTATATATCTATATACACATATGTATATATACATGGGATTAAGAGAGAAAGATTTCTCCCCCCTCCCATGCCCGTGGTAGAGGTCGAACGCACGGGAGGATGGTAAATCTAGGCGGCAACTGGGATTCAAACTCGGGTCCCTTCAGGAGGAGACACCATGCTTGACCACTTGAGCCACTCCTTGGCGTCCATATGTATATATACATACATACATATATGTATGTATGTATGTACATAAATATATATATATCCATATCTAGGATACATGTAGCATTATCATATTTTATTCAACAATTATTCAATCTATTAAGATCATAGAGAAAAGAGAGATGAAGGAAATATGTGATAACATGAATAGGTTTATTACCCAAGTAGGACCCATGTAATGCCATAAAGATTGTCATACTTTATTAAATTTAATATCAATTAAACAACCTCTGAGTTACTTCATGCATACTTCATAAGTTTCCCATATTATGCTTTTCATGTACATTCATATAATTATAATTATTCATTCATAATGACTTTTTTATTTAATACACTACCTAGTTCAATATTCATGACTTTGGACGGTATAATGCAACTCACAAATTAACCCAAATTACTCATTAGGGAACAAAACCAGCGCCCATTGGTCATAAAAGGCTATTATCACCTTATAATACCATACTAAGGACAAGACCTTATGAGACATTTAGAAGCACATGAAATTATAGATTACATTCAGGTTATAGCTATGCACCACCACACAAAATTTGTAACATACTCAAATTTAGGTAATTATCACCTTTTACTCCTTTTTATTTTATTATTTTAGGTTGAACTTCTATTAGATTTGTGTGTCCTAGTAAAGGTTAATAAACTTCAAATATAAGATTTTTAAACAAAAATAAAAAGAATTAAGGCCTTAATATAATAAATTGGGGTTATTCATTATTTTTGGGGTTGGTTGTACAAAATTAGCAAATTAAGGCATTTAACATTAAAATTAGTCTTCTACAATTTTCCTGTGGGTAGGTTAGGTTAAGAGAGATATACACACAAAAATTGTAAATAAATGATAAAAGAATGCATCAATATGAAGAAAATACACTTTTCATCAAATTGAGTGTTTCACACATTAAGGTTTCCCAAAAGGCAAATTTGACTCCAAAATTGGGTTCTTTGGGTCCTTATTACCTTACCCACCAAATCTCACCTTTATTTGGAGGTTATTTAGTCATAAAAATTAAAATATAAAGAAAAGAAATTAATTTTGTATCACTTCATTCAAACTTTGATTTAAATTTCATATTGTTTTGGAAACAAGATCGATTCATGTGAATTACTGACCGTCAGATCACAACATAGCGATCAACAGTTTGTCATCTACTGTGAACCGGATTGTAAAACTAGTCCTATGTGTGCACCTCTGAAAAATGGCAATTTCTCATACCTAATCTCTTTACAAGATTTCTTCACCTATAGACTCCATGATCGATCCCATATGCAATGATGCCCTACTTGAAGCTTATTATCGTATATTCTAGAAATGGAAAATCTTGGAGTCCAAGAAACTCCAAGCATTGGGCAACAATGCCCTAAGTTTTAACCCTATATATAGGAGACAAGATCCTTGTCTTCTGGATACCCTTCCTCGATGATTTCATCTTCTAATTTCCTCATACATAGCCATTTTTCCCCCTCCAATTGAGATTCAGTCCAGGGTTTGTGGCTCCTCACATTGTCTACAAGCATCTCCAATCTCCAATCAGATCTAGTAGTAAGTTTCTTAAACCTTGTACTTCATTTCTATACCCTCAAACCATCATATCATCACCATGTTGGGTTTTCCCCAAATCTTTGTTGACCAACTAGGTTGCTTCGTGTAGCCATGGCAAGTAAACAAGGAAAGGAATGATCCCCTGTTAATTTCCTTCTTTGCACTCACCCCATCATCTTCTTTTTTGTTTCGCCCGAGGATAGAAGGGACATTTCACCATTTTAATTTTTTATTTATCATGCTCATGGGGGAAAGTAGATGGATGTGGACTTGGACTACTTGGCCACTTTTGATGGGGCCAAGTAAACTGGTTTGATCCACTAGGCCTTTGACGTGGATTTTTGGCAATTTCTAATTGGTCAAAACTTTAAAAAATTGTAACTTTCTATCTGTTTATCCAAAATTACAAAAAAAATATAATCTGGAGAATTTATCTACCTTTTGGTATAGTTTTCATCACCTAATTCATGAGTTTTTAAGTTTGAATTTTTATGGTTTTAAACCTTCATAATATCACATTAATATTCAAAGAAAGGTTTTAAGGGGAAAAGTTGAGATCTTGGAGTCAAATCCATGATTAGTAATCATGGATGCTCTCTCTGAGATAAAATCATGAGTTGATCTAGGGTTTTGATGAAGATTCAGATTTTAGGGTTTTGCTTTCACTTATGATCTCAAAAATAACTAAAGATATCATCGTAATTAATGAAGTTGTGATTTTGGGTCAAGACATCATTAAGAAACTCTAAACCCAATATTAGGTTTTTAACATGAGTCAACCTAGGGTTTTGTCGATGGACTTGATTTTTTGGGGTTTTCCCAATATATATATTTAAGGAGTTAAACCCTGATTGATGGACCTAATCCTATATGTAGGTTGAGCTGGCTTTAGACTTGGAAGGGTTAGGATCCAATATCTGACTTAAAACTCAAGTCAAGGTATGAAGATCTACTCTATTTAAAACTGGGCATAATATTATGACTAAACAACCTCTTCCCGTACAAGGCATTGAACAAATTGTGAACATTCATATAATCTTATGATAGTTCTCTCCTTTATGAATATTTCCCTGACTTGTTGACAATGATGTGTGAATGACACATTGTTGGTCTTCTGACCTAATCTTATTAATTATTTGGGTCCCTTGATCCCACTAGATGACAACTTTTACTAATTCATTTTGTTCTAGCCCACCCTTTAGCGTGGATAATGACTATTCATAACTAGAAGTAGTGACACCATGTTTTATGCACTAAGGTTTTAGTCCTTTGGTCTATGCATTGAGGGATTAGTCCTCCTACAATCTATTAATTTGGGCACTGAGGTTTTAGTCCTTCTTCCAATGCACTGAGGTTTTAGTCCTCCTATGCTATTTGTCACTGAGGTCTTAGTCCTCCTACCCTTGGTATGATGTACATGGATTTCTCTCCTTTTTAGGATATGTTAGTCAGTATTTTTATCACTGTGCAACTGTTTATTTTGTGATGTACAAGTACATGGCAAGACTCCTTTTAATTATCATATCTTGGTTAATAAATGCCTCATCTTTTGATCATGTTAATTTTTTTGACAAACTCTTCTCTATTGTACATCTCATTATTGACATCTCTTTATTTCAAATCTTCTCTCACTTTGATTAATGCCTAATTACTTTTCTTTGTGTGCACTCAGCATTCACTGATGTACTTTCTTTTAATTTCCTTTTTCCTAGGTGTTGTTTTCAACCCACCTAGAGTTTGCTCAGCCCAAGGTTCAGGGAGGAGAGGACTTTGCTCAGGACCAAGTTCAAGGATGAGTTTTGAGATGGGAAGGTTTCTCCCCACAATATATCCTAATAATTAGATTCTTAGTTTAGACTTTTCCTATAAGGCCCAATGTTAAGATGAATAATGAATTTGTTTAATAGTTAGATTTTTAATTTCCAGTGACATAAACTATGTTTTTTTACTCGTCTATTTGAGAAAAAACTACATCCCTTATATTTGGTCGTATTTGTATTCATGGGTTTATATGTAAATTATTTTCTTGAACTAGGTAAGGAGTGGTTTCCTATTGGGTCCCACTCCTTGAAATATGGTATCCGAGCATAATTGTGCTCAACAATCTAACTATTTTAGAAATTTATCCTTGAAACCCTTTCCCTTATATGTTATGCCTATGTTTCAGGACCAACCTATTTGGTGACGCTGATGGTACTCTCAATCTGACATTTTGGACGGATTCCCCACACTGGAGAATCCTCATTTTGGCATGGATTCCCCTCCTAGGAACAACTTCAACTCTTCTCATGGGGTCATCGATACCACTGCCTCTTCTTTGACTAGCCTCATCCCTGAGTAAGATTTAGCCATCCTACAATAGTTTCTCACCATTGCTATGGTGGGGAAGTTGAACACTTCTCCTATGTATGATAAGCCCAAGGAGTACATGCTGACGGAATTCATGAAAATGCAACCACCCTAATTCAAGGATGAGATGGTCAATAAGGTTGATGATTGGGTTTTATCCATAGACTGGACTTTTAATGGTATGGCTTGTCCTCCTTACCAAAAGGTCAGGTTTGCCTCCTGTGTGTTAGATGGACCATCGTGTATTTGGTGGAACAGGATCACACATACTCGTGACATCTCCACTTTGAATAGGGGATAATTTTTAGTGTTATTCCATGGGAAATACAGCTGCACTGCTGCTCTTAAGAAGAAGGAAGTTGAATTCTATAGTCTAAAGAAAGTTTCCTTATTTGTTCCTTAATATGTGCAAACATTCCTACTACTTGAACATTGTGTTGCTGGGTTGAGTGAGGATCGAAGAGCTGACCTGTACTTTCAAGGACTCAACTACCATGTGGGTCGTTCTCTTGTCCCTCATCTTCCTCTTACTTTTCAACAGATGGTTGATAAGGCCTTAACTGTGGAATCTTATCTGGAATATCAATCTTCAGCAGATGGTAACAATAGCAACTAGAGAAAATATTTGGGTGATGATAAAAGGTACAAAAGGTGTTCAGGATGTCACCATCATCATCCTTCTAGTAAATGCAACTTGGGAGAATCTTCTATTCATAGAAATGATAAACCATCGATCTGCCACCATTGCAGTTTAGGTAGACATATTAGGCTACAATGCCCACATCTTTATATAGGAGAACCTCTTACTCATCCACCTATGTAGAAACAACAACCACCCCAACCTCCAAGGAATCACCCCAACAATCAAGGAAGATCTCCTGCTGAGAGACGTGCGGGTCGAGCTTTTGTACTGGATGCTATAAATTATGGGGTGCCCAGGTAGTACATGAAGGTAACATGCAATTATATTCTTCTCATATGCAAGTACCTTTATCTTGAATATGTTAATGTTTGCTGACATTAGACTCTAGGGGGGAGACAATATCTATAAGGATCATATGAACATTAGTATATGGTCTCAAGTGTTAGTTGAGAGGTTATGGTGGGTGACTTGGTGTCGTATTAATTTTGGCGCCAATTTTCATTCTATCATAGATTTTTGACATGATAGTCTATATATTTATCTATATATGTATCTTATGAACACAAAAGTATAATTTTGGATTTTGTCGATGTTTTCTAAAACCAAGTCACCATCATGAAAGGGATTCGAATGGTTAAGTACCATATAAGACAAAATCTCTAAATCCACTAGGCCAATGGATACCTTTGACCTAGAAAAGATGTATGGGAACATAATTGTCCTACTGCGTGCTACCCATATCAAGTGACTAGTTGAGTTTTAGGATCTCCTACTCTAGGAAGGGTCTTAAAAGCCTTGATCTTAAAAAAAAAGTTAGACTAAAAACACATTACCTAACTCTTAGGCTACAAATCAAACTAAAGCGACTGCAATGACTAGGGTATCGAAGTATACTTTCTAAGTGGGCCATCTAGGATATATATACGACATCCTTATCGAAGTAAACCCTAATCATTATAGATAACATATGAACCCTCAAATTTAGGTCGTTTGGATTTTGGGGATGAAATCATCTTTAAGGAAAGGAGAGTTGTAACATACTCAAATTTAGGCAATTATCAAATTTTACTCCTTTTTATTTTTAATCTTTTAGGTTAAACTCCTGCGATTAGCTTGGTGTTCCTAGGAAGTTAATAACCTTAAAATATAAGAGTTTCAACCAAAAATGAAAAGAATTGAGGCCTTAATATAAGAAATTGGGGTTGTTCATTAGTTTTTGGGATAGTTATGAAAAATTATCAAATTAAGGCATCTACATTTAAAATTAGTCTTCTAGAATTTTCTAGTGGGTAGTTTTGGTTAAGAAAGAGCTACACACGAAATTTGGTAAAGAAATCATACAAGAATGCATAAATATGAAGAAAATACACTTTCCATCAAATTTGGTGTTTCATGCATTAAATTTTTCCAAAAGGAAAATTTGACTACAAAATATTACCTTACCCACCATATTTCACTTTATTTGGTGGTTATTTATGCATACAAATTAAAACAGAAAGAAAAGAAATTAATTTCCAATCACTTTATTCGAATTTTGATTGAAATATCATGCTATTTTGGAAACAAGATCGATTTGCACAAATTGTAGACCGTCAGATTATGATCTAATGGATAATAGTTTGTCATTTACCTTAAGATGGACTGGGTAACCAGTCCTAAGTGTGTGCCTCTGGAAAATGGTGATTTCTCTCATCATACCTAATTTCTTTGTGAGATTTGTTTACCTACAGATTCCCCAATCGATCTCACATCCAATGATGCCCTACTCAAATCATGTCATCATATTTTCTAGAAACACCCAAACTTAAACTCTAAGCAACTCCAAGCATTGGACATTGATGCCCTAAACTTTAACCATATATATAGGAGATGAGACCCTTGTTCTTAGGATACCCCTTCTCAATGATTTCCTCTTCTAATTTCCTCGTACACTGCCATTTGGACCACCTCCAATCCAGATTTAGTCTAGGGTTTGTGACTCCTTGTATCTGTTGTAGGCATCACCAATCTCCAATTGGATCTAGTATTAAGTTGCTTAAGCCATGTACTTCATTTATATACCCTCAAACCATTGTATCATCAATACGATGGGTTTTTCCCAAATCTTCATTGACCATCTAGGCTGCTTCACATAGCCATGATGAGTAAACAAGGAAAGGGATGATCCCTGTTAATTTCCTTCTTAGCCCTTGCACATTCTTCTTTTTTGTTTCGCCTAGAGACAGAAGGGTCCTTTCATTGTTTTAATTTTTCTTCATCACATTGATTGGGGCGAGTAGCTAGAGGTGGAACCGGCCTACTTGGCCACCCGTGATTGGGCCAAGTAAGCTAGTTTGAACCACTAGGCCTTTGAGATGGATTTTAGTGATTTCTGATTGGTCAAAACTTTGAAAAATCATAACTTTCTCTCTTCTTATCCAAAAATTACAAAAACAATGTTTTAGAATTCTGATAATTTTTTCTACCTTTTAGTAATCGCTTGATTCATGACTTTAAAGTTTGGATTTTTATGGTTTTAAACCTTCATAATATCACATTAATAATTAAATAAATGCTTTAAGGAGCACAGTTGAGATCTTGGAGTCAAATCCATGAGCAATAGTTGTGGACCCTCTCTCTAAGATAAAATCATGTGTCAGTCTGGGGTTTTGATGAAGATTTGGATTTTAGGGTTTTTCTTTCACCTATGATCTTAGTTCAAGATATCATAATTAATAAAGTTGTGATTTTAGTTCAAGATAACATTAAGAAACCCATAACTCAATATTAGGCTTTTAACATGAGCGGACCTAGGGTTTTGTCAATGGATTTGGTTTTTTAGGGTTTTCCTAGTATATATTTAAGGACTGAAACCTTGATTTATGGACCTAATCATATATGTATTTTGAGTTTCCTTTAGACTTGGAAGGGTTAGGATCTAATATCTGACTTAATACTCAATTCAAGGTATGTACATCTACTCTATTTAAATTAGTCATAATATTATGACTAAAAAACCTTTTCCCATATGAGGCATTGATCAAATTGTGAACATTCATATAATCTTATGATAGTTCTCTCCTTTATGAATATTTCCCTACCTTGTTGACAATTATGCATGAATGACACATTGATGGTCTTCTGACCTTAATCTTATTAATTATTTGGGGCCCTTGGTCCCTCTAGATGACAACTTTTACTAATTCATCTTGTTCTTGCCAACCTTGTTAGCATGGATAATTGACTAGTCATAACTAGAAGTAGTGACACCATGTTTTAGGAATTGAGGTTCTAGTCCTCCTACCAATGCACTGAGGTGTTATTACTCCTACACTATATTAATTTGGACATTGAGGTTTTAGTCCTCCTACCAATGCACTGAGGTTTTAGTCCTCCTTCACTAATATATTTTGTTTTGGATTGAGGTCTTAGCCCTCCTGTCCTTTGTATGAAGTACTTGGATTTCTATCCTACTTTTTAAGATATGATAGTCAATATTTTTATCACCATGCAACTATTTATTTTATGATGTACAAGTACATGACAAGACTCCTTTTAATTATCATATCTTGGTTAATAGATGCCTCATCTTTTGATCATGTTAAATCTTTTTGACAAACTCTTATAAATTGGACATCTCATTGTTGACATATCTTTATTTCAAATCATCTCTCACTTTAATTAATGCCCAATTGCTTTACTCTATGCATACTCACATTCGCTGTCATACTTTCTTTCTTATTTTTTCTTGGGTGTTGTTTTCCATTACACAGAGTTAGCTCATCCTGAGGTTCAAGGAGGAGAGGACTTCGATCAGGACCAAGTGAAAGGATGAGTTCTGAGCTGGGAAGATTTCTCACCACAATATGATTTTTATAATTAGATTCATAGTTCAGACTTTTCCTATAACGTCGAATGTTAAGACGAACAATGAATTTGTGTAATAGTTATATTTTTATTTTCCATTGCCACAAACTACATTTTTCGTACTCATCTTTCGAGAGAGAAAATATTGCACCCTTTCGATTTGGTCATATTTGTGTTCATAGGGATATATCAAAAAAAAATCTTGATCTAGGTTAGGAGTAGTTCCCTATCATGTCCCACTCCTTAAACAAATTTAGTTTAAAATTGAAAAGTATGCTGAGTTACATTAAAAACATTATTGTACATAAAAGTGCGACTTCCATGCATAAATGACCTACATTGGAATTTTGAATTACATTCATAGGAACTTCCATAAGAATAAAAATTATATAATCCCTTATAAACATTTTATATCAAATTGTAATAACTAAGGATATCATTCATATACAAGCTCCTTTCATATGATATTAACACACCACAAGGATGACATTTGGTAACAATTTCAATAGCATGGAAAATTCAACAAGTATATAATATTTGGTCATTGAAATGACACCAAGGAGAAATCTTAGAGGCTAGAAATAACATAAATTTTATTAATACAGTCCTCTTATCCAAAAAAAAATCTCAAGACATCATCTTTTAGCACATTAGGAGGTCATAAAATAAGATTAGGGCATACTAGAAAAAGTTTAAGGATTTGCATGTATAAGTAGGAAAAAGAATGCTAGAAAATGATATATCACTTGCTTTCCATGGTGATTATTTCAAGGTTCATCTGAAATAGACATGAACAAGCTTCCAGATCCTAGATCACCTTTGAAACAACCCCAAAACCAAAGCTTGAAGAAGGACCTAGATTTCTTTAGATCAATGAGAGGAAAAACGAAAGTTCTTAGAAAAATGAAGTAGGTTCCACCATAAAAGTCCATGGGGGTCGACCAAAGGAGGAACGTGAGGTAATGAACAACAAGAGTACCTTCAAGAAACCTCATTTGCATGTCAAAAATCACTTTTCTAGATCCAAGATGACTCCTCCATGGTCGATCTAGGGCAAACAAGGGAAAAGAGAAAAGAGGATACTTCTACTACATGATCAGGTTACCACCATGGAATACCATGGGCTTTGTTCAAGGAGTAATAGGGTGTGAGTAGAATAAGGAAAAAGAGATTAGGGGGAAGTATCTTACATTATTCAACAAATGAGGTTGGGAAGGTTAAAAAAACTATGTAATTGCTTGATCTTTGACATGCATCTACTTGCAACCACTTGGAAGCTCCCATCCATGTACATTGAACCCCAAGGGATATTCAATGATATCCAAGGATCCTTATAGGTTTTCACAAGTACAAAGGGTGTGAAATGAGTCTCTTGGATGAAGAAAAAGGGGGTATATATACTAAAATGTGTGCAAATGCAAAAATTCCCCATAACTAGTCTCTAGAATTACCATTGGTCAAAGAATCCTTCCCATCAACCTTCCTCTCAAATCCATCGACCTGAGGACATTTTCCATCGAACTAATAGGATTCACATCAACCTACAAGTCGGGAGCTTTATTGGTTGTACTATCTAGGTTTTCCATCAGTCTACACACATAGGAGCTTCATGGTTTACATTCCTAGTGTTGTCATCGATTGACAACTCAAAGGGCCCTTTGGTGTTCAAGATTCCTATACCCATTAGGCTACCCATACAATATTCTCATAGCTCCCAAGATCAAAAATTTCCATCAGTTTCTAAACATAGAACTCCCATTGGTACAGAGTCTCCATTGGAATAGGAATTAGAACAATCATATGTTCATCTTCCATTGGTTAATAGGTTCCTTCCATTACATGGAACCTCTCTAGGACCTCATCAGACTGATGAGTCTTCAAGACCTTCATTTGAGTGTTGTTCTTTAGGAACCTCGCCAGAGCGATGGTGTGACGCCCCATCACGTTGATCGAGATTACTCAAAACAAAACATACAATCAATTGCTAATTAACTATACATCAAAAAAGAGGGTAAATTAAAGCCAATTTCACCAGTACCATCATGATTAGAAAAATTTACATAAAGGTCCAACAATTACATAATAACACATACCGTATCTTGTATTTATATGTATGTCTAGTGCAATCAGCCATAACCTCTATACAAAAGATATTTCCACATATATATCCCATATACACACATTAGTATACTATCAAAACATGAGTCACTGTACATATTAACTACAAAACATCCCCTGCTTGGACATGAGTGTACAAGGACGACTATAGGACTCCACAACTACTATCCAACCTTCTACTCCTACTTCTCTCCAAGTTGCTCTTCTTCACCACCAGGATCATGTCGACATCGCTAACAGCCACCTAAAAAGATGTGGTGACCCAAGAGGTGAGACCAAGGTCCCAACAAGAGATATAACTCTCAATAGTAGTTATTGATTACAGTAGGTAACATTATTACTAAAAAGATTAAGCAGGTTTAACTAATTAAGTAGATTAAGAAGATTGAGCATATTAAAGACACTGAGCTAGTTAAACAGATACCCATATCAATGGGCATGACTTGCAAGTATATGATGGAACTTGTAAGACTATCATCTACTAAAGCAACAAATTTCTCTTACCGCACTATATAACAACTAAGTAGTATAAGAAACAAGGCAAGGATTAACATCCAATGTGAAGTGTGTTTATACCTATGCAGATCTACTACACGGCTGGATTATGGATTTTAATAAGTCTTGGGGAGTTTGAGGTATACCACTCAAAGTCCAACTGACCATTGCTTGGTCATAATCAGTTATGTACAAGATTTAGGAGAGCCAAAATCCTTAGACCTTCACCCCCTCAGTCAGTATGAGTCAACTGCAGTGACATACTAGTCAAACTATTTGTAGGGACATATAAGTTAAACAGTAAATCAGTGTAGTCCATCCCTGGTATGTAGGTCACGGCACTGGTTTCCAGGGTATATAGAAACCTATCATCCAAAGTACAATCTTGGTTTTCCTCAATCACATCACATATGTACAGGTATCAACTATTCTTAAATTGAGGAATGATACATCCTCCAAAACCTTGAGGTTAGGATGACAAGGACACGCAGTCTCAAGCACACCACATATGCAACAGTATGTGATCTGACATACCCTTAGGAATACTCACTTCCCAATTCTACAAGTTCTGACACTGAATCGTTCTACGACACATGGCAATACATGATTAGAGTTTCAATTGATTAGTCAATACCAATTGAGTTAGTTAAGGTTGCATCAATCAAGTTATATACAAACCCTAAAAGAGTTCAACAAAAACATGATATTTTGCAACTTCAGAAGATATAAAATGTATGAAGCATAAAAGTTATTACATCATCACATGGTACTGCTTCATTGCCATGCATGAGTCCATACTCATAATTATACCACCACAAGATACACATCATTATCACATCATGAACAGGACAACACTTTACTAAGGGATCAACCATGTCCATAGTCCATTAAGACTGTCACATCATTCCTTGTATCAACATGATTATCTCTCCAATCTTTACTAAAGGTTCACCAATCATCACCACACATGTGATACATAACATAAAATAACATTATATATAAGAACTATGATGTTCATATGACTACAAATTACAACAACACATAGGGAGAGAAAGTATTTCTTCATCATGTTGGACACACTAGGAAGCTATGTGTCATCATCACTTACTTGTAATTGGGGTTAGGTTTAACAAGATAAGTTGAATTAGGAACATCACTCAAACATCAACCCTAATTATTAGTATTACCATCATTTCATGAATGCCTAAAGTCAACCATCACTATCATAGAGTCAAGAAAACATATAGACCACTGAGGATCAAAAAATATCATCGACCACTCAGGTTAGAGAAGTCATCGACTGCCAAGGGTAAAGAAGGTTGGCGACCACCAAAGGTTAGGAAAGTTGGCGACCGCTAGGGTTTGGGTTCTCAACGACCACCTAGATCAGAGAATCCTTCATCGACTGCTAAGAGTCAAAACATTAATGACCATTAGGGTTAGGTCATTTTGGACATTACTAGAGTTACCAAACATTGGTGATCGATGATGACATAAAGCTTGATGACCGATTAAGAATCCAAAAACTTGGCGACCACCAATTCCATAATCTTGGCTGCCACTCATGTTGTTAACATTTTAGTGACCAAACAAGGATATCAAAGCATTGGCCACCACATGACATCAAGGTCTCTTCAACCACATAAGGAAAATCTTGGCGACCATCATCCATTCAAAATCTTGGCGACCATGGAGAAACCAAAATCTCATCCACCACTAAGGGGTCCAAATAGGTTGGTTACCATGAAGAAATTGAAAGGTAATCAAGTTGCATCACAAGAAGAAAGATCAGTTCAAACCCCTAATTTAGGAACCATCATTTGAGAGAACAAAAACCATCATTACCACAAGCATGCAAGCACCAAAAACTTCCATTATCAAATTTGTGCACAAGTTTTAGGGTTCATTCAAGAAGATATACTACTCAAGAATCACCATGTAAACACAAACGCTCGGTAAAAGATATTATCTTTCAACTTGGAACAATGTTTTAGGGTAAGAGAATGTACATGCAAAGTAAGAGTAAGCAATAAACATGGGGAAAGTTATATAAATTGCCTTAGAGATGATGAAAACTCTAAAAAACAAGGTAGCTTGAAGAATAAAGGTAGGAAACCCTAGCTTGAGTACTCCTCTCGGCTAAGCTAGCTTCTTCTCCAAAAAGTAAGCAAACCCTAGGTTAAAGAGGCAAGAAAGAGAGGTTCTTCAAGCTATAGAACAAGCTCCACCATGTAATACCATGGATTTGGCCAAGAAGAGAAAGAGAGAGGGTAGGGAAGCAAGTAAAATGAAGGTAGAAAGAGATATCACACTTACCCAAAACTAAGGAGCAAAGCAAGGAAGCTTCATAAGGACAAGGAGATGGTAGATATGAACCCTAGGTCCACATGTAAGGTAGATCGGCCACCTTCTCCTTCTTGGGACCTCCTTCTCCACCAAACAAAAAGATGACGAACTCCAAGAAGAAAAGGAATAAGAGGGAAGAAGCTAGGTGTGTAAAGAGGTTGTTGGAATGCAAGGAGGGAGGTATATATGGCTATGAGTGAGAGAGAGAGAAAGGGTTAGGTGTCAAGCCAACATTTCTATGTGTCTAAGGGATCCCATACATACAATCATCTTACACAAGCAACTAAGTCAAACACAAACCAAATGATAAAATAAAGAAAAATAATTGATTGAGGTGGTCCAGAAAAGCTAGTGACCACTAACACACATAGCGACCTAAGTAGTCAGAAAACCAAACAGTCACTGACCCTAGGATTGTTGGTGACCAAGAGAAGTAAAAATCTCATTGACCATCCACCCTAGGTTTCTCATAAGGAACTTCATCGGCTGCTAAAAATAAGGACCTTATCTTGGTGACCGCCAAAGCTAGGTGGCTCAAGACCCAAGGTCCAACATGACTTAGGGCATCCATGCAAACCCTAAACTCAACACAAGGTGTCACCACCCAAACCAAGATGTAACAAGGTGCCCCAAAGCACAACCATATAAAACATGATGTAAAAACATGTGAGGCACAACAATCATGTGACAAATTGCAAGAAAAACTCCAGATATTGGTAAATTGCAATTAGGACCAAAACAAGCATGTATATGCATATCTAGCTCAAATATTGTCCAAACTGGACCAAACTTGAAACATAAGCTTGTCACATGATAACAAAGCAAAACACAAGGTTTTGTTAAGGTTTAAACATCTAATTATGATATGCAAGCATGTTCAACCAAAAATAAAGGTCAGGGCTCTTACAGTCATAAACCCCTAACAAGTATTTTGCCTCCAAAGTCCTACGCAAACAAACATGGGTGCTTCCTATGCATCTCATCCTCTAACTCCCACGTGGATTCCTCCATACCACAGTGATGCCACAAAACCTTAACAAAGACTATATCCTTCTTATTCAACTTCTTCACTCTCCTATCCAGGATCAACATACGGAAGGTCCTCTTCCAACTAAACTTCCACTAGTTGTAGTGTCAACTCTATATTGGGGTGACACTTACTCAACATGGATACATGGAATATATTACTCAACATGTGCAACTCTATAGGTAACTCCAAATTTTATGCCACTTTCCCAACATGTGCCACAACATGGTAAGGTCTCATATACCTTGGAGCCAACTTAACCTTCTAACCAAACCTCAGCACACCCTTCTAAGGAGAAACCTTAAGGTACATAGGGTCTCCAACTTGGAAATCAAGCGGTCTGTGATGGTTATCGGCATACGACTTATATATATCCTAAGTTGCCTTCAACTTCTGATATATCACCTTGATCTTCTCAGTGGTCTATTGTACTAGCTTAGGACCCAAAATTTGATACTCACCTATCTCATACCAACAAAGAGGTGACTGACATTATCTCCCATAGAATGCTTCATTCGATGCAATATTTATACTTTTTTGATGACTGTTGTTGTAGGTGAATTCTATCAAACTCAGATGATGATCCAAACAACCAAGAAATTATAGAACACAAGCTCTCAAGAGATCCTCCAAAATCTGCATGGTCCTCTTAGACTAGCCATTTTTCTATGGATGAAAAGTTGTACTAAACCTCAGTTGTGTCTCCATATTTGTATGCAAACATTCCTAAAAATGATTTATAAATTGTGGACCTCTATTAGATACTATGGTCACTAGAATACCATGCAAATAGACAATCTCATCCACATATATTTGTGCTAACGTTTCTATCGTGTATGTCATCTTGACTGGAAGGAAATGAGTTGACTTGGTCAACCTGTCAACTATCACCCAAATGGAATCATGACCTTTGTCTATCCTAGGAAGACCAATCACAAAGTCCATGGAACTATGATCCCACTTCCACTACAGTATCGACAAAGGTTGTAATGTCCCTGTAGGCTTCTAATTTTGTGCCTTGACATGTTGACAAAGTGGACTCTTAGCAATGAACTCTTCCACATCATGCTTCAGACTGGGCCACCAATACAGATCCTTCAAATTATGGTATGTCTTAGTACTTCCATGATGCATCATGTACATCAAGGAATGAGCCTCCTCTATTACCATCTTCCTCAGACCATCAACATCTAGAACCACCATACTATTGTGAAAGAAAATTGTTCCATCATTTGTCTCATGAAAACCATCATACTTCTTACTTCATACTCTGCCTTGATATTCTATAGTACGGTATCCTTCTACTCCACATCTCTGATCTTCTCTATCAACATAGGTTTCACTTTCAACTATGCTAACAAGCTTGCCAACATCGAAACCTCCAGCTTTACATTCATCTAGTGAAGTGACACCAAAATATTTCTCATATGACACACCACAGAGTGTAATTGTGCATGGTTCGTAGATGACAACGAAGATGATTTCCTATTCAATGCATCATCCACCACATTAGCCTTCCCTGGATGGTACTCTATCATTCAATGATATTACTTGATCAGCTCCATCCATCTTCTCTGCCTCATGTTTAGCTCCTACTTCAAGAAGATATATTGAAGGCTCTTATGGTCTGTGAAGATCTGACACTTCTCTTCATATAGATAGTGCCTCCAAATCTTCAAGGCATGAACCATAGCTGCTAGATCTAGATCATGTGTCAAGTAGTTCTTCTCGTGTTTCTTAAGTTATCATGAATAAAAAAATCACTTTCTTGTCCTGCATCAGCACACATCACAAGTCGTTCTTCAAAGCATCATTGAAGATGATGTAACATTTCCCTTTCTCTAGTAGAACTAGAATAGATGCATTGGTCGACTTTTCTTTCAACAAATGGAAGAATGCTGACATTTGTCATCCCAGACAAAATGAACACCTTTCCTTGTCAACTTTGTTAGGGGTAATGCTACAACGCTAAAATTCATGATGAATCTCCTATAGTAGCATGCCAAACCTAGGAAACTTCATACTTCCATCGGTGTCTTGGGTTATTCCCACTCCAGCACTGATTTTACCTTCCTCGGGTCTACATATATAGACACCCTTAGCAGATATAACATGACCCAGAAAAGACACCACAGTCAACCAGAACTCACACTTGCTGAACTTGGCATGCAGTTGGTGTTGCCTCAACAATGTCAATGCATGGTGCAGATGTTGCTCATGTTGATGTTTGTCTCTAGAGTATATCAAGATATCATTAATGAACACTACTATGAACTGATCAAGATATAGTTTAAACATCATTTTCATCATGCCCATGTAAGTTTCTGACGTGTTGGTCAACCCAAATGGCATAACCACAAACTCATAGTGACCATACCTAGTCCTGAAGGTTGTCTTGGGTATGTCATCCTCCTTGATCCTCAACTGGTGATATCTTGTCCTCGGGTCTATCTTGGAGAACATTTTCGCACCTCACAACTGATCATATAGATCATCAATTCTCGATAATAGATACTTATTCTTCATGGTGACCTTGTTCAACTATCATTAATCTATGCACAACCTCATAAATCCATCCTTATTCTTCACAAACAACATGGGATCACCCCAAGGGGAAGTTCTTAGTCTAATAAAACCCATCTCTAGAAACTCTTGCAACTATTTCTTCATCTCTTTCATTTCTACTTGTGTCATCCTATAATGTGACTGTGCTATGGGTTGTGTTCCACAAATAAGATTGATCTCAAAATCAATCTCTCAGGATGGGGAACACTAGGAAACTCTTCAGGAAAGCCATCCTCAAACTCACACACTATGGTTACCTCCTAGATACTAGGACCTCTCACCTTAATATCTACAACATGATCTAAGAAAGGCTCACAACCCAGTCTCATCAACTTCTCGATTGTCATGGCTGACGCCAAGCACGTAGGAAGAATCTTCCTATATCCTTGGAAGACCCACAAAACATCCCAATCATAGACGTCGCCACCTTGGAACTACAATCCAAAACAACCTTGTACTTCTCCAAGTTATCCATCCCAAGGTTACATCAAGTCCATGTATGTCAAGTGGAATTAGATCCACTTGAATATTGCATCCTGAAAAAGAAAGAACATAGGATAGACACAACTCTCACAACTCAACGAAACCAACTAAAGGGGTTTCTAATAAAAGACTATTAGATCTACTACAAATAGGCATATTATAACTACTTATCACCTCTGTGGTGATAAACGAGTGTGTCTCACCTAGGTCAACCAAATTATATACGAAAGAAGAAGCAAATAAGTCATAATTCCATCTGACCTGTCATGACCCATGGATTGACCACTCCTTCTGGATGACTCATAGCATGAATCTATATGTCACCTGTTGTCATCCACACCCTCTTCCTGTAGGCCCAGAAGATGTTTCCTATGACACAATCGCATCCTCTACCACCACCATTGTTCCATTACTATTGCTACAAACCTTGTTGACTCTACTTTGACAATTGTGTCACTTCCTCATCCTTCATAGGGCACACCCACTTTGTACACACAACTTGCCCACACTTGCAATAGGTATCGGTATCATATTGTGGCCTAGATGACCATGTCAATGACACAGACGTTGTGTTGCGTGCTCCTGCTGGAGGAAAATTGTGACCTCTTCCCTTGCTTAGGGACCACTGTGACAACACTCCTAATCTTGTCTCATAGAAACTTGGTCTATATTGTGATTGTTGATACTATGATAATGAGAACCTTGACTTCTTGAAACCATTAGACAAATGCCCCTGAAACTGAGTTGGCCTATTCTTAGCATTGGCTTCACATTCTTGATGGCAAACCTCTCAGTCCTCCTCATCGACTCCATAAAGGTATAGAACATCTCTCTCTTTTCTCTAAATCATACACTATCATCGACAAATCCATGCTCAAACCCTTCTCAAACCTACAGATCCTCTCCTTCTCAGTATCTTCCATATGAGGACAAAACCTCAAAAGCTGAAAACAAATTGCTTCATACTCATTCATGGACATGGAACCTTGGCATATCTTCTAAAACTAGGCTATCTTCTCATCTAGATATGTCTCTGGAAAGTAACAACTCACGAACACTCCCTAAAACTATTCCCATCCTATCACAACTCTTGGTATCTTCTCCTCTTCTATGGCCCACCAATGACCAACACTCCCCTTCAGCAGATAAACCATGTGCTTCACCTTATCTTCTTCTGGGATGTTGAGGATCTTGAAGGCCTTCTTAAGATCCGTCAGCCGTAGCAGTAATCACCTGGGTATACAAAACCTTATCATCTGAGGTACAACTGAAGTTGTCCTCAATCACAACACATATGTACAAGTATCAACTGTTCTTAAATCGAGACCTAAAGAAAGCCATCCTCTAGAGCCTTGAGGTTAGGATGATAAGGACACAGTCTCATGCACACAAATACTCCACAATATGCACTCCAAGCTTCTCTTAGGAATACCCATTTCCTCATCCAGCAAGTTCTGACATTGAATGGTTCTATGACACAGGGCACTACATGATTAGGGTTTGACTTGATTAGTTAATACCACTTGAGTTAGTTAAGGCTGCATCAATCAAGTTACGTGCAAACCCTAAAAGAGTTTTTTTTTTAAATTGTATTTTGCAACTTCAGAAGTAATAAAATGTATGGAGCATAAAGCTTATTACATCATCACATGGTGCTATTTCATTGCCATACAAGAGTCCATACTCATTATCATACCATCATAGGATACAAGTCCTTGTCACGTAATGAAGAGGTTAACACTTTACTAAGGGCTCAACCATTTCCATAGGCCATTAAGGCCATCACATCATTCCCTATACCAACATAATTATCTCTCCATGATTTACCAAAGGCTCGCCAACCATAACCACACATGTGATATATAAGATCAACATAACATTGTTTCTAAGAACTATGATGTTCATATAACATAAAATTAAGGTTACAACAACACATAGAGAGAGAAAGTATTTCTTCATCATTCTAATCACACTAGGAATAAATGTGTCCTCATGAATTACTTGTAAATAGGACTAGGTTTAACAATATAAGTTGAATTAGGGTTGCAAAAAATACTCAAAGATCAACCCTAATTTTTAATATTACCATGATTTCATGAATGCATACAGTCAACCATCACCATCATGGAGAGAGGAAAACATAGCGACCACTTAGGATAATAAATCTCATCGACCACTCAGGTTAGAGAAGTCATTAGCCGTCAAGGGTCAAGAAGGTTAGTGACCACCAAAGGTCAGGAAAGTTGGCAACCACTAGAGTTTGGGTTCTTAGCAACCGCCCAGATCAGAGAATCCTTCATCGCATGCTAAGAGTCAGAACATCAATGACCATTAGGGTTAGTTCATTTTGGCAACCACTAGAGTTAACAAACATTGGCGACTAATGAGACATAAAGCTTGGCAATTGATTAAGAATTATAAAACTTGGTGACGACCGATTCCACAATCTTGGCGACCACTCATGGTTTCAACATCTTAGTGATCAAACAAGGAGATCAAAACATTGGTGACCACATGACATCAAGCTCTCATCGACCACATAAGGGAAATTTTGGCGACCATCATCCATTCAAAATCTTAGTGACCATGCATAGACCAAAATATCATCAACCTTTAATGGGTCCAAACAAATTCGTTACCACCAAGAATCTGAAAGGTCATCAAGTTTCATCACAAGGAGAAAGATTAGTTCAAAACCCTAATTTAGCAACCATCATTACCACAAGCATTCAAGCACCAAAAACTTCCATTATTAAGTAATATTCGTGCACAAGTTTTAGGGTTCATCCAAGAAGATATACTACTCAAGAATCACCATGTAAACACAAACCCTAGGTAAAAGATACTATTTTTCTAAAAGATACTATATTTCTACTTGGAACCACGTTTTAGGGCAAGATCATGTACATGCAAGGTAAGAGTAAGAAACAATCATGGAGAAAGTTATATAACTCGCCTTAGAGATGATGTAAAAACTTCAAATAGAAAGGTGGCTTGAAGAATAAAAGGTATGAAACCCTAGATTGAGTACTCCTCTCGGCCAAGCTAGCTTCTTCTTCAAAGGCAAGCAAACCTTAGGTTGAAGAGGCAAAAAAGGTAGGTTCTTCAAGATATAGAACAAGCTCCACCATGGAATACCATGGATTTAGACAAGATGAGAAAAAGAGAGGGTAGAGAAGAAAGTAAAATGAAGGTAGAGAAAGAGATGACACTTACCAAAACCAAGGAGCAAACAAGGAAGCTCCAAAAGTACAAGGAAAGGGTAGATCCAAAACCTAGGTCCACATGCAAGATAGATCGGCCACCTTCTCCTTCTTTGGCACCTCCTTCTTTGTGAAGCACCAAGAAGACGAGCTCCAAGCAAAAAAGGAAGAAGAGGGAGGAAGCTAGGTGTGTAAAGAGGTTGTTTGTATGCAAGGAGGGAGGTATATATGACTATGGGTGAGAGAAAGAAAAAGGGTTAGGTGTCAAGCCAAGCTTGTCATATGTCCAAGTGATCTTGTCCAAGCAAGTATCTCACACATGCAACTAAGTCAAACATAAACCAAGTGACCAAAATAAGAATGCTCATCGACCAAGGTGGTCCAGAAAAGCTAGCGACCACTAACACACATAGCGACCAAAGTGGCCAGAAAACCAAACTATCACTTACCCTAGTATTGTTGGCGAATGAGGGAGGTATGAGACTCATATACCGCCAACTCTAAGTTGCTCAAAAGAAACTTCATCAACTGCAAAAACTAAGGACATTATCTTGGTGACCGCCAAAGATAGATGGCTCAACACCCAAGGTCCAACATGAGTTAGGGCATCCATGCAAACCCTAAACTAAACACAAGGTCTCACCACTAAAACCAAGATGTAAAAAGGCACCCCAAAGCACAAACATATAAAACATTATGTAAAAACATGTGAGGCACAACAAGAATGTGACAAATTGTAAGAAAAACCCTAAATATTGGTAAATTGCAATTAGGTCCAAAACAAGCACATATATGCATAACTAGCTTAAACAGTGTCCAAAATGGACCAAACATGTAAGATTCTCAAATTATAGAAAAGCATATCAGAAGGTCTAGTTAAGGTTTTAAGCATCTAATTGTGATAATGAAACATGTTCAACCAAAGAGGAAGGTCAGGGGTCTTACAGATGATATTCTAGATCTTGGATCCTCATCAGACCGATGAGTTCTAAAACCTCCATCGGTTGAGAGGTAGGTCAGTCCTCATCAACCACTACACTATATAGGATGAATGACCATATTAACTAACATACAAAATATGTATGCTCATGTAGGAAGGAATGTACTAATATACAATTTACTCAACTTTACAATTAGGTCTTTGATTAAGGTGATAATTGTACATGAAATTGCAAACTAAAGAAAACAAGGTTCAATTGAATTCAAATGAGATTTGTGTCTTAATAAATTATTTCCAAGGCACAAATAAGTATGAAAATATAAAAACTTATATTCAGACATTTTTTCACATAATTTTCAATTAATTCATCACATTTTTTGAATACACAACAAGGGAACTTAAAATTACAAAAATAGATGTGCAAATTGAATTTAATTAGAGATATATCCTAATAGATTGGTAAAATAACTTAGTCTAGAGTAAAATTATGATAATAAAGAAATATTAGAGGAATATTATGTTTAAGTTAGGTTCATGGTCTCATATGATATGTTTTAGGTCTACCTATTCATAAGATTTATGAATGGAATGGATGTACCAGTATGTGATAAGTTTCATTACTTGGTCTTTATTATTGTAAGGAAGGATGAGGCTCAAGATGATGTTTATTATAGGATCACGGTAGGATTATTAAAGTAGAGGAGTGCAACTAGAGTAGTATGTGACCAGAATATCTCTCTTAGATTAAAAAGCAAGTTTTACAGAACAACTATACAACCAACCATGCTATATAGGAGTGAGTGTTGGGAAATGAAGAAATAATGTATAAACAAGATAGATGTGGCTAAAATGCCTATGCTGAGATAGATGTGTAGGGAGATGAGAAACGATCATTTGAGGAATGATTGTATCATAAATAAAGTGAGGGTGATGAGCATTACAGACATGTTATGTGAAGGTTGTCTAAGATGGTATGGACATGTGCAGCACATATCGACAAATGCACTTATTCAAAGTAAGGTTATTGAGTCAATAACAACTAAAATATTCATTGGCATACCTAAGTTCACTTTGGAAGAGATTATAAAGAGAGATTTTGAAACATTACATCTTGACTAGAGTATGACCCATAATAGAGCTGATTGGAAACAAAAGGTCCATGTTGCTGACCCCAACATGGTTGTGATTAAGGCTTAAGATGATGATGATGATGATGATGATATTCATAAGCTTTATGCCACTATATATATGTTTAGACATAATGGTGCATAAAAGGGTGTATACACTATTAATCATATCATATTCTCATATATAAAAGTGTTTATGTTGATCATTAATAGAAAACTATTAAATGTTGATGCCATGAAATTTTTGTACAAGTCCAAAAATGTTATATATCCTCTTTGGTGTGTCCCAAAATAATATATATATTAATGTATTTTCTATTGGGATGCATCCATCGGAGATGGATATATTTCTCACTTATGTGTTTGTCTTTCTATGGTGGAAAGAGATACAGAAAAGAAATTAATAATTTGGGCTTAGTCTTCACTTTAGGGGTTTTTTAACAAAAACCCATTCATCTAGAATGAAGGAGGACAAGAAATCCATATCCCCAAAGGATGCACAAAGTAATCCCCTCTTTTGCTTTAGGCACTCATTCACTTTTAGCATCAACCACTATCATTATCTCTACCTCCACCACATTATCATTGCTAGCCAATGTGTTGTCATTGTGTCCATTGTCACCCATCATTGGCATTGTGGGTGATCTAGAGACATGGATGCTTCTCCAAACTCTTGTATGTTTTAAGTTTAATAGCACCAACTTGTGAATGCATATGTAGATATAGCAAGATTGCAAGACTTGTTATCATTATTCATTACTAGTAATACAAATATATAAATGAACACTCAAATGGTACATGGATATTTTACTAAATACATCACACCTTGAACACAAAAATAGTGTAGAGTATTTCTTATATTTATAATATTTCTTGGTTATGTCAAATACAAACTGAAATTAGCGATTTAGATCACTACTCAGTCTACCATAAAAGAGAAATATCAACATTATGGTGATATGTGAAAAGATATGTCACATCTACCTCCAATTTCCACATACAAATTCTTTATTTCAAAGTGTCAATAGTCACTAGGCAGTGGTGAGGCATGATCCATAAGTGGGTGTAATGTAAAAGTAGGTGAATGTGAGCCAAATAGATATATAGTGCCTCATATTCAATAATGAGGGGTTTTTTTCTCATGATATCCTAAGTATGATCCAATCCATATGTGGCATAGACAGAGATGTGGAGATCTCTCTTCCATTAGATCAATGAGGGGTATTTTATGCACATGAGTTCCCCTTGTGCATGCCATGCTAGAGGAAACCATCCCAGTTCACTAGAACATTGTGGTGTGTATGGTGGGACATCATTCCATGTTCCCCTATTATATGTGATGGGCATTCAAAACCTTGATGTGGATATATGTTATTATTTATCAATATTTTCTTTTCATATCCTCTCCTCTCCTACTTATCATCCTCATATGATATTTTTCACTATTTCTCATTCTCTTTTTTGTTTCTCCTCCCAAATGAATTCATGATGGTTGAACCAATTGTTCCTCTATGATTTTTGCAAGACAATTCAATAACATAGAGGAAGAAACATGGGAGGAAAAGGATCCCTTGAAGAATCAATTTTATATGGAAAAAGGAAATAACTAATCTACATTGGATCCCAACATAGAGTAATTAGTGAGTTTTACATCTTCATTGAATTCTTGATTAGACAATGTAAGAGCTCATGGTATATAGACATCCTCAATATGTTCATTAAACTCTTTGAAAATCTCTTATTTCGTATAAAAGGAAACCTTATCCAGATCACTACAAGGGAACAACAAACTTTGTACAAATGGCATAGAGTCATATGTTCACTTTATAAACATGTGGAATCTTGAGAACACTTGAGGCATAGTCAAAATGTGTTCTGAAAGTAAATGTTATGATGCATAACCTACACACATCACATGCTTCTCTCCTTCTTGCACTAGCTTTCCCATATTAATTCACTAGGTTTTCCTTTTTCTTACACAAAATTTCCTATATATATGCACTAGTTTCCCATTTATTTTCACCAAGTTACCTATATTTATGCATTAACTTACTAGTTAGTGGAGAAGTTTAAAATAGTTTGCAGTAATTTTTTAGTATCTAAAATTTGCTTGACATAGTTTCTTTGGTCGACTAATATTAATACTTAACAAAATTCTTTTACAAAATTATAAGTGAAATTAAAAGTGATATATATTATTTTACTAACTATCCAAACTTTAACTAGAAAATGTGATAAGGTAATGAATCTAAAAGTTTTCATATTATCTTTATGTTTCATAAACTTTTATATATTGTAAGACTCCTTATACTTTTTGTGGTATATGATTTGTATGTTGAAGGGATGTCATGGTTTCTATTTTTGTGTAGACTTCACCCACTAGTGGTATCTCTACCCAAATAAAATCCTTTTCAATGATACATATGATGCTCATCACAATGAGATGAAAATATACTTGATATTTTCTATGAGCTTGTTGTATCTAGGGGCTGCAAAGTACTATACTTCCTAGCATGACTAGTAATGGAAAGTTTCAGTGATACTCCTTTACTCTAATTCTGATAATTTCAACTTGTTCTTTTAATAATTATTAATATCTTATCCTATCATGGTATTTAGATTCTCATATCTTACCAGACTCCTACTCCTGATACCAAATTTAAGCATAATTTTTTTGTTAATTGTGTTGCACATTCAATGGTGACATTCCCTTCCATCTCATAGATCCTATTTACATCAAAACAACTCTAACTTAGGACAGATGGATTTTTGTTTTTTTCTAAAGAAGTTCATACAAGTTTTTCTACATTTAGGTAATTAGTTTTATATTTCATTCAACATTAATTACGCTTAAACATATCTTGCCAGACATTGAAGTGTTACCTGCATAAACCTATATACCATAAAATTGTAATATATTGTCATTATAGCAACCTCTTCTAATTTTCTAACCAAACAAAACAAAGAACTTATATGTTAAAATAGTATGTATGGTTTGACAATTCTAATTTTATAGAAACCAAAAATGAAAGAAATTGGAATTTTTACCAAAATACCCTTAGTATAGGGTTATAACACAAAAAGCATCACCAACCACTAAATTATCCAATAAATGTATTACTTTCATAGTTTTGTTTTTATTTATAATGTGACTTAAGTAATATATATTGCGACCACTCAAATTCTAAAGTAGGAAGATTTCATAAAAGACCATATTAAATTTTCTATTATTTCCAACCAAAAAGTTGGTAGTTGTTGACTTAGTGAATCCCAAAAGTCATCTTTTCATTATTTGTTCCAAAATAAAATGTAAATCAATTGCTTGGTTATTTTTCTTAAATTATTTGGAATTTTTCAATCATCTAGATTTTTAATTCTCTAAGGAAAATGAATTATCTTGAGGATGAGACTTAACTCAAAGAGATTACTAAGTAGAAAAAATATGTGTGCCTATATAAGGTGTCTAAGGCTAGAGATATGCCATATTTAGAGTTATATCGATGTTAAATATTTTGAAGTTTGATGTACTGTTTTTGAACTTTTTATTGATACTTTGACAAACAATTCTAGAAAATATATATCCTTGAAGCATTGATGGAAGATGAGTATATATAAAAGAACCACATAGGTATTCCATGTATATTTTTCACTCATATTCGATAAATGTAGATGAGACTAAAGGCTTATTTTCTCTCTTTATTAGCACATTTCATTCTTGATATTGTTATGATATATATATATATATATTATTTGATAGATTCTCATCATCGAATGTTTAACCAATTACTCTAGTGATCAATTTGGTAGGAACATCTTACTTGTAATGAAGGGTTACTCCATGAGAGAGGGATGTGAAAATTATGGAAATGAATAAACAAATAACACCATGTTAGTGTAGTACACCTCAAGTAAGATAATGCTACAATATGATTATATACATGTACCTCCATACATGACTACACATCAGTTGATAATTTCTATACCTGGGAAATATTTGTTACAAACTATATACCAATATCCACATTCCAAACAATATATTTCATAGATAAGCATGATATATTTTTTCATGTTGTATTGCATTGATATAACTGTTTACTATCCATTTTTGATAATTTCATAAGTATCATCTTGTCTTGCATGGCTCTTAACAACCATGAATTGATGCATAGTTTGCATATATGTCGGTAATTAATGATTATCAGTTGGGTTTTATTGTTTCCCAATAGGTTACTCTAGTAACTTTTCATATTGGAACCTAAAACCATGCATCTTCCAATTTAAATTATATCTCTATAGTTGATCCAATATCAAGAATACACTTATATTATTAGAAAATTTGATGAAGATTTGAGGTACATAACATATTACATTATCGAAGAAAAACCTTGAAGTTGTAAGAATGAATATATTGAAGTCTAGCATAATGTTTATTGCCTATAAACATTTGATTATTGTCACTAGATCTACATACTAAGACAATAAAAGGAAAAGGAACATGTCTTCTTTTAGCCCCAATTTATGTTTTTATTTGACTAGGTATAACAATTTCTCATACTATAAAAATTATTCAGCCCATTCAGTAATCATATTACAAATTTCAAATTATAATAAATAATGATTGGATCATTAATTGAAAAATGCACCACGTACTTGTTATGTAATTAATCTATGATATTTTTGTCACATTATAGAGGTTTGTAATATTTTATACTGTAATTTAATGTGTAAATGAACAAGTGAACTAAATTAGATATAGAACCTAGTAGGTGAATGATTTATGCAAAACTATTATCACCATTTACTAACCCATAAGTATATGCGTCCTAAACAATCTATTAGCAAAATATTTGATTATGACACATATACCATACATTACTAAATGGAAGCAAACAAAATAAATACATACTGGTTTCACTGATGCAAGATTTGTAACATGTTCTATATATGCATCAAATATGTGTACATTCTTTTGGTAAAAGTTGATGATTCTATTAGTAAACTTTCACCAACAAAATGTTGCACATATTTGATAAAAATTACAAAGATGGTTGAAATACAAAAAATAAAGTTATAGTGATCATAGAAGTTGATTAGGTGGTTATATTGGAAATGTGTATTATGGATAGATTGTTTACTATTGTTAATGGGGACAAAAACCAAAACTTGGAAGATATTTTAGGGAGGGATGACTCATTTCCCATGGGACAAAATTTTCTCCTTATTTTCTTTATTTCTTGTGTAGTGTTTCTCTAGAAATATGACCCCTTATTCAATCTACTTTAATGAATCTAAGTTTATGACTCATTTGGAAAGATTGAACTAGTTTTTCACTCATGTGAACTTCATCTCATGCATACCAAAACATTGTACTCATATTACAAACATCCATAAATTTGGCATTGTAATAAACAATCTTCCATTGGCTACTCTCAACAACATATAATTAATATCTCTATGTTTTTTGTTAGTTATATCAAAAAGTCATTTGATACCATATTATGGTGGAGGTATGATTTGACATTCTAGATAAGATCACCTTTATGTTTCTTTTTTTTCATTTACCAAGTTTTAGTTTTGATTTCTTATTTCCTATATCTTTTTGAACTTCATAAAAAATGAAAAATGCACTATTTATTGGGTTTTTTATTTATCAAGTTTTTTCTGAACTCAGTACACTTATATACCCTAGTAAATTTGATAGTATTCTTAATGTATAAGATAACATTATCCCTTTTCCAATTCCCTTCCTCATTATTTTTGGAGTTATCTTATGCATGTACCCTACTTGCATGCCCCTCCCTACATATTTGTCCCCATTCTACGATCACTAAAATGTAAAAGCTCACTCTCTGTTGTTTATTAAAAGTGTTATGGTGGAATAAATCTTGATCTAATGGGAAACATATCAAAATCATGTCTTTTTGTATATCAAACATAAACTTCATAGCTACAAATAGTGTTTCATGTATGGACTGAAAAGGAAATACATGAAATGGTTTTAAAAGGAATATATAGCCATTGCACTTATAGAGCACCACTCTCCGAGTGCACTATATAAATTTCATATGTGTATGACATGTAGGATGAAATGGAATAATTGATTTGAAGAATATGTCAATGCTTTATTGGCTAATTAAAAAGAATTATGTATCACAAAGCTATAGTTGTTATTAAGTATTCTCCAAATAAAAATATGCTAAAAACAAATTATAATGTATAGTACTTTCTAATTTTCATTTAACATCAGACAAATTCAATTTGTCTCCAAGTTGTACAATATTTAGTGTGCTTATTGACAATCTACATGTCATTTATCCTTACATAAAGCAGCAAGCACTCAAATGAAATGTTTTCCCACATGAGATATGTGTACATTCTTTTGGTAAAAGTTGGAAATTCTATTAGTAAACTTTCACCAACAAAATGTTGCACATATTTGATAAAAATTACAAAGATGGTTGAAATACAAAAAATAAAGTTATAGTGATCATAGAAGTTGATTAGGTGGTTATATTGGAAATGTGTATTATGGATATATTATTTACTATTGTTAATGGGGACAAAAATCAAAACTTGGAAGATATTTTAGGGAGGGATGACTCATTTCCCATGGGACAAAATTTTCTCCTTATTTTCTTTATTTCTTGTGTAGTGTTTCTCTAGAAATATGACCCCTTATTCAATCTACTTTAATGAATCTAAGTTTATGACTCATTTGGAAAGATTGAACTAGTTTTTCACTCATGTGAACTTCATCTCATGGATATCAAAACATTGTACTCATATTACAAACATCCCTAAATTTGGGATTGCAATAAACAATCTTCCATTGGCTACTCTCAACAACATATAATTAATCTCTCTATGTTTTTTGTTAGTTATATCAAAAAGTCATTTGATACCATATTATGGTGGAGGTATGATTTGACATTCTGGATATGATCACCTTTATGTTTCTTTTTTTTCATTTACCAAGTTTTAGTTTTGATTTCCTATTTCCTATATCTGTTTGAATTCCATAAAAATGAAAAATGCACTATTTATTGCGTTTTTTATTTATCAAGTTTTTTCTGAACTCAGTACACTTATATACCATAGTAAATTTGATATTATTCTTAATGTATAAGATAAAATTATCCCTTTTCCAATTCCCTTCCTCATTATTTTTGGAGTTATCTTATGCATGTACCCTACTTGCATGCCCCTCCCTACATCTTTGTCCCCATCCCACGATCACTAAAATGTAAAAGCTCACTCTCTGTTGTCTATTAAAAGTGTTATGGTGGAATAAATCCTGATCTGATGGGAAACATATCAAAATCATGTCATTTTGTATATCAAACATAAACTTTATAACTACAAATAGTGTTTCATGTATGGACTGAAAAGGAAATACATGAAATGGTTTTAAAAGGAATATATAGCCATTGCACTTATCGAGCACCACTCTCTGAATGTGCTATATAAATTTCATATGTGTATGACATGTAGGATGAAATGGAATAATTGATTTGAAGAATATGTCAATGCTTTATTGGCTAATTAAAAATAATTATGTATCACAAATCTATAGTCATTATTAAGTATTCACCAAATAAAAATATGCTAAAAACAAATTATAATTTATAGTACTTTTTAATTTTCATTTAACATCAGACAAATTCAATTTGTCTCCAAGTTGTACAATATTTAGTGTGCTTATTTACAATCTACCTGTCATTTATCCTTACATAAAGCACCAAGCACTCAAATGAAATGTTTTCCCACATGGCATAAGTAACTTGTTGAGCTCATTTGAATGCAAGATTCCCCCAATTATAACATGCATTCCTAAATACTACTAGAAAAAGAAAAAATTACGTCCATAGATGATAAGTACCTTATTTTATTACTGATAGAGAAGATAAAGGCACTCATTGCCTCCTTAGTATTCATATAACCACTATGAGTATGTGGAGCTTCCCTGGTCTTTTTTATATAGGTGATAATAGATAACTTAACAGTTATCATACACATAAAGCTTACATAAATATTTTTATCAACTCAAGTCAAGTCATTCATAGGAAAGACAAGTGTAGGCTATCGAGCTTAGAAGGGGACTTTGGACTGCAAGCAGTAGGGAGGAGATAGGAGGAGGCTCGACTAAAAAGGATAGGAATTGAAATCAATCTAAAAATATGCTTTTAGTAGGATAGAAAGTGTTTGACTTTCCACTTGTTGGACTCTATATATTAACAACCATGAATCCTTGAGGTGTTTGTGCAAATAGATATAATCTAGAAAATTCAAGAAACTGTCAAAATGAAATAATTGAATAGATATAAGTATACAAAAGTCCCCTTTTTATACTTCCTATGATACAATTGGAGCTTTTCGGTAGAAAAGCATCAATGACAATAGTCCTTTGTTGATCTAGTGGCTACTAGATCAATGTGTTATTGCTTCAAGTGAAGCTCCCATCAAAGGTCTCTATAAATCAAAGGGCACCTATCATGACATTTATGGACATTATCTAAATCTAATAGTAGGAAGTGTCAAAAAAGAAATGGAAAGTATATACGTTTGGTGTTGGTCATAGTTCTCTTGATCAATAAATTGAAGAAGTGATACAAGAATTTGTTATGGGTCCTCATATGGGTCCTCATATGGTTTCTAAGAAGTAATCTATGATACCGGTGTGAATTTGAGCCTTCAACAAGCTTTAGTCATAAATCAATTATTAGAGATTGAGACAAATGACATTCATCACTTTGGATTAAACCCATGGTGTTTGACAACATATAGGACTGTGCATTTATGTTGAACTCAGGTTTACATGTAGAAATTCATGTTGTTCCTATGACTATAGTTAGATCCAACTAGGACAAGGTTAACTATTAATGTTGCAATTGACAAAAGTGTGTAAGGCTAGAGTGAGACCGATGAACATAAAGGGGCCTAAAATGACATGGACACAATGGTTGTTTGTGACGGTAAATAGTGTGTAGAAGGGTATATATGAAACTCTCTGTGTGTGTGAAAAAATTCAATTTTATTCAAGTAAGAGAGATAATTATTTTCACCAATTATCTTGTATATGAAAGTAAAATTAATTAGGAGGAACAAATATATACAAGAGTGAGTGATATTAAAATACTATCATGTAGGTGCCAATTGGAAATGTTCATGGTCACCTACCAAGACTTTAAGTTCCTAAAATTTCATGTGGGGTGTCCTATAAATGTGTGCATTCAATGTACTAAAAATTGTATGGCATGGGGGCCTCGGTTAGTATGGGTAGTGGAAAATCTTTGACACAAATATAAGGGAAAATAAATACCTACAAGGGGTATAACTAAACTAATTTTGAGTCCAATTATTTATCATTTCCTCCAACATTAAACAAGAAAATAAGATTATATAACAAAAACTAGCATACTATGTGTTTATAAAAACTAGTGCATTTGTTTATATGGTTAAGTTCATAAATAATAAGTGACCTAACCATGTCTCTTTCAAATTGAACAACGATATCATCAACAATATGATCCTTCTTCACCACCAGTTGATTAGTGGTGTATGTATAATATTACCCAATACATATGGAGAATAGCAATGAAAACAAAATGGGAATAAATTCATTCTTATTGATTAAACTTAGTCACTCAAATACAATATGGAATGATAATTCTTTCTAATAGTCCACTCTTGTTCAACCATTGTATATGATTATAATATTAAAAAAATAAAACTACAACATATAAAAATCAAAAGTAAATGATATAATATATTATATTACAAGAATCATTTTTTATTTTTGAAGTAATAAATAATAGATCATTTGACCAATATTCTTTCAAATTGAACACTAGAATCACTTACAACATAGTCCTCTTCAATGCCACTGGATAGATGCAGTATCCATAACATAACTAATGCATATGGAGAATACTTATAAAATGAGAATGGTGACAAGTTTAGCTCATTGTTATTTCCTACCCAACAACACTTGATACAAATTTAGTAGATAGTGTTGCACTCCAAGATTAGATAATTCTTTGATGAAATTTTCAATCACATTCAACTAGAAGATGATTTTATTGATAATTTCTTATAAGTTTGTGAGGATATATTTGTTATAAGGGTAAGTCATGGAGGAGAGAAGAAGGAAAATAATTATTCATATGTAATAAATAAAAAATGATCAAGAAGGCAAGGTGGTGAATAAAATTGAAAGGAGTTAACAGGAAAGATCCATTTATAGTATTTGCTTTTTCATTTATAGGTTGAGGTAAAGAGGGGAAGAAAGGTAGAAAAATGTCCTCCTTTTATGTCAACTTTCCTTTTCCATCCTTCCTTTTCTTTCTTAGTCTCATTAAAACTATATCCACAAGATGGTTCAACCTTAATTTTCTTTTCCTTCTTACCCTCATGTCACGTGTCTTTCCCACATATATTTTTCCTATGATACAATGATAAATTTAGTTTTATACTGTATTTTCATTTCATAGATAAAAGGAAAGATCAAAATTGTCTTCTCAAATTTTTATAATGTTGCAACTATTGGTGTTGGTTGATAAAATGGGCATGGGAAATACCATGTAGCAACAAATCTAGTTTTTATATGCATGTACTTAGAGACATGGATTGTATCTAACATAAGAGTGATGACCAATGAATATTTGAAAGGAAACATTTCAAAATAAGATTAGTCCAACCTATGTGGTCACCAATCTTTCCATTGGCATGATTAATAAATTGAGTGTTCTTGTTTAATTTATACTCGATTGTGTCATGCAAATAGTGTGTCAATGTCATGGCATTGGATACCAATTAATACATTACTTACAATGAAATCGATGTTATATTACTGCCTTCTATACATCTAGGAGGACACGCCATGTAGTCCCTAAAGAGGTCTACAGATAAGTATTCAGACATCACTAAATTATTAACTTGTTCTATCGATGTTACAACTAGTAACATTGTGATTTATGAGGTGAGTAAGAGATCTATAACACTCGGGCCCACCGCCCAAGGCTATAGTAGAGTTTTAGGAATGAAAAATGGTCCCACAAACCACTAAGGCTCATCTACATGTGTTGTCCTCACTCACGTGCAAGCCAAGATCAACTTCCTAACTGGTCATCCATCCAAGTCTACTCTAGGATCAACATGCTTAACCACATAGTTCTTTAGTGATGGGCTCCCAAAAAAGGAGGTGCACATTGGTGATATGGGTAGTTCAATCATTCCTTTTAAGATCATTTTATCTTGGGATATTACAATATCCCCCACTTAGACTCTTGACGCCCTCGTCAAGGTCCAACTATAAGGCCTTATAATATTTCCCAATTTCAGTGTAGACCTAAATGACCAATGTACACCCAACTCCTGACCATTATTACCAGATAATTGGTGGCTCTATGAACTAGGATAACCCTTTCCAAAAGGCCTGGACCGCACATCTCAAATACTAGCATGCCTATGTCCATGTGGGCCCCACTAACTGGAGTGGAAGTGGCTCTGATACCATTTGTAACACTCGAGCCCATCGCCCAAGGTTATAGTAGAGTTTCAAGAATGATTATTGGCCCCATAGACCACCATTATCCTCAACTGTGCACTTTGTCCTCAATCACATGCAAGCCAAGATCAACTTCCCGACTAGTCACCCATCCAAGTACTAGTCTACGATGAGCATGCTCAACCACAAAGTTCTTTAGTGATGGGCTCCCTGAAAAGGAGGTGCACCTTGATGATATGGATATTCCAATCATTCCTTTTAAGATCATTTTATCCTGGGACATTGCAATATCCCCCACTTAGACTCTTGACGTCCTCGTCAAGGTTCAATTATAAGGCCTTATAATATTTCCCCATTTCAGTGCAGACCCAAATGGCCAATGTACACCCAACTCCCGACCATGAATACCAGATAATGGGTGGCTCCATCAACTAGGATAACCCTTTCAAACATGCCTAGACCGCACACATGGCTCAAAACCCCACATGCCACAGGTCCATGTGGGCCCCACCAACTAGAGGAGAAGTGGCTCTGATACCATTTGTAACACTCGAGTCCACCGCCCAAGGTTATAGTAGAGTTTTAGGAATGATGACTGACTCCACATACCACCACTATCCTCAATTGTGCACTTTGTCCTCACTCATATGCAAGACAAGATCAACTTCTTGACTGGTCACCCATCCAAGTACTACTCTACACTGAGCATGCTTAACCACAAAGTTCTTTAGTGATGGGCTCCCTAAAAAGGAGGTGCACCTTGGTGATATGGGTAGTCGAATCATCCCTTTTATAATCATTATATCCAAGGCCTCAAATATTGGGACGTTACAATCTCCTCCACTTAGACACTTGACCTCCTCGTCAAGGTTCAACCAAAAGGTCTCATTATATTTCCCCATTTCTGTGCAGACCCAAATGGTCGATGTACACCCAGCTCCAGACCATGGCTACCAATGTAAGGGTGGCTCCATCAACTAGGATAATCCTTCTCAACATGCTTGGATTGCATGGCTCAAAGACTGGCATTCCACAAGACCATATATGTGGGCCCCACCTACTGAAGGGGAAGTGGCTCTAACACCATTTATAACACCTGAGCCCACCACTTAAGGCTCTAGTAGAGTTTTAGGAATGACAATGGCCATATAGACCACCACTAGCCTGAACTGTACACTTTGTCCTCACTCGCATGCAAGACAAGATCAATTTCCCTACTAGTCACCCATCCTAGTACTACTCTAGGATGAGAACGCTTAGCGATAGGGTTCTTTAGTGATGGGCTCCCTAAAAAGGAGGTGCACCTTAGTGATATGGGTAGTCCAATCATTCCTTTTAAGATAATTTTCTCCAAGGCCTGAAATCATGGGATGTTACAATTTTCTATTACATGTTAACCATTAGGTGAAACCCTAATTACTATATCCAACACGATTGGACTGCGCAGCTCATAGGTTGTCATGTCATAGGCTCATGTGGGCACCACCAACTAGAGGGGAAGTGGCTCTGATACTAAATATGATGATCTCATTTTTTGGAAACACCCAATTAAGGAAGCTCTTAAAGTTGAGAGCCATTATCTCTAATTTTCTTAAGGATCCATATTTTAATCAAATGATAAAATAATAGAAAATAATTTCCATTAATTCAAATATTGTTTACAAAATACTCCTCAAAGGGGTTACATGAACTTATATCATCATAACTATACATATGAGAACTATATGAGAAGAAGTAACTATATAATCCTCCTTACTTAGCTTAATTCCTTCAATTAATTTCATATGCCCATCATATCATGATTTCTTAACTAGCATGTACCTAAAATGTTGTGATACAAAAGCATGGATCAGCATATCAAAATATATTGTGTATGTGGGGTGCATGCAAAAGTGTGCAAGTAAACAAATCACATATATTTAATCAAATACTTACAAATAAGAAGTGGTATTTTCTTTACATAATATTTCTTTATGTGATACTCACAGTGGCATTATAATTGAATATAATATAAATAATCATCCAAAAAAATAGTTCAATCTTTAAGAAACACTCAGCAAACACCGACGAACTAATTTGGATAGTCATAAGCATAACCACGTACCTTAATGGTGAGCCATATAGATTATGCAATCATACTTCAAACATATTATCCAATTAAACAAGAAAATCAAGTAATCAACTTTAATCTACATGCATGTAAATCCTAGTGTGTCACCATTTAGGTTAAACCGATTAAACCCTACTCGGGTCCTAATGTAGAATTTTGGGTGGTCTCAGCATTAGACAGGGAATAAGGGTATAAAACCTAATTCCATCACACCATTCTGTATTAAAGTTATTAATCCACATTATACATCATGTAAAACCTCGATTATTCAGTTATTCCTTTTATGTCATATATTGCCATGTTGTTAACAACAATAGTTGGATCTAAGTGTCCTTAATGGAAGGATATGATAGATCCACTGACTAGGGTTTACTAAATCTTAAAATGATCTTAAAAGGAATGATTGTACTACCCATATCACCAAGGTACACCTGCTTTTTAGGGATCCCATCACTAAAGAACTATGTGGTTAAGTGTGCTTAGCCCAGAGTAGTAGTAGGATTGGTGACCAGTCAGAAAGTTGATCTTGGCTTGCAGGTAAGTGAGGACAAAGTGTGCAGTTGAGGCTAGTGGTGGTCTATGGGGCCAGTCGTCATTCCTAAAACTCTACTAGACCCTTGTGCGGTGGATCGAGTGTTATATTTGGTATCAGAGCACCAAATTTTACAAATAATATTTAATAGTTTATAATTTCAAGTAATCAATAGAAATATGAGGGAATTAATAGAGCATTTTTTAAAAAGATGGCATCTACAAGTGACCACGGCCCTGGGGCTGGAAAAACATTCCTCTACACTGCTAGTCATCTTACAAGGAGTCAT